>CM022945.1:35164563-35764563 GCA_012931725.1 Litsea cubeba | reverse complement strand
CCTATTTGTGATATCCAACTAAACTCTGTTTTAGTTTATAGTTCTTCTTCTATGTTGTAATCAACACATTTTTTAAAAGATTTTGAACGGTTAATCATCACACAGTTGCACGAAGTTCTTTTCAATTCTAATAGGTTTATGTTTCCTTCTCTCTAAACAACGCTAAACTTGCACTCCATATATATATTGATCTGGTGGTTTCCAAACATAAGAGCCCTTCTCCAAAAATTTTTTTAAATCATTTGCTTGCTCTTTTGTCTAACTAGCAACATATACCAAGGAACTTCATTTTGGATACCCCATTGTCAAAATGTTTGTAAGCGAGGTGAGGGGCTTGTAGCGGATACTTGTTGCAATCTAACTCCATTTGGGTAGTTAGGTGTTTCTCCGTATACACTTCTCACCTATATAGAGAGATGCTCTTATGAGAGTAACTCTCACACTACTATGAGAGTAAGGGGGGAACTGTTAGATCCATATCCAATGCCAACCGCCTAAATATGAGGGTCCCCCATCCTTACTCAAATAGTAGTGTGAGAATTACTCTCATAAGAGCATTTTCCATATATATATATATATATGTATGGTGTCACATCCCGGTCCCGAATCACCCTGGCCTAGGGTAATCCCCGAGGTATGACACGCGTACTCTCTTGATATTATACTTGTCTCGAGTCAAGTACGACATCACAAAGGAGAAAATCTAATCTTCCACGTGTGAGTCTAGCTCACTAAACACCTGTCAACAACATTTAATAGCGGAAGCACTTCATAACAAAACACAATTAGGTACCCCTTCATGAACAGTCCTATTTAAAGTTCACATGTTTATACAAAAGTTAGTTACACATTGGAACCAAAGTAGGGATTATAAAATCATCCCTTGGACCTACACAAAATATAATCCAAAGGTATCTAATTAGTGTGACCCACGCAAAAAGAAGTCAATCACACTTGCATTCTAGCTCTCAAAAGTCTCCATGACGCTCTCTGGAGGTCCAGACTACATAGGCCCATTACCAGGCCACTCTTCTAGTCCTGGAGGAACCTCTTCGGTGTCCTCCTCTCCCTCTTGGGCCTCTTCGGGCTCGGGAGCTGCACCTGCGCCTGTGGCACCAAGATAGTATCTTATATACGACTATTTAGCAAGTATAGGCATTAACATTGTAACACATGTCATATCTATTTGAATTTAAAGACAATAGATTAAAGATGCCAAAGTTGAGTAAACTAGGCGGATTGTGCAATTGAATCATTTATGCTTTATGAATCAAATGGGGAATCAACATACAATCTGGCATCTACATTGAGCTCATCCTCTCAAAAGAGAGCAAATCTAGTTGGGATGTCACCAGCGTCCCGGCCAAAGGCTGACTGGCTACCCGGGTTTGGAGTTCCGGTACTCTAATAATGACTTACTGCAATAGTCTCAATTAATGACCAAGTGTAACCCCGTCGGGTATCACAGGGCCAAAGCTAAGTAGTGCCGACTCAATCAAATCAAATAATAATAGAATGTGAATAAATTTCTATAAGATAGAAAATCTCATAATCTCAAATTGAAACAACTCAAATCAAATAACCAAGTGTACATTCATATTATTTCAAGGAATCAACTCCGATTATAGAAGTCAGATTATAATACACCAATATATATATAATGCATCAATAAACTAACTTGAAGTCAAGGAAATATCTTACTCAATATGAAATGCAACGAATTTAAGAGATCAATACTAATCTATTTATTCAAAGTCTCTCACCGTCCATTACAGGGTAGTTCTAAAGAATCAATGTATTACTATCATGTAATTGGTGCCACTAATTATAAGTACATTGAGTCCCTAAACCAACCCCCATGGCATAGTTTTAGACTAAGGAGTGTTTTCAGCCTTGATGATCTTTCACGTGGTTATTTACCATTGGTCCGTTGATTTTGTCAAAGGTGCCAATTTCTAGGGTCCTATAAATCCCTTGGAGTCTAAAATCCTAATGGGTTTCATAAATACACAATATAGGGGTATTCATCAACTTTTACTGGTAAGAAAGTGTTTTGTCAAACTCAGGGTCCAAACAAAAAATAAAAATAGGCCAAGACAGAGCCCCACCTCGCTATAGCGATGGGCACTTCTGTGTCTATCCCTTTCTTTTTCCACTATTCTTTTGTTTCTCAGTACTACTCCTGCACACATGTTTCCTGCCTCCACCTGCACATGACTTTGACTTTAACACATAGGGAATTCTAGCCCATGCCTTGAAATGACAATGGCTTGTAATTCCCCTGCACATGCTTTCCATCCAATCACCATTCATAAACAATTTGTACATATGTACTTTATGTTTGTTTTACTACACCATCTCATTGTTAAAGTATAAAGGCCCAACCCACTTGTATGATAATAGGCCCAGCTCACTAGGCCCATCCCTTGTATTTATGGGATCTAGTCAGAGAGATAAGATTGTATATTCTAGGATAAGATTGTATATCCCTTGTATTTATGGGATCTAGTCAGAGAGATAAGATTGTATATTCTAGGATAAGATTGTATATTCTAGGATATAGTTTCCTGTTTTAGAGATCTAATTAGATCTTTAATTTCATGATTTATAGCAACTTGTAGCCTAATCTTAGGATTGTAATATCTATATAAAGAAGAGTAAATCAAAGGATACGGCAATGCATTTTTGGAGAACATTTTCTCAATATTCATTCTCTACTACATTTGTGAAAGACTATCATGGTATCAGAGCTTTTGATCTCTTCTGTATGATCAATTCTCTCTTGGTTTCTTTCTTTGATTGTGCATTCTGAGATTAGATCTCAGAATCCTTGATTCATCAGAGTCTTCTAGTTCTGAGTCTTGAAGCAATTTCGTCAGTATCTTGGAGCAGCTCATCTTGAGCCTACTTCCGATCAACACAGCAGCATCAAAGAAGGCTACTGCCTTGATCGACTGGTCTTCAAAGGATTTTTGAAGATTTTTCTGGATTTTTTTCTTCATCGGATCAGGTGCTGTTCACTCCTTTCTTCCTCTAGCACTTTTGACGATTTTTCCTCCCACAGTTTTCATCTCAGCCGTCCAATTTTGTGGACATTTCTCCAAATCCAATCAAACTTGGACCAGAGGAAGCAATTTTTGATCTACTCCAGGATATTGTCCTCTGATCTGTGATTGGATCACGTTGTGGGGCCCATGAACCCTTCCTGCACAGGATCTCAAGGCCGTCTGGGGCTGTTTTTCTGTGTTTTTTTCATACTGAGTTAGTAGTTCATCTACGTAACATTTGCTTCTGAGATTGCTTGGTGCTACAGTGCTTTGCTATTTTTTGGTTCCTATTTTGCACTCTCTGGTTGTTTTTCTTCTAGTAGTTGGATCACTCTTTGCACTAATAATTATGGAGAAAGGCGATATAAAATTGATCAAGTTTAATGGTAAAAACTATACCACTTGGGCTTTTCAATTTCAAATTTACCTTAGGGGTAAAGAAGTCTGGGGACATATTGATGATTCAGATCCCAAACCTACTGATGATAAGCTTCTAGCTCAATGGGAAGTTAAAGATTGGCATATCATGACCTGGATTTTAGGATCTGTTGAGGCCCAATTTATCCTGAATCTTCGACCATACAAGACTGCTAAAGAAATGTGGCTCTATTTAAAGAAGATTTATTTGCAAGAAAATTCTGCTCGAAGGTTTCATTTAGAACATGAAATCTCTCAGTTTGTTCAAGGAACCTTGTCGATCCAGGATTACTACTCTCAATTTACAAGTCTGTGGACTGATTACGCAGAGATTATTTATGCTAACGTTCCAGCTTCCTCCGTATCCTCTATCCAAGAGATACACCAAACCAGTCAGCGGGATCAGTTTCTGATGAAGTTACGGCCCCAATTTGAAAATGTTCGCTCCAACCTACTGAGCAGGGTTCCATCCCCTTCACTCGAATCATGTTTGGGCGAACTCCTTAGAGAGGAACAGCGCTTGGTGACTCAGACAGCGCTTACAAATATTGCTCCTCAAGCTGCTCCTATTGATGTTGCTTATATAGCTCGAGGTAAGCCTCAAGCCCGGGACATGAGCAAGGTAAAATGTTTTTGCTGCAACAATCTCGGTCATGTTTCCACTCAGTGCGACCAGAAGTTTTGTTCCTACTGCAAAACCAAAGGTCATGTCCTTCCGGAATGCCGAACTAGACCTCAGAATAGGGCACAGCAACAGCGAGCCTACTCTGCACATCTTTCTGAAGCTTCTTCATCAGTCATGCCTGCACCACCTGCTGCCACTTCTTCTTCTACCCTCACTCCTGAAATGGTCCAGCAAATGATCATAAATGCTTTCTTTGCACTTGGCTTATCAGGTAAATCAAAATCTTCAGTATCCACCTGGTATATTGATTCAGGGGCCTCCAATCACATGACACACTCTCCTGCCAATATGACTCATATTCGAGAGTATGATGGAGACCTCTGCATCAATACTGCTGATGGTGGCAGTGTTCCCATTTCTGTTGTTGGCCAGGTTCCTCACTCCTTACCCTTACATAATGTTTTTCTTTCCCCTCGCTTAACAACAAATTTGTTATCAGTTGGTCAACTTGTTGATAGTAATTGCTCCGTCCTTTTTTTCTACCTCTGGTTGTGTTGTGCAGGATCAAGTATCGGGGAAGGTGCTAGCGAAGGGCCCTAAGCAGGGACGACTGTTTCCTATCCAGATTTCGTTACAAGAAAAGCTTCCTTCAGAGTCTGCTTTGTTTTCCTATTTTAGTCATAATAAATGCCAATTGTGGCATAATCGTTTAGGACATCCTAATTCCAAAACTTTGATGTTTTTATTAAATTCTGGTTTGATTAATGAAAATAAAGTTTCTTTTAAGGATGTTTCTTTTAATTGTGCTAGCTGTAAGATGGGGAAAGGGAAAACCCTTCCTTTTCCTCTTCATGATTCTTTAGCAATGAAATGTTTTGATATTATTCATAGTGATGTCTGGGGTATTGCACCTGCTATTTCTCATTCTCATTATAAATATTTTGTGACATTCATTGATGATTATAGTCGGTTTACTTGGATTTATTTTTTGCATGCTAAGTCTGATGTTTTCTCAGTTTTTAAGGTTTTCTTATCTTATGTTGAAAATCAATTTTCTACTTCTATTAAGATTCTTAGGTCTGATTCAGGGGGGGAGTACATTTCTAATGAATTCCAAACATTTTTGCAATCCAAAGGCATTATCTCTCAGCGATCTTGTCCTTACACTCCCCAACAAAATGGTGTCTCTGAACGGAAAAACCGACATCTCTTGGATATTGCTCGTTCACTTTTGTTAGCATCTTCGGTTCCCACTAGGTTTTGGCCCGAAGCCCTCTCAACCACTGTGCATGTTATAAACCGTCTACCTTCTTCTCGGTTAGACAACCAGACACCGTTTTTTAGACTTTTTCAAAAGAATCCTCTTTATGATCATCTTCGTCCTTTTGGTTGTGTTTGTTTTGTTCTTCTTCCTCCCACTGAACGTACTAAGTTAACAGCTCAATCCTCAGTCTGTGCCTTTCTTGGTTATGCTCTTAATCAAAAAGGCTATCTGTGCTATGATTCTACAGCCAAAAGAATTCGGGTGTCTCGCAATGTCGTGTTTTTTGAAAATCAATATTTCTTTCCACGGCATGGCGATTCAAATGAATCTGTCTCGTTTTCCTTTTTACCATCATTTTCAGATTCAATACCTCCACCTGTTACTCGTTTTAAGCCGAATTTTGTGTATAAACGACGGGATGTTCCAGCTGAACCTGCCTCTGGGTCTCTTGCTACGCCGAACCTGCCTACACCTGATCCTGCACCTAATCAACCTCCAGCGTCTCTTGCTCTTCGTCGATCCACACGCCACATCAAGCCACCTGATCGTTATGGCTTTACTCATGCTTCATTATTAACCACTTTGTCTTCCATTTCTATCCCTAACTCATACTCTCAGGCAGTGCAGCATGATTGTTGGATACAGGCCATGCAGGAAGAACTTACTGCTCTTCAAACTAATCATACATGGGACATTGTTCCCTGTCCTTCCTCTGTCAAACCCATTGGCTGCAAATGGGTATACTCGGTGAAATTGAAGCCTGATGGATCCTTGGATCGCTACAAAGCCCGTCTAGTTGCACTTGGAAACAGGCAGGAGTATGGTATCGACTATGAGGAGACTTTTGCTCCAGTGGCGAAAATGACAACTGTACGTACAGTTCTTGCAATAGCTGCCTCTAGGTCATGGCCTCTCTATCAGATGGATGTGAAGAATGCATTTCTTCATGGGGATCTTAAAGAAGAAGTCTATATGCGTCTCCCTCATGGAATTCCTTCTTCTTCCAAAACCGATGTTGCTCGGTTAAGACGCTCCTTATATGGCCTTAAACAGGCGCCTTGGGCCTGGTTCGACAAGTTCCGGACCACACTACTTCAGCTTTCTTTTATACAGAGCCCGTATGATCCTTCTATGTTCACACTTCATTCATCAAAAGGATCCACAATTCTCCTTGTATATGTTGATGATATAATTATTACTGGACCTCACAGTGATATGATTCAACAGATACAGGCCTCTCTGCAAGATAAATTTCATATGAAGGATTTGGGACCTTTGAATTATTTCTTAGGGTTGGAAGTTCATCAATCTAAGAAAGGCTTGTTTCTTCATCAGCACAAATATGCTACTGACCTAGTGGATCTCGCCGATCTCGGTGATTCTAGTCCAGTAGACACCCCGTTGGAAGTAAATGCCAAGCTTCGACAGCAAGACGGCGATCTTCTTTCTGATCCTACATTCTATCGACGTTTGGTTGGTAGTCTTGTCTACTTAACAATTACTCGACCAGATCTCTCTTATGCTGTTAATTTGGTCAGTCAGTTTATGACAGCCCCGCGGCATCATCATTTGGCGGCAGTCAAACGGATTATTCGATATATCCTTGGTACCTCTACCCGTGGATTATTTTTTCCAGTTGGCACACCACTTACGCTCACTGCTTATTCTGATGCAGATTGGGCCGGATGTCCGGACACGCGCCGCTCTACCACAGGATGGTGTGTTTACTTGGGGGAAGCATTGATCTCTTGGAAATGTAAAAAGCAAAATAAAGTCTCCAAATCTTCCACCGAATCAGAATATCGGGCCATGTCTTCCACTTGTTCTGAAATCCTATGGCTACGTGGGTTGCTCTCCGAGCTCAGATTCTCCCAGCATCAACCTACTCCTCTTCATGCTGACAACACAAGTGCCATTCGGATCACTGAAAATCCTGTGTTTCATGAGCGGACCAAGCATATTGAAGTGGACTGTCACTTCATTCAGGATGAGTATGATCGTAAAGTCATTACTCTTCCTCATATTTCCACTGAGTTCCAGCTTGCTGATATCTTCACCAAGGGTCTTCCACGGCCGCATCATGAATTCCTAGTTCGCAAATTGTTGCTCGTTGATTCTCCGCATCAATTTGAGGGGGGGTGTTAAAGTATAAAGGCCCAACCCACTTGTATGATAATAGGCCCAGCTCACTAGGCCCATCCCTTGTATTTATGGGATCTAGTCAGAGAGATAAGATTGTATATTCTAGGATAAGATTGTATATCCCTTGTATTTATGGGATCTAGTCAGAGAGATAAGATTGTATATTCTAGGATAAGATTGTATATTCTAGGATATAGTTTCCTGTTTTAGAGATCTAATTAGATCTTTAATTTCATGATTTATAGCAACTTGTAGCCTAATCTTAGGATTGTAATATCTATATAAAGAAGAGTAAATCAAAGGATACGGCAATGCATTTTTGGAGAACATTTTCTCAATAGTCATTCTCTACTACATTTGTGAAAGACTATCACTCATCACCCACTTTAACCATTTCAGCTGTACCATTTTTCCAAGCTTCCTTCATCACCATTCCACCGAATTTCTTCTTTACCACATCAATCAAGACTATAAGGATTAAGAATCAAACCCATCCATATTCATTCTCCATTTAAACAAAAAGGCTAATCAAAGTAGAAAAGAGGACCAAATAGAATTTAATAACTAATCAAGGAATTAGACAACATGCATTATAATGAAAGCTTATACTTGCCTTAGATTCAAGCTTTACACACCCTATTCCTTTTCTTTAGCCAACTCAAGTAAAACCCCCAAATATCAAACCTTAAATAGAAAACAATGCCAATAGCTATTAATATGCATGCATGTAATATGTATGAGTTCTATGGACTCTATTATCACCCAAATTCTACAAGGAGGATCAAGTTCTTACCAAAAGAACTGATGAGATACTGTAGGAGCTAAATCTTGTCCAACCAAGGTATAAGAATGAAGAGGAAGTGATGGAGTGGTCCAATCTTGTCTTCAATCGCACATGCAACGGATTCTTTAGATGATTTGAGGGGGAGAGAAGAGAATGGAGAAGAATGGTAAGAAGAGGGAGTTCCTCTCTTTCAGCCCAGCCAGATTCGTTTGGAAAAGAAGAAGAAGAAGTTGAGTTGGGTTGGTTTGAGTGAAAGAGATCCCCATTTTACAAAAAAATCGACTAGTCATCATTATTTTCATAATAAGTCAAATGGTGGCCCACTAATTCAACGGATGATCAAATGAAGTAAAGTTCTATATGGAAATCGACGTGTTCGGTGAGATACACGCGATGATGCCAAGATGACGTGCGTATGAGGTAAAATGAGAAAATCCTAATTTACACCCAAATCCTTGACTCTACCCAATCTAGTCAATTTAGGGTCAAACTACCTACCCAAGACTCAAGGTCTAACCCAAGGACTCTAACAAGATTAATTAATCTTAAACTAACCTAATTAGTTATTAAGTAGACTAAATTATTTAAAACATAATTAATTAGTAATAAACACCATTAAATTGGGATCGTGGTGTAACATATGGTATATATAATGTTTGTCATATATATTCCTTGGTTACATGTAAACACCAGGTTTCAATGGCGCCTAGATTCAGAGGTTGATATATTTGTCTTTCAACTTCTTACTTCAGATCTTGGTGTTGGTTTGCATAGTGAAAGTTGAAGCAGTTACTGCATGTCGCGGGAATTAGGATTTTCCCATGGTTTGGTCATATGAAACCTCTAGATTTTTAGACTCCATTGCTTTTGTATAAGTTGTCCTTGTTTTGATGCTTAACCTTCCATATCTCTGCTACTTTTTTTTCTTTGAATGTTATTGTTGCAGTTATAGTAGCTTCTTAAGTTTCTGAAGGGAGACTCAACTCTATGAATAGAATGATTGTATCAAAAGCATTTTATTAAAGCTTATTGCGAGTGTAATGCTTCTGTTTCCAGTCTTACATTGTAGCTTCCCAAGTTTGGATGTATTTGGATTGCTTAACTTGTTATCTGGATGCTTCTAAACAAAACCTATTTATTTTCTTATATACATAAATATATACATACATGTATATTATGTCATGTTCATAGTAAAGAGGAGCTTTTATTATAACCTGTCCGTTGGTCACTTATTGAATGGCTAGAACACAATTTGTCAGCCAATTGAAAGTATAATAGGAGTTTTACTTAACGCATTCTATGTTATTGCAATCACAGGTCCGTACGGTACTGGATATTGAATGTGGATTTGGGAGCTTTGGGGCACATTTGTCTTCACTAAACCTAATGACTGTTTGTATAGCAGCTTATGAGATATTTGGGAGTCAAGTGCAGCTGTCCCTTGAAAGGGGTCTTCCTGCCATGATTGGCAACTTTATGTCAAGGCAACTTCCATATCCGTCCCTGTCATTTGATATGATTCATTGTGCTCATTGTGGAATTGTTTGGGATAAGAAAGGTACTTCCAGAATCACTGGACTAGGTTTTTTTTTTTTTCACCCACAATGGTTAACTATATAATTGTTATTTCTTAGTTGGGCCATAAGAAGTGAGATTTCTATGATGTTGCCCTTATTTGTTCTCAAAGTGATAACTCTGTACTGACGTCCTATTTAGTTTTTATTTTTATTTTTATTATTTTCTTATTTTTCTTCAAGGGTTGGTATTGTATTTAGTTGGTTATTTGTAAATTGTTTCCTTGCCTAAATATTTGCTTCTGAGTTTTAAGATTGGGCATGGAGTCATGGACACAATCCTCTGTAGGATATTGAAAATGGTTACACTTGAGTCAACATGATAGGAACTGATACTCAACATTTCTATCACTTTTGTGAGCTTATATACATTTTATATGGGAGTTACATCGCCTTGGTTTATGAAATGCTTCGGACCAAAGTTCCATAGCATAAGCTATAATTGATGGGTTGTACCATATATTTAGTTATCCTTTTCACTTTAGGTTTTAATGGAAAAGAAATTATTCTATGATGCTGTTCCAGATTCTTTCTGAAAGTTATGTCTGTGTAATTTTGCTCTACCAAGGTAGTTCCTTGCTTGAAGTCTTGTGCGATAAAGAAGACACTGTTTGCAAGACTTCTCTGGTTTATAATAGGGCTGAGAGACACCTTCCTATTTTTTCCTCATTGTACTTTTGATCATGTATCTTCAAACGCATTAATGATATCATCGTTCTCCAAATTCTTTAGGCAAGATTAGTTCCGTGTTGAAATCTGTGTTTCCTGCCAAGACCAATATTTCTTCCTTGAGTCCCTCCTTGTAGTTGCCTATTGCCTTACACAAAGGGAAATACATCACATTCAAATGGATTTAGAATTTATAGTTATTTAGATGTTGATTGGCTTGGATTACTTGATGATCGCTGATCAACTTCAGGGTACTGTACCTTCACTGGGGACAATACTGTAGTTGTGATAGAATCTAGTCCTCTGCATTGTGATAAATGGCGCCTCCATTGACACTGCTGCGAACCTGTTCATTTCAAACCACATTAAGTAGATTGTCACTTTGCTTGAGATAAGGTGACACGAGGAGCAATTTCCACATGATTTTTAACCAACAATTGGTAGATCTTTTAACAAAAGGCCCCAGACATATTCATCATCAAGAAATTATCTCCAAGCTGTGTATTATTGACATCTGTGCACCACTTTCTCTAATGTAGAAGATTATCACACGTGGATCTCCTTGCCTGGGATCTCACACATGAACTACAGTGTAAAGGACTATATTACTATAAAGAATAGACAACTATTGCGTACCATATCCAAGGAGATTGTTCCAATTTATTGTGATCGAATGGGATGATAAAGATTGAGTTAGATTGTGGACCTTCACACAGGACATCACATATGAACGTCTGAGGGACTACTGAGAAAGAAGTAGCAATGGAGTATCATATCCAAAGAGATTGTGTTCCAATCCATGGTGAATGAGATACAGGTTAGATTGCATCTTTGGAAACTAAGATTTTGAATGACATGAAATCAAGTGTATATGGTGGGTTGTTCTATTGTCCATCCAATGGGCCCAAGGGTGTGCATTTTTTATAAGACACTTGATGGGTTGTTTAACTACCCATCCAAACAAAAAATTGTAGTAAATTACTACCTATTTTCTGATTGGTATAGTTCAGTTTTTAGCTGTATAGTCTGAGATAGTTTGGGGCGTCTTGTCATGTAGGAGTCTTAGTTGTAGTTTAAATCAAGGGTTTTTAGTTGCTAACAGTTTAAATGAGGGTGCTTGAATTTGTCCCAAGCTAGGAGACTAGAGTGGGAGGTCCAAGACTTTTGCCTATATATGTACTCTTTGCAATTAAACAATTTCATGTCTTCTGTTGCTTCTTGTTCCATGCAGAAACAACTTATTAATAAGCACTTCACATAATAAGATCTGGAATAAGGAACCCTTTTGCACTTTTTTTATTCACACAAATACTGCCTGCCACTGAAGCCATATACGAGAAATGTGACTTTTAATTTATTCTCCATTAAAAATAGAAACAAATTGTGATGCGAAACAGGTGATTGGTGACGTGGCGAGAGAGAGAGAGAGAGAGAGAGAGAGAGAGAGAGAGAGAGAGAGAGAGAGAGAGAGAGAGAGAGAGAGAGAGAGCCTTGTGGTGGGAAGGTATTACACCTACTGATCTTTTTCATGCCTACTTTGACGAAATTAATGAGAATAAGAACTATTCCACTAAATACTTGAAAGCTGAAAGAGAGAAAAAACTGCTTAAATACTCTGCTAGGAGGCTAGGTTCTTAAACTTATCCATGTTTGCATTGATAATCCTATCATATAACCAAGTGTCTTTCATTCTCTGACTTATTTCACCCTAACAGCATTTCTGTAAAGCAGATGGTGCATTACTTATTGAAGTTGACCGGGTACTCAAGCCTGGCGGTTATTTTATTTTGACATCACCTGCTAGCAAACACCGTGGGGCATCATTGAGTGCAAAGAATAGGATACTGTTCACTCCTATTGAGGAATTTGCGCAGAAAATCTGTTGGAGCCTGCTAGCTCAGCAAGATGAGACTCTTGTTTTGCAGAAAACTTCCAATGCTAACTGCTATGCATCTCGGTGAGAATTAATTCACATCTTGGACGTTTGTTTTTGCTTCATTTATTCAGCTTTAATTTTTTTATATTAAAATTACCCATGCCTATTTATGTTGGTGGTCTTGATCCATTTATTTAATTTATAATTTTGGTGTTTTTTGGGAGAGAATTTAGTAATTGTCTTATTTCTTTTTTGCTCCTATTGGGTATTGTAGTAAGCAGGGTGATATACCACCTGTCTGTAAAGATGAGAATGATGCAGAGTCATACTATAAGCCCCTCCTCTCATGTATAAGTGGAACTACCAGTAATCGTTGGGTTCCAGTACAAAACAGGTCCCACAGGCCTTTTGACTCCCAATTGAGCTCAGATGAACTTGCTCTACATGGTATTGTTCTGTGAGTTAAATGTTTCATCTGTCTTGCTTATAAGTTATAATTTCTATTAATTTTCTACTGCACATGTAACTCTTGGTGAGAATTGACATGAATTTGCTCGAATTTGTTACCTTTAACTTCTAAATCCATGTGAATGTCTTTGTTTGTTTTTGCAGGAATACATCCTGAGGATTTTCTTGAAGACTTCCATGCTTGGACGTCAGTTTTGAAAAACTATTGGTCTTTGCTTACACCATTGATTTTTTCGGACCATCCAAAGAGGCCAGGTGATGAAGACCCATTGCCTCCATCTAACATGATACGTAATGTGATGGACCTGAATGCTCATTATGGAGGATTAAATGCTGCATTTCTGGAGGTTAGGAAATCAGTTTGGGTAATGAATGTTGTGCCCATCGGAGGTCTCAACACACTTCCTTTGATACTTGATCGAGGTTTTGCTGGTGTTTTGCATGACTGGTATGCCACCATTGATGTTATTTTGTTAATTATTTGGTTAACCACTAATTTTTTTTGAACCTTGGATGCAAAACTAAATCTTAACCTTGAAATGGACAGTCTTTATTAGAACTTATTATCAACTTCGTGATAGATCATGTTACGTTCATCTGTAGTTCCTACATAATTTGCCCTACATGGATGAGTGAACAATGAATTCAATCTATTCAATTGCGAAAACCAAAGACGAATTTCAATGATGCAAATCCTAGGATTAGGATTTGGATTATAGGTGCTGCAACACAATGATGGATTTCCGCAGAAACAATCACATGATCAAGACCACTCTCCAACGAGAAACCCACAGGGGAAAATTATATTCAACTCAAACACTGAGATTATGATCTCTACATTGCCATATAAATAGTAAAAGAAACTTAGGAACTAATACTCTTACTCCTAATCAAACTAGGAAACTAAGTAGGAATCCTACATAAATTAGAAATCCTTACTAATTACAACCCTTCAATTTAAATAGAAACTAATAAAATAAGAACATCTCTGGAGTCTAGACTTCCATGGGTCCCACATGTGGCCCATGAGTTTGTCTCTCGTGAAATATTGGTGCTGGTGAATCATTCACCCTAGGTTGGAAAAGAGTTTGACCTCTAACCCGGTGTTTCTTGACATTGCTTCTATAGACATTGTGTACTTGAAGTGCTTCCTTGGTGATACGGGCTCTTGATCCTTTCTTCGTCGGTTCGGGTTTCAGTGGATGGAGTGTGACTTGCTTTCCACCGTGCATGAATGTGTATGTGTTGTCGCGCATACCATGAGTGCCATTTTTGTCATACATCCATGGTCGACCCAACAATATATCACCACTATCCATTGGTAGCACATCGCACCAAACTTTATCTTTGTAGTCCTTACCAATGGCAAAAGTAACTGGACATGCATATCGTACTTGTACTTCATCACCTGTCATTAGCCATCTAGCAAAATAGGGACGATAATGCTATTGAACCTTCAGCTTCAAACGATCCACAAGAGCTTGAGATATGAGGTTTCAACAACTACCTCCATCAATCACTATTGTGCATGCTTTTCCATTGACAATACCTTTTGAGCGAAAAATATTATTTTGCAATCATTTCTTCTCAACAGTTGATGTAGTCTCCTTGAGGACCATTAGAGTTTCAAGACCCTCCACGGGACCTACTTCCTCCACTTCCTCTGTCTCTTGACACTTAGAATCATCTGGTGTATCATTCACATCACCTGCATCTTCAATGAGGTGTATGTGTTTTGGACATTCCATTGCACGATGCCCCTATTGTTTACAATGAAAACAAGTGATCCTACTTTAACCTTTGGGGTTGGAGAAAACTTTTTTCGACAAACCACTTGGTTTAGAATCTTGCAATGATGACGTTTTTTGTGCCGCCCATTTAGATGCTCTGAATTTTCGGGCTTGATAATTTGCAATATCCTCGGCCTTGATGGCATGCTGGATGGTCTCATCAACATTATCAAAATTCTTGAATGCAAGGATATGTTGTATATCAATTCTCAATCCATGTAAATATTGGTCAACTAACACATTGTCAACCTTATTTAAGCCACAACGAGCTTAAATGAAACAATCACACGATGATTTGGATTGTAGGTGCCGCAGCACAATGATGGGTTTCCGCAGAAACAATCACACAATGAAGACCACTCTCCAACGAGAAATCCCACAGGTGAAAATTGTATTCAACTCAAACTCCGAGATTATGCTCTCTACAATGCCATAGTAAAAGAAACTTAGGAGCTAATACTCTTACTCCTAATCAAGCGTGGAAACTAAATAGGAATCCTATAGAAATTAGAAATCCTTCCTAATTACAACTCTTCAATTAAAAAAAAACTAATAAAATAGAAAATCTCTAGACTTCCATGAGTCCCACATGTGGCCCACAAGTCTGTCCGTCATGAAACATTGGTGCTGCTGCATCATTAAGTTACGAAAACATAGTTGGGACAAAGTTGTAATGGTGGCGGAGGTGTGTATTGGGATACCAATTGATGTAGGCCCTAGGGTTAGAACTTGCGTGGAAGTCCCAAAGCATGTGTAGCAGACACTATAACACGTCTCTGCAAAGACTTCAACACGAGGACAACTTTGAGAGACAGAAAAACCACGATAATTTTATTGAAAAGTCAAAGTCTGAGATTTCCAACTCTACAATGCAATATAAATGGGAAAACAAACTTGATGGCTACGAAGTCTAATCAGCTAGGAAACAAAGCAATTTTAGAAACTTATCCTAATTACAACTCTTAAATAAAATTAGAAATCTAATAACAAGTAATTAACGAAATAAAAATAATTCCTAAACTATTTTGGGTGTTCCCACACTTGCGATCATCCGTTTATATTGGGGTTGGACACCCTACATCTTTTTTTTTGCAAGTTTGGACACTTATCTATGTCTTACATTGTATTGGGCTTCTTGAAGTATGACCTTAACGTCATTGGCAGCCTTAACGTCATTGGCAGCAATTGTTAATTCACAGGAAGTTCTCCCAAAATTAAAAATAAGAAGATCACTTGATCTGTAGTTCTCTGTGCTAGTTTTTTAATCAGTAGTTCAGCATGTCATGTTTAGTCGAAAATAAATTAAGGAGATTAGGTAGATGAATACCCCGCCATTGTAGAAGATAATAGGCCTTAAACAAGCTCAGCCCATCAAGGGCCCATGGTCAACAAACTCAGCCCATCAAGGGCCCATGTTCTAGAAGATTGTGCAGCTGTATAGTCAACATTGTGTAGCTAAATAGTTCAACATTGTGTAGCTAAATAGTCTCATTTTTATTTTCCTTATTTGACTAGGTTACATCTTTTCTATTCTTTTAATTGTATTCTTAACACAATTAGGGCCTTGATTGAGGCACAACATTATTATAAATAGACTGTCGATACTCTGAGAGAGTAAGACCTTCTCCCATTCTTCTTCTTTGATTATTTCTCTTCTTCTCACATTATTACATGGCAGCAAACCAAACATGGGAGTTGGTTCCGGCCCCGGATAAAGCCTCTGTGATTGGCAGCAAATGGATATACTCCATCAAAGTCCATCCTGATGGGACTCTTGATCGCTACAAAGCCAGGTTGGTTGCACAGGGTTATAAGCAGGAATACGGAATTGACTATGAGGAAACTTTTGCACCAGTGGCAAAAATGACCACAGTTCGTACTCTTCTTTGTGTCGCGGCTGCCCGCAATTGGCCTCTTTGGCAAATGGATGTCAAGAACGCTTTTCTCCATGGGGACTTGAGAGAGACCGTTTATTTAAAACCTCCTCCTGGGTATGCTCATCCTCCGAAACATGTGTGCAAATTGAAGAAAGCTCTTTATGGACTTAAACAAGCTCCTAGGGCTTGGTTCGATAAATTCCGAACAGCAATTCTTCAGGCTGGATTTCGTCAAAGTCACTCTGATAGTTCCCTCTTTCTACGATGGACATCGAAGGGTTGCACCTTCCTCTTAGTCTATGTAGATGATATGATTATCAGTGGTAATGATCATGCAAGCATTACGGATCTCAAACACCACCTTACTCGCCACTTCAGAATGAAGGATCTTGGTCCTCTCACCTACTTTCTGGGACTTGAGTTTGTCCGTAACAAATCAGGCATTAGGGTAAGTCAGCGCAAATATGCGACAGAGTTGATCACATCGGCCAGGCTTGACGATGCTCTCCCGTTTGATACGCCTCTGGAATTAAACAGCAAAATTAGTTCCGATGATGGCACTCCACTGGATGATCCATCTGTTTTCCGGAGAATAGTTGGTAGTTTACTCTATCTAACTATGACTAGGCCGGATATCTCTCATGCCGTTCATACGGTTAGCCAGTTTGTTAGCAACTCCCACAAACCGCACCTTGCTGCTGCCTTACGCATCCTCCGCTATGTTCAAGGAACTCTTCATCATGGACTCTTCTTCTCTTCTGATACTTCTCTGCACTTAACAGCTTATGCGGATGCTGACTGGGCTGGCTGTCCGGACTCTCGTAGGTCTACCACTGGCTGGTGTATGTTTCTTGGAAAATCTCTGATTTCATGGAAGTGCAAGAAACAAACCACCGTATCCAAGTCTTCGGCTGAGGCAGAATATCGGGCGATGTCATCCGCCAGTGCTGAAATTATCTGGCTCCGCCGCCTTCTCTGTGAATTCGGTGTTCTTATTAGTCGTTCCACCCCTCTCTATGGGGACAACACCAGTGCTACAAGAATTGCCAACAATCCGGTTTTCCATGAAAGAACAAAGCACATAGAAATTGACTGTCACTTCATCCGTCAACATATTGTTACTGAGAAGATTACTCTGCCACATGTTTCTTCATTTAACCAGTTGGCGGATATATTTACCAAAGCTCTTCCCAAACCGCGTCATCATGATCTCACTAGCAAATTGATGTTGTCAGCCTTACCACATCAATTTGAGGGGGAGTGTAGAAGATAATAGGCCTTAAACAAGCTCAGCCCATCAAGGGCCCATGGTCAACAAACTCAGCCCATCAAGGGCCCATGTTCTAGAAGATTGTGCAGCTGTATAGTCAACATTGTGTAGCTAAATAGTTCAACATTGTGTAGCTAAATAGTCTCATTTTTATTTTCCTTATTTGACTAGGTTACATCTTTTCTATTCTTTTAATTGTATTCTTAACACAATTAGGGCCTTGATTGAGGCACAACATTATTATAAATAGACTGTCGATACTCTGAGAGAGTAAGACCTTCTCCCATTCTTCTTCTTTGATTATTTCTCTTCTTCTCACATTATTACAGCCATCGCCCTAGTAAATCAAATCCCAGGGAAGTTTGGGTCCATTTACATCTCCATCTTATATGTTATATCCGTCACCCCTCACCGCGTTTATAATCCTTTGTGGGAACCCATTTTAGCATGAATACATAGAAAGTCAATTTCATGCAAACCAACTGGCCGTTGGAGATCGCCTGTCCTTTGATTAATTTGATGCTCTGTGGTGACTTGCAGCCTTGTATGTGGGGCTCATTCAATTGTCCTACAAAAAACTTCTTTCACCTATGATTAGGGTGAAGGTAGGTGTCAGGCTGTTAGCCCTAAAAGCTCTGTCAAACCAAACTGGGTCCACTTCTTTTCAGACTATATATTTGGAATTGGTAATAGAAATGATGATGATGATCTACTGTTGAAAGGGTTTAAATGGCGGCAGTAAATTATTTACTTGAATAAACTAGTTGCATGAGAAGATTAACTTCCAGTCCTTTGTCTTTGCTTCAACGGCATGCCTTGAGAGGCTGAGATAGAACACACTTCTATTTGTATATGCCTGACTCCATACTGCAGAGGAAGGCTTTACTTTCTAATTATAACACAATCTGGGATGAAAACATATATAATAGATTGCGCAGATGCAAAAGTCTCACAGTCTTGTCATTTTCATGCAGGTGTAAACCCTTCCCCACATATTCTCGGACATATGACATGCTTCATGCAAAGGGTCTCCTCTCACACCTCAGTTTAGAAGAGTGTGACATATCATACTTGTTTCTGGAGATGGATCGGATTCTACGCCCTGAGGTAGCTTATGTTTGTTCCTTTTACATTATATCAATGTCTTGTTTTATGATAACAGTGAGATACGTCATTTACAAGGTTTTATTTTTCTTTTAAAGCCCTTCACTTTTCTTGCAAGTTCAGAAATCAGTAAATCTAGAAGAATAGGTCCTTAGATCTTTTATACTGGACCAATCTATATCACACTTCTATCTTTCAAGAAGATTAGGTCTTGACACCATTTTCACAAAGAGAGGATTGACTCATTTCTTTTCCATTTTAACCATACCCTGACCTGAAAATAATTCAAGCATGACAGGTTGTCAAAAGAAGGGGGTTGACCCCCAGGTGAAATCGGCTTTATATTGTGTTGTACCAAGAAAGATTAAAAAAAAAAAAAAGCAGAACAAAACAAAACTGAAAATGAACCGCATCACTTATAATACAACCCAACTCTACATTTGGATTAAATGCTAAGTACCTTGTTCAGCGATGCTTCCTTCACTGATAAATGAACCATGTCACTTATTATACACAATAGAACATTCCAAGAGATCCTTACAACCAACTGCCAGATTCGGATCAAGATTTGAGAAACTTCAAAATTACTCAGCCGAGGTTCTTATGCATGAAAACTCAGTATCCTCTTCTAAATACTTTTGTGGGTATCGAAACTCACCTCTCTGGGTTTCAGCGAAATTTCTAAAGATCTTACATAAATGACACATAAGAGATGAGGTTTCCTTCAAAATAGACCTTCCAATTTTTGTGAGTTTTCCCAAAACCCAGCTCGGACTTGTAAGCCATGGACCCGGACTTGGGCCTGAATATATTCAGGTAATCAGGTCCAAGTACTGTACTCTAACCTGGACCCAAATTAAAAATGAGTCCAGATCTTGAACCCATGCCTTCTCTTTTATGGTCCTTCAGTTATTTGGGTACTCATTTTCATCCCTAATTAATAAATGGGTTAAATTTGAGTTGAGCACATAGGTGTTAATTTAACGATCAACCTCACCTGAACCCAACCCGACATACATGTCAAAGCATTCAAAACGACATTCCTTCACTCCTTTTACTTTGTGTTCTCATTCTTAGTCATACCTTTCTGATTATTCAGCATATTTGTCTTAGCATAAGCATCTCTACCATATTGTATCTTGTCATCTTGTTCTTTCATCATTGCCTAACATTCAATTGTATACAACAAAGTCTAGTTGCATGCAGCGACAGAAAAACGAAAGGAGAAACTAAAAGTAATTCATGGATATAGAAATGAATTATGATCATTTATTCTTTATTCAGTGCAATGGACTTGGGAATTTTATAAGCATTGCAATGTCATCCCGTGCTCAATGCAGGTTCAAATCATATTAAACATTGGAAAAAAGAGAAGAGAATCCTGATTCTTACCAAGTATGGGGAAAACAAAAATTCAAATAAAGGTATTACAAAAGGCTCAAATCATGTTAAACATTGGAAAAAAGAGAAGAAAATCCTGATTCTTACCAAGTATGGGGAAAACAAAAATTCAAATAAAGGTATTACAAGCGAAACAGAAAAAAATGAAGATCTTACAATTCATTAAATGACCTTGCACTGTCTCAAACGCAATCATTTTATCTGAGACTTTGTTATTGAATCCTTTTCATTGTTTTCATAGTGGATAAGAATTAACAAGTTCCATTGAAAAAAGGGTTTCATTTAACCGGAAATATGATTTTCTCAAGTTGAGAAAAAAATAAGAAAACAAAATGGAACATTTTCTGTGCACAAAACACTACCGAATCAAACTTCTTATCTATTGTTCAATGTTCTTTTATATTCATCCAAATCACCCATTTCTGCAATAGCAGCAGATTTCATGATTACATTGATCCAGTTTTGGTTTGTTTAACTGTCAATTCTGAGATGTTGTGGCCAATTTTTGGCAGGGCTGGGTAATTTTTTCTGATAAAGTAGAGGTTATAGAGCAAGCCCGCACACTTGCGACACAGAACCGTTGGGATGCACGGGTTATTGAGAGCCAAAACAACAATGACCGGTGCCTACTTGTTTGCCGAAAGCCTTTCTTGAAGAAATGAACCATTTGGACTTGGGATATTTTATCACTAACGGAGGAATTAATTTGCAGCTTCAGCAATTTGCTTCAATCCATTAGGAATAAGGAAAGAGTGCTAATGTCTCTGAATTTGCAGAGTTGCAGCACCAACCTTTCTCAGACTGTGTTTGGTCCATTTATGAAGGCTTTGAAAGAATCCAAAAATCTGAAGAAAACTTCGTCCCTTGGCTTTTGGCATTTCTTAGTGACAACCCCAGAGAGTCATATCCTCCCCATCCCAAAAAGGAAAATCGAGATCCATAATAGTATGTGGTATAATCAGAGGCCATCTTTTAAAGGGTACCTTTATCTTGTTAGTCCAAGCACAGTGGGTACAGTCCACAAACCTTTGAATCTTTTATGATATTTAGTTAATGTGGGAAACTATAGTGTAACACATGCTTTCCTAGTAACCGGGTATTATGAGCACTTAAACAATCCTTATTTTCTTGATACTTTTAAAAGCTATGTTAAAAATTTTAAAACATGAGAGGGAACTGGATTTTGGGCTTTCAAGTTTTTGGTCTGCCATGCCAAAAAGGGAAAAATGTTAGATGTTTGGAGACTTTAAAACCCCTAATATGTAAGAGCTGATCCATTCAAGATTAATCAATAAGTGGGCCTATCTTACATGTGTTACAACGAGATAATCAAAATTCTTCAATCATCTACAGGTTCCATCCATGTTTGAAGATGAACTGTTTTCCTATATCTTATATCCACAAATTTTTGTTTTTGAAGTGAGTATGAACCACCTGATACATATGTAAGCCCCATGCCTCAGATGGCTCCACTTGCACACATGCTGCTTTGGCAAGTGTGTGGTGTGAGTCTCCTGGTGGATGGAAATATGCAAGTCTTTGTTCTCATTGAGTCGCCACTTCTTCCTAAATATTGGATGTGTTTGGACTTTGGACTAGGGTTTGTAAGCCTACTCACATATTCCTTCTTGAACCCTTATCCATGATGCATGTCAACGTGGTATAGGCTGTGCTCCACTGATTATATGGGCCATTCATGGACAAGAATTACTGCTGGAAATATTAAACGTTCATGTTCTACATGCATGTGTATACCACCTGATGAGTGTGCCACCCTTATCAGAAGCTTGAATCAGGTACACATGGAATGAAAATTGACACGAGGCTGTTATACTCAGTGACCAAGCTTGACTTATGGGTGGAGCCCGGTCGATATTAGGTTTTTGATTCATAAACATCACTTTAACCATGTGAAGCATGGCATAGGGGCAGATCATGCTGAAGAATCCAACTTGGATACTGCTAAAATGTTCATGCTGAAAATCGACTTAGATACTGCTTCACCAGAGCCACGAATCAATCAAAGGTTCTTGCACTATCTTCAGCTCCAATTGTCTGCTCAGGTTAAAAGTTGTGTATAACTGGAAACCAATACGGAAGTTAGGGCCATGCATTCATCCAAGTTAATGAAAAACTCAAGGTATTGTACGTTCGTTCATCCCATTTTCCCAATCTGTTGCTTTTATTGTCTTTTTTTCTTTTGTTTTTGAGCTCCAATATTGGAGGAAGCACTGGAATGTAACTTTGCTCCATCCAATTCCAATATAATAATCTTTGTGCAGATCATCAGATGTAAATATGTGGAATATTTTTTTTATCAGTAATATATGGAATACTCAGTTGCAGCAGAGAACTTATCTGTTTTGTTTTTTCCTACACTCTCCTGTTCTTCAATTCTTTTCTGAAGAAATGGAGAACACAACACACAGATTTTGCTATGGGAATAGTTTCTTAGGCAGATTGGGAGAATCCTCAGAAAAAAAAATGTCAGTAGAGAAATCTTATCTCTTCTTCTGTCTTTTTTCACAGTTCATTTTTAAAGAAACAGAAAAGAATATGAGACTTGGACAGATTTCCTACTGGATCAGATTCTTGAGTAGATAAAGGAGAATTCCAGTAAGTATGTATGGAGGCAGATTTAGGGGATTTTATTGGTTATTCTTGTTCTTTTTTATTGTTATTATCTTTTTTCGTAAAAGCTGCCATCATCAGCAATTACTGTAAAATCTGTTGAAGCCATCCTGAAATCCTTGATGATACAGCCCACTGGATGAAACTCAGAATGCCCTGAGCTGTTGGCCAGTTGAGCTACAGATGTCGGATTTTATTTTATACATTATGAGAAAACCCTGGCTTGCCTCAGTGAAGAACCATGTGGTCTGCCTTACCCATGTGGGCCCAACAAGCCAGCCTGCATCATCTTATGTTTTGATGGTTCTCACCTAAATATAATGATATCATAATATAATAATACTTATTAATATGTCTATTTGGGTCTATCAATAAAGAGCCGGGGCAGCTTTGCATTAGATGAGTGTGGAGGGGTCTAGACTCTAGACATGTGTGGAAAATCATAAATCATGTCTTAGATCAAGGTTCACCATGGACCTGATCCCCGATCCGTTTGTGTCCTAACTCTTAATTAAAAAGGGTTCAGGAGTACAGACCCGGCTGGACCCAGACCAAGACGGTAGGAACCGATTCATTGAAGCTAGACCAAATATTGGGACTAAAAAATGGTCCAACTGAGTCAATCACACTTGGATTGGATGCTCAACTGAGTCAATCGGCATTCCTTATTGTGTATTTGCACCATACTCTTTATAATTTCATTGGCCGTACGAAAGTATGAAACTTTTGACTCATTCTTAAAAACATGTACCTGAAAATTTAAATATTTCAAAAAAGTTTAAGTACAAGGTATTAAAAAAAAAGAAAAAAAATTCTATAGAGATTCCAAGGAACCTTGCTTTATTGAAAAGAACACGTGTTAAGCATTTATAGACTCAAAAGGTGCAACGTATATACTTCACTAAAACAACCTGAAACATGTGAAAGGTTCGAGACACCATAAAAAGAATTATTTGAGTGATAATTGAGATTATGGGCTAAATCCTGATCGATCCTGATAACACCACTGCTACAAATATCTTCGATTATTCCCTGAAAAGCCACTAACTTGAAGATATAAGCTCCATTTGGCTAAAATATGATATTTGTGACAACAGAGGGGGTCCAGGATCAATCCTGTAAAAGAATAGGACAAAAAAAAAAGATAAAGACCCAAACATGTCAACTCCATCCAACAGTGACCCATTTCCTTCATAGGCCTATCCATTGACATTAGTAGACTGTAAACGAATCATACAGCCACAGAAAAGGTGATTTGAGTTATTCCTAATCCTTGATAATGTGCGCTTAAAAAGACATACAGAGAATGGATTTGAAATTGTATGGACGAGGCAGGCAACGATCAAGGGGTGACAATGGGCCCAGTAGAGGCGTGGGTGACCTCAGAGCAGCAAATTACAATCCAAGCAACATGCTTGTGGGAGGCAAAGCATACTCTCCCAATCATAATTGGTACCCATATGGATCCTTTTCTATGTGAACTCTGCAATGCTTAGTGACAGCTTTTCCAGAGTTCAGATACTATGTAATTTCTTCCATTAGCAAGGTTTCAAAGACTGGAAAAGTGGGTTAACTTGCCAATACAAGAACCAGATAGGATAAAAATAAAACAAACAAAGCAAAAAAGCTTGCTCTTTATAGGAGTAGATATTTAATATTAATCTTATAAGAATTAACAGAAGCAAATCCAAAAAGGGCATGCCCCTCAACAAATTTCTCAAGGGACGGTCCTTAAATATTCACTGAGAGCAAAGATCATTTACATTAATTCCGAATCTGCAAAAGGTGAAAATGCCCATAAGCACAGACATGGATCCATTTCCATTGTTGCAATAACAGGAGAAAACCAGTGACTGCCACATGTAAATTACCCACAAGCATTTCGGACATTGCTACTCACCACAAGCACCAGCGAAGCTTCTGCAAGTCGGCAACTTCATCCTTTGTTCTCGATCAGAATGATTTGGAACCGTCATCTCCTTGATTTTTCATAAATGTACAAGGGTGTGCAACTTCTCTTATATGAAGTCTTTAATGCCCATTTTGAAGGAAGAGCGCCCCCTCTAAGATCGTCAAGCGGACGACAAAAAATGCAACTTTCTTTCTTCACACCTCTCCACAAAAATAGGCAACTCCTTGGATTTTTCCTTTTTTGTTTCTGTGTAGTGCATATAGAAGATTGATCGAGAATGCTCAAAAACGCAGAGATGTTGATCACAAAAAAGGGATACAAAAACATTTCATCCATAACTATAGTGAGAGGCAGTGCACTCCATCGGGAAGATTTCTGGGCAATGGAAGAGCAGTCACGTATCTCTGGGGGTAAGATTTCTGGGCAGTTGATTCAGTAGAAGAGCTCTCAACTCCATCCGCATTTCCACGCCCATGGAATCTTGCAAAACGAATGATGACAGAGACCTTCTCCAAATCCTGGCATTCATCTCTTAAATCTAAGATAGAAGAAGCTCTCTTGTCCAATCTGCATGATCAAAGCAAACTGTAATTCAGACATCTTTCAAGCTAAAAGAAGGCAAGTTATGAAATTGATCCAATACATTTCTGAAAGTATCAATGCGCACTCTTCAATCTTATTGAATTACAGAGCAAGATAAGATATTCACTAGTCAAGCTTATGCATCATTATCAATTACAAATTAGTTCTTAAAAGAGGAGCTTAAGTTATAAGCCTATTTTCAATAAATAATATCTTCATAGAAGAAAAAAATTAAAATGTCATCACATGTCTTCCAGTTCATAGTTGCAAACAGCAAAAAAAGGAGAAAAGGAAAAAGAAAATAAAAAAGATTAAGACGATCATTTTGTCATGATAATGGAGATTGGATTTCTAACTGATACACCAACCCAAAAACTAATCAAATCTACATGCAAATATTACACAAAAACAATGGGTGATGTGGCAAAATCTGAGATCTCTCTCATAACCGAAATGCCCACTTCAATAGTGACTATACAAGAAGCACAGCAAGGCTATTGTAATCAATTAACAGTTATTCTTTCTTTAATGCATAATAGCTCATTTACTGCTAGAGCATGTTTTTTGCAACTTTTGGAACTTAGTGAATTACAAGCAGTTTTACTGATATTGAAAAAAAAAAAAAAAAACATGGTAGAATCCATAAGACCCAATGATGAAAATGAAGCAGGCACACTGAACTTGATCAGTGCGGGCCCACTAAATGATGAAAACCACATTGTATCATCTAAATGACATTCCACTCAGCGATGGGAACACGTAATCAAGATAACAATATGGCCCAATCAATGATGAAGCCTTATCCAACAAACATGGTTGGCTAACCAATTGATCTTCTCATCACCACCATATTGACGTTATTGGATGTTCCCACCAAGATTTTGTTTATTTAATAGGGCCACATAATTTCCAGTACAGCAGGCCCCATCATGCTTTCAATCATTAGGTGGACTATCATGATTTATATATCGTAGACCACCATGTCTCCATCCTTCAGTGCCACTTGTTTTATCTTCTACCATAATGAATCATATTGTTATTATTACTATCCATTCCTTGCATGGCATCCATTGGATCACATGGGTTATTTTCTAGTCAAATATTAACTGATCTCTCCATCAGCAATGAGCCTGTCCATTTAAGAACAACGTTTGGAATGGCTTGCTTCTGGTAGCTCGCCCTTTCTGCTGTTTCATCTTGTGATCAAATAATTCATCCAGTAGGTTCCCATTGCTTCCCTTTGTAGTTCTCCCTTTCTACCTTGACATATTATGATTGAATAGTTCATCCAATGGCTCATATAGCTTGCTCCCTGTAGCTCACCCATTTTGCCTTGTCATGTGGTGATCAAACAATTCATCTGATGGGTAACATTATCAATGACACAATCCAGACTCACCTGTATCCAGGCCCTAGCTTGCTTAGAAAAAGTACAGTAAGAGTCCAGGTTTGAGTTTGGAATGAACTCTACGGCCACAGTCCAAGTTTGCCAGTCAAAAGGAACAAGATGGCTGACCTTGTCCATTGAAAGCCCACTAAAAGAAACAACCACATATCCAAGGTTCAGGTTCAACACATAATTCAGGTCCCACTTTTAATCTCCTTTCCCCAAAATGAGCACACGTCTCTCTCTATATATAAAAGATAACCCACACGGCATCCCCCTTCCATATTTTGTGTCTCTCATACACCACATATAGTGTACATAAGTATATTACATAAATTTAATAGGCAAATAAGTTCGCTGTAATAACACCCCAAGGCCCAGGTCCACACTTGGTAGACATCATGTTTACGTCCGCCTGAATGGACCTGGAGTGAGGCTGGATGTAGGCCCACTGACAACCTTAGAGCCAATTGCAAAAGATCCAATCCATTAGAGATTTTTTCGTAGTCCTAACTGCAAGTGCAAACATGTGGAAACATGGAAACTTTTAACTGCATTGATGCTCTCAACAATGACAAGTTTTATAAAGATCGCGTGGCATGTAGGTGAGTCACAATAGCCCCACCGTATACAAGTGGATAGGTGAACTAACTACATAAATTCAATGTTATTGGAAATTCAAGCTGTTCTGTCAAAGACTAAAAATTATTATGGATAATATAAAAGCAAGGAACAGTTTACAATCATTGTCTTTGATTGGACAGCAAGCCATTTTCGAAGCCTCTGATATATAAATATATGGAACCGGTCCTATAAGGACCGTCCTTATAACTTATGGTGCGGACCGCCTAGTGGGGCCCACCGTGAGACCCCACTAGTCACGGGACAAAGGGGGACCAAAAGATCCAAGTGGGGACAACCTACATATCAAATTTTAAGTCAATCTAATACCTCTAACCCCTTCATCCGTGGTCCACAAGTTTAACAGCATTATATCAAACAAGAAAAATTGACCCTCAATCCAACGGTCTAGTTCATCCGAATCCATGCAAATTCATGGGATTCAGTGCCTATAAAGGGGTTGTGAATGTGTAGTCAATTTGGATGGGCTATAAGGTGGGCCCCAGTGGGCGTTCCTAACTGTGCGGACCATAAGGACGGTCCTTATAGGACCGGTTCCCATATATATTATATATATGGGAGATACTCTTGTGAGAGTTACTCTCATGGTACTATGATAGTAAGGGGTGGGGGCCCTCACATTTAGGCTTTTGGCATTGGATATAGATGTGAGGAACCCCACCCTTACTCTTATAGTACCGTGAGAGTAACTCTCATAGGAGCATATTCATATATATATATATATATATATATGGGTCAACTCTCCTAAGCTCAAGCTTAGGATAAGGTAAGCTCAAGTGTGTGGTGGGGCCCACATGGGGATGGGGATTGAGGGGATTTCAAGGACTCTCGGAGATCTTCCTCTCTGCAAAAAATCAGCCCCAACCGTGATTTCTTTCATCTCCTTATGGGCCCAAAAGTTTAATGGTCAACAATCCATTTGGATCGATACATAGTCGATCCAACAGTCCAGTAAATTCGGATCTGACTGAAAGTTGGTGGACATGTGCAATTTAGGGGGGTCATGTGTTTGGTCCATTTGAATGGACCAAAGGTGGGCCCGACAAGCATGAGCTTACGAAATTTTATCATAAGCTTGAGCTTTGGAGAGCCTTGCTCATATATATATATATATATATATATATATAGGGAGGGGCTCCCCTAAGCTTCAGCTGAAACGTGTGGTTCTACACATTTTGACCAAATGGAGCTAAAAAATTCAAGGCCTGCCCATTTTTCACATTTCCCTCTTTCTAACCAAATGGAGACCTATCTCCCTCTCTCGGTGCTTCCGTCATCTCTCTCCCTCTCCGTCTCGCGGTGCTTCCATCATCTCCTCGCTCCCTCTCTCGTATGCACGCGATGCAAGCCATCCTTTGGGATTTCCAGAAAACAAAATCAGACTGCCTGCTTATTCATTCTAAGGCAGTGGCAAGGCGGCGATGTCCGGGTCCTCTACAATCAAAGACGGATATCCGGATCCACGTCTCTTCTCAGAAGCTCCGCCCTTGTTTATCCTCCGTCCGCCTTCTACAGAAGCAGGCAGTGCCAGTGCGTGCTGCCTCTTTCTTCCCAGCAACAAGCAGAACCAGACGATGGATCTTCCGAGATACATATGCTCTTCTTCTATGTCTATGTCTGTAACAGATCCAAACCACAACGACATGAG
Source organism: Litsea cubeba (assembly GCA_012931725.1). Lineage (NCBI taxonomy): Eukaryota > Viridiplantae > Streptophyta > Magnoliopsida > Laurales > Lauraceae > Litsea > Litsea cubeba. The sequence goes on along the minus strand of CM022945.1, from coordinate 35,735,453 downwards.
CCCCACCTCTATGATTTGCTTCGATCGCGAATGCCCCACTTCAAGATCGATATGCAAATCAAAGATTGATACTCTGGGCCTCTTTCCTTTCACCGCGATTTCCCCGATCTCTACAATGCACAAGTCCGATATCAGTGGCCCCATGTCATCCCATCCCTTCCTTCTCCGTTTCCAGAGAATGAAAACACCAAGATTGTTCACCTCTGGCTGCTTTCTCCGCTTGCGCTTCTCTTTGCTCCAATCAGCACCAGTGGGCAATGTCCCTCCTTCGATCTGGTTCTTCTCCAGCTACGGTGCAACGAAAGGCCTAGATCTGACTGTGCCACGATCATCTTCTCCGGTGCTAGAGGGCAAATCCCAACACTAATCTGGGTTCAGCAACCAAGCCTCTCTAAAAACCGACAAAACCCCAGGCACTGGCCTTCCTCCTTCAAGTCTGGCGACCGTCAACAAAGACGGCGAGGCACCAAAAACAACATGCAACAGTTCTCCGCGGTGTGGGCAGCAACAGAGAACACGATCCCTGCAACAGATCTTCTCCGACAACTGTGGGCTCAAGTAAACTGAGAACTCTGCTGGTTTTCTACAACCGGCGACGATTTGCAACTGCCGATCCACTCCCTCCTGCGATCAGCACCAACCTCTCAATTCTCTTCTGATCTGAACCCATCTTCTCCTTCGATCCGGATTGCTACAAATTCCGAGACTGCCAACATTCTGATCCTCTTTTTCTATCGGATTTTCGCCTGAGAAGACACGCAGTTCCACGAACATTGTTGCTGTCGCCAGAAGAAGCATACCACCGATCTGAGAAGGTGGGTTCTGCTGCTGCAGTTCCTTGTTGCAGAACAGGCGACAGGGACTAGAGGCTTGTGTTTCGGTAGAACAGAGGAAGAGATGTGAAAAAAAATATATATATATTGTGTCACGTGCTTTTCGCACGATCCAGCTTAGCTTATAATAAGCTACAGCTTAGGGGAGCTGGCCCCATAAATATATATATATATCCTCTTTCATACGATGGTACTAGTGGCCCCACCTAACTGCCATGTCGTCATTATCTTTGCCCCTCCATCAAAATGGGGTCAGCTTAATTTTTTCTACTCAAGATGAGAAACAAAAGATTTCTCTCAAATAAATGTTCTACAAGAGTGCTGAGTGCCCTCGATATTTTTTATTCATTGACAACTGAAAATCCTACTAAAAAGAAAAACAATACAAACAAATAGCCACCATAAGTCATAGCTCGATATAAGAGACATGCATCAAAGCAAACAAGAACAACAAACAAATGGAACCAACATTGCAACACAGGAACCACAAAAGGATCAACCGATCTACCCCTTGCCAGCCAACACGTCCGCTAAACCATTTGCACTCTGTAAATGAGTCCAAAAATGAAGAAAGTAAACAAACTTGGCATTCTCACCATCGGAGCATAATCCCAGCTATTAAGGTCACCATTTTTCTATTCCATTCGCTCCTATTCGAGGCCATCTAGGGGTGACAAATAGGTGGGGTCAGGTAAAATGACAGCTTCTGCACCTCTACTTTCCTTCTGGGAGAAACTTCCCTTTTTTGGCAATATGACAAAGGTACTGCACCTCTACTTCAGGGGGTCGAAACCCTATGAAAGTTCGGAGCACTCCCGTGAGCTCTCACCAGTCACCAGATAGCTACAATCCCCTACCTTCAGCTTGATACTTTGGGACATCTTTTTTTTTTTTAAAAGGTAACTTTCATTAAAAGCAGAAAAGAAATCAATACAAAAGGATTATACTGATACTTTGGGTAGATTGTCTTGATACTTTGGGACATCTTATCGTGATTATTCTTCCAAATCCACACTCTAGCATATTGCATTTCTTCCTTGGAGATTTTTCCTCTGATTTAAGTCTACCAACAAAACCAGGAAGAAGAGGTACACCTACACGTGAACCCAGGAAGACTGGGGTTGCCCTAGGACTTCCATCTATCTTTTCATCACCACAAAAGGAAATCTCTTCGATTTTGCTGCCTTGGAGATTTTCCATGTCTTGGTCCAAGATGAGGAATATCTAGACATTCTACCCATCCAACTAATCTGTGTCAACAACCATTTTGCCCATTCACCATCACACCAGGCATCAATAGATTTGAGGACATCTTATTCAATAGATTAGAGATCCTTCATCAACTTTTTGGATACTAAATCCTCGAAAGACTCTCTAGTTACCCTGTGCCTAGGTTCTTCCCTTGCAGTCTTTTTCTGGATGTTGGAGACTTTCAGTCCCAACAGAAGGGCCTTCTTCCAACCCTGAAAAGGACGTGCCTACCTGAAGACACCTTTTAGAAATTTCATGACTGTTTTATTTTGGCCTTGGGGAATATTCATACCTCACCACTTGAATGCCCACCCCTTCCCCCTCCACATCTTACCATTTCCCATCTGAATAACCCTCATTGCTTCCACTAAAGATTTGAATATCACAAAACAAAAGTCTCCGGAACCTCTGTTTTCTCAAATCTTGGAACAAAAGCTAAGTCACCAAAAGCTTCGCACTCTGACATGCCAGGAGGAAGGTTGGAGACATGGGTGATTGAGTTCCTTCTAATCACTAGAATCTGCTCAGGCATCTTGAGTACATCCCTTGCCAACGATAGCTCTTGCCAGGCTACATCATTCTCAACCTGCCCTGTGAAAGACACTCAATGTTGGCCATGGAATTCAAGATGAGTTAAGATCAGATCTTAGAAGCCTCAAGAGAGTAACGAGCAATTGTCAGGTTCATTTGCATTAGAAATGGAGAGTAACAAGCAATTGTCTGGTTCTTTTTTTTTTTTTTTTTGTCGTTGTAAAAAGAAAATGAAAGGTCTAGTTGAGCTGACTAAAAACAGAACTTTTCTCTATATTTTCTAATGTGTAGCCCTAGTGGCAGCGGTGATTACCAGCAGGAAGTTCGAGCATGACTAACCAAACGCCATAGTTTTCTTACCACTCTCCACACAAAAAAAATCTAACGGCTCCACTGATTTTAGTGGAGGTATTTGGAGTTTTGGACAAGGTTTTTCCTTCATTTTTTCCCGAGTTTTGAGGATTTTTTTTTTTTTTTTGGGTAATGCAACTTGAACCCACAACCTCAAGGCTGCAGTAGTGAACACCTTCCACTACGCCACAGGCTCTTGTCAAAGAATTAATGCAGAGTGGATCTCTCTCTCTCTCTCTCTCTAAAATTCAATGATCGAAAAGTATTCTTTGCCATTAACAGGTAAGAATCTAAGTCCTTTTAGTGGACTGGTTTTAAGAGCCAAATTTAGACTTAACATGTGGATAAGATATTCAAATTAATAATGGCTATAGGCCTATTGTAGCTGTTATTTAAAATCAGTATTTATTTTATGCTTTTAAAACCTCACTAAAAGAGGAGTAGTGACCACTTGATTTCAAGTTACATCTCTTCTAACTTTGAGCCTTCATCACTCTATTTTCTATACTGATTTTCTTTTACTCCTAGCTATTTGTTCAGTATCTTTCTTTTGTAAATTAATTGCATATGTTTCACACAAGAATGAAAGGCGAGCACAAATACAGAAGGTAGATTACAAAAACCATCTGGCCTCCAAGAATGAGGGGTATTTCGACAATGAAGAGCTTAGACTCAGTAGATAATGTTACAAAGATAAAGATACACACAGCTAGTTTTGCAGAGACAAAAGTGGGCAAGGAGAAAACTCCGAGGAAAGGGCTTAAGATTTTTATTCAGGAAAAAGAAAATCTGTAAATGGAGCAGATTGTCGTTGGCTGAGATTTAAATGATAATATATTTGACATCAAGAGAGAGTAATATAGGATCATGATGATTAAGATTATACTAGATACAAAAATTCCTAAAGGGTCATTTGTTTGCAGTCCTTTGACTCTCATGCGTAATGGCCACACATCATCACGTTTGTTTGCGCTCATTAATGCATGTGGTGTATAAATAATGTGTGAAATGGTGTAAATAAGGACATTTACACCAAAATCTTCACCCCTGAATAGGTATGGAAATCACTTTCACATCCCTTCCAAAAAGGCGCTAGTACAGTCAAGATGGTGATTGCATTCTTGTGGGCCCCACCAACTTCATTTTCTTCTCATTCCTGTGGGCCCCATGTTTCTAATCCAAACCATTCATTCTATTTATTGAACTAATAATCCACAGATCTTAAAGCTGATAATCTTAAATCTTCATAGATTTTGTGTAATTTGTGAAGAAGTCCCAACCTATAGATCTAATTTTTTGCACCTCTATGGGCCATCAATTAATGATCTGAACCATTCAGCATTGTTGTATTAATGGTAAATATCAGGACATTTCGTTTCACATCTTAATTCTTCATGAGTTTTGAGAAATTTGTGAAAAAGTTCAAAAAATCCAAATACATCTAAAACCATTGGATGTACTCATTTACTCATGTAAAAATGGTAACTTTGAACATGTGTAACATTTGCATATGTAGCATTTACATATGTAAATCTCATTTTCCTATCACGCGTGAAAAAGGCAAATGACCCCCAAATATCGTTATTGTGTACACACTCCAAGTGGGACCAAGTGAAAGTGATAAAACAAACTTTTGAAACATGGCAGATGAGTTAGCACAAGATATACTTAGTGGAGAAACTTACACAATTGGAGGAGATTTTAATGGTAATGTAGGTAGCTTTATGACAAAATACATGTGTAAACCAACTATACAAGGGAAGTTATCCTAGACTCTGCATAGTTTTTTTTTTTTTCTTAAATCTTGCAATAACTGTAATGCCCCACCCCACACGCATGCATGATATTGTCCACTTTGGCCCACGGGCCTCACGATTTTGTTTCTGGTAGGCCTCAACCCACCAAAAGGCCTCATGCAAGATAAGGGTGCAAGCCCTACATATAATCCAAGTCACTTTCCTCTCTATAGTCGATGTGGGACTCCAGAGCGTCACAATAACTATTACACTTATTGTGATAAGAAGGAAGACCACCTTATGATAGTTGATAGTGGATTGAATATAACACAAATAGAAACTGGAAAAATGGATGTAGAGAGCGATCGACATGCAAGCATTTGTAAGGTCAACCTAGATTCTTTCAGCACAATATAGGATTTTGATTTTAGACTTGTCATTAAGAGTAAAAAAGCTAATAAGTGAGGAATTGAACAAGGATAAGGTGACTCGAGATAAACATTCAAATAAAGAGCACTGAGGCAAGACAACTGGAACTGGGCTACGAATATTGATTAAGTGTGGAAACAAATGGAGGATTATATTAAACAATTAGCCAAAGTCATACTCGGAGAGGTCAAAGGGATGAAGAATCAAACAAGTAAGGAATTTGGTGGTGCGATCCAAAAATCCAAAACATTATCTATTATTGATGAAAATAAAATATTATTTAAAGAATGACAAGCAACTAATAGAGAAGACCTAGACAGGTATAAGCTAGCAAAAAAGGCCACTAAGAAGGCCCCAAGTAAGCCAAATACAAGAATATGACAATTTCTCAAATACAAACAAAAGATGGAGAGACGAGCATCTACAAGCTAGCCAAAATAAGACAAAGAAAAACTAAAAATCTTGATCACAAAAGATATATTAAAGATGAAAACTGAAGAGACTTTGTGTTTGTGTGTATATATATAGGGAGATGCTCCTATGAGAGATAAGGTGGGAGCCCTCACATTTAAGTTGTTGGCATTGGATATGGATGTGAAGGCCCCCACCTTATCTCTCATATTAAGGTGAGAGATGCTCTCATAGGAGCATCGATATATATATATAGAGCGAGAGAGGGTTTCAACCACAGATGGGAGTGTTCTTTAGAGAACTATTAAACACATAATCTGTGAGTAAAGTAAATGATAAACTACAACTGAATCAAGGAACAATCAATAAAATATCCTAACGAAGTTAAGACTGCTATAGCTAAGTTGAGAAACATAGAGCATTTGGACCAGATGGTATAGCTATAAATACATGGTTGTGATGGGTGAAATTTTAATTGGTCATCCACTTTGTTTAATAAAATCCTGATCATAAGATAAATGCTCGATGAATGGAGAAAGAGAACCAACGGGTCCCTTTCTACAAGAATAGAGGTGCTATGCAAACTGGAAACCGTTGAGAAAATGATAATAGAGCATCATTTATGAAATGGGTTAGATATTTTGGAGAACCAGTTTGGGATATGACAGGTTGATCCATCACAAAAGCCACATTTTTATTAAGAAAACTAATAGAAAAGTTAGAGAAAAGAGGAATAGCATACATATGGTTTTTATGACTTAGAAAGGGCTTACAACTATGTCGAGGTAGTTAATTTGGTGAACTTTGAAGCTTAAAGGCATCCAAAATGAATAGATCAATATCACACAAGACATGTAGGAATAGAGAAACTAAATTCATGTAGCTAACCCTAACATAATTGGGAAAAGGCTTTGATAATGATACTGATGATGATGATGCATGACGGGGCAGCATTGAGTGTAACAACTATGTGTGGGGTGATAATGAAGCTCCCAATTAAAGTTGGCCTACAGCAAGGGTCCACCTTGAGCCCCTCTTCATTAACCTTGATTATGGACAATTTACTAATTTAGTGATATCGTCATGAGATCCCTTTCCTTCTTTTAAGCGAGGCAAACCTTATCCCATTGATCTGGGCTCAGCTTAAGAACATTGTTTGAGACAAATGGATTAAAAATTAGGAGAATAAAGAATGTGTATGCTTGGTGAAAGTTAAATGGATCAGAGACTCTTGAAGATGTGTTGATAAGTTGAAAAAGACTTAGAACCATACCGTGGTGTATTTCGATATCTAGGAAAAGTTATATGTATCCATCAGGATCAATACAGGGTATCCAACATGGAGACAAGCAAATGGAGTGCTTTGCAGTCATCAAGTTTTGATTAAAGTGGCATTTCTGTAAGACTGACATCTAAACACACTTTGCTATATGAAACTAAATGCAAAGCTATGAAAAACGAGAAGATGAGACGCGCATAAAATGGATGTATAGATTTACAAGAAATGATAAAATTAGGAACAAGAACATTAAAGAAAACTTAGGATTAGTTAAGCGTCAAAGCGTGAAGCGATGTATTCCAAATGCCCAAAGAAAGGGACTCTTTACCCTCATGAGCATGCCTTTTTACAGTTAAATAATTATGTTGAAAAGGAAAAATATTATAAGGGTAGAAAACAATAGAGAACGGTTAAAAAACCTTTCCATTAGTTAATTGGAATTGAATTAAATTAAATACAGTTAAAAAGTACTCAATACATTATATATATAAGATACTTTTAAGTTCTTCAATTTACAAAATGTGCCTCCTTGTCCTAGAAAGATTTGTTAATGAGAAAACACGGAGAGATATATGCCCTAAGCACAAGCCATGCCTCAGACGTGAGGCAAGAGGTATTTTTAGGAATCCCTGCCCCAATGCAGGCCTTGAGGTGTAAGCCCCAAATGCTTCTAAAAACACTACATGAAACAAACATTTCGTAAAGAAACATATGCATCTTGTTCAGTTGGTCTAAATAAAAGTTTTTGGTCAGTTAATAAGTTGTTTCTGCAACGAGTAAATCTCATATAGCAACTTAATAAACTTATTTGAGTAAGTTCACACACATTTTTATTTCAAGTAAACAATTCATAAAACAGAACATGTATAATCTTCAAACTTCCCTGCAATCAAATGTACTTAGGAGAAAAAAGCTTTACCATACCTTTTTACATCACAAGGTTTAGTTAAAGGAAATTGTGGGATTTGATCCGACTCAACTACCACAACTTGGTTTCCAGCAAGTTGAGTAGGATCTGATCAGGACAGAGCAAGGTTGGAAAACTTGTGACTTGGAGTTGACCTCTAAAATAGACTGAGAGAGAGTCAACTCAACGAAAACATATATTTACATGTAGTAATAATACTAAGTTCAAATTAGTAAATTTATTACATTTCAATCAATCATTTCTAATTACTTATAATTGACTCAGCCAAGTTTACCCTATATATCACTCAGTCGTTTGTCAAAACAAGGTGACTTGGCAGAGTCAAGAGTCAACTCGCCGAGTTTTCCAGCCTTGGGACCGAGTCCCACATCTGAAACCAAGAATTTTTTGCATGCATGTGGTAGCTGTCCAACTGATAACGGCAGCAGGTGGACCACACATTTGATGGCTGTCTTATAGATAGTAGACAGAGGTGAAAATGCAAATAATAGCGTAAGTAGGTGTAGCATTCCACACATTTTTCTTAGAAATAATGCATTGTGAAGGTTACCAAGTAGGTGCACTTTGCCATTAATGAGAACATAAACTTTTTTTGTTTATAACAATGAGAACAAAAACATCATTCATGAAAAAGAAACTAATCAAACCGTAGACAAACTGATGCATCCACACAAGAACCTTGAGACAGAGCCAGGCCCAGCCAAAGCTCCAGCAAGTTCGCCAGACCCAATGCCAGGCCAAGACACAAGCAAAAAAGCCCTGCAGGACCAAGTTGAGGGAGGTGGGGTCCTTACAAGCCCACATATGGGATTCCACTGTCCACATTCCCCAGATATTCCCAATACAGATCATAGAAAGTTCTATTAGGTTTTAAATTTGTATATTTAGTTATTTCTAGTATTTTTACCCGGTAAGGAAATATTTCTAGTATTTGCTATAATTAGGATTTAAGTTTTTTGTCTAAGAGTTTGCTCCGTTACTCTCTCCCATAGCTTCATAGTATGACTCATAAGTTTAATTGCATGATAGTTGGTACAGTTTTGTATATCTCCCAATATCCATCCAAAATGCAAGAATTCCGAGACAACCCATATAACCATTAACCACAACCACAAGAACAAACGAATCAAGAAACACAGAAGGGAAAATAAGAGAATAGAGGAAAAGGGCTTCCAAGGCAGTTGGGATAGTCGATAATGATCGATTGGCCCGTTTCGATTTCCAAGAATTGTTGTTGTGTAGATAGCAGAGATCCCGAGGAGGAGATCTGCAGAGGGAATGCTCTCGAGAGGGAGACAAAAGGGGTTTGCAAAGGGAAATATAATGAGGGTATTTGTGTAATACGAAATATTTTGTAGGGCATTTTGGTCCAAAGGACCCCTAAATCGAGTCATCTGCCTTTAGGAAAATAAGGTCGAATAAAGAAAAGCTCCTCCCTTAGCAAATACTTTAAAGGGTGAAACCTCCAATTTCTAATAAGGTCTTGTAATTAAATGTTTATCAAACACTCTAATCATAAATAAGTTCTAAACCATTAAATAAGTGCCTATGTTTAGTGCTAACTCCCTCACCCCCAATCTCACACACCCCACAAAAAAAAAAAAAGGATGATGCTATGATCCCTCAGCTGGTTATGCACATGGGTGTGTCAGTAGAGTGTGTGAGTTCGACGCCAAGATGTAGCAAAAAGAAAAAAAAAAGGAAAGAAAGAAAGAAGAAGAAGAAAAGGAGGACGAGACTGATTGGTAAAATGCAGTGTAAATACACAATAGCATAAGAGCACAAGTTGGTATTTTCTATGAGTGTCATCAGCTTAACTTGGCCCATACCTCAACAAATCATTTTCCAACTTCCTTGCTTTGCCAATGAAGTCTTCCACAAGTTTTGAGAAAAACTGATCTCCTGCCCTTTCAGAAGCCTTAGCCTTTCCAGATATCCTGCACAAATTCAAAAAGTTTATCTCTAGACAACAGAAGGCCTTTACTGAGACCCATTGTGGCAAAGCATGCGCTTTTAGAAGATAATTACGTCTAAAATTTGTTACTCTTATCAAAATTTGCGACGACAAGAAATGGCCTTACATGTTACTGCTGTTAGGTTGAACACAATAATCACTTCCTGAGCAAGAGATCACGCTGCATGCATCTCCCAATGCTAATTTAGCAGAACAGTATGCCACACTCTCAAATTCAGAAAAAGCATCTACAGACAGAATTGCAGCAGGTAGGGAGCGAAAGAGTTGTTGCATTAGCTGTGTAGCCAAAATAAGCCTTCTCCTAGGCCGAGGCATGGATGGTCCATCTTCAATCATTTCAGTTTCATCTTCCACCTAGAACCAGAAATTCCACAATTAAGATACTGACCAGGTCCTGTCAATCTACATGAAAGCATTAAGGAAATCTAGGAAGCCACAATCACATAGCATCCATTTAAGAAAACCGAACCTTGTCAACTAGACGGTTTGTAGCTTGTGCCCAATCAAGTTCCGCCATGCTGTAAACAGTAAAACAATTCATGTAAAAAAAAAAACCCAGATACGTGTGTAGAGAGAGAGCGAGCGCTAATTGAAGCAGCTTTGTTTGTGTGCTTGTGTCACTGGACGGCCTTTGTTATTTGTTCTGTGTGTGTGTTGGTTGCCTTGTTGGGGTTGGATTGGTTGTCAAAGGCAGGCTCATGGGAGACAGTAATGCCCAGATATGGCTGGGACAGGCGAGGGCGGGGGTGGAGGATATGTGGATACTATACAAATAAATTCAAAGTATTGGATGTGATACAACATATCTAATCCATATTTTGAAGCATCCGTGTACTGTATTGACATGAGAACTTCTTGTGGGACACAACAGAGACACCAACAAAAATCACCACCACTGCTGCCACACACACACGTGCCCCACTTTGGATTGTTATGAAGTTAAGCTGTTCGTTGGAAAAAGGGAGCATGTGTCTAAAACAAATAAGCAATGAAGGATTTATTGTAAGGATCAGCACCTGAGACTTTGAAGCCTCTGTGAACCTTGAGTGACTTCCTTGTGCCATGGTAGAAGCCCTGCACTCTTACGCTTCTTTGTTCTCGCAATTACTAAGCTTGAATCAACAGCCGGAGGTAAAGAATGGGGTGAGGACAAGTGCTCATGGGCTGGAACTCTGTCCATTCGACTTTGCCTGATGCTACCAGCCTGAATGGCATTACCAGCATTTGCTTGCTCCATTGTTGTGTGTGTCTGCAAACCCTCAGAAACTTTTCCAAAAAAGAACTGCTGTGCAGCCATCTTGGCGTCCCTCCGAGAACCTTCCACCCCATCATGCATAGCTAAAATCTGTCCATTTTTGAAGGTCCCATAACGCTCAAACCAGGATGGTGCCATCTGTGGATTAATCCGGGAATGTTCATTTCCTCTAAATGACGGTGCAGGTGCTACACCAAGAGGACTAGAGCGATTCTGAAGATCATTTCGTCCAAACATGGCCACATCATTTGAAGGTGCATCCCCCACATGAAGATGAGAAGCATTTGCATTACGATCTTCCTTCCCCTCCGAAGAAAAGCATAGCATTTTAGAATCTGATGATGGAAATTGCATGTGTTGGGATGATGCACCAAGTTTATTCTCCACAGGATCTCTGATCGCTGGGCTGGGACCATATGGAAACCACTGACCTGTCTTCGCTACTGACTCTTGAGCATTAGCACCAAAATCTGCTCCTTTAAGCCTCTTAACGCTTTTCCTACTCGAGTCAGTGTCTGCAACCTTCATAGCTTGCACTTGATGCAGCAGGGAGTATTGCTGATGTGGATCACCAGGTGATTTCAAAGAGTGGCCAAAAGATTCATTTTCATTATTGGAACTGTCTGTGTTTCGGAAGGAGACATGCTCTGTTTGAGAAATAAGGGATTGTTCCCGCCCAGGCATTCCTCTACCAAGGTCCTGCTGATGTGGATGAACATGCTCTTGGAATGAACCAGATGTCTCTGCAGCTGTTTTGATCCTCTCATGTGGGGTTTGTTGCAAGGAGCTGTCTTTGCTAGGTTGCTCCTCCCCATAGGTAAACTGTTGGGAACTTAGGGAACCTGTACCAAAATCAGATGGACCATTTCCCCCCCTGCTCACACCTTGACTGTCTGCCTTCCGTGAGGTCCATGAGGCTGCCTCCAAACTATTAGATGTGTGCATGGGCTGAAAAAGATTAGAACCCTTGCTCGAATGGCCACCGGGTAAACGTTGTTGAGATGTTACATTGGTCCAGACATTTTGCAACATTGATGAGAAACCACCCTGAGACATGCCTGAAGAAACAGGAAGTTGTGAAACAGGGGATTGTTGACCTGAACCTCTTAAATAGGAAGAGTTTGCATTTATCGATTGTGAGTGAACAGCACTACTTGAGTACGACAGTGCAGAAGCACTACTTGAGTACGACAGTGCAGAAGGAATGGGTCCACAAGCATCTCCAGCAGCAAGGTTGAAAGGAAGGCTCCTGGCAGCAGCACCAGGAAAAGATGCCTGGGGCTGTTCTGGTCCATCATGAGAGTCATGCATCTGTTTAAAATGTGATGCCAGTTTACTCTGTGCATCCATATCAGCTTGACTTGCAAAAGAAAGATGTAAAGCCTGATCAGCTACGTGTCCACTAGCATTGGAGATGTGTTGTTGCTGTAGTTGATTTCTCGGAAAAGGCATACCAGGAATAACTGTTCCTGAGTTCCCCTGCAAATAAAAAAATGATGTCTCATTGCCAAGTTGTCCTAAAATATTGGATTTATTGTCACTATTCGCTTTAAGATGTTTCAAGAAAAACCGCAGACTGCGAAGCAGTGAATGTAACATTTTTCACTTACCTCTTGATCAATATGCCTCGAATTAAGATCATCAGCTATCGGTGAAGACATCTGAGAGGGTAAAGCATGGTTCGAAGATGATAGCCGTTGGGATGGAGGGCCCAGCCGCAAACCAAAGCCTTGCGAGCCAGAAGCTCGATTGTGATGTAGATGAGCAGCAGATCTATCAGGAGCAGTTGCTTCAGGCATTTCTGATTGATAGTGATCAGATGAACCAACATCCGTTACTGTATTGCCCTCCCTTGATTGGTCCACCTTGTGAAGAAGCTCGAGCATATTTTGACTGCAAAAGATTGATGTTTTGAGAGTTTATCTTTATCATCATCATAAAAAATGTAATTATGATTGTTTTTTAATGGTTATGATTAAGATAATGTTCTACAATTAAATCCAATGGTAAAAGTTATCTAAACACATAACTCAAACTTCAGTTGTTGTACCCAATAATAGTAAGCAACGTAAGAAATAAGTAAATGAAAAATAAATTTGCAAAAGCCTGTCTTACCTTGCCTGGATCGTCCTTTTATTTTGTGTAGAAAAGGTAGCTGCCCTGTCGAAGGAAGCTGACACCGCAGATTCATATCCAGGATGAGCACTTCTAGAAGGCACTTCCTCCGCTCCTTTTGGATTTCTCTGCAAATCAGGTAATTGCCCCTGAAATGTGGAAGACGATAAGCATTCACTAGCTAACTAGTGACTCAAAAATATCATAAAACCACCAGTACTAAGCAATAGGTAGCATGAAGAATATTGGTCACCTTTTCTATATCCATGCCACTATTTGAGACAACATGACCTACAGACTTTGATTGTCCCAGAAACCCTTGCTCTTGACTTTTAAATCCTCGAGTTGACCATTGAGATAGGGGATGTGAATGAGTAGAATGCTTTGTGGTGTCAGAAGGTTCGAGACCAACCCCCAAATTTCCCATTGGATGGTACTGAAACTTCCGAGGCCCAGAAGATTTGCGGCCAACCTGACCATCAGATTGTTGGTTGCCACTGAACAACGGACGAGCATCAGTGGCAACTGACTGAGCATTTCCTCTCATACCATCCCCAACAGTATGCTGACGAGAGTAAGCTTGACCAGATATATAACTATCAGAGATCTCCTTCTGGTAGTAGTTCTCATGTTTCTTATCGTAAGTTTCGCCTGAGCCCCTGTCAGAAGTATTTAAGGATGATTCCCGAACATCTAGGCCCTGGCCCGACTGATGCTGATGTTTGCCAACATTCTCATTATCTCTATACATGGATGAATCAAACATAGCATGCTTCCCATAATCAAGCTGATGACTGTGTTGGACCTGTTGATTAATTTCCTGGTTAATTTTAGAAGTGCTTGAATTTGGTACAGCAGTAAAATTATTCATATAAGGATCTGCGCGCACCTGTGGACTACTTGCTCCAGATCTTACCTGTTCGAACCCACCAGTCGAGTTTGGGAAGGAAAGTGACACCATATTATCACCACTACTCCTCATTCGACCGTCATGATCATTTTCCATATGTGTGTCTCCCCTACTCTCACTGCTCTGAGCATGTTGAGTGGCTTGTTCATTATCAAGGATTTTCAATGTAGAATCTTCATTTGCTGAGAGTGACTGATTAATATTCCAACCATTTGGCTTATTGCCAGACTGGCTACCAGTATTATATAATGACATGCCCTGTTGGCGGGCCCAAGCAGCTTGCATGTTTTGCGAATTTAACTCCATGTCCAGACTTTGTGAAGAAATACGTGACTGCTCATGAATCTGACGTCCCCAAGCACCTTCTTGAGTGTTATTCATATGCATAGGCGTCTGAACTTGAAAAGTAGGGTCAATAGGTGGCTTTTGTTGGGGATTCTGATTTATCCACTTGTTAGTTTCTTTAGGTGATTGATGAAGGGATTCATGGGAGGCACTCTGCTGAAAACCAGGGAGACCATGACCACTTTGACCAAGATTGGAATCACCAAACAGAGGAAAAGGGCCTGATGTTAAAGAAGAACCAGTCTGTAAGTTGTTATCAACCCAAGCTGTCGGCTGCTTACCACTGTCATTCAATGCAGTAGCATGATTCTCAGTTGACAGTTCTGTTTTCTGGAAACTCAAGCCACTCCATTCATCCTGTAACCCTGTGTCGCTGCTCGAAGTTTCTGCTACCGCTGATTGCATGAGAGCACTCCAGCTCCCACTCTGAACAGATGGAAACACACTTGAATAATCAGTACCTTCCAACTGATTTCCAGGATGCATAGCCTCCAGCATTCATACCACCAATCCTGCCAAAAGAATTGTCCCAAATACCTTCATCTGAATTGAACAAGATCTTAGCTTCAGTTGGATCTAAGCTAACCAAACCCTGAGAAGACCCAACTTGCACTGAAGTTTTTTCTTGCAAATTTCCATCCCAACCCAGTCGCTCCTGCCTATCATGAAATTCTTGCACATTCACATTCCTCGAAAGGGGATTCACCTGTTGAAAATTTTCGGATAGCATGCCATTATGAAGACTTTGTACGGGGGCATGCCCAAACAAATCTTTCCCTTGAAAGCCCTGTCTGGAAACTGAGACACCATCTGATATGCCCGCCTGGTTGGGAAACTCAGCAGATTGATCGCTTTGAAATGCATTAAAGGTAGCTGATTGCGCCACAGGTTTTTCTAATTGGTTACCACTGGCCTTGGTCATAGTATCAACACCATCATTAGAAATCCCCTGGAAATGTGGAAACTGATTCAACGAATCCCTTGAAGTGGCAACAGGAGCACCATATAAAGACTGATCAAGCTGTTGAGGAACGAATCCCATTGAACGAAATAACTGATTCTGCTCTTGTGGAAACATGATCCCATTCTGATATCCTTGCATTGCAGGAGATCCATTGCGATGCATCCAGTTAGCATTACCAGCAATAAGCATTTGAGAGCTACTTGGTATTCTAGAGTCACCTCCGATGGGCTGACCCTGCCACATATAGTTAGATGCATCATGAATAGGGACCCCATTGACTAAAGAAGGCAACTGATCACTAGATGCCTGTTTTGCAATGGCAGAAAGTGAACTTATAGAATTTTGTTGCCTTGCTTCTTGATCCAGTTGCTGAAGATGCTGCTGTCTCTGAAGCTCCTGCATTTGCCTGTACAATAATTGCTGTTGCCTTAACTGCCTATCAGCGACCCCTGGTTGCTGGTTCAACCAAGGCTGGGGCCGACCTGGTTGTTGGTTCCTCATGGCCTGCTGCAGACCACCAAAAAAGTCAAAATTAACCGGTACCTCAACAGTTTCAAATCTTCCTGAAATTCTTGTAATGCCTGAATTCTTCTCAAGAGCATTCCCTTGCTGTGATTCAAGAATAACTACATTTCTAGGTGTCAAATTGTTTCTTTCAGGGTCTGTGGCTTCCCTGATAAACTCTGACTGGTTGGGCCTCGTTTGAAAACCCAGAGGACCCCGCAAAAATCCATTTAACCTGAATTGTTGTTGGTTTCTTGGTTGGTTTTCCACAAACTCGGGTCTCAAATTTACTTGTGCTTGGTTTGTGCAAATAATTATCTGTGAAGATAGCTAACCATTCCTTCTCTCAGAATCTGTTGATACAAAAGCAAAATTGAATATTTATGAGAATTGAACTTCATAAACACAAATTTTGAAGGTCAACCAAAAATCCATATATATTCAATAAGAAACTATAATTCATAAAAATAACAAAAGCTAAAATCACAAAGATCAGACAATGTAAAAGTATGACCAAAACCTTAAATCATTACTAGATGTGTTCCAACTAGCAAGCCCAACTATCATATAGCAAGAAGCTGAAACAACCTAATAAAAGTAAATTTACTGAAGTAAAATGAATGCTAATAAAACAGGCACCAACTTTGTATATACCTGGAGACTGTACAATGTAGTTCTTCAAATTAAATTAGGTGGCATTCCATTCTGACTTTCGTTACCGACCCATGCATTGCTATTTAAAAGTGGCCAATTTCCACCCACAACCTGGGATTTCTGTTCGCCCAGGGACAAGTTATCTTGCTCAAATAAATTGTGGACTGTATCAGCAATTTTGTTGCCAGGCATAGATAGCCTGCCTACAAATAGCTGACAGCAGATCCTTATAGACAAATAGTCCAATAACAGAAGAAGAAATATGAAAGCTTGCAACATGCTCACACATACCAATGAACAAGAATGTTATGCTGCAACAGAAATGTAATTTGCAAATGAAAAACTGCAAAATAACCAGCATGCACCTCCTTTCTAAATGCAAAAAGAAGTCCCTCAAACACTGTCCCTGTCAAGCAGTGATTCATCCTGCATGACACCAGACCAGCGAACCAATGTATTGGAAGAGGAAAATCAAGTAGAGCATCACATGTGTGCAAAGTCATTCACCATCACTTTCAATTTCTAGATATTCTAAAGTATCAAATGAGTTCCCACCATGACTTAGATGCTCTACCGGTCTGCCCTTGCAATCAAAACAAAGCGCCACTGTCCAACAAAAGAGATTCAAAGACCCATAACAACCTTAGATGGCAGTTAATACCATCTTAAGTTGTCAGATACATCAAATAGGATCAGATCAGGACAGGCAAAATCAAGACAAGATGCAGTGTGTTATTCGATTATTGAGTGCCACTTCAATTGAAGGGGGGATTTTAAAAGGGAACAATCAGACCTGCTTTATTGTGCAGACTAGAATATCACTAGATGAAGCAGTCGCTAGTCCAAGGTAGGTCATTAGGTAATGAGTTAGGGGACTGGTGTTTTATTTATTTTTAAAGTATTTTCTTTTGATAAACAGTAGCAAGAGAAAGCACTCATGCAACCATTCAAAAAAAAAAGAGAGACTCGTGCAAGGGGAGCTTAGAGGTAAGTGCCTTTTTCAAGGGATGCATCTTGGTAAGATTTTAATATTTCCTCGAGTGCTTCTTTATGAAAAACAGCCAGATCTCTAGGCTTGCGGGATACAGACTGTAGTTTTCCCATGGAGATCTTTGGGAGTGGTTTTCAAACCCATGGAATTTGCAATTTTGTTTGGGTGTAATGACGGTGCAAGGAGGGAGAGTGTGCACATTATCCATGGAAAAAGTCACAAATCCTAAATAAACATAGGTTTTTTCCAAAACCTTTTTTCAGAAAACTTATGCACCAAACATCAGATTAGGAAATAAAAAAATGTGTGAAAATATTCAGTCTTTCAGCAGAAATGCTGCTGCACATGCCCTTAGTGTCTTTGGGATGTCACATACTTGCACACACTCCCTCACTCACAAACACACTAACTATATACCTCTGTTTAATGTACTTCCATTAGAGAGTAAGAATATAAGTTGTCATAGTTTTCCGTTAGGGTTTCCTTTTCTGAATGTAAGTATTTGTCAATAGTTATATAGTAGTATTCATCTATCTGACCGTAGATTGATATGATAAGGCCAAAATGGTGATGACGATGAGAAAACCATAAAGCACATGGCTTACATATAAAGCCCACTGCTACTGAAATGAACAAAGCATGTATACTACGAGTATCAAATTTCTTTCCTTCTCTTATGGAAATATTCATAACAAACTTGCACGAAAATAAATATCTGAGTGGCCCAACATAGCAAAAAAACAAATAAATATCTATGTATAGAAAAAACTACCCACCAAGAGCAATGGAAAGGAATATAAGCAGAATGCCAACTTTGAAGAGAATCCTTGCATTGCTACGTTGTATAGAATAATATCCTGTCAAAAGCTTCCACGATGATCATATACCTGCATGTAACATTGGCATGTCAGCAAAGTTAATTAAAAGCAGCAACCAAGATATAGATAATGCAGCTCAGAGAAACTAAAGCAAGAATAATTTAACACTCAAGAAATGGAGAGAAGAAGAAAAAAGATAAAAAAACCAGATAATCCCTCCCTCTCTTGCCACCATAGGCAGAACAATGACAATCAAATCATGACCCACTTAAATGCAGGTTTCTATCCAAGCCAAAAATTAATAAATAGATAAAATAGTGCATGCCTTGACCAATTAACAGATTCAAATGCTCAAGTATGTCTTCCGATGTCCACCAGATGTTGGTGATGTTGGTGTGCCAACACCAGCTTCCCTCTCAAATTCCAGGTAGCCTCATTTCAGGTCCAACCTGAAATTCCATCCCTTGTCATTTTAGGTAGACGTGTGAGAAAAAACCATGTGCACGATCTATGGGAACAGAACCAACCAGCTGAATTTTCACAGAAAACACAGATATCCAGACATTTCCACAGCTGAATTTTCGCACCGGATTTGTTTCACGTAAGTTTCTCAAATGTACCAAATTACTCATCCACCATTCAGAGTCCTCTGCATCTGGCCACTAATTATTTAGGTTTCTAGTGATAGATTCACCAACCACTACCTTAATCAACTGAACAGTCAAGAGAAGTCACTGGCACGGAGCACGACCCCAAGCAAAGTCACGAACAAGCACAATTCCATAGGAAAGAAGAGAAATAGGAATTAGGCGAACTCATCAAACAACAGAAAAAACACAACTCGATGATTAAAAAACAATCTTTGAAAGCATAATCAACTCATCACCAAAAAGAAAGCAAAAACCAAAAGAAAAAAAGAACTCTATTTTCCTCAACCAACAACCAAAATAAAAAAAACTCCTTTTTTTCCCAAAAAGATACATTCCACTAAAACCCTAGAACTGAAATCACGACACAGAACCAAATTACCTCCCCTAAATCCAAACACTCCACCAAAACATCAATTTTAGAAAGAAAAAAAAAAAACCAACAACAGCCAAACCTCACCATTTCCGTCGCCAGTCCTCCAAGATCAAAGCCAGGAGCAACGAATTCCCGCTTTCGGTTGTCAATTTGCGATCAGACCAAGACAATGAAGCCAAATCCAACGACGCCGAGTTCCAAAAGACCGAGAAAAAACCCTATGAAAGAGATCGTTCTAGGGCAAGGGTTTTGAACAATCGAACAAAAATGCAGACTTACTTAGATTTACGAAAGGTGTGTTCTAATGGAGATCGGAATCGATTCCCTTGAGATTACCTTTTCAATCCTCGCTAGGGTTAGGGTTTCAGAAAGGAGATGAGAAATGCTCTTTTCCTTTTCTTCTTTCTACGAGAGAGAGAGAGAGAAGCGAGAGAGATTTTTGGGAGCAAGAGCGATAGATAAAGTTGATCGAAATGGTGCGAAATTTTCAACGAAAGCAGAAACGAAGGCTCCGGTTCGGACCGAGCCTTAGGCTCGGATCCCGAGCCTAACCGCTTCGGAACACAAGCTGTAGGTTTGAACTTTGAGAAACCATTTCGTACTCCAGCAGAGCTCCAGATTTCATGCACATGCACGCAGCCAACGGAGAGAGGAAGTTCTCAATCTCAATCTCAACCGTCCAGATCCTTACCCCACATGTGATCGAAGGATATGGCCCAAAATCCATTTCTGGTGATGGCCCTAGATATCAGATTTGTGGATGTTAGTGCTTTACTATATCAAAAGAGGGAATGAAGATCTCGATCCGAACCGTACAAATACAACGTGGCCTAATATCCATACATCAATTTGAAAATGGGCCACACCTAGATTGGGTCCCGCTATTTGGACGGCTTAGATTGAGATTCAGTTGTGCCACGTTGGTTGCGTTCATATTTTTGTATTTCCATGCTAAACTAGAGTATCGGATATCGTTTCCCAACAATTAAATGGGAGAAGCTATCCATGCTCCGAGTGAGTACAGAGGTTGATGCACACGCACACTCGTTGAACCAATTGAGAAATATTGCACAAATCTTGACCGTCCAAATCATTTGTCATACAGTTGATGAGACACAACCTAAAAATCAGACTAGTCTGAAACAGGGAAATTTTTATTCAGAAGCAATTGATCAAATTGGCAGGAAAGATATGGCAATCAGCCCATATCCAACCAGTGGATGACCATCAATTGGAAGGCTATGATTGTTTGACCCATGTGATTATCAGGATGGCCCACCTAAAGATGGGCCTCTAGATTAGGGTGAGGGTGGGTCACATGCATCTGATCAGCTGTACTCCTCCATCGTATGTTATTATAACTTCTCAAATTTTAAATATGGCGGGGATGCCACTAGGTTCATTTTTCATGTTTTGTGTTTTATATGGTATGTAAGGGATTTTAGGTGGGAAAGGAAATGACAGGTAATGACGTTACTGTTCCTTTCCATAGGATCGCTGTCATGTTAATTATTCCACTGTTTTTCTTTCTTTGTTCCTTTTCTTCTACTTTTTTACATGTATATACTGCCATGGGTTGTGCTTCTGGAGGATCATTAATGAAAAGTTATTCACCCTTTAAATTTTTGGGTAATTAGGATCATCAATTTGATGGGTTGTGGCCCACAAGGCCTTGTTCACCATTAGCTGTTAATTCATGTTAATAACATTTATAAGTTGAATACTTAGTAAGTCGATCGGAATCATTTCAAAATAATTTAGCTTTTGATTTCCTTTTCATCATTATTATTAAAGGAAGAATCACATGATTTTAAGGTTTTGGGTTTTTTATATGAATATGTGTTTTGATTTCCTTTTCATCATTATTATTAAGGAAGAATTACATAATTTTAAGGTTTTGGGTTTTTTATATGAATATGTGTTGAGATAAACCTGAGAAGGCAGTTCTAAATAGGGTGGAGCATTTATTTACTCAAGGCCAGCTGGACCCACTAATTTTACATTGTTCATGACAGTTAATGATTATTCTCATTTGCCTGATTGTATCATAATAGATGCCTGTGGGGGAATTTTTTTTAGAAATAGTTGACCCACTTGTCCATTGGACCCAATAGATTGGTGACCCATTTCAGGTAATAAGCTCATATTCAACTCATCATGCCCAATAAAGGAATTGTTATGTTTTATATATATATATATATATATATATATTTGTTTTCTTGTTCAAACTTGGATTTACAAGGTGTTGTTCCTATCTTTCTCCATAACTCAAATATGACAAAGCAAATATTTAGAATTTATCCCATGCTGCATGGCTAGTTTACCATGCATCAACTATGTGAAACAAGTAAGGAAAGGTGGAATATTTGCTTTATCAACTGGGCAAGGTCAGGAGCATTAGCATGTGGGACACTTCAAACCTAGATATTTTAGCCTTGTAAGGTATGTGATGATTTCTTATATCAGGGGTTTTTTCACTACTAATGTGTCTATCAATGATCTTTAAATTTAAATCAAGATTTTTATTTGGTATCAGAGCTTTTTGATTTTGATTAATGTATTAGATCACCTAGTGAGTTGCATTCGAGCATGGATCATTTTTAAGCTTAGGTCTATATTTGTCCTTTTTGTGTGATTCTCATGAACATGGATTTTTACCATGCTAAGATGAAATGCAGATGCATTTTTTGGGCTGATAATTGTGCCACTGGATTATATATGAGGGCCATATCAGAAGACTCAATTGTTGGTTGAAGGACCATTGTGGCGTTTGCAGGGAGGGGACACATGTATTGGTGCCCGCCCAAGTAGATATGGAGAAACCCATTAAGACTATTGGGCCAAGTCGGCTACGCCCCACGCACTCATAACCCATCGCTCCACCCCCGCTCACCAGAAAACTAAAAACCCTCTTTTCAAACATCCCCATCACTCTTTGCCTCTCTCACTCTCAACAAAAATCCTCACCGGTCGATTGTGTCTCTATTGGCATTGCGCTCTCTCTCTTTCTCTGACAGGTGTCCCGGTAGGTGTTCCCCTCTCTCTCTAGATCTCTCACACATAAACCAAAACCAAACCCAACGATTTCCCTAATCCCCTTTCCCTATTTGTTCTGAAGACCATGATGGAAGAAATTATAAGGATTTCTCATTTTTAATATATTTTAGTTAGTGCTTTTGCTATTAGGTTTCGATTATGGTATTGTTCATTGGAGTAATTTTCTTTTTTTTTCCCTTTTTTTGCTTTTGGTGCATTTATTTATTTATTTATTTTTATGGATTTCTTTCATGATTTATATGCAATTTCTTAAGGGTTTCTTCCCCATCTTCATTAATGTAGAAGTCCAATTTCAAACCTTAGGGATCCACACTGTCGAAGCAAAAATGACATACAATTCCTACCAATGATTTCAGTAAATATCAATTATGTGATTGATACATATCGGGTTTTAGTCCAAGAGATATAAAATTTTATATCGTTGTTTATTTGAATTTTTATTTTTAGTTGATTTTTTTATTGAAACTCACTTATTCAATTTGATCAATATTAAGCGCATGGAAATTTGACTTTATACTTATCTTACCAAATAAAATATCAACATTTTTAATTGACCTTTGTCTGCCCCACTCAAAAGAAAATCATGGGTCCGCCACTGTTTCCAGGTCCATGTTGTTTAAACATCACCTTAGCCAAAAGGTTCAAACTTCGAAAGCACACACACTTACACTTAATTAAGTCCCTCACCGCTAGTGTTACCTATAGCTGCAAATTGAAGGAGCCTCATCAACTGAGATATCAGTGGATTGGCTTGGCCGGTTCTTAATTTTGTAGCTTAGCAATTGAAAAACTATAAAATTCGAAGTTTTTTATTCTATCAAAATGTATGGCTGAAAATGCAGTGAACTTAGTTCGTCTTCATTGGACATTAGCTAAGGTAGAATTCAGGTTTTATATTTGTTAATGATTAGATCATTTTGCATGAATCCAAAATGTTTATCGCTTTTTTTTTCCTCTAGTAAAATACACCCACACCCACACCGACACCCACACCTATATCCAATTCCCTTGCCAAAGAGTCGAGGACCAATCCCCACGTAAACAACTACTTTATTTATGTGGAGAGGGAAATGCCCACCACTGAACTATCAGTGAACTGGAATATAAAATTGTTTGCATTCCCACAAATGGGTTCTGTGAACATCTCAAATGTGGTTTAGCTCAGCCCAATCTAATGACCATAGGATCTATAAGGTTATATGAAGTTCCACATGGAGGCTATTTTCAAGCATTATGGGCCTGTAGCTGAGCGTTCTATTCATGTCTTTTGCCTCGTGGAAAATATATACATGAGACCTTCATAATTTTTTTTATACTAACTGTTCTAGGTCATATGATACAGATTTTGGGCCTCGCAGTACATGATGTAAATTGTAAGATTTTGGGTCAAACCAACAGTTGCCTTTCAGATTCAACAGTTTCGATTCAAATGTACTACTAGTTCCCATTATGGAACTATTTCAAATGTAGCTTTAGATCCTCTTGTGTGTACCGGCCCTTTTGATGGGCTACAAAATGCGATCAACATGAGCCTATTTGACGTGTAGAAAAACATATCTAGTGACTCGAACCATGGTTTGATTGACTTGAGTAGATCCAGTTTGACCAAGCTATATATAGTCTAGAAGATAAAGTTCATAAATATTGAATTACTAGGGTAATTAATGGCTGTGTATTTATTTGCCATATGGGTCCCCTTGATGATTAGTTATTATCGAGGAAGATTAATGATGGTCGATATTCACCTTTGATTCTTCATTTTTAATTATTTAAAGAAATATTATTTCAGATATTCAATTATAAAAAACAAATAGGGCCCTCAACATGTCACGTCCGCACTCTTTTCGACAATTTATTTGCAGTTGAATTAGGGAGTACAAAGCAATCCAAATTTTGGATGCATGGAAGGCGATGCAGAGCCTATATGAAACAAATGACTACATGCTTATATCCAGAGACACTCAATCTCGAGAGGTCTATGGATAAGCATCTTAGCTGATTGTCTTGGCAATCTATAGAGTCTCTTCCACCATCTTAGTTGAATGTGTGGCATGCTTTGAAACCACTATACATTATCTCAGATTGGATCGTCGACGCCATATCGTTGAAAATTTACTGTGACAACTCCATTGCCATGTACTGTTTGAACAACAAAAAGAGCTCCAAAGGAGCAAGACAGAATAGCATTGGGTACCATGTTTTTGGATCTAGAAGGTTCAAAATCAAGAGGTGCCAATTGAGCACATTGGCACAGAAGAGATGCGTCCATGTTTTGAATATGGATTAAAACATGCATTTAGGGTCTCTGTTTTCATGCAATAATTAGATGCCTAGGACTGTATATTCTGTAAGTGGCTAAAAATGAAGAATTAAAGGTGGATATCCTAAGACAACCATTGAATAACCTCTCTTTCAATGGAAACTCAATAAAAGAATATAAGAAATGAATACTCAACCATCACCATAGTAATTCAATAACTATGAAAATTAAGGTATGGTCCACTTTATATCCTTCACCCATTGTCCGATATCCTTACCTGCCACCCACAATGCAAACAAATTAGCATGCCCTTAATGAAACTATAGATAAATAGCGCAGTTCTTAATGCACGTACATTACGAGTTCTTCAGTTCAATTCAAGAGAGTTCTTTTGCAAAATTAAAGTTTTTCCAAGCAAAATATTAATTGATTTAAGAGCAGATGGTTATATTATCCAAGATTTCGATGGACCGAATATTCATTGGGTTTTGCAGACCCATTTTGGATAGTAAACCCATTTGTAATACATCATGAATATTTATTTGTTGCTTAAACAAGAGTCTCCTAGGAATCCAAAACGTTGGTGTTTCAATTCTTATTTATGAAGCGAACTGATTCGAATTGAAATCGGCTTCATTTTGTTTCAATTGATTTTGACCTTCCCCACGTTTTTGACATGGACCCTCCCTTTGAATACCCTTGATTTAATGACCATCGAACGTTGGTGCTTAAATAGTTTGTGATTGAAAGAAGAAACCAGCTACATAAATTAAAACCACAGCATATCTCATTTCTTCTGAAAAAACTTACCATATTATTTGACTGTATAAAAATGTAATTACCAATGTAAAATCTTGGTTACAAGTAGCAGCATAGAATCTCCACTTTTATCATAATTGAAGGTTTGGAAATGCTTCTATCAATGTGGATAAAAAAAACAAAGGGTACCAAATGTTTCCAGCTTCAAAAGTTTTCTTTTGGTTCATCTGTTTCTCAACAAAGTAAAACCAAACAAGAGGAGATATCTATATTTTAGATGTAGGTAAATATAAACACCAGATACATGTACTTAAAAAGTTTTTAAGCACACCCATAGTCCTAGTTCAAGATTGTGGGTAATTGGTACCATATAAAAAAATCACTCATATATGAATATGTTGTGGGATTTATTCAAAAAGCTTCTTTGTTTTTCGGTGTTTAATAAAAGAAAATCCTTAAAATTCAAATCTATTTCAACCTCTAATAATCTAATTCTAACAAATTTTAATCCCTAAACATATTCTAATTCATAAATTAAGATTTCGACAGTGAAATGGTTGCAAACTTGTAATAATCCACCAATTCCATAAAGTTGTGATGACAAATTCGACAAAACACTGGGGCAGGAGAGGGTATTTTCAGGTTTTACAACTCCTTGCAGTGTGCATCACATATAATATACAAGACATCAAAAAGTGGAAAGTGAGAGCTTCACAACAGACAGGGAAGCCCCAGAAAGGTCCCAGATTTGCTGATCCTCAATTGTACTTTTTGCTTGACAACTAACACCATTTTATACTATAAATCTTAACTGTCGGCACTGAGTGAACAGTTAGGATCCTCTAATATGTGGGACTGTTGGGGTACAACTTTTTGTGGGTAGGCTGCATTTATGACCCAATGATTCTGCTAAATTCTCCCAAAAGGTTCTACATGTGGGCACTTTTGGATTTCAGAGGGCAGGGGTGTTGGACCCATCTCCTTCCACCAGTGGGACCTGCAGATTACAGAGCTTTTTCCCTTTGAAAGTACTGGATATCAAGATTCCATATCCACACCATCCCCATGAGTGAGAACAGGATACATGTTTAATTTAGAAACTTAGCAACATATTGGTGGGCAATCTCTCTCTCAGCTCCATTGGTTTTGTCTTGAGTTGCAATGTCTAATCTGGCCATGAGATGAGGGTCCTACCTTTTGACATGGCTTTAATTGTATACACATGCCAATTCAATCACACATTAGTGGCTGTTTGTTTGCGTAGAATTGAACTCCCAGGGTTTTATGGTAAAATGGATTCAAATAACGGATTATCAAAGAGGTAAAGAGTGAATTATATAATGTGGAAATGAAGATGGGATCCTTTCTTTCCTAGGATTTTCTTATTTATATGGGTGATTGTTGAGTATTCATTTTCCATTTCCCTTTAAATTCACTTTTAATCAAAAGGAAAGGTAGATCTTCAACTTTATATTTCTCTAGTTTGAGCTACTTTTAGCATGTGAGAATCCTATGAATTCGGTTTCATGCAAATCAATGACCCCAAAAAATTCACTCCCCTCAAAATAGAAAGGGAAACAAAGAAATGAAATGAGAACCATAGACTCAAATCAGTCACTCTAATCTAACACTGGAGTACATAATTAAAAGAGAATTGTAACAAGGCTGTTATGCAAGCAAACAAAGATCTAATGGATAACAAAGACATTCGATATTAGAAAATTGATAAAACCAAAACTGATTTTTTTTAGCATTGAATAGAAACATAGCTTTATATCATTGCAAATTTGAAGATCCGGGTCTTAATAAGATCTAAATAAAATTTTCATAACACTGGAAAAGAAAGAAAGATAACAACTTCAGTAATTCATAACCTAAGTTATTTTTTAATAAATTAAACAAAAAAAAAAAACATAAAAATCTATTTGAAATTGGTATCTTTTATATTAACTTGATGGTGAACTTAAATGATCAAGATATCAGTTCAGGGCCCGAAGGCATTGAATGAACCACAATTTGCAATTTACAGTTTTGGGCCACAGATGAAAGACCAGGTGTTGAAACCATCTGAATAATGTTCAGATAAAAAGAGGGTGACAGATGATCAAATTACAGGCATAGCCAGTCATCAGGTCATTGGATATATTCACAAAATATACTACACAACATGATGGTCAGTGTGCAGGGCTAGCCAAGACCAGTTGTAGGATCTGGCTGATTATCAATTGGATATTTGGATGAAATTTTGGCCCAGCTACAGCCAACAAGCCTAAAAGGGGAGACCAAATCCATCTCAATCTGGTCAGGGAATTGGACAGACCTGGTTTCAGAAGGATTGTTGCCAATGGGTTGGGCCAGGCCCATTTCCTGTCGAATGGCTTTTGTGCCTCACAATAAGATGACAAAGAAGGGAATCTGTGGAATACAAGCATATTACAAACAGAATGTCCTTTATAATCTGTTGAACCCGGCCCATAGGATCAGACAGACCCAGTCTCATTGGCAAATCTTCCAGAAGATGGAGCCCAACCAAGTTTTGGTCCAGCCCATTGATTCATTACTCTATCTGTGATCCACCTATCAATGACCCGACCCACTGGAGGTTATCAGCCTGAATCGATAAAACTCGGTCCAGTCCAAGGTGGGCCCTATACCTAGATGTTTCAGCTCACCATCTGCACTAATTCCAAGCATGGTTGAAAATCTCGGCCGGTACCGGTACGTACCGGCCGATACGTACCGGTACCGGTCGGTACCGCACCGATATCTCAGCGAGATATCGGTTAGCGGCGATACGGGCGAAAATATCGCCAAAATATCGCTATATATCGGCCGATATTTTGAAAATATCGGCCGTGGCGATATCTCGGCCGATATTTTCAAAATATCGGCCGATCTCCTTTTTTTTTTTTTTTTTTTTTTTTTTTTTTTTTTTTCGGGGGCGCTGCCCCCGATCCCCCGCCGGGGGCGCTGCCCCCTGGACCCCCGCGACCCCCGCCGGGGGATACCCCCGGACCCCCTCTGCGAAGCGCATGTTTTAGATAAGTGGCAATCTAAATTCAAGAAGACAAAATGATCTACTTGACCATGATAGCGAGGACTCTTTTGATTGTCTTTCTTTTTTTTTTGTGCTTGGATGTCAATTATTATCATAAATACTAGATATGATATTAAACCTATTTAATTATGTTTGGAATGATATAGTAGTAAAGATTGTGTAATATGCTAATTCATGAACGAAAAGGCTTTATATTGAGTTAGATTCGGTGTTACTCACTTATTTTTCTCTAGATCTAGTATTTTAAAGTGTATATCTAAATTTTTTTATTTCCAAAATTTGGGGCTTTTCTTGAAATCAATTACATTTTTTCACATTAGTGTTCAAATGCATTGATAATGTGTTAGTTTAAAATAGATCTATACTTTTGGAACAAAAAAGTATGAGTTTTTGCCAAAAATTGTGGTTGCATTATGTCAGATTTATGATATTTCATCCTATTGATCATGACCATCAATAATGGTTGCATTATATAAAATACTGGAGAATAAAGCGAACAGCGATACAGACAGGACTCATAACTTAAGGTGACCGAGATTTTGATTTATTGTTGTTACTAATGGAAAAAAATATTGTTTTCCAACATTTTCTAATATTCTGGATTTTTTGAATATTTTTGCGGATTTTTTTGGATTAAAAAAAAATTCACACCGTGACGACCGCGACGGACCGATATCCGCGACGATATCCGCGACGTATCGGTTTTTCGGCCAGGCCGATACCGCGACCGATACCGAGATTTTAAACCATGATTCCAAGTCAAGTGGGACTAGCAATGCTCAGTTGCAAACATGCTTTTGAAGAGATCACTCCACGTGATTCTTGCTTTTGTTAGGAAGGGTGAGGAAATGCCACATGTTCACCTACCTCCCATCACACCCATTTCACATGTGATTGCAATCTCTCTCCCACTCCTTCTCCTTTGTAAATTGAATTTCATAAAAAAAAAAAAAGAGATTCCCAATAAATATAAGATATATAAAATAAATAAATAAAAAGCTTTATATAAAAAAGGATCCTCACTAATTTTTTTTTATTTCTAACGCAAGTTTAATTTTCGTCCATGCACCAACTCACCTGGGAGTTCTACTTTTTTTTATTTGAAATCACTCCAAATTTGCCTGGTGTAGGAGCCACCCGAGAGGTTAGCTATTTTGGAGCAAAGGTCTCAAGGATGCTCATGTCATTAAAACAAGCCCATGACCCAATCTTATATGCGAATCTCATTTGGATCTATAGTTAAACCACTTTCCCCATTTTTATCCTATTTTACATTTGGTTTATCCTTGACAAAGAGGTAGGTAAGAAGCATTTCCATTGAAATTAATATTTAAATACATTTCATAAATTATTATCTCCACATTATATGGGGATACTTTTCGAACTTAGAGGTTTTAGTCTTCTTCAGATGTTATTGTAAAAACCATCATCATGAACATAATTAATTGTAAGAAAAAAACTAAAGGTTTTGAAAGTTAATTTCTTTATAACTTTTAATAATTAATTCCACTTTTATCACAATTACAACATGTCTTTCTGGTGACATTCTCAGAGTTTTTTGTTATTTTGAAATTATTGCAATATAAAAGAGAAATTGACATTTCACGGTATATCACCCTATTTTCAAAACATTACTGATATTCATGACATTATAGTATATTTAGAATTTGTAATATATCTCTTTCATAAAATTATAAACATATTAGAATTAGAACACCAAACAAGAGCTTATAAATACAATCATTCATCTTTAAACTCTATATCCTTGGGTATTCCATCGGAAAGTATCACTACTGACCAGTAGCCCAACTTAGCAAAAAAAAAAAAAAAAACTTTATAATTAAACATAAAATAGTTTTCTTATTTAAAAATAGTATTATATACTCAAATCTTGTATTTTTCTAGAGCAATTGGAGTGTCTCTAGAGCAAGGACTGGTTAGAGTCTCCGCTAACAACACAAGAAAATAGCAATATATAAGGAGTCAAAGAAGAGATGAGCCAAGGAGACAACGTGCAGTTGGATAGACTAGTCACTATAGACTTTGAGAATGGCCTACTGGATATTCTAAAAGAACAAGAAATGAAAGGAGAAGGCTAGGGAGTTGGGTGATTGACTTCAGCTATTTTATGCAGGAAAAAAATTGTGATTCTAAGAATTAGAGTTAACATCATAAATGGAAAGACATGCATGATTGAATGACATTAAGATAAGATTGTAAAGGTGAAGACAAAGACTTAGAATTATTTCAAGTACAAGTATCCACAAAGTCATTGGTGCTCATGTGCCCCCCATGAGCAATTAAGTGAAAGCGACCAGAATAATTTTTAGGACTTTATGGATAACGTAGTATAAGATATGGTCAATGGAGAACTTATAACTATTGGAAGAGAAGACTTTAATTTGAAAAGAAAGAAAAAGACTTTAATAACAATCATGAGTGGTTCAAAACTTCAAATAGGTCAAAAACAGACTTTTTCCTTCTTTAAGTATAGAGATTAGAGACTTGCAGAGACTGTAGAAGTCAATATCAGGGGAAAGTGTTACCAATCCAACATGGCCATTGGTTCTCAATAGTTTTGTTAAATTACAGTACAGTAAATATATATAAGTTTGAAGTCATTCAAATATAAAAGCATACTGATTTCACACTCTGATCCCAAAAAAAGAAACCACACATTCTCACAAAATTTGACACATTGAGAATTTTGAATGATTCTACACTTTTGCATAGTATCAGTGTGAAGAATTTTGCGAGTAAAGCGTTACTGTAGAATAAAGGGGAGGTTTTGAGTCAAATATTCAGGACCAAGTCGACTAAGTGGAAACAAGCTAGTAGAGTATTACGCTATTGGATTAAAGGGGCTCTTGCAGACGGAACAGTTAAACTAGTATGTTAATGCTTTGAAGGGTGTATGGCGTTATAAAAAGATAGAATTAAAGATGAGTGCATTAGAACTAACTTCAAATAACTGCAATTGAAAAAAAAGAAAATTCATTTGAGATAGTTTGGACATTTTTAGAAAGGACAAAAATACCTCCCATGTGAAGGGTATAAGAGAATAGGGCGGCATTTCAAAACCTTGGGTGAATATACAGAGTGAAGAGGGAGGCCGTTTAAAATCTTGGGTGAACCAATGAGGAATGAAAAGTCATTTGGTGGGAGTATTTCATTGAAAATGGTCCATGGGTTCTGCAATGTTAGAGAATTTCACGTTCTTATGCGCACAAAATGAAAGGCTTGATGATGATACTACATGTGATAATCGATTGATGATACAGCATTCCTCCCTAAGAACTGTGACCATCTTTTACAATATACCACATCAACCACTTTAACAAATGGCCTTATGTGTATGTCTATAAGGACTACTAGCCCACGCTTTTCTCCCGTACGAACTAAAGAACAGTCGGAAAAGTCGTGCAAAGTGAAAAAGGTTTTTTTCGTGTTACAGTAAATTTTGGTGTTGAAAAATGGTAAGAACCCCCATGCCCCCCCCCGGGTAATTCCTTGAAAAATGGTTAAGAACCCCCATGAGCACCTTCCAACTGTGCTTTGAGCTAACGACGAGCACCTTCCAACTGTGTTTGGAGTTCTTGTCTGTTTTCTACTAGGAAAAATTTTTTTGCCTAAAGAGAACAATGGGTTGCCCAGTTGGTTGGCAACCCCATCTCTCACTTGGCTGCTATCCAGGGTTCAACCTCTGGACATGTCATTTCCCTCCTTCCCACGTGTATGTGCAACCTCTCCCCATGTGTGCGGGTACTCTCGTATCCAACCCACTTAGCTGGGGTACCCAAAAATAAAAAAAAAATGTCTGAAAAGTCAAATGGATAAAAGGGGTTAACGGTATCACTAACAAAGTCTTAGCAAAATCCAAGCCAGTCCAATGCTTATATAGATATCTCTTGCTCTCTCTGCCATCAAAATGATGAAATCATTGATCATATCTTCTGTCAAAGTCACATTAACCTACGTATTTGGAGTTATTTTCCAAGTCCATGAATATGCACAACTATTTATTTGGAATTAACCAATGGTTTTTTTATCCGAAATTTCACCCCAAGTTCAAGTTTTAGGCATCATAATAAGTTGGTATATTTGGCAAATAAGAAATGATCATCTTTATAATTTGGCCCCAACTAACCCTCCTTTGGTCAGAAGTCAGTCCGTGAAATAACTTTTTAAATGGAATGTGGCTCATATATTTCCTACGGAGAAAATCTCCTCAAGTTTCCCTGTTGATATATAGATTCCCCAACAGGCTAACCATGTTAAAATTAACTATGATGGTGCGAATAACCTGTTTTCCCACTCCGCAGTCATAGGGGGTATTATTAGTATTGCTGGAACTTTGATTGCAGCCTATGCTAGAAAGATGACAGTGGTGAATTCTATAGAAGGTAGCTTGAAGGCACTGACCTAAGGCATTGGAATCTGCCTGAAGATGGAGATTCAGTATATGTTATTGAAGGCGACTGCTACATTCCCTTTGATCATATATGCAGAAGCCTGGGAATGCTAACGAAATTTACTTGGTGGGAGGGTAGTTTTGGCTGCAAATAAAGTGGCGTATAGTCTCTTTAAATTGGACAATCCTATCTTTCAGGGAGGTGAGATTTATATAGGTCTGGTGGGTTTTGTTGTGGATATTGATCTGGTGGTTTCTGTAAGGTTGGGTTGTTTGCCACCTCTGTTGTGGTCTGGATTCGTTAGGTCTGGTATTGCTGTTGTTTTCTTTGTGATTTTTTAGTTTCCTCCTCTCCTTTTCTAGGAGGGATGAAAAAAAAAGGGTCAACGGTAACTCTTTCCTTCTTTTATGGGGCACGGGTCTTAGCTACATGAAGAAGGTGAGAGGGATGTTAAGACAGAAGGATCCAAATTAGAGTAAATGATTTCCTGAAAAAGTATGGTTGACATCACCAACCATCCCGACCATGATCCATCATCTGTTGAAAAGCGAAAATGACCTCCTTTGGAAAAGACTTGACGCCATATATGATAGAACCTGTGTGGAGCCATTAATGACTTCAACGCCGCGCAAACTGTCAAAGTCCACAGGGAACGCATGAGATGTGTGGACTAGGGGACTTCATGCCTTGGGTCCATGGGCTAAGCAATCGGGGCCCATACCCTGACCAACACGAGGATGTTTAGGCAATTTCAACGAGGACTTCAAATTGGCCCTCCCTTCATTGTCTCTGAAGGGTGCATTTGTTGGCATGCCAAAAGTGCAACATATTATGAAAAAAACAATGATACGAAACAAAGAATCCAACTGAAGGTTGAAGATGACCAAAAAAAAAAAAATTTGTAAAGTTATCGTCTGCACCCATCTAACATAACCAAATCCAAATAACCAGTATAATCAATGCCATTTGAAGGATGCTTCTATCTTCACCATACCAGAGAGAGGTGGGGAGCAAAGCTTCCTAAACATCCAAATTCACAAACCCACACCAAAATTCTTTCTCTGTCGTAATGGGGAACACCACATTGCTGTCAATGCTGCAAAATCAGGTAAATTTCTCACCAGTTACAACAGAGAAACCCAGATACAGAATGACAAAAACAAACAGGTTAAAAAAAAATTAAACAGAACTTACCTCAGGTTCGACAACTTTGATCTCCTCACCCTTTAAACCATCTTCACCTGAAACAGTTGCATTGGAAATTTGCATTCAAGTACACCATGCATATATTTACTTAAAATGTATAAATAATGTTTTTATACCAAGTAAAATGGAATGAGTCAAGCTTTTTTATACCAAACAAGATGGAATAAGACTAAGATGATGGTTATAAATTTTATTAAAGGTAAAGTCTACAGTGAGTATGCTAATTATATACTAAAATGTCAATGAGGAAAAGAAGAAGAATAAAAAGAGGAAGAGTATGCAAGGACAAGTAGACTAAAAAATGCCACAGAAAGTTAGGGTTCTTGAAAAACTGAAGGAGAAATAGAAACTTAGTCTGACAAACTAATAATATAAGCAAAAAAAAATAGCTTGATTGCTTTGCGTTATGTGGAAAAGCCTTTTTGATAGATTAGAAGAGGCAGAGCATTTTATGGAAAAGTGGAAGTCGGTGGACTCTCATTTCTAGAGACACTACACAAACACGCCCTAAAAGTGTGGACTTTTCCCCAAGCCTAGGCCTGGCACATACAGCCCACTAGATAAAAAGAATAACTAAAGTGGGGGAAGAAAGACTGTTGTCTTCGTCCTATAAAGTAGCAGGTTTGAAAGGAAAGAAATCACCAGAAAGTTTTCAGAGTTCATTCAAGCTTGGAATTTGGGTCCTTTGCTGAGTGAGGTATGGTGTCGGTCACTACCTTGGCAGTTGTTCTCTGGCCTATTTCGTAGGAAATGAGGATAGGGTCTTGAGAACGTTATTGACACTCATGGCTGTCAAATGACTTGATGGGTCACATCCCCAGGAAAGAATTCAAAGGTGAAAGTGTTTCAGATTTGTTAAGCAGAGAGGGGTTGTGCTTGGAAAAAGGGAAAGGTTTTTGTTGTCTCAAGGTGGAAACGTCTGCCAGAGGGTTCTTTTGAGTTCAAACATCAATGTAGATGGGGCGTGGAGCCATAGGAGTGCCAAGCCTGCGGGTATTTATCGGAGTAAGGACTCAGTGTTTTATCCTTGTTCTCTTCATCTTCTATTTTTAATAGTAAATTTTTCCTCATCGCCCATAAATTTAAAAGAAAAAAAAGATTGCACATTTTCCTTGTTATACATTCTGAAAATTGTTTTTTTTTTTTCCTTTGCAAACTGGAAATAAGCTTTATTTCAACTATCTTTCTAATGCTTAGCATGTTCCATGTAGGGTGGGGAGGGTGTGTGTGTGTGTGTGTGTTGGGGGGGGGGGGGGGGGGGGGGGGGGGGGGGGGGGATTAAAAGACAGGTTCTTTTCTTCTTTCAGTTACCTCCATCTTCTGGCAAATCAGATGTCCAGAGAGTGAGATTGTCCCTCAATAATTGCATGATCAAAGTGCTATCTTTGTATGACTCTTCACTCAGTGAGTCCAACTCCGCAATTGCCTCATCAAATGCTTGTTTTGCCAAATGACAAGCTCTGAAATGTCAACCGCAGTCATCATTACTGGGGAGGAACAAAAATCAAAGCACATGACCAAAAGCAGAGACCAATGCCACAAAGAAAAGGAATTACCTCTCAGGGGAGTTCATTATTTCATAATAGAAAACTGAAAAGTTGAGTGCAAGACCGAGGCGGATCGGATGGGTCGGAGGAAGATCAGTATTTGCAGTCTTGGAGGCAGCCTAACAAAAATAGCAAAAGCAAAGTTTCCATTTGAGGTCAATTGATACAAGGTAATGCATTTTTTGCATAGATGAGAACTACAGAAAACTTGCCTCATAGCCCTTCAGCGACTGATCTGCAGCTTCTTTTCTATCTTGGTCAGACCTAAACTCCGCAAGATAGCGGTAATAGTCACCTTTCCTGCATTCAATGAACACCACCATTAAAGAAATGGAACAAGGGAGGTGAATCTCCTTTACATATCAACTCCCTATTTTCCATACGTTCATTGCCATCTTCAAAGAAAATTTCTCAGAAGATGCCCTTAATTTTCAAAACCAGAAACCAATAAAAAAAAAGTCCTGATTGCGTGACAGCTTCTCTTGCAAAAACGATATGTCTACCATACTGAGGGACATTGTAGCATGCTGGTGTGGTCAATTGGCTTTGATGGATACAAGGGGTGTATGTTGAATTTGATAGATGCTTAGTCCAACAAAAAAAAAAAAAAAAAAACCCACATGTCCCACATTGATATGGTTGTCCATTTGTCATATCCAAGAAGTCATCCAGATTGTTAAAAAAAAAAAAACCTAGCCAAACAGAAGACAATTAGAAAATAATTGACAGATGGGGGCAGTATACAATTACATCCGATTCAGATGTTGAATAACTTGAATTAGTGGATGGAAATTATACCAGAAAACAGTCAAATTACATACTTCTTCAATAATTAAAATCAATAAAAATACGATAAAACATCCAACTAATATAGTTGCCAACTCATTAACCTACTACACATGCAACAAATACATCTGAGAGAGCAACAGGCCCTGCTGTATTGCGAAAATCAATTTTATTAACAAGTCAACTATAGTTGCTGAACCAGGAAAAGGATCTGAATTCTAACGCAAGAAAATATGTCAAAAAGAAATGGATAAAGGTGATTTCTCAACATGCCAAATTAACTATAGGTTCTTTTTGGTGAAGAAGAGGGTGGTACAAATCCTTGAAGCCTTGACCTCTTGTATATACTTCCAATCCAGCAACCAGTGAGGCACAAGGAAGATTGGTAAATGGATGCAGGAGACACGAAGCAAGAAAAACAAAGGAAAGTCTCAAAAGAAAGAAACAAACCTCATAAAAATATGTCCATAATCATCATCTAAGTCTTGTCCCAACTATGTTAGGGTCAGCTACATGAATTTTGCTTCTCCATTCCAATCTATCATACGCCAAGTCTTTAGATAGGTTGCACTTTTCAGATCTATCCTTACTACTTCCATTCACACTAAAGTTGCAATTCATATACTCTATCTTTGTACAACTTATTTTAAATCCCTTGGATTATAAAGCCTTCCCCCATCACTCAAGTTTTGCATTCACACCATCTCTAAGGTTTCATTAATCGACACTATATCATATGCAAACAGCACACTTCAATATCAATATCAACCTTCACGAGACCAACCATCCTCTTTAACACACCCCACCCCCCCAAAAAAAAAAAAATATATATATAATAATAATAATAAAAATAAATAACTAAATTAAAAATATAACCACAACAGCTGAGTAAGAATTATGCATAGAGGACGAAGTGAGAGGAAGGGTTGGGGAAGAAAGAGAGATGAGAGTATAAATGCTGAGGAAGGTCTTTGTTTTGACGCAGTACCCTATAATTGCATCAATGGATGATTGATCAGAAGAAATGAGGCTAGCAAGATGTATGGTAGAGATTTTGGATCTCTTTCCCCTGGTGTAAAATTAGAGTGGGTGGGATTCTGTTGAGCAATTTGAATTTCAAATATGGTTAATGCCTGAATGGGATAGGCATATAGATAACTCTATGAGCCCTGAACAATGCTGGCAATGAATAGATGATCCATTAAGCACCAAAATAGGGCCTAGTCTTCAGTTCATATTTGTAAATCTGTGGTATAGAAAAAAAAAATGTTAAGAGAGTCCATTCCTTGCAAATCTTGTTTAAAAAAAGACCTTAGGGTTGCGTCTATGTTCAAGTCAGGGTCAAAGACCCAACGACACAAATAATATGATGATGGACTATAGGACCTAAACCAATTAGAACCAATAATGTATCCTAAGATTCTGGATCCAAGTTAGACCTAGATGTATATTTGATCCAACTAACCCAACTAGTTTACGACCGGAACCCTGGAGCTATGTCCATGAGTGTATGACCCAGCCTTGTGTATATTAAGTCCCACGAGCGATACTAATACCGCTGCCATAAACATCTTTCTCGGAAAACTAACATTTGAAAAAATGTCAAAATATTTTAAAATTTGTAAGTTTTTCTTGACATATTCTAATAAAAATGTCACAGAAAAAATAGATTTTAAATGTGAATATAATTAATTAAACAAAGTAGAAATATAATACTATAAAAACACTTTTTTATCGATTTGCATTAAACTTTTCTTTATTTCTATTTCAGTTTTATTATAAATCTAGTCTTTATGATATTTTTATTAGAGAAAATATTCTAATTGATTTTTTATTTTTAATGGGACTCAATTGATTTTCTACTTATAAAAAGAATTAACAATTTTTCTTTTCTTTTCTTTTGTTGTTAGTGGGGAAAAGGTGTGGCAAAGCATTATTATCTATCGATCATCGCTCCACCCCCCCAAAAACCAAACACTTGAAAATTTTGGCTCCACTACTATGAGCAGATAACTCATCCATAATAAGTGCAAAGAGAGAAGGGGTTAAAGCTAATCCCTGATGCAAGCTTATGGTCATTGAAAACTCACCTCTCTCTCCACAAGTAGTTCTCACTCATTATCATTCCCTAACCCGTTTGGTAATTTGACTAGTAAAGTCAAGTAAAGTTAAGTCAATTTAAACATCACATCAAAATCACTTTTTACCAAAACTCCTTCCATCTTTTCCAAAAAAAAAATCAAAAAGCAACTACATTTATTAACTAAAAGACAAAAAAAACTCATTCTCCCATACAAAAAGTCATAAATATTCCATTCCAAACAACTAAAAATAAAATACCATCATAACCCACTACATATTTTATTCATTCTTTTTTATTCACTTCACTCAACTTCACTTTAAAAGTAAAGTGCCAAACGGGCCCATAATTGTCTTCAATGATGCCAATAACCTCTTAGGACACTTTTTTTTAATCTAAAACTCATCAAATCATGGCTTTTTCTAGATCGATGAAGACCATATAAAGATTATCCCGCCTCGGTATTTTTTTCATGAATTAGCTTAAGTGAGAAGATGTGTTCCATAGTTGACCTCTTTGGCACAACCATATTCATTTTCAGATATCTTTGTCCCTGTCGTAATCTTTGCTCCATTACCCTCCTATAGTTTCATAGTGCGACTTATAAGTTTAATCTCATAATAATCGGCGCAACTGTGTACTCCTAGAAAAGTTTAATCCCGGTAAAATGATGTTACATCCCTTAAATTGGCTTTCAACATTTGACAGGGACTCCTTGAATTTGAATAGCCTTAAACTATGATAGTTAGAAGTTCTGCTTATCATGAATCACAAAAAGGCAAATGGAATTGAAAACAACAATTTTCTTGCATATATAACTCAAGGATAACCAGCAATTCTATGCGCTACATCTCTTTTCCTAATTATAGAACATTATTTATTAGAAAGGACTAAGCTTTCATTGATGGTTGTCAGGTTTTAGATAGTGGGTGTATTGGCCATGCATGTGTTGATTTTGAGAAGGCTTATCATATGGTGGACTAGGGGATTTTACAATATGTGATGGGTCATGTGGGTTTTGGGAAAAGGTGGAGTGGTTGGATAAAAAAATGTTTCATCTGTTTATTTTTCTATATTGATTAATAGATCTCCTAAAGGCTATTTTAAAAGTTCTCGTGAATTAAGGCAAGGAGATCCTCGTTCTCTTAAGCTTTTTGTTATAGTAGCCGAAACTTTTAATGTTTTAATGGAGAGAGCAAAATTACACAGGATGATAACAAAAAAAAAAAAAAAAACTTTAATGTTTTAATGGAGAGAGCAAAATTACACAGGATGATGCTTCGGTGGAGAATGTTGATGCTTTGAAAAATATTTTGAGGTGGTTACGGATGTTATTAGGTCCTAAGATTAACTATGGAAAATGTGAGCTTATTGGAATCTGTATGGAGGACAATAATGTTCAATTGATGGCTGATGTTTTTGGATGTAGAGTCGGGTGGCTTCCAACTAAGTATCCAGGCTTGCCTTTGTGTTTGGGATAACCAAAGAATTAAGAAACATTAATGGGACCTGGTTGTGAACAGGCATGAGAAAAAGCTTTCTTCATGGAAAGGGAGGTATTTATCATTGGGAGGTCGTGTTATTCTTATTAAGCCAATTCTCTCTAGCATTCCTATATATATCTTGTCTTGCTTCAGATATCCTAAAAGTGTGGTTCTAAGAATAGAGAAGCTCCAACGGGATTTTCTTTGGAATGATATCATTAATAAGAGAAAATCTCACTTGGTGAAATGGGGGTTGTTTGTAAACTTATTGCTCATGGCGTGTTGGGTATTCGGCCTATTGAGAAGATGAATAAAGCGCTGCTTGGTAAATGGTTGTGGAGGCTGGGTAATTCAGTTCAAGGGTTGTGGAGATAGATCATTGTGGATAAGTATAAGGTGCGAATGGAGGGGTGGTATGTTCTGGATCTTCAATAAAAGGCTTCAAATATTAGGAAGTTCGTGCGCTCTAGTAAAGAATATTTTGATTGGTGGATTAGATATAAGGTTCATGATGGGAGAAGGATTCAGTTCTTGCATGATGAATGGTGTGGTCAATCTAGTTTTAGGGACCTGTATCCTCCTCTTTATGTTTTAGATAGGCATTATAATGCTTTCATAACTGATAATTTTCAACTCTTAGAAGGTTCTGTTGTTTGGGTTTTGCACTTTCGCCGTAATTTGCAGGATAATGAAGTTGCTGAGCTAGGCAACATGCTTACTCTGCTTGAGATGAATTCTCTTTCTTTAGAAAGAATGGATAACAGGGTTTGGAAACTTGATTCTAAGGGTTATTTTCAGTTAAATATTTCTATAATGTGTTGATTAATTTTGATGGCAAGGTGGAAGGGCACATTTTTTGGATTCCTTTGTTTCTCCAAGAATTTTGGTTTTTTGTTGGGTGGCGAGATTGCATAAAGTTCTCACTATGGATCACTTAAGAAGAAATGTCTCATGTTAATGGTTGTCCAGCAATGAAATAGCGGCCGCCATTTGGTTATTTGCTTGGCCCGGGGCGAGATTTTTTGAAAAAAGTGGCATCGAGGGTCATATGAAGAAGGAAATGTCCATTCTGGATGAATATCAACTGCTGGTATTATACCTGTTTAATTATGTTTGAAATTGTATAGTAGTAAAGATATAGTTACCTATTACTACTAGATTTCAAATTGGTCTTAATTAAATTATTTTATAAAGAACCCTCATTGTGCTGGTAACTAAGGTATTCCTATTTCCTTCACTAACTCTCTACTCTGTCATTTTTAAATTGGTGTTGAATGTTTATTATTGATCACTTCATAACTTCATAGTTCGTTCACTTGATTGAGTTTGAACC
The DNA here is from genome assembly GCA_012931725.1 of Litsea cubeba. Lineage (NCBI taxonomy): Eukaryota > Viridiplantae > Streptophyta > Magnoliopsida > Laurales > Lauraceae > Litsea > Litsea cubeba. Next base: position 35,694,168 of record CM022945.1, on the reverse strand, counting down.
TAGAATGTTGAAGTATTGATATTTAATTGTTCAATGTTCATTAATGAGTAATGACCTAACTCTTAAGTCTTATGCCTTTATTTTATGTTCTAGTTTTTTTTTAATGAGCTTTCCATTACTTTCTAAGTTAGTATGACTAAGAAACATGAATACATGTGAAAAAACTAATAATTACTATTATTTTCTATTTATTCAGCGATACAGGACTTCATATATTGAAGGCACCGCTACACTCACTTTTCTTACTTACTTTTGCAAAAGAACCACATATTCTTTCATTTTACAATTTTCTTGATTTTCTGGAATTTTTTTAGATTTTTTGGGCGATTATTTCAAATCGCACCGCTACGCCGCTACGTATCCCCGCTACGCTACGTATCCCCCGCTTCGTAGCGTTTTGGCGGCGGGCCGCTACGCCCGCCGCAACCGCTATTTTCATCCTTGGTCCAATGTGCTTGAGGGATGAAAAAATTGCTAGTCATTTGTTGATTCATTGCCTTTACATATAAAGTTTGGGCTGCTGTTATCAGTAAGTTTGGCATGAGTAAGAAGAAGAAATGTCATCATTGTTAATGGCTGTCCAGTGTGCTTGAGGGATGAAGAAATTGCTAGTCATTTGTCGATTCATTGTTCCTTTACGTATAAAGTTTGGGCTGCTGTTATCAGCAAGTTTGGAATGAGATGGGTTATGCTGAGCACCATTGAGGATTTTTTTAGCAATGGAAGTACAGGGGCAAGTTGATTCGTGCTAAAACTTTGTGGCGGTTATCTCTTTATGCAAGCATGTGGAAGATTTGGCTAGAAAAGGAATAATAGAATTTTCATAAGTAAAAGTAAATCAGTTGACAAGATTGTCCAATTTATTGTCTGGACTATTTCAAAATGTAGTGGGACAGAACTTGTCGGGATTCCTATGGAAGATCTTCAGAGATCATGGGCAGCTTGTTTTAATGGGGGGAAGGTGTTCTAAAAACAATGCATAGAGTCAGTTGGCGTTCTCCACCTGAAGGTGTTTTAAAGCTGAATTTTGATGAAAGTTATGTTCATCAAATTTGTATGGAAGGAATTGGTGGTGTTATTCACGATTGGTTGGTTAGGGCAGGTTGTGAAGACTTTTTCATGATATGCTAATTCTTTGGAAGCTAATGGTGCCGAAATACTTGTTTTATTGGTGAGTTGTCGTGAATTTGGGAGGTTGTAATGCAATCATTGAAAGAGACTCCTTTTCTGCTATTCAATGGGGGTCAAGGAAAACTTCTTTTACTTAGAGCTTGGCTAATTAGGTGGAGGAGGTGCAAGATATTTCACCTCAACTGAGTTTTTCTTTTCGTCACGTTTTGTGAGAATTGAATGATACGGCAGATGATCATGCTAGGGAGGGAGTCTTTCGTTTACACATTTCTTTTGATGTTTAATTTTTTTGGTTGATAGCTTTTTTCACTTGCTCCTTTTGTTTCTGTATTTCGAAGTTTGTTTCTCTTTTGTTTGTTTTCCCCTCTTTTCAATAAAATTTATTGTTAATCTGTTATAAAAAAAAAAAAAAGGCCAAGAGAACATGAGAAAAAGAACAAACTGGGAAATTAAAGAAGGAGAATTCGGCCTCAAAGTTTGCTCCCCCATGGAATTTAAAGCAAGAAAGAAAGGCACACAGACGCTCTGGATAAAGAAAACATCTCATTGTTCCACCCACAATGACAGGGCTCCAAGGTAAACCCATCATCAGCCTATCAAACTAGCAATGTCAATATGAGCCCTCCAACAAGAAGGCGATAGACAGAATGCCTTTTATTCAAAAAATAACATGACTCGAGCCCCGCAACATCTTTGCGACAAATCACCTTCCAACTGTGCTAGAAGTTCTTGTCGGCAGTGGATGGAATAACAAAAAAATGAACTTTGGTTCACAATGAGCCCTACTCATTATCAGACCTGAGAAGGCTAGAGAATGATTCCTTCGTGATATTCCTTACAATGACCCCTAATCCTTGCAAAACTCCAGCTAGGCTATAGGCTAGGGCTGTCCCACACCAGGATCCGGATTGACAGAATCTTGAGGTGTGACTGTCATATTTGATCAAATATGAACAACATTAACAATTAAAAATTTCAAATATACAAACCATATGATCATACAGAGCAAAAGTAAAAGATCACTTCCATAACTCAGTGTGGGCACAACCAAAATTTAATTCATAAATACCGCGTGTCCTACAATCATGACATTGGGCTGGTACACCTCCAAAAATGAAAACAAAATATCATGATATACCACTAAATGTAAAGACTTTGCTTCTTGGTATACTATGCACCGAAATGTCACCCGAGCAATTAGCAATCACTCACCAATATGGGGGGTGTACAAGAAGAGTGAGCTCACCAGCTCAGCAACTAGTCATATTCATCAGGATTCAGAATCAATTGAAAACATGCATCAGTTAAAATAAATACTATGATTGATATGATGTAGAAATATAAGAAAGTTACATGTGTAAATACACCTTTTCAAAACTGATTTTAACATGGGAAATCATGATGATATTATAATTAAAAATAACCTCACAACAAAATATAAAAGCCAGAAATCTAAGTTTTCAAACTTTAAAAAAAAAAAATCACTTCTAAATTACGATTCAATGAAAATGTACAGACTGATCTCTCTCTCTCTCTCTCTCTCTCTCTCTCTCTCAAGTACCAACAACAAAGCGACTTGGCTGGATCATCTCTCTATTGAATGAGATTTAGTTCCTTTTTTTATTTTTTTATTTTTAAAAGGTGAACATCAATGTATGAATTCATGAAGGCAGCACTAAATTTTGACTCCACGCCAAACAAATGCAAGGAAAAAAATACATCCCTCTTAGATAACATATAGGAAGGGAACAATCCATTCTGAGGGTGTCCATGTTTGTAAGAATTGTTGGATACTTGACAATCCATTCTGAGGATTCCCATGTTCAGCCTTGGCAGATGTCTACGAATGAGTATTAGTGTTCACACCATCTACACAGATCACCAAAAAATGCTGCTTCAACCACGCGTGCGCGCACGCACACACCGAAAAAAAAAAAAAAAAAAAACAACACTGAAACAATGCAAGTAATATTTGATAGAAATAAACTTACATCTTGTAGTAAAAAACAGTTGATTCTCCTGAGCCAGAAGAAGGGATCAGATGTTCATCTATGATAGTCAATATGTCATGGCAGATCTTGGAGAGCTCTTCCTCTACCTTCTGGCGATAACCCTTGATTAGTTTAACATTTTGCTCGTTACCCTTCGACTCTTCTTTCTGCTCAATTGACGACATGATGCGCCATGATGCTCGACGAGCACCAATAACATTTTTATAACCCACCGAGAGGAGATTTCTCTCCTCCACAGTCAGTTCCAAATCAAGTCTGGCAACTTTTTTCATGCTTTCGACCATTTCTGGAGTACCAAGGATAACAATATCAAGGCAAATGCATGACCTATACAACTAGTGGAATATTTTTCTTAAAAAAAAAAAGGCTTATTTTCTAGCAGTATAGTTTAAAAAAAAATAATCCAAAATATGAAAATACATTTTTCAAGGCAATATACGCAAAATCATGTTAGAAATTAAAGTACACAAAACGGTGGTGGTGTTTTCTTTCTTCTTCTTCTTTTTGGTGTGTGTGTGTGTGGTGCTTTCTTTCTTCTTCCACACCACTTTCAAAGAAACAATAACTTATTAACTCAAAGCACGCATTGATCTAAAAGAAAAAAAAAATCATTGATCCATTATATCTTTTGGTTCTAACATATTGATTCCACTAAAAAAAGAAAAGAAAACGATGATTTTATTTTAATAATCTTCTTGTGTGGTATAGTATAAACAACACAGTAAAAAAATGCAGAAAATAAAAAAAAAATGAGAATTTTCATATACATTTCTGCTTAAGCATTTCAGTAAAAAAAAAAAACTTCAACTGCAACACTGACATAAACCATCTGGGCCCTTTTATTTATTTTCATCATCACAATTGATGAAGTTGATATTCTTTGGTCTCAGAATTGCAGTTTTGAAGTTCTAAATTCAACAAACCATTAGTTAATCAGTAGCAACCTATTTTTCCATTGAATGATGATCAGTAAAACTCCTTAAGCCAAGGATAGATTGCTACTAATGGTGATCAGTAGAACTCCTTAAGCCAAGGATAGGTTGCTACTAATGAAGATGATGAAGAATTCAATCAACCATCACAAAAGTTAACCCCAAAAAATTGGCAAATGCTTCATGACACCTTTAAAAAAAATGGCACGATCCCAAGATTGAAGCTCGCCAGACTTTGATAAAAACCAAAACCAAAACCAAAACCAAATCAAAGCAAAGAACCACAATCCACATAAGCAATCAATTCTGCAGATTTTCCAATCAGATCCCTAAAATTTTTCATCAGATCCACAGCAGAAACACACAAAAAAGGAACGTCAAAATCCAATCTAAAGCAATAAATACTAATAGAGATCCGACTCAAATGCATCAACACCTCCAAACAAATTGAAATGGATCCGATTATGGAGAGAAATCAGAGCAAAAAGAGGGGGAAAATCAACGAACCAAAACATTCAGAGCCGCAAAACAAGAAAAGATCGGACAATCCAAAACCCTAGGTAAAGCGAAATCAGAAGGGGAAAAATCCAAAATGCATGGAACGGCCGAAATGAATGAAATGCGGTTCGGAATCGAACCTTCGTAGCGCTCGGCCTGCTCGGAGAGCTTCGCCATGTAGACATGGGTTTCTCTCTCCTTCTCCGTCGACATGGCGCCAAAGTCGGAACAAAGCAAGAAAACGAAGCCAACCAAAACAAAGAAGAGAGAGGGACAAATGAAAAGAGATCCAGTAATATCGTGAGGGGTCTTTATAGGGTTGGAGAAACTTGTGGGGTTCGTAGAGTTGAATCTTGACCGTTCGTTTTGAGGTTTGGACGGCAACCGCAAATGAACTGCTCTGGGCCGTTGGTTGGGGATTTTCAAATGAAAATCAGTTTTTCATTTATTTTTTTCCCTCTTTCTACTTAGCTTGCCACATGCCCTCAAGTGGGGATACAAACGGATTGGTTTCGGGCCAAAATTATAGTGGACCCAAAAATGGTATCATTAATAAATGATGGTTTTGATTTGGTTCCAATTTCGACTCAAAACTTATATGGTTGGTTTTGGACTTGATCCTGATAAAGAGGATCCGGATCTCGTTTAATAGCTGGTTTCGATTAGAGGATCCGAATCCAGTTCCAATATCGGTTATGAATTCTTTTATATTTTTAACTTTTTATTTTATTTTTTAATTTAAAATAGGGATACCACTCGACTTGATAACTAAAATTATGTGAATTTTGAATAGAAAATAAAGAGGAAAATAGTGAGAAAATAATATAGATAAAGTAAAGAAACAAATGAGAACTAACAAAAGAAAAAATACTTAGAAAAAAAAAAGGAAACAAAAAAAATTGCAAGAAATGAGTCATCAAAGGGCAATGACTACTATCAGTAAAAATATATATATATATGAGAAATAATTTAATAATATCATATGCAGTGTATTTAACAAGGGATAAATAAATATGGTGAGGAATGAAGGGTCTAAAGAGAATATATAGATGAATCCTTGCCTTTCATATGATTCCAATTGCTAAGATGATGGCTAGATAACTATTTCAAGTCAAAGGGGTAACCTGTTTGGCAGTCATATGTAGCTCTACGCCTTTACATTTTCAATTTCGACCCCTTTAACGGGACTTATAATTCATAGCAACTCAGTATCAAGCAAAAAAAAAAAAGTTGCTAAAAAATGTGGAATATAAGTTGAAAGATTCCTTACCTTTTTTATATTTTTTATAATGAAGCTTTATCATTAATTGCAATTGGATTTAAAATAAATAACAACTTGATGGTAAATTAGACATGCTTGGCATCAGATTCCAAGCTGCTGTGTAATTGCATCAGTTGGCACAATTTGAACCAATTAAACCCTTGCCAGGAGGGGAAAAAAAGGATATAACAAGAATGGCAACCCAGTTCATTCATCCATGCAATTACATGTAAAGAAATATGATTCACTTACATTTCTTAGAATATTATGATTATTTTCATTTTTTAAAGTAATAGAGAGAATAAAAATAAAAATAAAAACTCTGCACTTGTGAGTTTACAGGATGTGGTCCCTTGCATCTCTATGTAATTTTGTGCCATTTAAATTAAATCACATTTTCTTTACAAGATTAGCAATCAGTTGGCTGAAGTCCCTGGCCCTCTTCCATTTGCATGTTTGGCATCTCCACTTTTTCCTTTTTATTGTTCTAGATGTTGCAAAGTTGAGTCCTCAAGTCATCCCTGCACTTATATTCAATATCTGCTGATGATAAGGTCCTCAGGATTGGGCATCTCTACAAAGCTTACTTATTTATTTATCTATTTTCTATCCAAGGTCCTATAATGCTAAAGTTGTAGCCCTCTGATTCACAAATTGGCTTCTCCACTAAATTTAGCTTTTTCCTCTCTATCCAAAATGCTTTCCCCACTTTCATTTACAGATTGGCATCTTCATAAATTTGACTTTCTTATTTCTATTCAAGATCCTATGATGCTTACAAACTTAAAACAAAAATAATCTTCTTCTGTAATGTTAAAGTTTACAGCCATGCCTTGATTTTCATTTGAGTAATGCTATCTGAACATATTTTTTGACGTGAATATTCATGCCAAAAAAGTATGTGCATGTAGATTTTTTATTTTCATTTTGGCTTCTCCACTAAGTTTACCATGTTTAGCTATAATTTTTTTTACATTTGCTACTTTTGAAAAAATAGAATAAAAGGCAGGAAGCTTACCGAATAAGTATTCTTTGATGGAAAGTGATGATGCCAAAAATAGGTTTCGGACACCACCGGTCAAGTAATAAATGCTAGGTGAAAATGTAGTAAATAAATGAGAGAGAGAGAGAGAGAGGGAATTTATAGTGGTTCGGTCTGTATGACCTACGTCCACTTTGAATATGGTGATCTTTGATTGATAAGGTGGATTACAAGCGAGAGCGAGAGTAAGATGTTCATCCCCTCAGTGATAAGAGGGCTCCTCTATTTATAGTCCTCCCCTAACAGATGGGGACGACTTCTCTTTGGAGCCTCAGAGCTGTCCTCGAGGGACGGGCCAGGTGGAGGCAGGTGAGATATTCTCCGCAGGAATTGGTAGAAGCGGGACTGCTTCCAAAGCGACGTAGATGCCTGCCTTGACTTGGTCACTCCGTGGATCTGGACCTGGGCTTCCCTGGTGGATTTGGATCTGGCTCATCATATTCTAGGCCACTTGGGCCTGACTCATCATTTGCCCCCAATGCCCTGCGCACAAAGAAGCTTTGAAAGGGGGGCATTTTGAGAAGAAGGAGATGAGCCTAAAACTTGCTAAAAAGAATGCCCCAGACCCAAAGTTGGAGCAGAGGACGAGGTACCAAGCGGCCGATCTGCAGTTTGCTGTGCAGGCGGAGAGGAGGTGGTTGCGCCAACAGACGAAGCAGGCAGCAGGAGGCTGGGCTCCCGGAAGAGGCCTGGGCGGTCGACAGGCAGTCTGGGCGCCAGGAGCAAAGGTGCCAGGGAGCTGGGCGCCAGGGTGCTAGAGTGCTGGGCGCCAAGGTGCTAGGGTGCTGGGCGCCAGCAGGGAGCTGGGGTGCCAGGAGGATCTTTAGTATCCGGGAGCGGTTGAGGCCCGATTGTTGACATTCAATCTGGAAAGAGAGGCAGACTTCTTGCCTGCTTGAGAGCAGTGCAGAGACGAAGCGTTTTTTGCAACCCGCGAGAGGGCCGCTAAGCTGGATATATAGACTGCCTGTTTAAGAACAGTGCAGAGGCCAAGCTTTTTGGCGACCCGCGAGAGAGCCGCTAAGCTGGAGATAGGCTGCCTGTTTAAAAACAGTGCAGAGGCCAAGCTTTTTTGGCGACCCGCGAGAGAGCCGCTAAGCTGGAGATAGGCTGCCTGTTTAAAAACAGTGCAGAGGCCAAGCTTTTTGGCGACCCGCGAGAGAGCCGCTAAGCTGGAGATAGGCTGCCTGTTTAAAAACAGTGCAGAGGCCAAGCTTTTTGGCGATCCGCGAGAGAGCCGCTAAGCTGGAGATAGGCTGCCTGTTTAAAAACAGTGCAGAGGCCAAGCTTTTTGGCGACCCGCGAGAGAGCCGCTAAGCCGGATGTATAGGCTGCCTGTTTGAGAACAGTACAGAGGCAGGTCACCACGTAGGGCGATCCGCGAGATGATTCATCCAAATGGAACGTCCAAGAGAGAGGAAATCATCCCAAGAGAATACAAGTAGCTGTAATGATGGGTGCAGTAGAGAAAAAAACAGACGGAGACCGTTGTTGAGCGGACTGCAGCAATCGCGCAAGGGGCACTAGGCGAGGTTGAAGGAGAGGATGGCGTGGCTGATGGCGCTGGCGGGCGGAGCCCGGGCTTCCAGCCCGTGGGCGTCGTGGCGGAGGGAGGCGCCCAGCCCCTGGGCGTCGCGGGCAGAGGCAGCAGCGGCGGCGCTGGGCGCTGCAAGGGACGCCCAGCCCGCGGGCGTCGCGGCAGAGGGAGGCGCCCAGCCCCTGGGCGTCGCGGCAGAGGCAGGCGCGGGCGAGGGAGGAGCGGGCCCCGCGGGCGGCGCGCTGGCAGCGCTGGGCTAGGACGAGGGGCCCCCCTGGGCGAGCAGCAGTGGCGAGGGAGGCGCGGTGATGCCCCCCTTGGGCGAGCAGCCCACGCAGTGAGGCCAGGTTGGGCGAGATCCCCCCTTGGGCGAGGAGAGAAGGACTTGGGCGCCCGGGGGAGTCCGGGGCGCCCGAGGGATGCTTTGGGCGCCGAGGGACTTGGGCGCCCGGGGGAGTCTGATCCCGTGGCGGACGTGTATTCCTTTTTTTTTTTTTTTTTTTTTTGCCGGGGGACACCCCCGGACCCCCTCTGCGTAGGGCATGATATATCCCTTAACACATGTAAATTCCAAGACTCTGCCCCTCGGTAACTTCTGATGGGTCATCCCAGAAGAAGAAATGAGAGAGCCTCTCAAGCCGAGGAGTGAGCAGGAGCATTCGAGGTATAGTCATTCGGTGGAGGAACATCCTCTCCCCGCCTGGGGGAGTCTGGGCGCCTGGAAGGGCCTGGACGCCCGGAAGGGCCTAGGCCTGTTGGGCGCCCATCTTGAGTGAGATTATCCTCCGGTCGTCTTGCTGATCTTGTGGTGATCACCATAATTTCTGAAGAAGATGATGGGAACTTTTGTTCGGTCCCCACAGACGGCGCCAAACTGATGATGCCAAAAATAGGTTTCGGACACCACCGGTCAAGTAATAAATGCTAGGTGAAAATGTAGTAAATAAATGAGAGAGAGAGAGGGAATTTATAGTGGTTCGGTCTGTATGACCTACGTCCACTTTGAATATGGTGATCTTTGATTGATAAGGTGGATTACAAGCGAGAGCGAGAGTAAGATGTTCATCCCCTCAGTGATAAGAGGGCTCCTCTATTTATAGTCCTCCCCTAACAGATGGGGACGACTTCTCTTTGGAGCCTCAGAGCTGTCCTCGAGGGACGGGCCAGGTGGAGGCAGGTGAGATATTCTCCGCAGGAATTGGTAGAAGCGGGACTGCTTCCAAAGCGACGTAGATGCCTGCCTTGACTTGGTCACTCCGTGGATCTGGACCTGGGCTTCCCTGGTGGATTTGGATCTGGCTCATCATATTCTAGGCCACTTGGGCCTGACTCATCAGAAAGGATCTTTTTATGAATAAAATCAATTCGTGTTTGGATGCCTCTTTTTCTCTTTAAATATATATTTTTTTAGCAGATGGTAGGCATTTAATTGGCTAGAGTCTGATGCTGACCACTGATTTAAAGGTGGCATATCCATATTTTGCTTTTTCCTATCCAAAATGCCCTGGAATGAAGAAGCCCAAGTATATATATTTTTGGATGCCCTTGGATTGCTCAATGAACACAAAATTTCTTTTACTGACATGGTTGGCACTCAGCTGGCAAAAGTCTTTCTCTCTTCTATTAATTTACACATCTAGCCTCTTCTACTTTACAGCTTGTATTTGGATGCATATAAATTGCTCATGAACCACAATTAGCATTTTTTAAAGATAAAGAATATGTATGCCTTTTGATGCCTTTTCTACCTACCTTTTCCATTGATTCGAATGCATGCATTTGAATGCCTACAGAGAGAGTATAGATGCTTTATCTGCCTAGCTTTTCCATGGATGCCAAATACATGTGTTTGAATGCTTTTTAATGGTTCAAACTGTACAATCTTTTTACACATGGTTGCCATTCAGTTGGCCAAGTTCTCCAACTCTGCCTTGATTTACACACTGGCATGACTGCTAAAACATAAATTTACGCGTATGCAGATGCCTTTATTGGTCAAAATGCACAATCGTTTTCACGTGGGTGGCATTCAGTTGATCAGGTACATTTTTTTTCAGGGAAGGTAATGACTAATGAGTCAGTGTCGGAAACTGCTTGTCCAGTCCAGACATAAAAAACAGGTATGCAAGCAAATCTAGATCTAAGTCTAGATCCAGGTCTATCAGAGAGAGAGAGAGAGAGAGAGAGAGAGAGAGAGATGCATACTATATATTAGGTGCAAGTGCAGTGAACCAGATAGGTGTGATGAACCCAACACAGGGGCGGCTCTGAGTTTTCGGGGGCCCTAGGCGAGTTCTTATAGTGTGGCCCTACCCGTATACCCACCGATAAATAATAAAAAAATAAAAGATATTTTTTTTTATTATTTTTTCTTTCTTTTTTTTTTTTTTGCTAATGGGTTGGTTCAGGTTGGGCCCGCTATGAAATCAGGTCGGACCTGCAGGCCGGGTCCAACTGTCCAAGGAGACAATGCAGCATTGAGTGACTGAGGGTTTGAGCCACGTGTGGGAGTCTGGGAGAGAGGCCTTTAAGGCATTGGGATGCGTGCAGTGCAACAGAAAGCCAAAAGAAAGATATTACCTGATGCAGTGATAGTTGCTACTTGGACTTTGGAAACCAAGAAGAGAAAACGGAGAGGTCGGAGGACGGAGAGCCGGAGAGGTTAGAGGAGATCGCCATCGTCGCCAGATCGGATCATCGGAGGAGATCCTGGAGTCTGGAGATCAGAGATGGAGGTGGAACCGTGGAAGCCTGGAAGGCACTGCCGCACGCGGCACGGTGCGGGCACTAGCGTCTAGGTCTGGCCGCTGACGAGTGGCGATGGCAGATGGGGCTGGAGCGGGCAGCGGGCTGCTGGTGGCTGCTCAGACGTCCTTCTCATTCTTTTGTTCTGTCGTCTTCTTTTTCTTCTGTCTAGGTTTTTTTTTTTATCTTCTGCTGACTGATGGGTGAGATTTGGATGAGGCTGGAAGGGATGAAGGGGTTTTTGACAAAGGGAGGACAGGGGCAGTTGGGGTTTGGCTTGTTTAGGTATGGCGGTGGGAAAAAATATATTCAGATCGGATTTTTTGGCCTGACTGCCCAATCCCAACGTCATTCAGGCCGGAAAATCCGGTCTGAATAGCACAGCATTTCGGCGATTTTGGGCAGATTTCGACGAGTTTTACGGTGATTTTGGGCTAGGATGCAGAGATGTTTTGTGATTTTTTATTGATTTGGGGGCCCCTAATTGGATGCCAAATTTGGGGGCCCCAGCCGGCGCCTTTGTTGGCTGTGCCCGGGGCCGGCCCTGACCCAACATGGCCTGCATGGGGCCATGACGACACGGTGGAGTAAGGGATGAAAAGAGCTCAGTGAGATCTATTGGCCTGCAAGATATTGAACCCAGTGGATAATCTAAACTTCTTAATTGATGGCCCTCAAATTTAACAATTTTAGTTTTTAAAAACATTATTATTATTATTATTTTTTGCGAAAGAATAGTCATAAACTCTAATTATACAATTTGATTAAGAAATATTATAGAACATCCAATTAGGGCTTCACGCAACCAAAAGACCGTTTTGCCCCATATATCGTTATGGTTTGTTAAAAAACAACTTTATTAGAGTCTTATTCCCCGAACGATATTGTTATGATTAATTTCTAAAAGCTTTTCCCCTCTTCTTTTTTTAACGACATTGTTAGTTTTATTCTTCGTTTCCTATCCATTAAAAAAGGCTAATCGTCTTCTCTTTGTTATCCTCTTTTGTTTTTTGCCACTCAAACCTCTCTCTTTTCCATTTATTTTCCAAAATCTACAATATCTCCGTGCATGGCAAATATATTATTGCTTTATGGTCATATTAATAAGCGGTTGGAAAGTGTCGTTTCCACTGTCAATTGTACCTTTTTTTGTTAAATTTCTAGATTAACCCGAGAGAATTCGGGAATTCCATTATTCATGCCCAAAATTAAATGATCCAAAGTAAGTGCCAATAGCCTATTTTATGGTGAAGTGCCAACATAGTTTGCGATCTTTATGCACTTGTCTATTTGTCATCATTCTTTGGAAGCCATTTCCCATTCAAAGAAAAATTCAAATAAGACCTTGAGCTTTTGCCTCATTAAAAAAAAAAAAAAAGACATAAGTCTCAAAACTTTTTTAAATCATGGCAAAATTTTCGGTAAATTCTCAGTCGGGGACGTTTGGCTATTTAAAGGCATTTTATGGTAAAACAAAGTGTGAAAATATGGTCGTTTACGTACTAAAATTTTCATACTTAGGTGTGAAAGTGATTCACGTCTCTCAAGCAAAAACAACCCAATACAATGAATAATACGATATTTTTTCCCACTCGTGGGGCCTATCTAAGGCCTTAATTTTTATATTCATGGGCCTCCTTTGCTTGTAACCCAAAACCATTCCATTTGTTTTTTGAAACTAATAATTCCTTAGATCTTAAATCTAATCATCTTAAGACTTCAGTCATCATGGATTTTGAGTAATTTGTTAAGAAATCCGACTCATGAATCTAGTTTTACAGACTTCCATGTGCCCCCATTTCATGATCATCTCAAGACTTTAACAATCATGAATTTTGAGTAATTTGTGAAAAAGCCCATCTCATAAATCCAATTTTCCATACTTTCATGTGCCCCCTCATTTCATGATCCAAATCGTTAAGCATTCTTGTACTAATGATGAGCATCACGATGTAAACTTTCATATCTTAATTATTTGTGAGTTTGTTTTAATTCATACAAAAAAAAAAACCATTGGATATACTCATCCATTTGCGTGAATGATCATTTTTGACAAAAATGTCAATATATTTTACATTCGCAACACTCTATTTTCCTCCGCCGAGCACTGGTGCTCACGAGCACCACATGATAAAACACATAGTGGGCCTCATTTAGGGTTTTGCATCCATTCGAATGGATTGAACAGTTGGATCAACCTGCACTCATTTTTTTCGATCAAAACTTATTAGCTGCTTATCAAGTATTTACAATGATGATTCGAGCCTCCGCAGGAGTATAAATCTTCCCATCCCCATGGTCCCATCTCCAAATGGGCCCCCAGGTGGGACCACAAGAAAGTCTGCTCACCTCACCAGAGAGTGGGCTGCGTAACACTTGTTACAAAACGACCCCAGCTCTCCTTCCTTACTCAAAGCAAAGCAAAGCAAAGCAAAGGCCCTCCCGGAGTCTCCCCATGGCGCAGGTAATCACATCTCCCTTCCTCTCTTACAGTCTCTTTAAACCCTAGATTTCTTTCCATCTCTCGCAACCGATGTTCTTCCATAGCATCTTCCTCTCCGCTTTTGCTTTTATGTGATTCCTTTTTAGTTCTTCATCCATACATTCGAATCTCTGCTGTAAAGATGATATCTTTGTTGTAAAATTTCATAGTAATCTTCTCCTCCCGTCACATCAGGGAACTCAAATCCTTGAATCCTGCTTTGTTTAGAAAAAGATTAGCTTGAATGGGGTTGTTTGAGACGATGTCTCTGTTTACACTTTCTATGATGCACCAAAGAAATTGGCAGATAAATCTAAGGTGTGGGTCCTTTAATTTATTTTGAGGTATACATCCAAACGCCTCTAGATTTGATATAATTTGTGCTCTTGTTTTTGGAAAAGTTGTCAACTTTTGTTTCTCTTAGGATTCTGCTGTTCTGTAAGTTGCTATTTCATATGAAGAAATGCTGCAGGATATGCTTCTATTCTATTAGGGGATTGTTTTTGTTTTAGCCCTGACATTAGTGGGTTTAATGGTTTATGGTATTATTTGACGATGTTATTCATTTTCTTAAGAGTGGTTAGTGTCGGATGGTTGAAGGGGTCATTGGGTTTTGTTTAGGCATTTTCTGATCTCTTTAAAGGGCATGCCCTAGCAAAATTCTTTTATGGAGGGCTTGCAGTGCCCATGTGGTCATTTGTGATCGGGTTCAAGTAAGCTGTAGCTGGCTTTGCAAGAAAGACCAATGGTTCTGCTTCTCCAACTTTGTTTGATAACTTGAAAGAAAAGAATGACATGGTTGGAGGAAAGAATGGCATGGTTAAGGCCAGTGTTTTAAAATGCCGAGGAATGAGGCATTCCAATTGCCAAAAGTAAGAGACATGTCTATTTTTAAATAAAGAACTACACAACATATTAGACTATAATACAAATAGAAAAAAATTGTCCATTCTATGCCTTTTTAATGAGCTAGCTTGGGTTAAGTTAATTCTTAATTACAGACTCTTAAAGATTAGAAAAGGCATCGCTTTTCATGACAAATAAATTGTACTAATGGGCGTAGGCTCCTCGACATGTAGTGTGATTAAAGAGCATCTTCATTTTTTTTTTTGGGTGTGGGTGGGTGCGTGGGTGGGTGGGGGGTTTCGAAATATGCCTCGTATAGTGCGGCACATGTTCTAAATTCAAGACACTCCTTAAGACTTGAGTCTCAAGGTGTTTCTAGAACATCTCTTCTCGAGGCAAGTCTCAAACATTCTAAACAAAATAGTCAGGACACAGTACACTTGGTTGTCCTTCTAATTAACAAACATGGAAAAAAAAAAAAAAAACCACGCGACACTATTATGTGTTGACACTCAAATGTTGATTTACCATGACATGGATTCGATTGATCGTTAGACATTGAAAATGATTCTTTAGCCATGGAACTTTACTTTCGGGCTACTACCTCTTTTTACTGCGACTTCACCTCGCCCTTGGTCATTTATAAATACTTAAATAGTTGACACTCAAATGTTGATTTACCATGACATGGAATCGATTGATCGTTAGACATTGAAAATAATTCTTTAGCCATGGAACTTGACTTTCGGGCTACTTCCTCTTTTTACGTCGACTTCAGTATAGACTTTGTTGCATCTTACTTGGTCCCACCAAGTTATGGTGTTCCTTTTTTTTAAATAAAAAAATGGTCTTGTGTGTACCTTTCTAACCCAATCAACAGCTAGCTAAATCATGCTACAAGTGTCCTGGACAAATGTTGGATTGAGGTGATCGATGATACTAGGGTCTCTTAGAGGTGCCTCCCTTTGTGTCTTCCACCCCCATAAGGCTTGTGGAAGCTCAACTTTGATGCCAGTGCCTCGAGGAGTATGGGCTATATGGGTGTCAGTGGCTTGATTCAAGATTCTAGTGGTATGGCGACGAGGTCTTTCTCATGGCTAGGTGGTTTTAGAAGCATTAATGAAGCCAAGTTCCTATCGGGTTGATTGGTGCACTCGAAACCTGCAACGTGTGTCATTGATCATAGAAGGTGAGTCAGCCCACACTAGTTGGACCAGTTCCTTGGAAGACCCTGTACTGGTTAGATGAATTGAGGGATATTATGGTTGTAAGTGTAGTTTCTTTCTATATATGCAGAGAGGGGCTAAGTTTGGTGCTGATGCTCTAGTTAAGGATGTGTCAGGTGCGAGGAGTTGATGATTGAAATTCTGGCTTGTTATGATGCGTGTATGAGTGCTTGTATTGGCATTCTTAGCCCTTGGGGGCTTCTCAATGGGGCATTGTTGCTTGTCTTGCGAAATGTCACCTTAGCTTTCTTTTTTTATTCCTTTTACTTTAAATCTCTTAATATAACCATTGTTTTGGATCAATAACATAAAAACTTAAATAAAAAAAGGATGATTACTAGACCGATTAAAGCATACAAGAAGCATCTTTCAAAGGTGAACTGGTACAAGAGAAATGTACCAGCCACCAACCGAAACTACATTATAAAAGTACTTAGATTACATGATTAAATTTGGTAAAAATACTTGTAGGGTGAAATGAAGTGAAGTGAATATCGAAGAGAGAATAAAATATTAGGGGGTCTAATCATAATATGATGAAATTCTGTTTTTAGTGGCTTGATAAGAAATCTTTTTGACTTTTTGGGTAAAAGGTAGATGGATTTTTGTCTTTTAGTGGCCTGAGAATGTTGGTTTTTGACTTTTCTTTGAAAATTAAGGAGGAATTTTGAAATTTTGTACTTTTGATATGACCCCTAGTCTTTTCTTGTCTGGTAAAAGGAGGCTTTACTTCACTACACCTTACTAGTGAAGTGGCCAAACAAGCCCCTAAACAATCCGCCGTACCATTTGCAAATCTACTAACATGTTGAAAGGAGACTTGCAACCCAGAAACTAGATGACTAATTTGGTTGAGTAAGAATTGCATTTTCCAGGGCCCTTTCAACGATTTCACCTAAGAAATAGCATTAGTAGAGTCACTCTCCACAATGAGATAATGATGATAAAATGTGCGTTATATACGGAGAGCTTCCAAAACAGCTAGAACTTCCGCTTCGCTAGAGTCTTTGGTCTCTAACATGTTTAGAAAACATATACATGACTTCCCCTTTATGATTCCTTAGAACACCTCCAATGCTAGCCAACCCCAGTTTCCCCTTGCAGCTCCATCCACATTGAAATAGAGTTTTTTTTCAAAATGAAAAATGGGATAAAAGAAGTTGGTGTAATAGTTTTGGCCCTTTTGGCTGTTATATTGGCTGAAGCACATGTTTGACCCTTTTTTTCTAGTTATTTGAAATGCCTAGCTAGCTACTCAAATATCTTGATGAGGAAACTCTGGTGACCCTATCATATGCGCTGCCATATTCGGTTTGAGGATCATGCTCCTTTATGCCTTTTTTTTTTTTTTTTTGTAGGGATGGCCATGGGTCGGGTTAAAACAGGCACCTGTCTTGACCCGCATGTATTAGGGGTGGGTTTGACAGTGGGTCTGTTGGGTTTGGGCCTTGGGGCGGGTCTAGGTTTTGGATGAACGTGACCTGCTGCTCCGGTTATATGCACTGTATGCATAATTTTATAAATGTTTTACATTGGATCATTGTAGCATAACTAGTAGCAAGTGTTCTATAAGAGCTTTGGGTCACAGGTCTGAGTCCCTTCATCCACTTGATAACAAATATTTTTTATTTTTACAATAAAAATAGAAAGTACAGGTTGGGTTGGGTTTGGGGCAGGGTAAATGCCAGTCAAGTCGGGTTTGGGTTGGCATAAACCCGAACCTGACCTGACCCATTATCATCCCTGCTTTTTTGGTAATGCTTTATGGGGATTTTAAGGTCAAATAACCCTCTTGAGCCCAATCCACATGTATCCCACATGTATATTTGCCACGTGACTTGGTCAACGTTGTATATCAAAAGAAGAAGAGAAGAAGAGAACAATCAGGAGAATTCTTTCGTATCCCTTTCTGTGGATTGGCTGTTATATTTATAGTATTAGTGAATGCCAATTAAGGATAAATCAAGCTAATTACAATTGTGTTACTAAGTATAGCTAACTATACAGCTATAAAAATCTTCTAAGAAAGGTCACTATACAATGTTGACAACTATACACTGTTGACTAAGTCACGAGGGAAATATACAAGCGGGCCTTCTGTGGATTGGATGCAATGGGGTAATTGTACCCTTTCTTTACAGGGACTGCGTCAATCCTGTCTGCAATATTTATTCTCTTGATGAAGCTTCCAGGAGATTATTTTCGGGAAAAGCCTACTGCCAGCCTTTTCGACATGACTTTCGTCGGTGATAAGAGTGCAAAATGCTTTTCTCATACCTTTTTCCTTTGGGAATGAGAATGAAGAAGGTGGTGGAATTGGCCATTTGCTATTATTGAACACGATGTTCTGAAATATAAAATCCAGAGAAATCATCATATATAATAATATTTGTATGTTTATACTTTAATTCCATCTAAAACACAAAATCTCAAGAACGTTGAATTAAAAAATTTTCATTTTCCATATTTTTATATAATTATTTTTGCAATAAAAATGAGACAAAAAAATTCAATATAATGGTTGGGCCATTATATTGGTCTTACATTAAGGCTTTGGCCTTAGCCATCACCAGTCTGGAACCAAGTTTTCTGAACCATGGTTACATGTTTGGGGAACTGCAGATAGGTGTTTGTTGTTTCAGAAGGAGGACAAAAGATGAAAGGGGGAGGGTGGTTTGGGTTGGGAACTGTGATTCAAGAAGTCTTTGGTTGTAAATGTTATTGTAAAAGTTTGAATGAGTTCTTTTTAAACAATTATTCTTTTTATTGGTTTTTTTTTTGTGTATTTTATTTTTAGATGTTCTTTGGTATTTTTGATTGGATGGGAGTTATTGCTAACATGTGCATCAATCAAGGCAATTCTTGTAGATTCCTTGTGATCTAAATTTTTCTACTGGTTTGATTCAATATAATTGAAATTTTGATGAATGCTGCAGGTGACATATTCATCAAGTGATGCAATAAAGGAACATGGTAGGCTTTGACCTTTTTATATATATATATATATAAATATTTAAGTCCCAATCAAGTGTGGTGGTGTGTTGGTACTTGGTACAGTGGGATCTGTCGGGCCCACCTGGGCCAGTGCCAGTTCATGGGGTAGGTGGCATGTGCAGGCAACCACATGGATAAGGAGGTTAGTAAAGTTTCACCTTCGTCTGACCATCGTACGGCTTTGATGTTTACACTTGAAAATTTGACTTCTAAAGCTATTATTTTTGTGAAGGTCGGACCTATGATGGTTGGATGGGACCACACACCCACCCACCCCATAACCATGTATTGCCATTTGCCACTGACCAGGTGGGCTCCACACCCCTCCACTACACCACATTACCACTCCACTGCACTTGGTAATCATGCATATATGGTTGATGCTCAGGTGTGCACCCTTGTGAGGGACATTCATGCATTTTTTTTTCCCAGCACATGGAACCCCCTATGATCAATCCGACCCCCACACTCGCTACCCTCCATGAACTGTCACAAGCCCTAATTTGAGACGGTGCTCATTGTTGGATTGAAATCCTAAAAAAAAAACCCCAATATAATGCCTTCTAATACCATCGAACTTGAGTGCATGGATCAAGGGGTTAGGATGATCCAATGGAGTTGAGATATTGCATATATGTAGGTCCCATTCTGATCGTTTGATTTTCCCCCTCCCTCCTCTTTCCCCATGATTGGCATGGCCCTAGGTGGGCCTCACACGAATGTCCATGTGAGGTGTGCACGGAGAGGTTGTGTGCCTGAGCATAATATATATTTACACAGACACACTGTTGTCACAATTGGCATTGCCCTTGATATGATTGTGCACAATTGGTGGGAGGTGGCTTTTTGGGAATTGGGTGTTCTGTCTTCCTTTTGTTTTAGCTCGTGTTTTTGTGGCTATTTGTATATTCCTTGGGGTCTTTTTGTGGCTGGGTGTACTTGTTTTTTCTTTTTTGCCTCTCTTCCTTTTGGCCTGTCAGTATAGTTCTCTTGTCTTGTCTAGCATTTATTTTTAAATGAAAAGATACCATTTCGTACAAAAAAAAAAATGTCTCGTGTGTTTGTTTCCCCCTTTGACAAAGATCTCTTCTTTTATTTTGTTTTCTTTATTTCCTTATAGAAAGTTGGAAAAGATTGGTCTTCTTGGTCAGAAACTTAAATGTCACTTTTCCCCCTCTATTTATGAGTTGAGCAGAGCACAAAGTCAAAGGTTTTGAGATTTTTGTTGGGGGAATGGCTCGAAGTGTAACAGAAAGCATGGTTCACGAGGTTTGTTTACTTCTTGTACTATTTATTCATCTGTATCATCATCATCATCATCATTATTATTACTACAACAACAACTACTACTACTACTACTACTAGTACTTTTGCTTTGTTTAAACTGAATGAGGACTACCTAGATGCTTTAGTGTTTGCTTTTTTATTTTTATTTTATATCAGTAAAGATGCTTTAGGTTTTTTTTTGCAAATAGTATTATAAGGAAAAAAGCAAGAGCACTGTACAGTAAAAATATTGGATCAATACACCACATGCATGATGGACCGAAATAATGTACCACTTTATTGGTCTTTTTTAGCAAGTCTTTTCCAGACCAACATTAAACGAAAATCATCATCTTCATCAACAAAGCCTTATACCATCTATGTGGGTTTTACTAAAGTGATGACAGAGCTGCCTATTTTACACCCCCATTGATCAGCTGCCTAGTTGCTTGCTCTTGATTTTGACAACATCCATGAAAATTTGGATAGAAAATATTTAGAAAATATTGCAACAAGTAGTCCAACAAAAATGGTTAGGTGCCAGATAGGGCACAAACAAGTTTTCAGGATGAAGAGGCGCATTGTGAATAGTTGAAGGTTAAGAATACCGGACATAGGTAGTCTTTTCTCTATTGGATGCAAGACCATGGAAACATCCAGTAAAGCGTGAACAGTAGAGATGTGCTGGTGCACTCAAGGATGATTTAGAAAAATCGTCAATAAAATATGAAGAAATTTGTAGAAAATCTAGAATATTGGAAAATGAGAGAAAATATATTTTTCTTTTTTTTTGCAAAAGTAACTAAGATAAGGGGACGTAGCGGTCCCTTCATTGTATGAGGTCCTGTATCGATGTATAAATAGAAAAATAATAGTAATGATCATTTTTTTCACATGTAGTAATGTTGCTTAGTTATGCTCACTTAGAAACTAATGAAAGCCTCGTAAAAAAAAAAACTATGTCATGAAGTTGAGACTTAAGACGTAAGAGTACCTAGAGAAAAGAATACATCTACCAAAGGGGGTGTCTAATAGGATGTATTAGAGAAGAATTCTTGAGAAGAACTCTCTGTATCGATTGTAATTCGGCGAGATCATGTGCTTTTTGGTGTTCTTTTAAACAAAAAAGGTTAGAAGAGATGCGTAGAAACGTTATTTGGAGAGAAGAAGAAAAGAAATAAGTCTTATTATAAGGAAACCGTCTCACTCCGTAGCGGCCCTGTAGCAGACCGAGCGGCCGCTATGGATGTGAATGGCGATAAATGCCATTTAGCGTAGCAGCAAAGATATAGCGGCCGCTGCGTTATTTTGATCCATGGGTGCACTGCGATCTTCTGATTTGAAGCACTAGAGTCTAAATACCAAGTAGATGGATGAGGTATATGATTACTTGAGGAGCCCATAGTGGAAAATACTAGTGCAATAGATGCTTGATTTATCTGTTGAACATCAGTGGAGTGAAGATGTGGAAGCAGTGATGTAGTATTAGGCATGGTAGATGTTGGAACTACTGTTCCTGTAGGCTGGGATTGAACTAAATGGAGTGACCTCAAATGTGATTTGATATGCAACAGAGCATGATATTGTGCTCTTCTACATTCAGTAATTAAATGTCTAATCCTTTTGTACTAAATGTGAAGTTATGTTTTCTTACATTGGGCAGCATCATTCCTAAATTTTTTACAAGAGAAACATATACATGACCTGGATTGTAATTCTGTTATTGGAGGTGTAGAAGATTTCAGCAATCTCTGATGGAGCTGCAATGTATTTCTGCTCTCTCTCTCTCTCTATCTATCTATCTATCTATCTATCTATCTATCTATCTATTGGTAATGGTAATAGATTTCTGTCCATAGATTTCTGTCCATCAGGTGTAATAGATTTCTGTCCATAGATTTCTGTCCATCAGGTGCAGCTTGTATCTATCTATCTATCTATTGGTAATGGTAATAGATTTCTGTCCATAGATTTCTGTCCATCAGGTGCAGCTTGCAATCGAGGCCAATGATCTTCATAGAAGCATTCTTATAATAGATTTCTGTCCATAGATTTCTGTCCATCAGGTGCAGCTTGCAATCGAGGCCAATGATCTTCATAGAAGCATTCTTAAAAATACATGTATATCAAGAATGTGATATCAATTTGCATGAGCTTTTCTGAACTCCCCTCTAAGTAACATTAATAAGGGATGTCGTTGGGTCATTTGCAAAAACCTTCCCTGCTTCTAGTAAAGATGCATCAGATTCTGTTGCATGAACTAATGTAACAATCAATCAAAGGCCATTGTGCATTTCTGTTACGAATAAAAATTACAGAAATTGATGTAAGGTGAAATAGATAGACAGTGTTGGGGGTAATGACAGGAAAGTAAAATGAAGTACAAAATGGTTTCAATATTCTGTACAAAAAATATCGTATGGTTCTTGGTTTTTTCGAAAAAGCTAATAAGGCTCAGGGGAAACTCTCAGAATTACTGTGAGTACTTGGTTAAGTATATCGAGTCATAGTGCTCATCTCAACTTCTACTAATATTGAATTACCTTGTTTTTGTTTACTTACCCCTGTCTCAGTTAAAGTAAGTTGGCTTTACATGCTTCGATAATTGATAATTAATCTGTCGGGCTTGTAGTTGAGCCTTTGTCTACTGGTGGTGGCTTCAAGTTGAGAACTTTGAGGTCAAGTGCTCAAGTTCCATCCATGCATCAGAGAGAGATTCATCTAATAGACTTCATTTATCATGAAAATCTAATGGTTGTGATTTGTATGCATAATAGGTAGTTCTAGTCTTCATGAAGTCACTTCATTTTTATTTGCTCTTACAAGATTTCACTTTCTTTGTCATTGCCTTGATTCTCTTTCTTCTGTTTCTCTAATGCGTCGGTGGTTTCCCAATAAAAAAACTGTATGTCTTCTTGTACTCTTCTCTTCATGTCTAATAAAGTAACCGTAAACGTTCAAATTGCACACATAACAGAATTTGACAAGAAGCCTGTAGAGGAGTTGGAAGATGCTTGTTGTCGCAACGACAAGGTTGCTTGTTTGAGTCATGGTACCCATTAAAAAGAAATAGCAGATAACACCACATGAAATATTGATAATTTGGTTGAGAAAAAGATAGCAAAATTTTATTATATTTGGAATGGTAAGTGAAAATATTATTCAAGTAGATGATATTTTCGTAAGAAGAGATATATCAACTAAGATGTAGTGTTCTGTGGGTTGTGATATTCCTATGGGAGGGAAAGCTGTTATGTTTTGTAGTTTGTGCTTTTCCTCTATGTCATTGTTTCTTGTGGAGAGACTGTTGTTCTGGTAGATGGTGTTTTTCTAATGCTTTCGCTATGGTGGCATGTGCTTTTCCTTTAGACACTTGTTTCTTGTGGAGAGATCGTTGAAATTCGTATAATGAAGGATCAGAAAGGCGACTCAAAGGTTCTTACTACTATGCTCTCTTGGATTAGTCTTGTCCATATACCTTCCCCTGCACTTGTCTTTTTTTAGCGGTCATTCATCTGGCAAGGACTTCTAATTTCTTTCTCCTTGTTTCTTTGCAGGGCTTTGGTTTTGTACGTTTTGCAACAAAAGAGGCTGCTTTTAAAGCTCAAAAAGAAAAAAATGGATACATGGTAAATGGAATACTGCACAAATCCAGTTTTTCATTGACATTTCCCATTTACAAGCAGAGTAATGTTGAATTTCCTCGTTCAATTCTGTAGTATATGTTTTTAAAAAAATAAAATTCTGAAGTAAATGTTTAAGCTGACTATTCATATTAAAACTGAAAGCAGTTTATGATCAAAGTTTGGCTGTAGTTTCTCATGTAATGTCGTTCATGTTAACACACTGATGTAGATCCTACCCGACTGGATTAATCTACAAGAAAAATGAGGGTCTGCTCTAACAAAAGTAGCACTAGGCCACCAACACAGTGTAGCAATAGGAACATGGTAGATCAGCCTAGATCATGTGTAGTTCAAGAAAAACCACACATGCAACTTTGGCTGTTGATGAGTTGATGCTGTAAACAACCAATGAACTTTGGGGGCTGCTGTATCATTATCTTGATATTATCTTAAATGAAACAAAACCACAAGTTTTTAAAACAAAATATAATCCCAGCCCCCTGCCATTCCAGCTTGAGTAAATTAATAATAAAATAAAAATGAAGCACTATAGTGCCCTAGCCTGCTCATTCAAGGCTTGTGCACGCATTGCACAATGCCTAATGTATAACCAGTGGGCCCCTGAAGTTCTGTAACATGGCTGGGCCTGGATGTGGGTCTGATGGGCCTGGTGGAGGGCTGAGCAGCAATGGACGCTGGCTTCTGGGTTTGGACGGAAGCTCTGCTTGGACCCCACTTTGGTCAGCTACTAATTTGCTTGGTCCTGCTGGGCCATGTTGTTTTGGACCATCTCTTCAATATCAACTAATAGGACTGCATCACATAGCAATAAACTCTGACTATTAAAAAAGGGGTGATAAAAAAGAAAACATAGTTATAAACTCTGAACATTATAATTCTGCACGGACATACCATTTCAAAAAAATTCTGCATGGACATATAGGGTCTGTGTTAATGTGCTCCCAGTTGAGACTTGAGAGTGGGTCGGCCAAATCCTGATATTGATTTGGGCAATGAAATTAGACAACCGTACTCCAATCTATGTGGTTTCCAATTTCCGCTGCTCCAAATGATCAACAATGTAGATCTGTTTTGCTTAAATATTTTGAGTGGATTGCCCAAATGTCTATGTTGTTTTGGGCAGTGAATTCAGATAAACTATATTCCAGTTGATATGGATTCCATTTTCTGCTGCTCCAAGTGGCAGCAGAATGTAGCTTCTGTTTTTTTTTTTTTTTATAAAAGATAAAATTCTATTTCACCAAGCAGAAGAATAGAAACAAGAACCACCGAAAACTACAACAAACAAGGGAAAAACACCTAAAAAAATTTATACATCAAAAGAAACAGAAGTGCAAATAACTCCTTCCCTGGCCAGACCATCCGCCATAGTATTAGCTTCTCTTAAAACATGATGGAAAGAAGCACCCAACAGACTGATGGAAAGAAGAACATAGCTTCTGTTTTGCACAAACATTTAAATTTTTTGGAATTTGGGTTAAATGTTATTTTTGTTTGCTTTGGTGGTTGTTTTAGTTAATATATAATATTTTCTTAAGTTGTTAGAAGATCCTTGTTGCTGAATCTTGCTCATGCAATTTTAGTCATATTTAATTTTGTTGTAAGTTTCACATGGACAGATAAAATAGAAGCTGATACCTGTATGTGTTCGCAATAAGTTTTTAATTTTAGACACTCATTTTCATTCCCAAAATCTCTTTTAGGATCCCCATTTACCTAGTTCCTGTTGGATCTTCCTTTATTTGCACTCCAAGTTCAATGTCTTGTTTCAATAGCTGTCTTTGGTAGTTCTATGTGAGAGCTAGCTTTAGGCTTGGTCCAGAGCTCTTTTCTTTATCACAAAGGATAACATTTTGAACAAAGATGTGGTAACAATACATAGGTGATAGGTGTAATTGAAAGGCCGGTTACTTAGTTCTCCTTGCAGGATTAACATACAAAAAGGTATAAAATAGGATAACATTTTGAACAAATATGTGGTTACAATACATAGGTGATAGGTATAATTGAAAGGCCGGTTACTTAGTTCTCTTTGCAGGATTGACATACAAAAAGGTATAAAATAGTTTTCTCTGAAACTTTTAGTCTTCTAGAGAGAGGGGTTTACTTTTTGGTAGTTCTCGAGAAAATGGATATAAAAAGAGTTTCATTCACTCACATCTCAGCACACAATTTTTTAGTTAGCTATTCAAAGGAGCTTGGGGGTTTATGGCAAATGGATTCATTGTCTTTGACTCTCTTTACTAGCTCTTTCTAGAATGTTGTCTTATGCGGTAATCTTAGCAATGGTTTTGTTGGTGAAACTAGGGATTATGGTAGCTCATTTGAACTTTGAAATTAGTAGATTGTTTATTAATTGTTTGCAATATCAACAAGGCAAAATTCTCAAAATTATTGGCATCTTGCAATTCTTAGGAACAATCTTGGGTATTTGGTGGTCTTCTTTAGATTTGTTGAGGTGTGGTCTGTATTTGCATTTGTAGTTGGGGGGTGGGGGTGCTGTTCTAGTTTTTCTTTTTTGTTTTGGTTGTTCCTGCTCTATTTTTAATAAAAATATCAGTTGCTTTTTAAAAAAAGAAAAAGGAAAGGAAAAGAGAATCCTGGGTATTTGCATCAATTTGAGAAAAAAAGTGCTCTTATTAGATGGGTGGAGGCTTAGCAAGTGAGCATTGGGAAAAAAAATCACATTTAGGTTCATATTTTGTTGGATGATCTTTATACTTCTTTGCAAGAACTGCTCGTTTGCTTTGTCAAGTTCACAGAAGGATGTGTTAAAAGTTTTCTTTGAAGTCATTGGGGGAAATATTGGAGATCTTTAGGATTTTGAACATTTGATAGAGGGATTGCTTGATGGCGAAATAGGCGAATTTAGGTTGCCTTTTCCTGTTGGACATTCTTGAGTAGATGCTTTTTACCATTTTTGATCCCTTATCCACTTCTCTTTTGAAGGTGTATAGTAATTTCATCCTATTTAAGGTTGATGCTGTGCGTTGAAAAGTTGTAAACCAGCAAAGTCCTTTACTTACATCACTTTATGCAAGGTGCATCGGCGGGATGAAGAGACTTGTTCATGAAATCTCTTTTTTCCCTTTCGCTTTTCTTTTTAATGTTTCTTTGCCTTTTTGGATCTGGTTGCTTTTTTGAAAATTAACAGTCAAATCTGTCCACATTGGGGGCAAATATTGTATAATGCGTAAAACACTGTTAACACTCCAGCAATAAATTGATAGATCCGGTAGTAAAAAAAAATCAGTTTCAAGTGGTACTATTCTATAAGCAATTTTCCAGTGGGCAATAAAAGTAGCATTCACTTTCTTAAAAGTCACAGAACTGGTTAGATGGAGTTTGCTTTATCACTTTTGGCTTCTTATGGTTGCTCAAACTTGTAGCTGGAATGTTCCAGTCGATTTTTCTTGCTGTTAAGAGTTCCCTTGCCATTGCTGTTGCTAAAGACTCCTCACACAAGTCATAATGGCATTGTCTCAACTCCAAGCACATCAAGATTATTCTGATTTTAGTACTCAAAGTAAATTGCCAGAGTATTGTAATGGAGTGATGAGGATTGCTGGTGAAATTTCTCTACATCAATAGAGCTGGTTAAGAGACCTGCGGGTTTGTTTGTCAGATTGTATTAACCATTATATTGGATTTTTGGTAGTGTTTTTTGATTAATTAATGACGTGTAGATTGTGGACTTACAGGCAAGATGGCTTTATATACGGTTTTTGTGGAAAAGTATAACTCACAAAGCCAACCTCAGATGGGATTAGGGTTTGAGAATAATGGTAATGATGACTGTTTCATTCACTGAAACTTCGAAAGTAGGGTAAAGTTTAAATACTGGAACTTACAGAGGGCCTGAAATTTGGGTTTCTGGATTAAACACAGCCAAATCAACTTGTGTTTTGAGAGGTTGTGAAGTACAAACAGAACTGAGGCTTGGAGAAGAAAACGGTAGCTGAAAAAATTAACACTTCTTGTTTCCGGGTAGCAAAAGAATGTGAATTGAGGTGAAGTACAAATTAACTAAATCTCTATGGTACCCAGTCGTGGAAAGGTTAGAGAGGAAGTTGTCTACATGGAAAGCAAATTACCTATCTATAGGAGGAACGGTAACTCTGATCAAATCTGTTCTCTCGAATCTGCCAGTCTATTACTTCTTCATCTTTAGATGCCCGACCTCAATTATAAAGAGGCTCGAAAGGTTGCAGAGAGAGTTCTTATGGCATGGCACAAGCTCCCAGAAGAAGCTTCACTTGGTAGATTGAGACTTCATCTATAAATCGAAGGAAGAAGGAGGCCTAGGAATTAGACCCCTATAGAAGATGAATCAAGCTCTTCTAGGTAAATGGTTATGGAGGATTGGAGACGGTTCACAAGGCCTTTGGAGACAGGTGCTGGAAGGGAAATACAGCCTTCCAAGGCATGGTTGGGACGTTCAGGACCCCCCTTGGAATTCATCTGCTATATGGAAAGGAATCCTCTCGGTAAAGAGACTTTTCATGGAGAACATTAAGTACCAAATTGGATCGGGGGAGAGGACCCTTTTTTGGAAAGATAGGTGGGCGGGTGAAAGGGCGTTGTATGCTCAATTCCCAGACCTGTTTAGGTGTGCACAAGACACGGAAGCAACGATCAGCTCTTATATGAGCACAATTGGTGGCCAGGTGGTTTGGGGTCCCACTTTTAGGAGGAACCTGAAGGACGATGAAGAATCCCAGTTCATTGCTCTCCTTAATTCCCTGAACAGTTTAATCATTCAAAATAGTAAGGCAGATGCTATGGTGTGGACAGCCTCTAAGAATGGATCCTTTTTAGTGTCCTCTTTTTTATAAGGCTATCCTAAGCAATCCCAGGGTGAGGAGTGGGGTGTATAGTATTTGGAAGTTGAAAGTTCCACCAAGGGTGCTCGTATTCGGGTGGTTGGCTTTTAGGAAAAGGGTCCCTACTATAGATCTTTTAAGGAGGAGAGGGATGACGATAGTGAATAATTGCCCTATGTGCTTGAGGGACGAAGAATCTGTGGACCATCTCTTGCTAAATTGTAAAACAACTCATGCAATTTGGATGTCTATAATAGGAGGGTTTGGCTGCTGCTGGGTCCTTCCTCACTCTCTCCCAGAGCTTTTCCAAGCTTGGAAGGCCCCAATTGGGGACCCTATAGGCAAAGTGATGTAGTGGTTGTCATTTTTGGCAGTGATTTGGACGATTTAGAAGGAAAGAAACTCAAGATGTTTTAAAGGAATTGCATCTAGTGAGAGCAGA
This sequence comes from Litsea cubeba, assembly GCA_012931725.1. NCBI lineage: Eukaryota > Viridiplantae > Streptophyta > Magnoliopsida > Laurales > Lauraceae > Litsea > Litsea cubeba. Next base: position 35,665,284 of record CM022945.1, on the reverse strand, counting down.
TTGGTGGAGAAATCAAGGTTTTTAGTAGCGCTTTGGGTGTCTATTCTCCCTTCTTTTAGAGGATACTCCTTAGATCAAATTGTGTATCATTGGAAAGAGGTGGCCTATTCTTATACAGGGCCATAGTTTGCTGGTTTTAGGGTTCTTTTTGGTTTTCCTGCTTTGCTGTCTTTTGCTTTCAGTACTTATCTCTTGTACTATTTGCTTTATTGAATGAAAGTAATCGTTCAAAATAAAATAAAATGATTTGAACTGGGCCTTTAGTAGATATTAGATAATGACATTTCAGTCGTGTAAGTATTTAAATTCATGAAATTGACGACATCCAGATATCGCTTGCATTGGCTGTAGTTTGTACCAGTTTCTCTTCATATATCCTCAACCTAGATGTTTAGCCCCTTACCCACGCTGCAAACTTGTCATAAGCCTATTCTTATATATGTGCATGTCATCTTGTTCCCGCTGTTTACAGTCCCTTGAGTTGTGAAATGTGAATGCATTTTTACGTGTAATGCTAATTTATTGTTTGGTTATGTACCCAGCATGTGTTTCTCTCAAGTGATATTCTTAACCAATAATTATTGTGCTTTTTTGACAATTGTCACAAACTTCTTTGTTTGACATCCTGTCTCTACTCTACTTGTTCCAGCTACAAGGAAAAAAGATTGGTATTGCTCTATCTACAGATCAGGATTCCTTGTTTCTGGGCAGTCTTCCCAAAGGTTAGCTGCATATTAATCCCTTCTACCAAATGTTAACTTTTACTTCTCTCTTTCTCTCTTTCATCAAGCCGTTATTGGTGTTACTTTAGTTATTCTCTGATTAAATGTGTTTGGTAATGCTTCTCATGCATTCATTTCTTTTTGGTACTCTCACATGCTGTTCAGACTGGAGTTTTGAAGAATTTGATAAGATGGTTCATCAGGTGACATATGGTCCAGAACTATTTTCTGGTTTTTTTTTTTTTTGGGATCAGGAACAGTAAAATTATATTGAAGAAATAACGACACTAATGATGAACAGAAACACTATTTTCTGTTATTAGGAACTAGATCTTGAGTGGTTACTAAAATGGGAACTTTGCTTTTGTAGGCTTTTCAAGGGGTTTTATCTGTTGATCTTGCAAAGTCTTCTGTGATTGGAGATTCCCCTGCAGGAAAAAGACAACAGAACCGAGGATTTGGCATTGTGCGATTTTCCTCTCATTCTGTAAGTTATCACCTCCGCTTTTGTTCTAATTCTCATATTGTAAACTGACTATATTTACATTAATTTGAACTTTCATTTTTTAAGTGGTGTGATAGTCATCTTCTTCTCAAGCCTAAGGTTTTAGTCAGATGAAGATGTTGCATTTCACATCTCATAGTAAAGTGGGTGTCAATGGATTCCTGATTCAGCATATTAATTACTGATTGTGACATGCTTTTTGTCTTTCTGCTTGTTGACTCTCACAGAAGCTTTTACTCTTTGCGCATCTGTAGCCTTGTGACTTCAGTTATCTTGAATTCATTTTTCTCGCAGAATCCTATCTAAAATTCTTTCTACTGTAGCCTTAGTTTTTTCTTTCTTTCTTTCTTTCTTCATCCTTACGTTCAAAGAGGATGCTATCCACCACAGAATGGTTGATGGATTTTCATGTCATATAAACCTCTGCATTCAATTCAAATCTGTTATACAATTATGTCTGCCATTATCGTGATTCCAATGTAGTGATCTTGATGTTCATGGAAAATTAGAGCTAGGCGAGTCTCCATATTTCCCCTTCTCCTGGCTGGCATTCCTTAATTAGTCATCATACAGAGAAAAAGGTTGTGAAATGGAATCTGTGTTCATCTTATATTTATACCATTATTGCTTCATAGTTCTCTCAGCTGTTTGAGAAGCTTAGTTTCTCTTCTACGTCTCTATTCACTTCTTTCTGTTCTTATGCTTCTAGTCATGTACAGTTCAATTAAATAAAAGCATACGCAGATGAGATATTTTGGTTAGGTTGAAGAGTGTAATCTTCAGTGTATTAGATTTGGCTTGTGAAATAGAATGATTTGAAACTGTTCTTCTTTCATCTACACTGCCTTTAATACGCTTTCCTGTCATTTCTGGTATTCACACCCACTGGTACTCACTTCCCTGATTGTTAATTTCATGTGTAAATCTATATATCATTAAAGATACCATCTGCATATCCCGCTGTATCTTTACAGAGATCTTTCTGATCCTTTTTGGCTTTTTGCTAATGACATTCATGATCCTGGCATCTTGTAAGAATTAATTAGATGCATTCGTTTTATCACTATCTCCTTGGAATATCTTTTCCCCAAAACTTCGATTTTGTTGCTGAAACATGCTCTAACCATAATATTTTATTTCCTTTTTTAATTGGTCAAAGATTTTACTCCAACCATTTACTGGAACCATTTAGTTTTTCTGTGTCCATGATAAAGTTTGTACACAAGGACCAAGAAAAAAAAATATCTTACACAAGTTGAGGTAGCTGAGTTTCCTGTTATATTTGTTTGGGAGTGCTAGAAGTTGTTCAAGTAACAACAGTTGATTACTTGGTTGGGCACACATCATTGATGCCATTCTTAAACGCAAAGTATCATTACATTCAGTTTCTAATGAATTTTGATGTTGGCATCTTTTCCATTGTTTATAGTTCTAGAATATAGTTGGCACTCTGAGGTTAGAACTTTGGTTTGGGTGCTTGACTTTGTTGAACAGTATCCTTTCCACCTTGGTAACTGTTTTATGTGTGTGTGTTTTTGAATGGTAAATAATTGTATGTGGAGGAGCTTAAAAATATGGATTTGGGTAAATGGGTACTGGCCTGATGGCATTCCAATAGAGGCTAGGAAATGCTCAAGATAAATTTGATGGATTTGGTTAACTAGGCTCTTCAGAATTCATGTTTGCGGTAAAATTTTTACGCTGGTTGTCCACCTACTGAACACAACCCTCCTCCTTTACCCGGGCTTGAGACCGGCAGTACAAACTAATAGAGTTTGTACTTATATGAGGATTTGTCTCAAGATAGATTGGAATGGAGAAACATAATTCGTGTAGCCGACCCCAACATAGTTGGGACAAGGCTTTGATGATGATGATGGTCATGGATCAAAATAGCAGTTGCTACATAGCATTGTGACTGCTATATTAGCCATAGTGGCCAAGACCGCTACGCTAAATCGTATTTAGCGCCTCTGGGGGCTGCTACATGAATATTGTTACTTTCAAAAGATTTTAAAAATGTATAATAAGCTTATTTCTTTTCTTCTCTTCAAATGACATTTTTACACAACTCTTCTACCCTTCTATGCTTAAAAAACACACACACACAAAAAAAAAAAAAAACATGATCTTGCCGAATTGCGATCGATACAGAGAGTTCCTTTCAAGGACTAAGGCTTTGATGATGATGATGATCATGGATCAAAATAGTGGCTGCTACATAGCGTAGTGATTGCTATATTAGCCATAGTGGCCAAGACCGCTACAATAAACATATTTAGCGCTTCTAGGGGCTGCTATACGAATATTGTTACTTTCAAAAGATTTTAAAAATGCATAATAAGCTTATTTCTTTTCTTTTCTTCAAATGATATTTCTACACAACTCTTCTACCCTTCTATGCTTAAAAAAAAAAAAAAAAAAAAAAAAAAAAAAAAAAAAACATGATCTTGCCGAATTGCGATCGATATAGAGAGTTCCTTTCAAGGGCTCTTCTCTAGGTATATCCTGGCAAACACCCTTTGGTAGAAGTATTCTTTTCTCTACACTCAAGATAAATACATTGTTTGTTTTGATGAAAGTTAATTTGTTATTTGGTTTGAACTTTAAACTTCATTTAAGTATTATTTTATAATTTATATATCCTTTGTTATATACAGTTTTACTAAATTGCTTTTGAATTATGAATTTTATGCATAATAGAATCTAACTTAGTATCACTAACCAACATGAATACATGGGAAAAATTAGACCGATATTGTTTTTTTTAATAATCATTCAGCAGTACAAAACTTTTATGCACCGAAGGGACCGTTGCACCCCCTATCTTAGTTATTATAGGAAAAAGTATCAAATTCTAATATTTTTCAATATTATAGATTTTTTAGGTATTTTTTTGACAACTTTCTTTATTCACACAGCTACATATCGCCACTATGTAGCGTTTTGGCCACCGACCGCTACGCCCTCCGCAACCGCTATTTTGATCCTTGATGATGATGATGATGATGATTATCTAGGCTCTTCAATAAGATATGAAGGATAAAGAAAATGTCAACTGAATGGAGAAGAGGTGTTGTAGTACTTATATACAAGAACAAAGGAGATATAATAAGTTGCACCAAATTATCATAGGATTAAACTTTTGAGCCACACTATGGAACTATGGGAGAGAGTAACGGAGAAACCACTTAGACGAGATCTGGAGGTCAATATGGAAGCTATCTTCTCAATTAGGCAATTAATGGAAAAATACTGAGAGAAGAGGAAAAATCTTTATATGGTTTTCATCGATCTAGAGAAAGACTATGATAGGGTACCTAGAGGCTAGGGGCTTGATTTGATGGGATATAGATTAAAAAAAAAAGTGTCCCAAAAGATTATATTGACAGCTTTAAAGAATGCACGATGGAGCGGTAAAGAGTGTGGGAACATCATGTAGAGAGGCAAGTGAGTTTCCAATGGCCATAGGTTTCCGTCAAGTTAGATGATCATATTCAAGAGGAGGTGTCTTGGTGTATGTTGTTTATAGATGATTTAGTGTTGGTGGATGAATCGAAAGATATCATGAATTCGAAACTTGAGAGATGTAGGAGGCCTTAGAATCCAAGGACTTCAAAATAAGTCGTAAAAAGACAATATATGAATTAGAACTTGGTGGGAATGTGTAGAGAGTTGAATCTCCTGTGAGAATTGAAGTTCAAGCGATTCCACGAAGAGATTCATTCCAATACATTGGTTCAATAATTAGTAAGGATTAAAAGATAGACGAAGATGTTGAACATAAGAGCGGGATGGTTGAAGTGGAGACTTACTTTTGGAGTGGTTTGTGATTGGCTCATACTAACAAGATTGAAGGAAGAGTTTTACAGTACACCAATTAGACCAACTATGACCTATGGAGCAAAATGTTGGCCAATGAAGAAGCAACACATGCACAAAATGAGTGTAGTAGAGATGAGAATGTTGAGATGAATTTGTGGAAAAACTAGGAAAGATAGAATAAAAATTGAGTACTTTTGGGAACATTTAGGGGTAACATGTCTAACATCAATAGGTGATAAATTAAGAGAGACTTGTTTGACATGCCTAATGTAGGCTAGCGACAACACCATTGAGGAAAAGTTTTCTATGCTGGTTGATGGCCCACTAAGTAGAAGGGCTTGACTGAAGAGGACATGGATGGAAGTAATAAGGATAGATCTGAAGAAGTGCAATCAATCCAAGAATTTGGCTAAAGATAGATCAGAATGGAGAAATAGAATTCATGTAGCCGGCCCCAACATAGTTGGGACAACGCTTTGATGATTATGATCTAAGTTTCTCTGTGGTGGACTACATAGCAATTCAACACAAGCCAGATTCCTACCCACCTCATAATTAGAACATATTACTAATAAAGAAAAAAAGAGAAGATAAAGTATCCACTTAGTTCAATCTTGTGATTATGTCTACAGAAGATGCTTTAAAAGTTGAAACTACCATCAGGCAACGGCTACTTCCATTATATACGTGATCTTTCATACTTCATTTGACGATGACCATTAATCAAAGGCTTATTCAACCTAGCAGGGTTGGCTTTCTGAGTTCTGCATCTCCACTCTTCTTGATGCAAAACTCATTTTATAGGTTGGCATTATAGCCAACTGCCAGTCAGATGCAAGTACCAACATGTAGTGGAGTTTGTAAATTTCATACACCATTTGATCAACTTCTTACATATCATGCTCTCATCTTAATATTAAGTTGGAAGATATCTCACTGTATAATATCTCCATTTTTGTCCCTCAAATTTTATTATCTCTAGTGCTTAAATCCAAACATGAAAAAAAAAATCCTGCTCTTTCCTTATTTGTTGCAATGAGGAACAACTTTTGTATAATATAATTGTATATTAGAAAAATCCATTTACAGTAAGTCAGTAACTGTTAGCATATAATAATCTTGGTCTGATCTATTTAATCATTGACTTTCACATCAGATATTGTAACCGTTCAAACATATCATGAGACTAGTATTTCATTTTTTTTTAATTAAAAAGGATGCACGAGATCATTTGGAGCCTTTTGTTCTTAAAAAAAATGCATAAGATCATTTGGAGCTGGACTTTAAACAACTGTGAATCCAGAACTTGATATAAAGTTTTTGCTCCTTATCTCCTATGATCATTAGCACCAATCAATTATCTTGTGTCTCTGCTATCAATATCTATCCCTTTTTTGCTTCTGTGCCTACATTCCCTCAGGTATATGGATCTTCATGATACCATCTTGTGTAAGACAGTTATCCAGATCCATAATCATCCAACCTAGCTCTTAGGATTTTGATCTTGCCCAAATGAAAATTCAATCACAGGCTGCAGCACGCGCATATAGACTTGGGTCCAAACCAGATTTTCTGCTTGGTAATTGTCATCCTGTTGTAGATTGGGCTGAGAAGGAGCCTGATATTGATCCAGAAGAGCTGGTAAAGGTAGTCGTCTTTTTTCTTTTTTTAAAATTTGGTGCAGCTTTATTGGCTTGCATATGAAGGCTAAATGATTTCAACTTATGGTCTTTGCCTTTTCCGGTTCCAGATAAAAGCAGCATTTGTTGGAAATCTTCCTAAAAATGCAGATGAGGGATATCTTAAGAAGATTTTCCAACCATATGGAAAGGTAAACTATTTTTTTCCCTCACTTTAGAAATTTAAAGTAGCCTATTGTGATTGAAGAAATTTGTGACCTTTTCATACACATATACATGTACATGTAAATGTGTGTTTCTGTGTATATCTGCAGTGATCAGTGACAACTCAGTGCCTACACCCTGCCAATCCCCTCTCGAAGAAGGGGGCAATGGGAAGGCTATGTTGAGATAGGGGAACTACAAAATCCCAGATCTACACGGACTGAGATGATAGAGATTGGGCCCAAGGGAAATTAGTGGTCAAAATAATTTCTTGGGTTTAAATCCAACAAAGAGACAGTCTTGATGACTTTCAAATTGGTATGGTGGCAATTCATGGAGTAGGCAATGGGATAACCGGTGGGCGGTGCCGGCCTCTTGCCCATGGACGTCTCCCATGGATGATGGATGCCAAATTGCTTGCCCCCACTTCTAAAAATGAACTAGACTCTGCCTTCGCTAAAACCTGTATCTTGGGCCTACATTAATGAATCTGAGTCATTTATATCACATCCATAAATACATTGGCACCATTAAAAAGTCACTTCAATTTGAGTGGATATCAGTGTTTGATTGATCACATCTAAAATACATGATTAACTCCAAACAAGTAAATCCTGCTTAAACATATGATCAACCTGACAGTGAGGTGCACTCTGTTCGAAGAGAGTATCCTGGGAAAGTGCCAATTTGATGCATGCCCTAGGGTTAGGGCTTGAAATAAAATATCTTGGCCTCATGTGGCCCGCAGGTCCATCCTGCATCACAATTCATGGGGAGGATGTGTGGTATGAGCAGGTTGGATTTATCATAAATGGAACCATTGCACGGATTTAATAGGTAGGAGCTAAAAATCAATTCTAGCATATCCATCCATCCATCCTGTACCTGTGCGTGCGTGTCCATCCATCCATCTGTGCCTGTAGGTGTGTGTGCATGTGTCTGTGTGTGTATGTGTGCGCATGTGGGTCTGCATGTAGTACTGAAATTTCTCGTCTTTCAGGTGGAAAAAGTGGCATTATCCAGGAAGGGTCGCTACCCAGTTGGATTCGTTCACTTTTCTGAACGCTCAGTAAGCTTTCATTCTTTTGCAACTGTGTCATATATATATATATATATATATATTGCAACAAACATAGTTTCAATGATTTTATTCTCCTCACCCATGCACTCAATCAACAGAAGAAAAAGCACGTGTAAACAGTCTTGGGTCCTCTTCTTGCATATTATGGTGTCTATGAGCTTGTATTTACTCGTATTTATTGGCACTGATTGAAATTAACTATATAGTTGATTATTCTTACAGTTAAGTGAATGGTAAATGATGTTCTTACTTCAATCAATTATACTTTAATGTCCCTTGTTGGCCCCCACATGGGTACTGTCTCATCTAGGCGTTACCTTTCCATGATCTTTATAGGCTTGTATAGGTTCCCACAATTTGATCCTGCTAACATCTCCCCACTCCTCTTTGCAGTTTTTTAGTTCATGCTCTTTTATTATCATCCTTGTCATGTTTATTTTGGCGCACAGGAACTAGACAATGCAATCAAAGAAATGGATGGGAGAACAGTTGAAGGACCAGAAAAAGGTCCAATGTTTAAAATTCAGGTACAGACCGCAAACTTTCTTTTTTCGCACTTTCTTTTTTAAAAGCATAAATAGGCTTGTTTTAGCTGAATTCTTTTCAGTTTTTCAATACTGAAGAGAAGGACAACCGTTTTCTTTTTGTCAATTCTAAATAGGTGACGGTGGCGAGGCCTGCTGAAAAAGATAAGAAGCGAGCTCGTGACGAAACTGAAAACAAACAGGCTAGTAAGTCTGCTGCAAGTCGGCCCATGTCCTTGAAGGACAGCGAGGCTCGTCATTTTCCAGATGATTATAGATCGAAAGCACTACGACTCGACAGACCTATAGCAGTAAATATACATCTCTCTATTCATGTTTGCTTTTGGTAGGCGAATCTATATTGGTCATGGACTTTTTGCCCTGAACTTGGAATCTTTTGTGGTTTTTGGATGTAGTAGCATGAGAACACTTGTAGACACAGTTCTGTAGAATTCTTGAACTAAAACAGTAGTCATTTTTTGACCTTATGTTGCTGGAACATCTCAGGATAGCAGTAGGCATAGTTGCCACTAATATGACAGGCTGCAAACTCTGTCGAAGGTCACACCTACAGGTTTGTTATGATATGAATGCAATATTATTTTTGCAGGTACTTATTGAAGAATGAATATCTGGGTCTAGAGATGCTATAAATGTCTAGTTTTCTTCCATCCCAATATGCTGTATCTTGGATGCATCACCTGGTGATCCAGACTGTCGCATGTCCTGGCTTGAAAGATCCTAGACATCTATTTGTTTCTCCCAACTTTACCTTTTTCTATTCTTAACCACTTAGGACACTCCTTGGATAGCTAGAAAGGTTTCTCTTACCAAGGTAGGTCCATCAGACTCACCCTCTGAACTAAGGTATGAGTCCCACAAGTACTAAGTTGAAAGAGAGAACTACTACACATCTTCTGTGGCATAGGACCAATAATTCTGATTTCAAATGATCAAGTACGTGTGTAAAGTTCCATCCAAATTTGGCAAGATTGTGGAGTTCTAAGGCGCCACCGAGAGTGATTGCTTTTGGGTGTTTGGGTGGTCTGCGTTAATTGGAGGTATTCTAACTATGGACAATTTAAGGCGTTGGAATGTGTTTATTGTTAATGCCTGCCCAATGTGTCTAGCAGATGAGGAATCTATTGACCATCTTCTCCTCAATTGCAACTCTGCCCAGTGTCTCTGAAAGACTATTTTCAGGTGGTTTCACTGCTCTGGCCCCCTACCTTCTTCTTTTTCTACTTTATATGACTTTTGGGGATTGGGTGTGGGATCAATAGAGGAAGATTGTTGTGGAAGCTCTCTTTCTTGGCAGCTATTTGGTCAATCTGGAAAGAAAGAATAGGAGATGCTTTGAAGGATAGGTAGGTAATGAGAGCCTCTTAGCGGAGAAAGTTAAAAGATCAGTGGCTATTTGGGTCTCTCCATTGCCTCAATTCAAAGGTATCCCACCTAGCCTTATTATACAGAATTGGGAGGAAGTGGTAGTTTCCCGCCCACATTCTGTGTTTACTTCTTTGGCATGGTGTCCTCCATTAGGTGCATTGAAGCTAAACTTCAATGTTAGCGCGCTAGGGAATCTGGGAATGGCAGGCGGAGAAAGGTAAAAGATCAGTGGCTATTTGGGTCTCCATTGCCTCAATTGAAAGGTATCCCACTCCCACCTAGCCTTATTATACAGAATTGGGAGGAAGTGGTAGTTTCCCGCCAACATTTTGTGTTTACTTCTTCGGCATGGTGTCCTCCTCCAATAGGTGCATTGAAGCTAAACTTTGATGGTAGCGCGCTAGGGAATCTGGGAATGGCGGGTGTGGGGGGAGTGACTCGAAATCAGGAAGGAACCATTCTTCTCTCCTTCTCTGGTTTAGCAGGCTGTTGCTCTATTAACAAAGCTGAACTGTTAGCTTTCAATATCGACCTCCGTGAAGCTTCTCATCTCAATCCTCAGCTGCTTATTGTTGAAGGAGATTCTGATTGCATTATCCGGTGGGCTTCGAAATCAGCTAATTCGCCATGGTATCTCACTTTTCTCACTGAAGAGGTGCTAGAGCAGTCCACCACTTAGAGTAGCTCCTTTCACCATACAAAAAGCTCTGCCAACGACAAAGCAGACCAACTGGCGAAACAGGGAGTTCTTAGACGAGCTACTAATTTCTGTAGATAGTTAATCTCTTTTTATTTTTGTTTTGGGGTGGTCTTGGGTAGGTTTTGAAGCCCAGACTTCCCTTTCTGTTGGCTGTCCTTTCCCTCCTTTGTTTTGTGTTCAGTATACCTCTCTTACACTGTACAATCTGAGGATATATGCTTTCAGATGTCCATTGTGGCCAATGTACTGCTTCTGCTTCTTCCATGTATGTGCTTTGATAAATGATAGATTCTGTGGCTGTTTTTTTTTTTTTTTTTCCAGTCAAGTGTTGCTTTGTAGTTTTTGTACAAATTTGAACCTTCTTAAGACAGTTTTCTCAATAACATGCCTAAAACAAATAAATGTACACCATTCAAAAAAGAAATAAATTATATATATATTGTGTATATATACTTACCTTCGGTTTTTTCTGTTGGTGTTATTTATTTGAATTATTGTGCATTTATTTGTTGTCTAGGCACATGGTACGGATCCATATGAAGAAGCCGTAGCTTCATTACCAACATCACTGGCAGAGCGTTTACTTAAGATATTTCGCCTGGGTATAGCTACTCGATATGATGTAAGTTGTCTTTCAATGACTTGCTGAGGGCAAGATCGTTTCTAGTTTCCTGATGGCCTTGAACTTTTAGAGTGATGTAGATCGATCAAACTTTTGCTTGGGTTTTAAATAATTGCAGCTTTATTTACGTTGAGCTCTTCCTAATAGTTGATGTTTGCACGTTGGCAGATAGATATCCAGTTGTTAACTAGCCTCAAGGAACTTCCTGAATCAGCAGCCATTACGGTTCTTGATAAGGTATGGAACTACTTGTGTCCCCCCACCCCACTTCTGCTTTTTTTTATTTTTCCCCCTGATTTTCTGTTCTATGCAGGCCCTTTTATCAATCTTGTTTTGTTTGTTCGCAGTTTATGTTATCATGTGCAGATGGGTACAATAAGGGAAGACAACTTGCAGGATTAATAGCTAGGGTATATGCTTCCTTTACAATGTTTATGAACCAGCCATCTCATGGTTTCCATGATCTCTAATCAAATCCGTAGTGTGCAGACGTTAATGATTATCCGCATGTTTTCTGTTGTAGCACCAAGTTGATAACACAGGATTGAATCGGAACCCAGTACATTTGGCTGTAAGAACAAGGGATTCTGCACTGGAGGAGTCTGAGCTGCCCAGTTTGCCTGGTCCGCCTCGTATGCCTGTCTTTGATCCTCTTGTTTCACGCCCTGCAAGCACTGCTCTGGCTAGGTTGGTCTGACACTAGCTTATATTAAAAAAAAAAAAAAAAGAAGCTTATTTCAGGTCTACATACTGTATGTTAGTTGTTTTCTTTTTTCTCCCTGTTTCATTTACTTTTTTCCCCATGCCGATGATGGATGGCAATGTGATGGTGGGAATGTCGAACTTCAAATGGGTTTTAGGACCGGGTACATACAGATTTAACATCCTGGGCCATGGAAAAAAAAATGTTAGTTTCAGAAAATAATGAAATGCAACTGCGTTGCAAAAGTTTCAGAAAATAATGAAATGCAACTGTGTTGTCTGAGGTTGCAAACTTACACATGGATTGTATCTTGAAACTAGGATCATCAAAGGGTATTACTTTTAATGCCTGGAGTGATAATTGTGAATAGGACAGCAAAATAAAGAAAAAAAAAAAAAAAGATTGTGTGTCTTTTGAGTTTTGACTTCAATGTGAAACCTGGCTTTGTATTTGCATGGCTCTTCCTTTAAATAATATTTGTCTTCCCCGTTTTTTTTTATCATGTTTCTACATTCCTGTGACCAATTTCATTTATAATCATCATATACATCTTTTGCGGTAAAATCTCTCTGTGAATTTTAATAATGGATAAACTGTTTCCCTACCTTTAGTTTGTCGGTGGAGACACCACTCCTGGAGGGAGAAAACAGGGTTTGAGCTCTGCTTATCCTAGTAAAAACTGATTTCCTGCTAGCTACATGAAGTATTACAAAAATGAACTCTGAATTTTTTTTTTGCACATCTTAATGCCACCACTCCTTTTTATTATTTAATTTATGTTTTCAGGTATGACCATCACACACCATCACCAGGGCTGTATCCTTATTCATCATCAGTATTGGATGCTCCATTTGTACCTCGGAGCAGTCTTGGGAAACTTTCTTCAGTCATGGATGATCCATTTGTACCTCGGAGAAGTCTTGGAAAACTTTCATCATCAGTTTTGGATGATCCATTTGTACCTCGGAGCAGTTTTGGAAAGCTTTCCTCCTCAGTCTTGAATGATCCTTCTGTACCTCGGACAGGTCTTCCAAAACTGGGAGAAACAGGTTCCCTGACGTCTTATGAAACTCCTGTTCCATCAATAGCTTATGGTAGCAGTTTTGAGTCCAACTCCCTCTTTGACCCAACTGCTGGTCGTATCCCGGAACGCCCCCAAGTGAAATTTGATCCTTTCACCGGGCAACCTTACAAATTTGACCCCTTCACTGGAGAGCCAATAAAGCATGAGACTTATCCTTCCCGTTCCGGAGGTCACATCTGAAGTCAGTTGCAGAGAATGGATGGTTACTGATCTACTCAAGGTGAGTTTTAATCTCCAACCCTTAAGAAAGAGAAAGTTGTCCTAACAATGAAAACCCTTATATAAAGTTTTCTTACCCAGGCATATGGAGGTTTTCCTGAGATCCATTGGTAACCGTATTGTAGTAATTCCATTGAAGTGTTGATTGGAATATGTTAATCAGTCTGAACCTTAAAATGATACTGCTGACAGACCACCTTATACTCATAGATTACTCAGTGATTCCGAGTGTTTTCCCTGCCCTTTCTATGGAGAGTTGCTCTTTATGACTCTTTTTTTATTCCTCCTAAATTCGCGTGAACACAAGCGCTAATGCACCGGATCCCATCAGAACTCCACAGTTAAGCGTGCTTTGGGCGAGAGTAGTACTAGGATGGATGACCTCCTGAGAAGTCCTCGTGCTGGCCCTCTTTCGCTGTTGCTCGTTTTACTATTAAAAAAAAACATCATTTGAACACAAATGAAATTTAGATTTGATGGTTGGCTTCCAATTAGGGATTTATTTTCAGTAGGCCTGGTTGTGGGACTGGTAAAATACATCATGTGCACTAATATTTTTGAAGGCCTCACCCTTAGGGCCTGTTTGGGAAGGGGGGAAAATGTGGGGGAGGAAAGTGGGAATCGAGGGAAAATTATTTTAGAGGGTGTTTGGGAAATAGGGGGGGGGGGGGGGGGGGGGGGGGGGGGGGGGGGGGGGGGGGGGGGGGGGGGGGGGGGGGGGGGTTGAGGGAAAGTATGAAAAATTACTAAATTGCCCTTTTTGTCCCTTTTTGTCTTTTTGAAACTTTTGCAGAAGCAAGGGTAAATTGGTCTTTGTCTCTCTACCTCACAAACAAACAAAATCTTACTTTTTTATTTTTTTTTCTCGTACTTTTTTACTTTTTAAGCAAGAGGAGGTACAATTAATTTTCCCTCCCCTCCCCTCCCCCTTTCCCAAACATAGTGTTAGGGCCCTTTTGGATCCTCATAAATCGAGTGCAGGTAATATGGTTTACACATTAATCATGGTTCATGTGTTCATCTAAACTTTCCTGCGACAGTTTTATCCTGACACAGCCTGTTGCATATTAACTGAGTTCGCTGACTGCTGAGTAACCAAAGCTCTGTGGTTCCAAGGAGAGCTCTAGTCTGTGAATTCTACACTGCTGCTATCACGTGCCACATTACAAGATCCAGGCCGCTAATCAAGTCAGGCAATGGAGCCCCTTCATGTAATAGTCATCTGAGTATGGTTGTATATCGAATCCCTTTTGTTCCAAGGGGATATCAGTAAATTAGCCTCATATAACTTTTTTCACGGAATTAATTGTAGATGCCTAACGCCTCGAAACCTGGAGCTCATCAGATTTTGGAACATCACTTTAAGTAAGTCATGATCACCACATAAATCAAGTATGACAAAGAATTGAGTAAATGCTTATTATTTATTAAGAGATCAATTTAACTAGAAGGGAAATAACAAGAAGTCCCAAACAATAAAATTCATAATTCATAAAGAAGCCAAGTTCAACCTTATTGAAAATGATAATCCATCTCTAAAGTTCTAATTTTAATTTTAATATGACGCTTTCTCATCAGCCACGCAAATTGAAATCCAATAGCTGATCGCCTTCGTTTCCAAGCTCCTCCAAATGACCCATACCTGAAGTGGGGCGAATCACTTGTCAGAAAACTGGTGAGCAATATTCCTAAATTTATACTTCGAATAATAAGATAGAACAATAATTTTTAAATAAAAAGAAGGTAAGATCATATGATAAGAAAAGTATCTTATGGAATCTCTTATGTTCATACGGTTTTTCTAACATTAATTTCATAACCGCGCCATAGCACCGTTTAAGTTCAAGATTTTCAATCGATGGTTCCAATGGTTCAATCAGACTCTCTCAAAGAGAGGTTCAATAGTTCAATAAGACTCTCTCATATAGAGAGGTTCAATGATTCAGATCTTCTAGAAAAGAAGT
The DNA here is from genome assembly GCA_012931725.1 of Litsea cubeba. Classification (NCBI taxonomy): domain Eukaryota; kingdom Viridiplantae; phylum Streptophyta; class Magnoliopsida; order Laurales; family Lauraceae; genus Litsea; species Litsea cubeba. The sequence continues at coordinate 35,650,102 of CM022945.1, read as the reverse complement.
CATTTTCATAAGTCAAATCAAATCTCCCACCGGGAAATATGTTCAGTAATCATTCCTCTATTCAATCCACGTCCAACTTATATATATATATATTTTCATGTGTTTATATGGCTAGTCTCACAATAATCCGGGAATACATCATTCGCCCCATTTCAATCAATAATTGGTAACCATGCATGTGACATTAGCCATATGAAATTATTCTAATATTTTGTTTTCTAATAATTCTTTATGTGATTATAGGGTGGCTAATCCTCAGGAAACACAAATTCTTAATTCTTAAGGAAAGTCAAAATTTCATGTCATTAAGTGACTATACACTAACAGTCGGAACTATCCTACCTTAGTCAATAGTATGATGTTCCCAATTTAATAAGGGCATATGTGTCCAAAAGAAAGTTGAGAAAATTTACCAAACTGCCCAACTTTATCTCTAACATAGAGTATCTTACAGTGCTTTGCGCTGTTCGTGAATCCACAGAAAGTGACTCATGCCTATGGCATCTTTGAGAAGATGATGGTGGGCCCCAATAGAAAGTTCCACCTGGAACCAGGCCCATCCTGGTCGCCCATCAAGGCCTATCCAGATGGCTGACCCTGATCATTGATCAGGTGGACCAATGGGCCCCTCAAATCTGAAACATAACATTAACACATTCCTAAAATCCTAGTCCTTGACATGATCCTTAAACCATGCAGGGTATTAGTGTAATTAATCTCAGAAGTCAGACCCCTTCTGCACACAGAACTCCTCTAAAGAAGAGTATCCATCGTCTTTATATTTGGTTTATACCAAACAGTGGGCCCCGCTGACCTATTATAAGATCAGATCTGGTTCTTAAGGTCGCCCAGGGGTAAACTTTACTCCTAATGGATTGGATTTATCATTGGATCATTCCTGGTGGCCCATAGATCACAACAGAGGCTGACCACTTTTATCCAAGATCAATTCTGCCAGTTATCCAAATGGTCACTTAGCGTACGGTCAGATGGGACCTACCCCTTAGGGGTCCTACCACCACAAGGGTCGTCCATGGGTCCCTTACAATATGGGTGGTCTTGATCTTGGATCAAGTCTACTGGTGAGTCCCACAACTGATGTCGATAATCTGTACACATTCACGCTTGGGATTCTATAAGTCTATTGATTAGTGGGTCCCATTGATCAGAATCCCAGATGTCTCACATCCCTATGATCGACTATGGGTCCTCTACAAGATGTGTGGTCTTGATTTCAGATCAGGTCCAATGATGGGTCCCACAATTGATATCGACAGTCTGCACTAATTCCTCCACATTCACGACTGAGCTCATTCAAGTAACTAGATGAGGGCCCAGATGGGGCCCAATCCCTATGGGTCCAGGTCTACTTGGGTCGACCATGGGTCCCCCTATGGATCCATGGTCCAGATTCCCCATCTAGTGGGCCATGGGGTCCCACAACCCTCCAACATCACTACAAGTCATTGACGCCAAGTCTCTGTTCTTACTGGTTTTATGCCTGTTTGACAGATGCTCAAAGATTTGCACCCCATATTAACTGTATCATTCTAATCACCATTTGGACATGATTCCTTGACTCAAAATAAATCTTTTATGTCTACTCAATGAAAAAAAAAGTCATTGTATACCTAACAATATAGAATATTCGAATCACATCCCTTTATCAATCATCTTGATTAATCAACCAATTAATTAGGAAGATCCAGTCACCTCCTTGTGTAGAAAACTGTAGCTCGATCGATATGAGGCCTTGTATAATGCATCTACTAGATCTTCCGGCCTTTTCTTCCTCCCCGCGAGTCTTGCCGGTCTCTGTTGATCTTTCTCCTCTTTAGCCAAATAAGAGTACCAAAAGACAACAAGGAACTAAATAAGAAAAGTCGTGAGGGAGAAAATCTGGGGATAATCCCAAATTTCAATCGTTGGAATCCCCCCAGGTTCTACGAAGGAAAATCCTCCTCCCTTAGGGGATATGGTTGAACGACTTATCCATTTGTTTTAAACAATTATCCTAATGGGTTGAGACCATGTCAAATAAGTCCTAACCCAACTCATTACCATATAGCTCGAAATAAACTGGGCCCAACCTGGCCCAAGGTATTACAGCCTGATGAGCCACACAATATTCAGGGCACCATATTGTGTGTATCAATTAGGCCCTTGCTCTTAAAGGGAATCCAGATTCTTAAATGGCTTTTGTGACTGAAGTGTCCTCAAATCCAACGTTTTCTCATCTGTGTTTTCTACCTGTTGCAATGTGACTTCCTTCGTCTATGGAGCTTTTAGTCATTGAATTTCTACTACAACCGGCTGTAGCTTTTAGGTATTTTATTGGTTCCATACCAGCAAATGAAGGCTTGTAAGCCAAGCCGCTGTGTGTAGCAGTGCATTATACGGGAAGACATGCTTCTTTTTCCTAGGTTGTTGGGAAGTGAGAAAAATGTCTCCCTTGTTGCTGGAAACTCTTCCTACCACCAGGTATTTGGAATCGCACCATTTGACATCAGAATGTAGCTGAGAAAATTTTACACTCAATTTTTTTTCATCATACAAGTAATTGAAGCAATAAATGCCAGGGGCTATTATTCCCACTTGTGACTACATCATAGATATAACTGATTATGTAGTTGAGACCTAAACATTAAACTAAGGGAGTGTTTGATAAATGATTTTGACCTAACTGTATTTTCCATTTTTAAAGCTTATATATGAATTAAAGCTTTTGCCTGTAAAAAAAAAAAAAAAGGAAATCTAGGGGGGCTGTTTTTTTTAGCTAAAGCCTAAATCGATGGAGGTAAATAATGCCAAAATTTACTAGTATTTTGGATGAAAATAACCTCATAAAAACTATAAAATGACGCAGATGGCATATTCTACATTGTAATCTTTGAAAGGTTAGGCCTCAATTACCACAATTCCTAAAACTGAGTTCCACTTACCTCATGAAATAAGGTCCTTTTTTATAATTTTACCAAACGGACTAATTGTAAATTAAAACTTAAAAATTAAAGCTTTTATTTCAGACCTTGAACTAATTAGCTCTCATTAATTAGGCTTAGACTTTCCATTTGACAGTTGAGGAGCATATCTTTTGATTATTATTATTTAAAAGATTGGCGGAATTTTCTTTAACAATACCACATTTATAGAAGGGAATGGGGCGGATGGCTAACTGGTACTCACAAGTAGCTTATGAAGAAAAGGAAACGCGTAGTTCAAAGATACCCATTTAGTCATTTGAGTATGTAGTCTGGACTCTTTCATTCATTTACAAGCTTTCAATTAACACATGCCATGTGTAAAAATGTCTCGAAACCCCAAATGTTTTTGTCACAGCGTTGAGTAGGTAGCCTTACCTCTAAATCCCCTCTTACAAGCCCTGGCCAAAGACTCACTCTGATAAGAAGTGGGTCTGCCCTTTGATTATACAGAAAATATTCACGTGTTCTACACATGATCATCCTTATAATGAGCCTAACTTCTGTGAAACTGAAAGTTAGCCAGACCTAGACCTGTACAAGAGGGGGACAATTATATATATATCATGCTGCTTCAAATTTTAAAACTAAAAAATTTCTACTGATGTCAATCTTTAGAGGATCGGTCTCCAGAGCATTTACCAGAGCTGAAACAAATAAGGTTTTGGCAACTGCGAACTAAATTCTTTTAACTTCAGTATATATGCCCTTACTGATGTCTGATGTCCAGGGGGGAGGAGATCCTTATTCCTTACCACATTCCTCTTCTCCCACTCAAAAAACAGCAACAATCCATAACACAAATCATATCCATGATACACATTACATGCGTTACATTTAATTCTCGAACCATGCTCCAAAAGGGCATGGCAGAAACCAACACTAGTACAATGGGAATATTATGCATGCTTATTAAGAAATTATTATGTACAGGACTTCCAACTCAAACAAGATAATGCCCAGAACCTGGCCCTTTTGGCATCATCCCAAGTGGAAAAGAAGAATGCTTCCACTTCCCCACACACCCTACAAACTTTGCTCATGTAAGCCCCTTATGGAGCTTAGAAACATAGTAAACAAGAACCCAAGTGCATTTCCCTTTGACTATAAAACAAACAGATAAGTTTTTTATTTCCAGTCAAGCATGTCTAGGAGCCACAACACCTCGTCTTCTGAACTTGCAGCCTCACAGAAATCCATCTCGATACCAAATACATCAATGACCCTATCATTTCCATATTCCATGAAGAGCAAGGACACCCACGCCCTTATACCAGATACAAATGGGTAGACGGGTGAGAAGTCCAGGTAGTCATAGGCAAGAGCACGGAAGGAGGTTGCATCCACATAATCGAATACAGATTTGCTGACAATGCAAGCGATTTTGTTAGTGTCTTTACGGCCAACCAGCACAGACACCGCGACTGTCTGGCTCAAGGGGATGGTAATCCTAGGCTCAACAGGCATAGTCATCTTGTAATCAGGCCCTTCTAGATGGATCCTCAGCATATCACAGATGCCAGGTGGGGGGCTCTTGATCCCAGTCCTAAGGACTGAACCAGGGACCACTTCTGAGAGTAGTAGTCTCTCTTGCAGACCATAGGTCGATGTAGAACTCCAAGTCGTCAAAGGAGAGTCTCGGAGGAAGGAGGGTCCGGCGATGGTGGCGTTTTGAAAAGGTTTGGAAGAGTTTGTGGTAGCTTGACATGGGTGGGGAAGGTCTTCTACAGATTGAAGGCCATCTTTTGGCACAGAGACACTTCCAAAAGTAATCATCCCGAGCAATATCCCTCCATTGTCGACATACTCGCATACAAGAAGCTAGGTCTTTGCAATCAAGCAATGGGAATACGACCTTCAGGACTTCTCCAAATGATAAGTCTTTTGTCATTTAAAACACCTGTTAAGCCGCAGCTGCACAAAATGGGAAAAGGAAATGCTTACAGAGATTGCTGGTTCCCGTTAACAGTTTCTATATATCAGGCATGAGGGAGTAAAGAAGCAGCATGTGATCTAATGGCTCCCCTGCAAAATAAATGAAGATGCTGTGATATAAGCAAACAGTCATAACTGCTTCAAACTTGCATTGGTATATTATACTAATTATAGTCTATTCATCACAAAGAATGGAGCAGAATGTAAGGTCCTGTTTGGCATCATTCTGAGAATCAATGTAGAAAAACTTGTTTGGCAGGCATTTTATGAGAGACAAAATCTAGAGAGATATAGAGAGGAGGGAGAGATTTTATAGATGTGCGCCTGCAAACAAGTTTTTCTTCATTCAGTCTCAATGATGCCAAACAGGTCCTAAGCTAGTAGAAGAGAAATGAGTGCTAATTTCGGCACCATGTTAAGGCTGCTTTAATTTGAAGACAATTTTCAAAATCAATTACAATGTGCTGTTTTAATTTAAAGACAAAATTTTCAAAATCAATTACAATGTTACAAGAGATATATAAAAACTAAATCAATGACACAAATTCGACCATGTGGCAAGCATCAACAGTGCACACACAAATGCCAAGTCATTCACCAGTAAGACCAGCTTTGAATATGTGAAGCCCTAAACTGGCACCAACTGGCAATCCTAACCATTCATCTGGGAATTTAAGAGAAGCAAATGGATAATTCAAGAAAAAGTTAAAAATTCTGTTGATAAATGCCTCCATCAATGGTTTTAGGCAATATAATTCATTCATGGTAATTCTTACAAGTTGAGCAGTTCAAAAATTCAATTCTGTGCCTTAAGAGTACCAAGGTGGATCCTCATTTTATAATCAGCTCAAGCAAGACAGAACCTGAAGACTCAATGTGGGAAGTGCCTAAGCAATGCCCCCACACTAGAGATGTGTAGGATGGTGATTTGCTAATAAATTGCAAAAAGAAAAACAGAAACAAAAACACATACCAGAGGGATGTAATACTAGGTTTTCTCCTTGTTCAATCATATCACCATAATTAAAGCCTTTTCCCATATGTCTGGGTTGGCTCTGTGATCTGAACTCTACCCATCTTTATTTTAGGCTCTCCCCCAGTCACTCCACAATCCAAAAATGTCACCTCCAAATCTTCACTAGTCTCCACCTTCTCTTGCAGTTGCAACACTGTAGTTCTTCATAGAAAGTTGTTGAAAGTAAGAGAAAAAGCTAAACTGGCCCTCGACATAAACTGATCTCTCCCATAATGGGAGGACACCTAACCACTGTGCTACATGCTGAAATTGTTTAGAGTCTTCTAAATGGATGCCCAAACTAACCCTTCTTTTCCTCTTCTATTGGCACCACGCATACATTTCCTTTGATGTGATTATTCCTAATCCTACCATTTCTTTTTACTACACACATTCATCTTAGCATACACATCTCAGCTGCATGTATTGTGTCCTCTTGTTAGTTCTTGATACTCAACCTTCAGCTTCATAAAACAATGTAGTTCCAAATGCCTTCTTATAAAGATGTCCCATTGATCGAAAATAGCACCCGTTGGACATCGATTGCAAGTTTGCAACACACTACCTTGCTCGTCTCCACTTCATCCACCATGCGGTATACTTATATATTTCTATATTTCCATTAAGCTTGCTCTTAGTTCTATAGTTGCACGCATGAGTCAAAATCAACCATGGTGTGGCACAACATGGTTTTAGTTTTGACCTACCAGGTCCTCACAATGTAGCACTAAAATGTTTTTACTTTTGACTAGATCTTCCTACCCTCATTTAGAACCACTAAATGCCCCTTTCCTCGTCATATTACCATAGTTACCTAAAGCTCCAAATGGTGATAGGAAGTGCGTTACACGGGAATGCGTCTCCACTGAAAGAATTCCAAATAATTCTCCTGTGTGTTGTATTTCAGAAACAGATAGGAAACTTAGGGGAAACAATAATGCTCTTGCCTAAACAGTTGAGTCATCACAAACTCCTTTGATTCTGGGGAAAACTAATCAAATATCAAATATTAATAGTCATACGATATAGCATAATCAACCATAAAAAAAGATTCCTAATCACGTTTGTGCCATTCTCTGTCCAAAGAACAAGTTTTAACCACTTACCTATGTACAACATTGAAACTGCTAAAACACCAGTTTAAAGCACTGTAAAAAGCGTCTTTCCAACACATGAAATTCCATGAGGCATGTTATTTGGACACCTTCTACGGGTGATTAATGTAAAAACAGTGAATATAAATCGTTCCATAGTTACCTAGTTCATTCAAACTGTCAATTTCTTTTAAATAGTTTGCAATTTGACCCGCTTAAACTCAGTCTAGTTAGTTAAGTGGATCGAAATATTTAAATTTCATACAGAACTCTGTCAATTCTATATTATTCATATTAAAGTTTTTTTTAACATGTATTTTAATATTTTGGTATACAACAGTTCTAACTTCTAAGTGCAACTTATCAAAGGAGGTCAACTGGTCAAGTGAGTCCTTCAATAGGCCAACATATAAGCGTTGATGAAATTATAATATAAATCCAAAGATGGACGACTAATATCGTGCCAATGAATCAGTTGAAATTGACCAAGTAGTTAACCAACATATCAAGTAAGAAAAGTGAGTATGCTTGTCCGGGTTAGCAACCCACGACCACAGATAGAGAGAACTAAATGAACATACCCCCAACAAATTGGAGAACAATTACAGATACCAAATCACATATTACAAACGCAAATCGAAATAGTCAAGCTGTGAACTAGGCAGTCTATGGACATTGGAGACAGCCCGTTTTGGCGTGCGAAAAACTAATATATTGAGTCTATTAGATCAGACAAAATGACTCCCTCCACACCCGGCGACTACACAATCATCAGGCAAACTGTCATTTTGGCCGTTTACCATGTCTAAAACTAAGGGTGATCAGACCACTGTGTCCAGATTGGGGAAAATGCACAACAGTTAAAACCCAAACAGCAAAAACTCAGAACAATTGAACAATCAGGATCATATGCCCCATGGGGCGGTCCACAATATCACATAATGCTCAACAACAAAAGTAATGTGGGAAAACAATGAATCATATGGATCCTAGTACTAAATCGCCAGACACTCCTCCTTTGCCCTTTTCGTTCTTTGAACCAGATGAAAAAACCAATTCCATTAGAAAACAACAGAAGATTCACTCGAATCAGAAAAAACTCTTCAGAGATTTACCAAAAGTCTTAATCTTCAAGAGATTACAAGGTAAAGGAACACGAAAAAGATTGATACTTTAGCAGAGAAAAAAAATGAACAGATCAACCAAAATCAACACCATATTTAACGAAACTAACATCAAAATGCAGAGAACAAAACCGCAAATCAAATGAATATGATTTCGAGAGATGGATGAGAGATCTTACATGAGATGAGATGATCGAGGGAGGAATTCGAGGCTTCGGTAGGAAGAAGAAAACCCTAGAAATTATTGGTTGAACAGGGCAAAAGATGGCGAAATTCGCGACTCTCTCAGCCAGGTCAAGAAATACCAACGTCATATATGTATCGAACAACAAAAATGAGTATAGTGCACGTCGGGAGCGCTCGAAACCGTAGTCCTTCGGAAGGCATGTAATAGTTGATAGTGGGCCACAGAGAGAATGGCTAGTGGTCCTGACCCGACCCGACTCGCCAACTTGACCTGATTAGTTTATCAGCCTGGGTTGACATTCTTAACCTGATTGGTTATGGTCTGAGCTATGGTTGAGCCCACACTTGGTTTTCGGTCCACCAGCTTAATCTCACCCATTGACCTCTTAACCCTCCAACCTGGTCAATGAGTTGGGGTTTGGGTTAGGCCCATACATGTCTTCAGTTCATAGTGGTCAACCTGGCCTGTTTTCCAGCTTGATAATAGAAAAAAATCTAACCCTGCCAACTACTTCATTAATGGGGCAAGTGTTGTGTGTTGGGAACTTCTAATTCCATCCAATAAGCAATCTCTATATTCAGTTCTATCTTAAATGGGTGAAACAGTATCTCTCTGTTGCTACAAAACAAGCGGTCTACTTAATAAAGTAAATCCTTAAATAGATAAAATGGGAAACTAAGTAGGTGAGGTGGAGGTCTTATTTTGACAATTCAATCTATAATCTATACCTCACATCATCCGATTGAGATTTTTGGTAGGAACAGGATTTTGGTAGATGTCTAATTCATGAGACCTCATTTGAAGGGCTTATCAACAATGTAGCCAATTTTTTTTTAATGATTTACCTAGAAAAATAGGTAATTCTTCCCTATCTAAATTGGAGAAAGCCTACTGATGGCTGAATTGATCATCGAAATTGTATGATTTTAAATCTGAGCCATCCAAGGCGACTCCTGACCTTGCAATCCTTGTGCTCATGGTTTTTTTAATTAAACGATAAAAAAGAACTTAGCCAAGTGATTTTGCACATCGTTTATCTGTTTAGATAGGAGATGTTCTCCTACGGCTACGAGCAAACAACATATAGCTTATGCACTCTAGCTTGTAGGGCTCACTTAGATGCATATAGGGTAGATGGACATTTCTACTCATATATAAGGGAGAAATAACTTGTTATTCACTTGGTTGGTAACAGGGGTGGCCCTGAGTTTTTGGAGGCCCTAGGCGAGTTCCTAAAGTGTGGCCCTACTCGTATACTCACCGATAAATGATAAAAAAATAAAAGATAATTTTTTTTATTATTTGATCGAAAATTAAGTCTAAACCTATTACCTACTCTTACCGAATCAGAATTGTGTTTCGCATTAATCAATTAACACCAAAATTTAATTATAAAAACTAAGCACTACTGAAAAACTACTAGTCTTCTTGCATTTCTAGCTGCGAAATCACTAATTAAGTCTTCATAATCAAGCTTTTTTACTAAAGACTTTTCAATAGATAGCATAGCTAATCCATTTAATCTTTCTTGGGACATGGTTGACTGAAGGTAAAATTTGATCAACTTTAGCTTTGAAAAGCTTCTTTCTGCAGATGCAACGGTAACTGGTATACTCAGCAGAATTCTGTATACAACTTATGCATTTGGAAAATAATTATCCCGTGACTTCAAATGATTTAGCACGTCGATTGCTTTCTTTGCGTTATCTGATAAAAGATCTCTAATGATTCTTAACTTCGAAAATAAATCTGTCCCATCAATATCAGAAACATCGTCATGTTTCAAAAATTCTTCAAGATTGTTACAAGAAGCCTTTAAAGTATCTAGATTTGCAAACTTTAACTTCTCCAAATTAAACAAGAACCCAAAAATTTTCTCATATACTTCGAACTGCTCAAACCTACTCTTGAACGAAGAAAGAGCTTGGTCTGCTATAAATAAGTAGTTAACTTGAAAAGATTCTTCAGCTGATTGTGTCACCTCTTCACTAACATTCTCATCGAACTGTTTTTTTCTACGAATGATCCGCCTTTCACAAAAAACAGGTTGAATTTCCATCGTAGTTACAATATCCTTAGCTTCTGCCATGGCCTTTTCGAATACAGATTCTCTATACTTTTCAAAAATAGAAATAAGTCTTTTCAATTCATGTATGGCCATATCAATTTGCATATCTTCAGTTTGAAAGTTTTTGCTAACAGAGTTAGCAGCAAAAGGTAAATAATGCCAAATTACCATGGCAAGCAAAAACTCAAAACTTTCAATTTTATGTATCGCTGGTGACTCGGCTTCACTCTTTGTTTTAGGATCGTCACTATTTTCGGCCAAGTAAACCAAAGCATCTCTTATTTTCGGAGCTTGTGTCTAACTGCACGAGCACTGTTCACACGGCTCTCCCAACGTGTTGTTGACAATGACTTTAGCGAGAGACCTGACTTGGGCTTCACATCTTTGACATGATCTTTAAACACTTTCCACCTCTTTGTAGGAGACGAAAACAATGAATAGATCGTTGTACCACTCCAAAGAAGGATGTAGCTCTTGAACAAGAGTTAGCCATATCACAAAGAGCAAGATTCAAACTATGACAACCACATGGGGCGTACAAGGCTCTATGATTTATTTCAAGTAGTCTACTTTGAACTTCTTTGTATTTCCCTTTCATATTAGATCCATTGTTATACCCCTGCCCTCTTATATCACCAATATCAAGCTCAAGAGTGTTCAAAATATTTTTGAGTACGTCAAATAGGCCCAGTCTTGATGTGTCTTCCACAATAAAAAAAATCCTAAAAATAACTCTTCAATCTTTGGTGCACTTTATGTAACATCCACAAATCGAATCACAAGTGACATTTGCTCTTCATGGCTAATATCTGGTGTACAGTCAAGTATTATTGAAAAATACTTGGCTTCTTTGATTTTTCTGGACAATAGCCTTTTTCACCTCACTTGCTAACAACTCTATCAATTCATTTTGAATCTTGTGACCAAGATAATGATAATGAATTTCCTTACTTTGAATGCGCTGAAGGTGCTCTTTCAGTATTGGATCAAATTCAGTAACCACAGTGACCATAGCCGTGGCACTCAAAACACTTAGTTTCTTTTGCAGAATCATTCTTCTCAAATTTAGAACTCTTTCACTTGACTTTTTTTTGGCTTCATGTACTTCTTGAAGCAATTAAACATTTCAGCCATAACATCTTCAGCCTCAGATTCAGAATCAGACTCAGTTTTCTTTTCAGGTTTCTTTCTTGATTCTGAGTTGGCTTTCAAAGCAATACCTTTCTCTTTTGATTTTCCTTTATCCAAACGGTTTGCTTCAAAGGTTTGAAGATTTCCAACCAGCTGGTTTACCTTGAGGGTATCAAGATTCTTGTTTTTTTTTTTTCAATAGCATCAACTTTAGAATCGAACCTCGAAGGTAGAGACCTCAGAATTTTCTTGACAATCTTGTTTTCTTGAATTTCCTCACCCAGATTGAAAACAGAATTGACAATATCATTCAGCTTTGCATAAAATTGATCAAAGGTCTCATCTTCTTCCATCACGATGGTTTCAAATTCTTTAGTCAGCCTTTGCAATTTAGATTGCTTCACCATATCTGTACCCTCATACACTGTCTGTAAAACTTCCCACGCCTCTTTTGCAGTTTTACAAGTAAAAATCCTACAGAACTCTTCACCAGACACTCCATTGTATATACTATTCACTGCCTTGTTATTACAATTGGAGACATGCTTCTCATCCTTAGTCCTTTCAGCTTTAGGTTTAGGAACAATTTGTCCACTTACCACAATTGTTGGTCTGGAGTAGCCATCCTCAACAATATCCCATACATCATAATCAATGAACTTAAGGAACACAATCATCATTTGCTTCCAATATGCATAATTAGAACCATCTAGCAAATGGGGCTTAGAAGTTGATGTCCCTTCTCGATTGAACACCATTCTAGAAATCTCTTTAGATCAAACACAGCAAATTAGTGTAACCCGCTCTGATACCAATTGAGGGTTTAGGGTTCGAGATCTCTAGATTGGTTCACTCAATCAATCAAACCAAAAGTGTGTAAAAAATAATAATCTACGCAGCGGAAATAAAATCACAAGCATACACCACAAGGACACCAAATTTAAGGTGGAAAATCCTAACCGGGTAAAAAACCACCGATCCGAACTGGATCTAATCAAACACTATGAATCTCGCAATTACAAGATACTCAGATTTCTTCCCTAGATATCCCCTATCTAAAGACTGAAGTTACCTTGTGTCGCATCACGCTTCAACGACATCACACCGTTGATTGCAACAGATCCAGCGCTTGACTCCTCAAATCTTCTACGTAAGAAGATGGTCTTCTACAAGGGATGCAGAATAGCTTGGCTCTCTAGAGTACTTGGCAGCACAACTCTTCAAAAATCTCTACAGAAAATTTCTCTCAATTTGATCACTAATTCAGAACTTGAGAGATGATCTGTTGTCTTTCTCTTACCTTTGGGTTGTGAGAAACACCCAATATATAGCCTCAAATTCGTGCATAAGACTCCTAATAATATTACACTTAGAATAAGAGTCCATCTCAAACTTTAAAAAAAAATCCTGAAACTACTGGGCAATCATTGCCGTTCTCGCTACAGCGAGAAGGAGTCTCGCTATAGCGAGACCACTTACTGTCTCGGGACACCATTCTGAGTCCTCTTTCTTTTCTTGATACAGACTCTGTTTTCCTGTCATGACGGGACTAACGTGGCTATGTCAACTGTAGCCTTTGTTGACTTTATAATCTAACACACTTCCATATGGAAACATATTCTGACCCACAAAAAAAAAAAAAAAACTTTTCCATGAAATAGCAAAAGTTTTGGCTCATTTTTATGCTTTTCCACCCTCATTAAATATAGATTTTACTATAGTATAGAAAAACATTTCTGCAATCCGCACTTATAAAACGTTTAATAGAGAGCACTTTGTAGAGTCCCGCGGTACACAAACATTCTCTCCTACTCAAATGGTTTTTCACAAGCACACGGCCACACGCAACATAGATTTTGGTGCATCTAAGGTACACCGAATTATGCTGGTAATTTATATGAAAGGATTTTCAAGGCCTGTTGAGACTTTTATCTCAATAACAATAGTAACCTCTTAGGTTCTTAGCTGAGGAAATTAAATCATGATTCAACCGAGGTAGATATCAACTGGATTTTTAAGCCTACTCTTGGATTGATTTTTCATCAAAACTTTGTCCATTGCTGCGTTGATTTTAAAAAAAATCTAGCCCAAATGGAATGGGCTTGGGTCAAGCCAGAGTTTCGGGTTTTTTGGCCCATTAGCAGCCCTTACCATGATTGGTACAATTTGTGCTTTACTCAAATTGTCCTGCTCAAGCTTATTTCTCATTATTAGAATATATATATTAAGGGCATATTGGTTTTCCAGCCAAGCCAATATGTGTCCATAGCCATATTTCTACTCATTTAGCCCAAACATGCTTGAGTTTCTAGCCTCGAAGAATTCTCGAGTTGAAGGAATAAAACTTTAGAGTGGGTTCAACTATTGAAATTCAAGCTGCTCAAAATGAATTCACCCGCATGCTCCTAAATTTTATTTAGAAGGGTTGGTATGAATCAAAAGTGAGAACCCTTGACGAGCCACCCCAATTTACAAATAAGATTGCCCTTCTAGTGGAATTTGGGATATATGTTGTCAATGAGTAGGTTTGACATGGGCTCTGTGTAAGGCAATACCTTTCAAATGAAAGTTCTTAGCCTAGGATTAAGTAAGATGTTAACTTTTTATTTCAGCCAATCATATGCCAAATGCATGTAATTGGTGGACTAGACGGTAAGTAAACTTATTCTACAAAGCATGCAATGTAGTATATAGGAGGAGAATTTTCTCCTATAGAAACGTCCACATGCAGATGTTTCTATACCACATATGGGTGACAGTACGTGAAAATGAGGGGATATCCAATAGGAGAGTATTGAGAGGTAATTTTAGCGGTCAAATGTAAGGTGATGACCATAACATGTTTACTTTAATTTGCTATTTCTGTCAAGGCCATGGACTAAATGGCTAAGAATGTGGGCCCTATCAACATGACATGTGTCCTCTCATTAAAGTAAGATTTTATCGTATGAGTTTGGATCTCATATTTCGTAGAAACAGGGAGATATTATTTGATCCAATGATCTAAATCACAACTGACTACGCCTACACTATAAAGTTAAGCTACGTCGGTTCTCAAACATGTGTGTAGCCAGTGAATATGCCTACATTTTTCAAATCTTAGCATCTACACCATCCCAACGACATGCGGGGATATGATCTGGGCCATTCATCTTTTGTAGATGAGCCATTGTTCCAAGACCATGTGGCTAGGTAAATCAAATGGCTTATTTTATTTAATTTTATATAGTGGCCCATCTTTGGGGCACTGATCAGATGGTCGGGTTGTCATCAGACGATGAAAATTACATGCAACTGATTTCTTTGTTGTAATCCTTTTTTTCTCAACAAAATTGCAATAACAGAAAGATAACAAGGGGGAATGGAAAAGAACATTATTATAACACCTGATTTTTGTGGAAAATTCTTCTTTCTAGAATGATTTTATCTACGTCAAAATCGGTTATTAACGACACAAACATGACAGACAGAACCAATCGTTTGTGCTGTAGTACTTTTAGACACATGCATCTATATTTATATCTATATCTATACCCCTTTTCTAAAAGAGAGTAAATTGACATGGTTCTTTCACTACACCCACCTTTATGATGGGGTCCACTAAGATGCAAGATGACATCATCCTTATCTTTATCTCCTTATATCTTCTTCTCTTCTTCATTATCCTTATGTAAAAGAGAATAACTTGACCTGCTTGAATCATCAAGAGAAACTTGACATGCTTGTTTTTATAAACGAGAGCTAGGGCCTATTCATTTAATATAATTTCAGAAATTTCACTTTAAATTTCTAAAAGGTAATTGAGACTTATCATGCATTGAAATTCATAAATTCTTACAAAGAAATTAGAGATTTGAAAATGTCAAGTGCATCTTAAAAACCCCGCTCACAAGAATTCTGGTCCAGAATTCTAATAAAGAAACCCGCTCTGTATTCCTCTCCCGCCATCTTCCCTCTTTCCCTCCCGCCCTCTGCTCTCTTTTTCTCAAGCACGCTTCTGCATGCAGTAAGCACCGTCAGTTCTCATTTCTCGACTTGCCCATTGTGCTCTGGCCATCCATCTCCACTGCAAGCTGTAAACACCGTCAGGTAATCGAGCACCAAATCCCTAAAGGCCATCTATCCATCACCGAACCCCATCTCTTTTTCTTTTTTTCTTTCTTCTTCATTTTCCCCAAGCCCCATCTATCCATCAGTGAGCCCCATCTCTCATTTCCTTTCTTCTTAATCGGTTTTTCATAAACCCATCTTATCATCAGAATCTTCTTCTTCGTCAATTAGTGCCAAATCTTGCCAAAATATGTTTATTATGAGCTTTTGTGCATGAAGAATTGGGTTGAGTTTTTTTTTTCCTTTCTTGCTCTTTATACTATTGTTGATGCATGTGATTTCTTCTACTATGAATCATCCTCATCACTGATTCACACCAAGATTCACCCACAACTCCAAGGGTTTCTCTCAGTTTGGTGTGTTTGTGCATGACGAGCAACATTTAGGTCTTGGGCTCTTGGCCCTCTTTATTTTGCTTTTGACCCATGATCTGGCTCCCATTATATAAAAAGGACATGAAGAAGGCATGTATTTTCTCTTGAAAGGACCATGAGTTTTTTATTGGCTTCGCAGAAGATTTCTGTCATCATTTTGGGGAAGTTCGGAAGCATTTTTGGGGTCTTATTGCTAACTTCCTATGTATACTTTTTGTGATGGGTTCCGATGATTTTATTGGTTACATTAGATTGATGTTTGGATTTTTGAAAATTGTAGCTGAACTCTACGTCTTAGTGGTGGAAAATATTTGGTCTCTGAAAATGGGTCAGGGGTACTTTTTGTTCTTGTCCTTTTTTTTTTTTTACTTTTGCTTGAAGTTAGTTCTTGACTTGTCACATTTGAGAAGTTTTTTGTATGAATTTTTGAAGTTACAGTCAGCTTTCTTGAGTTTTATGATGTTCATATGAATTTGACATCTTAGTTATGGGTACTCTATTGTCTATTTGAAGGGTTTGTGATTATTTGATTGGTTTTTTTGCTGTTTTTTTTTTAGAAGAGAAGATTTTAACTACTAGCTACAAGAAAACAAAAGGTTAGCTACATCTTCCTCAACAAATACTCTTAAGAAGTAGCAAATGACAACAATTTCATAGATGCCATCTATATCCTACTCTAGTTCATACTCCTTTGAATAATGTATGCTGCCCACTACTTTCTGGTGCCTTGAAAGTTGCATGGGTCTTATGGTGGGCCTGGGTACCTGCTTCCTTCTTCTTGTCCTTTTTATATAATGGGGCTACTGGCAATAACCCCATTTATTAATGCAAAAGCATCATTTATCATTTTAGAAAAATTTGGTTTGAAGAGTTACAGTTTTTCTTACTATCGATTTTTTTTTTGTAAATTGTCAGTCTCGACCTACCGTGCTTGAAGTTCTCTGCTTCTTTTTCTTTCTCATTCTTTTTTTTTTATTAAACTTTGATTTTAATAATCTGTTCAGCTGCATCTTGATTTGGGATTGCTCTGTCTCATCTTGTTGAATCCGTGGGACCTCCATCTACAGATATAGGATACAAGTTACACAACATGGATTCATCATGGAGAAATCCATCCAAAAAGTTGCATAAACGTAGAGGGCGGTAGCATGGAAAGATTGAGTGATACGTTTCCAAGAATGGTTGATATGGTCAATGAAGTATTTGAACATTTTCATGACGAGATTGAAGCTCAAGCTCATATGGGAGGTAATACATCTACATGCTCTCATGAAGCTCCTAATGAAGAATTTGTTGAATCTCAAGATCATTCAATGGAAGATATTCGGTACAAGAATTTTCTATTGTGGCTCTTGTGGTTACAGGCACTATGTCGCATGACAGATCAACGGTGGCAACAACATCTAATTTACAGGATGTTCTTCCCATGAGAGTATGTACTGCGACATTAATTTTTTCAATATTCACTAATTTCTGTAATATTACTAAACTTAAAATGACATCTGTAGCGAGTCATCTTCCCCGTGTTACATTTAGCCTCTGTGGCCAAGCCATTGGTCCTAATGCAGCTAAGCTATCTTCGGCCATAGGGAAGGTTGCCAAGTCCAACATATCGACATGTATTGATAACTGGTCACAAGTGCCAATTTTAGTGAAGGAGCATGTGTGGGAGATTGTCAGCGTGAGTACCTATTTATATAGTTGTTTTTTTTTTTGTTTTTTTTTTCAACATATGACTAATCTATTAATTGTCTATTAAGCAGAGTATGTTTGAAGTCCCAATTCAGAGCAAAGCATATGGGCTAAAAAAGGCAAATGCACATTGTTTGAAGTCGAAGCTACGCAAGAATTTTACGATAAATATCAAACAAATGTTGAGAGAAAAAAATAACCCACCCAAAAAGGTTAAGAAAGAAGAGTGGGAGAAGTTCGTTAACATGTGTTCAATGGAAGAGTCAATAGCTAGGAGGAACCATGAAAAGGAAGCAAGAAAAGCATTGAAAATCCCACATACCTCCAGTAGAATGGGCCAAGCTAGAGTTGCAGAAAACTTGGTAAGCACTGTGCTTTTATTTTTTAATTTTTTCCATTTAACTAATTTTGTAATGAGGATGTTCCTGGGCCTGTTATCTTCTACAGATGTTTGCTCTTTTCTTTTTCTGAAGCAACAAAATCTTGGAGTTGAGATCACTCAGACACAAACGTGGCTTGCTACTCATACTCCAAAGAATGGTTCTGATAGATACGAATACTGGATGAGAAGTAGATTTTTCTTATGAAACGCAAAAACCTTATGATGAGTTATTAATTTTCTTTATTCACTGTGGTTGTAGTCTTTTTTATTACTACATTTTTTAATTCAATGATAGATTGATGGGATTTGTTTATGATGAAATTTCAATGTGTGTGCGTGTTATCAGGACAGCTTGAATACACTAGACAAATGAGAAAATTGATTAACAATAGCCCAAACATTTATTTTAAACCATTTCGAAACTAAAGTCTCATTTATAAATTTGACTCTGGAACCTTTCAAAGAGATTGAATGTCAACCCAACTATTGATATGCTTCAAAACTTGTTATTCATTATTCTTTCATTTCTTCTTCCCATTTGCTCCTGTCTCTCACTTGCATTCCAATTTGCCCACCTTGAGCTTGGTTTGAGCATTAAACAAAAACAAGCCACCTGGAGCTCAAGCCAAGCTCAGCTTGGTGTGGTTTGAATTTGGCTTGATTTAAGCTGAGCTAGGTTTGACAAGTAAATTCACAACTTAAAACATTATCAAATATCTTATAGCACCCTCTGAATTAATCGTCTTGATCATAATTTGTAACTTGAGATAGAAAAAACCTTGCTCTTTTTGGACGAGTCAAATTGATCACTCGATCAAATGTTGGATAAATCAAGCAAAAATTCAATTTTATTAAGACTCAATCAAGAATCATTGAATTGATCAATGTTTGATTGACTCCATTTATTCACCAACTCATATGCTGCTGTTGTATCATTGCAATTAGTTTGGTATATGAAGAAATGGTCCCAATTTGACATCGCTATTGTGCTAATGATTCACCCAAAATATGGGATGGCAATGGGTTGAGTTAGGTGAACCACCTTGACCCACTCCTATTAAGAGTGGGTCAGGTGATGGTTTTTCAGGTCTAGAATGGATATGGGTTTACAGAATTTTGACCTTACTCCAGTTCACGGCGGATCCGTGTTCATCCGACTGAAGTATATACACATGCCCCAAACACCCCACACCCCGAATTTCACACATCCATATATGAATGGACTGGATTGTTGAACGGTTGTAAAATCATCTGAATAGACTGGACTTGTGGGCCCTAGATGATAGGTTCGGGATGATCAGATGAGGCTATTTTTTTAAAACCCCTCAAGGGCCTCATCTAGATCTTCAAAACCCCTCAAGTTCCAGCCCTATGTGGGTCCACAGGTGGGCCCCACAGTCAGGTGCGCACGGATGCTCAGTGCGCCTAGCATGCACCAATCAGGCCTCTCTCTAATAGTTTTTTTTTTCTTTTTCTTTTTTGCAAGGTTATATATATAATTTTTCCAAATCATCCTCTCCAATGGTGAATTCAAAAATGATAAAGAAGTTAGAAATCTGAGAATCCCAAAAGATATGAATGACTTTCCAGATGGTTGAAATTTAGAATCCTATCAAAGAAACACTGCATCCGAAAATGCTAAGGACGACAACCATCACCTCATAATTATAAATTATCGATATCTCGAATTCTCATCAGAAATTCTGCTAAAAGTAAAATAAGCCGTTAGATAATATCTTCTTAGATGCAAATAAAATAAATAAGTGAATTTTCATATTAAAATATAAAATCTCTAATATTAAACCTGACTCTACTTTGTATCAGTCATGAGACAGGCTTATGAACTCTTCAGTCAAAGCACTTACATTTGCCCACGGTCTGAAGCTCATCAAAAGCCCGGCCCATTTTCTTATCAGGCCTGGGTCCACTAATTAGGCCTGAAAGTCAACTTCCGGCCGACCCATCTGTAAAATGTTTAATCTTCTTTTGTGTAAATATGTCTCACTGGGCCAGGTTCTTACACATATATACAAGGTCCAGGTCCAGTACATTAACTATTGGACCGAGAACTTAGGTTTTTGTCCAGGCCATAGGCCCAAAAGCCCAGCTCATGAACGCCCCTAAAGAAGACACTGTGCACTTTCCTGAAAAGAATGCTCAACCTGTGGCCTACTTATATGGACGATTGAGAGATCTTAACAAAAATCCTCTTTATTATGTGGCCCACCTGATGAATGGGCCAAAATAAATTTTCGGGCTAGGATGACGATCACGTGAAGATCCACATTGATCCAGAATATATTTCCAGGTATGGATAAACTGGTGTGTCCGCAGCCAAGTAAGTGGCAGGGAGGGTATGGGCCCTGCTAGACCAGACTCATTAGGCTAGATTTCACAAGCTAGCTCGTCATGTAACAAAGGGGATGGGCTGGGCCTAAGGCCATGAGCCGAAGTGTGTTCAAGGACTTAAAGTTAGGCTCGGGCCCATCCAATTATACTTCCTTTTATATTGCCCATGGGCTGGGCTGCATTGGATGGTTTGGACATGGACCTTACTTGGGATCAGTAGTTGGATCTGGGTGTTATATTAAGCCCAATAACTCAATGGTCCTGACTTGGGCTCAGTGGTTGGATCTGGTGTTTTATTATATATTTGGCCCAATAACTCAATGGACAAGCTTTGCCCCCAGCCAACCCAGCCATAAACACTTCTATTTCTCTAGTCCCACTGAATGGGCTATTCCAATGGAGGTTTTGAACATGCAAGGGAATGGAGCTAAATGATCTGTCATATTTGGAAATAGGGCTACAAAAAGGATGCATTTATGCAATGCAGGAATTCTTCTCTGCGCGCGCATTCTAGGGTGAGTTTGGTATCGTGCCATTCAGATATTTTCATATTCCCATAGGATATGAAAAACATATTTTGCAAAAAAAAGTTGTTCTTAGTGCCTCTCATAGGGAGTTGCCATAAAAATTTCAAAAACTAGTTTAATTATTTTTTCCTCTGGATGCAAAAAAAAAAAAGGATGTTGAATCAAATATCAAGAACATGAAAGGCTCCAAAAATCAAGGATCTTCTTGCCGGCAGTGAATCCTCATTGTTCCACAATCCTGTCCTTTAAACAATTAAACATGCCCTTGGTGCCCAAGGTTTATGAATGTTGAGCATAGGATCCCATGTGGGGCTAATATTGGCATCTTAGCCGGCCCAAAGTAAAAAAGGGTCCCCTCTCCACAGCAGTGTCCAGTGTCCACTGTCAACGCTGCCTGCCCATAAACAGTGAAAGCACATGTGAGCTCCAGTCATTACTTGTCTACCACCCCAATGAAAGGAAAAGGAAAGCTCATTGCATGCTGCTGCTGCTTTGCTCCTCTGAGGCCCAGTAAGTTTTGTCTGACTGTGGGTAGATCATGTGAGGCCTGTGTACGGCCTCATCCTCATCATCATGTCCCTCACATTCCATCCATGCTCCCCTTCACCACCACAAGCCTTACAGAGAGAGAGAGAGAGAGAGAGAGAGAGGAATTTGCTGTCTTCATAGAAAGTCACTTCACATACATGAAACACCCAAGTGCCCATATATTCCATTATCAATGTGAAGGGTGAAGCTCATGTGGCCTCTTGGACCATTAATCCAATGGGTTGAATGTTGGACTAAATCTTACATTGACAATACCAAATTTATGGAAAATTTCCCATTTTGTGTTTCATGGGAATATGAAGAAATATTCCACCTAAAAGATGCTGAATGGGACCTATTTGTTGGGAGCAAATTCTAACTGGAATTTCATTTCTTAACTTGTGACAGCATTTCTAAATAGTTGTTTATGGTGCATTTGAGATTTTCGGTTTGATAAGTGGAATTTTACAAATTCAGCCTTGAAATGTTTTTATTTTTATTTTTACCCAAACTAATGGGGTTGGGAACCCATGGAACTCATGCCAGTGGGAGAAGCCCTCAGGTGACGGAAGAAGACCTCACGGGAGAGGGATGCCTTAGAATAAGGAACTAAGGAAGGTGGGTAGCTAGGTGACAACTGACACATTTTACCACTGGGGTAAGACGTTGTTCTACAGCCTTTTGAAATGTTATTTTCGTTTTTGGTATTCTCTAAATCTTATCTCTTTAAATGCAGGTTTGTATTTGAATATCTTAATTTCAGGCCTACTATATATGTGTTTGTATATTTGTTAGGACTGGGCCTAACTTACATTATCCCTCTAAAGGCCTATTAAATGACTTACCATCTCAAGGTATCCAGCACAAAGATCTTCTATCTACGACTGATGAGAGGCTGGGCTTGGGCTTGATTCTCAGCTTCATTGATTGAATTTATATGTTACTATTAGACTTGATAACTAATATTTTGCAGCTACCCTTTAAAAAATAAGAAACATAATGGGCTTTAAAGGTCACAAAACTTTGCTTGACTCATGCAACTCCATCCCTAGTCAAAAAGAATTTCTGCACCATGGTTGGGGTCTAATTAACAATTTTCAGCCGGAATAGGTCCAGCCCCATTGAAAACTAATCAAAAGGCCCCATTTCAAACTTGTGAACTCAAACACAAGTGCCGAGTGCTGGGGTTCAATGTCGAATCCAGGCCGAATTTCTTGAACTCTTCAACCACAAGTGCATACTTATTTCATGTAATTGAATTCATAGAAACTCTAAGACTTTTGTTTTCTAAAAGTGGTTTAAAAAAGAGAAATAAAGGCGAATTTTCAAAATGATCACCATCAAATATGAATACCCACCAATTACCCTAGTAATTCAAATCCTTAAAAAGTCAAGGGCCCATATAAAATTCTTCACCTTAGATCCTCCACTCTTCGCCTCTTTAGTAATCATTTAGTTTTGGTAAATTTAATCCTCTTTTGGAACTCATTTTACCATGAATTCACATGTGATCAATTTCATGCAAACAAATGAGCCCTAAATGAGTCCAGGCCAAATCCATCCCATTACCAGCTTTACACATGAGCAAGCATGTAAAGGTCACATGTAGGTTGCACTATTCACACGCAATAACATGTCCTGCATATATGTAATGGATGCAACAAGTATATACAGTTGCAGTTAAGGTGCATGCATATGTATATGAGAGAGAGAGAGAGAACTCCACATGCCTGAGCATTTGCAAACATGTGGAGATCACATGCAAGAGCATGTGCATGGCCACACGTGTGAGTTGTAGGAGAGTAGTAGCTTCTAGCTACTAGTTAGGGTGGGGCATGCCTGAACATTTGCAAACATGTGGAGATCACATGCGATTTGCAAACATGTAGGGATCACATGCAAGAGCATGTGCATGGCCACACGTGTGAATATTAGAGTGGTTTCTGTGTTGAAGGAGTAGGGTGGACAGAGGCAACGTGCTGGCAGCCATCAATTCCATGCAGGGAATGTGCAGAACATTGTGTACAACAGTTTCCTTTAGTTTCCGCCATTTCTTTGCCCCACTGTGTCAGTCACATGGCCCCTTTTATAGCTACTACACCCTGCCATGTGCTCCCATGTGCATCAACCTCTCTCTCTCTCTCTCTCATATGTAAAGTTACAACTTACAAGAGTCCAGTTGCCGACCTTCACATGACCCCATCTCACTAGTATGACTAAATCGCCCTTCCTCTTTCCCTGGAAAGTTTTGGTTAGCATGTAGTAAGTTTCTAAGTATAGCTGCAATCTGTTTTTTCTATTGATATAGAAAGCTTCTAAAGCTACAATTTCTTTTGGACATGCTTGTGCTGACATCATTTCTTCCAAAAAATATGCATTTAATGCATCATTGAGACTGACTAAAATTGAAGAAATGAAAATTAAGATAGATAAGTGAACATTAAATAGTCTCTTTCTACATGAAAAATGAAGTAAGGAGGGAGGAAAATGAATAACAAACAAGTCATATCATGCACTCTGGTACATCAAATCTCCACTCTATATCAGCCAAAGAGCTAGTATCAATGGTGCTTTCTAAAATTTAATTTACAAGGATGATAGTTGGATAATCATTATTAGAACAAGATATATTTTATGGCCTTTGGTGGATATTTTATTTTAATCTTTACATTTTAACACTTGTAAGTCGATGAGGGCCCACTGCAAACAGATATGTCTGGGATCAATCTTTGCTCAAACTACTAATTTGGCCCAAGTCCAAACCTAAGAAGGAATATTGAAGTGTTGAGTTTGGGTCCAATACTCCAATTGTGATGCAAACTCTAGATCCCAAACCCAAAGCACCCTCATAGTAAGAAATATATATATAGTCTGCTTGTCAAAGGCCAAATTGATTAAGATGTGAGTCCAACTGAGGCCCAAGACCGTTGAAAAGCCCTTTTTTAGTCAGCTAGCCTTCATGTTTACCATTTACACGAACACTAGAAAAAATATATACACCCTTATAGTATATGCTTGTAGTCCAACTTCCAAGCCCTATGTTGACCTTATAAGAGATCTAAACCCAAATACGGATCCGAGTATGACCCATGACCCATTAAGCTTATCCTCTTACAGCCTGAATACTCAATCGTCGGACTCGGGCTCGAATTAACTATAACTATTAAGAATCAGGAGTAGTCTCATGTAAATCCGAAAGAGTTGCAACTAGAGAACAAATGCCGTGGGGCTGGTGATTTCCGACCGATGGTTTTATCCGTATCGCTTTTTTGGGGATATATTTTTTCAGCATTATTCATTGATTTGTTTTGATCTCAATATCAATATATATATATAATGTCTAAGTGAGAGCCCGGACTCTGTTTCGTTGAAAAAGAGAAATATTATTTTCGACTAGCGAATGTAGATTAGATGAAACAATATTTCTCTATTTCATCCAGACTCACCCGAGAAATCGGTTTCTCCATTAAGCCAAAAAAAAAAAACAGCTCTCCTCGTGATTTTGTTCTTGATCATGAAAAGAGGCATTGAGGCTCTTTAATCAAACCGTGTGGGACTCACTAGGCCCTCACTGTCCAACAGTTTGGACCTTAGCTTCAAAACACAAAGCCTTTGTTGGTCCCGTATTTGAAGACGAGTGGGAGGTGCATTTTGGGAAATCAAACGTAGAGATCACGGAGTCACATGAGCGGATGCCGATCCTTAGGCTTTTGCCAGCTTCCATCCTGATAATTCTCACGCTCGCGAGCTGTGCCCTTCGTTTTTCACTTTCCAATCTCACCCTTCCTTTTCCACCAAATTACATAGAAGCCATACACATTACACACTGCCATATTCCTCCTCCCTGCTTGATCGATGTATCTTTTCGGTGAGGGACACTTCCCTTATTAAAAATTTCCAAGTGCATAGGGTGTCCCTCACTCTATGGTGATGAAAAGATGCATATGAACATTCCCCTATATATATATGAGCAAGGATCCCCTAAACTCAAACTCAGGATAAGGTAAGCTCAAGTGTGTGATGGGGCCCACTTGGGGACCCACATGGGGATGAGGGTGGGGGATTTCAAGGACTCCCTAGGATCTTCCTCCCTGCAATAATTAGTCCCAATTGTAATTTCAATCATCTTCATATGGGTCAAAGAGTTTAATGGTCAACAATCCATTCGGATTGATATATAGTCAATCCAACGGTCCTGTAAATTCGGATCTTATCGAAAGTTAATAGGACATGTGCAATTTTAAGGGATGTCATGTGTTTGGGTCCATTTGGATGGACCAAAGGTGGGTCCCACAAGCACGAGCTTACAAAATTTTCTCCCTAAGCTCGAGCTTAGGGGAGCCTTGCTCTCTCTCTATATATGTGTATGAAAATATTCATGTGCATCCATCTGTCACTATATTATGGTGATGGACAACATAGTAAGGTTGACTTTATAACACATCCGAATAATCTACACCCATGGAACCCCTTAAGTACACTAGACCAATTGAGTTTTCGCCTATCCAAATGGATTAGACCGTTGGATCGATGGTCAATTTTTTTCTTTTAATATAAAGTCATTAAATTTATCGGCCACGGATGAAAGGGTTAGAGGCATGAGATTGACTCCAAATTTGATATATAGTCTCATCCAAGGTGTCTCTTCCCATCCCCCACAAGTCTCATGATTAGTGGGTCCAATTAAGTTGTCCCTCACTATATAATGAGGGAATGATGCACAGAAATATATATGTATATATTTATATCAATCACTATTCACAAAAAGGGATTCTCATGTAACTATGCAAGAACCTTTAAATAGTGACTGCTGGCAACAGTTAGGCCAGTATAAGTCTGGGGCCTTTTAACAGTGGAAGAGCCAGAATTTTGCCATTTGGGTCACCATGTTTAATAGAAACAATCTAGAGGGGACCATGCAGTTTGTAGTCAGCGTTGCCATGCTTGTCTGTCACAAAGATGATTAGTAATAAAATCCCAATCTTTGGCTTATCTAAAGAAAATCTTCCCTCAGTTGATTGGCAGTTCTGTAATTCCCACAAAACCCAGTGGCATTCTCATAGCTCTCTCTTACTTAAAGGGAGGAGGATCCCATGAACAAAAATAACAGTGAGCAGCACTGCATTCTCTTCTATTTCTAGTGTAGAGTCTCACCATGAGCTCCAGAGCCGCTACTAGTAGCCTCAAGAAGAAGAAGAAGAATGATAAGAGAAAGTCAGGAAGAAGAAGAAATCCGAAGAAAGGGTTTGCAGAGATGAGGTCCAAAGGTGGAGTGGAGGAGAGGCTGCAGGTACTGAAGGAGCTGATACATGGAGAGGGTGAGATGAAAGCCGATATGATTTTCAAAGAAACGGCAGATTATATCGTGTTCTTGAGAGCCCAAGTCCATATCTTGCAGAGGTTGGTCGATTTGTATGCCTCAGATGACAAAGATCTTGTATCATTATAGTATTATTACTCCATTCTACATTTTCACATTTCTCTCTCTCTCTCTCTCTCTCTCTCTCTCTCTCTCTCTGTAGTGGTGTCCACCTCTGGTTTGTCATATGATTTTGGGGTTCTTGATGGAAGATCGTTGGATCTATGATGGGGCACTAAAGTGGGCCATATGTGCTAAAAATATGGGCCACATTGTCCAGCCTTGTACAGGACATGATAGATTTTTGATAGGTTAAGACCTGATCCATCTGGGAATGAAGTATATCCGTGCAGATGAGGATGATAATAACCGTTGATTTGGCATATTGGTTTGGAATGTTGACTTCATATTTCAATCGTCCATGTGTCGGTAACCCATTGATTTGGATTGTTGGATGGGCTCGAACTAGAACGGTGGGAACCAAAAACCCTAAAGGACAGCATGTATAGGAATGCAAATGTATCGGTTTTGAGTCGGTAACCATACTCGATTCGGAACGGGACTGTTTTGTAAAGACGTTCTGATTCCGATCTGATTTCATCTGGAAACCTATTTTCTTGGTTATGGAGTATGGACCCAGATAAGTCAAGAACGTTCCAATTTTTTTATTTTTTTAACTTAAAATGGGAATATCTCTCTACCCAAAAATCCAAAAAATTGGAACCTAAATGAGGTTCTGAATCTCAACCCTTTTAGAATTCAGAAAATATCCATTTGCATCCACATCCCTAGATGTGGGTGATTGTCATTTTTACATCCATGCTTCCTGTTTTTTTTTTTTTTTACTGATGTGGTTCCTATTATTAGAAGGTCATACATATGGAAATGTTCTTACTATTTTAGGGTGCGTGTTTTACTGGCACAGCTTCCGGTGCCAGGAATTGGAGAAATGTCCAGCCTTGTGAATCAACCAATGGGGCCCAGTCATAAGATCCAGATTCCTCAAAACAAATGTTCAATGTGGTGCGCTTGAGAGATATTAATTAGTATTACAAACCCTCAGATTTTCATCCATGCTTTCTTTATCTGGGCTTGGGACAAGGTTTTAATTATGATGATGATATAGTAAATAGCTGTATTGATGGATTCATAGGCCTAGTTAAGAAATATGTATGATTATTATTATAAGCAAAATGAAGCTTAGGCCAAAAGGTGATCCTTTTCTATGTGGGTCTTCAATCTGAACACAGACATTTAACAGTTGAGTGGACCATTTTTCACTTTTATGGTTAATTATTGCTTGTTGACATTTCCAACTTATTAATAATGGGGATTAGATTTGGGTTTGGCCATGCTTGTTATTTTGCGGTGCGACGCGTGTACTTCTGGCAGAACTTACTTTTCACTGATATCATCACTCTAATGAGGAGAGATCATTCTAATTCATGATTTTAGGAGCTCAAACGTGGATTTGCTTTTTGTATAGGATCTTACACCCCATTAAGTTACCACTTATTTTAAAATTAATTGGTAAAAAAATCAATTGGTGATGGGAAACTGCACAATAATGGTTTGTGGTGAAGGTGAGGGCTGACCACAATTATAATCGTTCAGGAACGAGGGTGGATGTTGACCTTAACAATCTCTCCCTTAATGGCACAGCCGATACGAATCCTACTGCGCAACTCATAAAACGCATGTCCCGTGACTCGAACACCCGACCTACCAAGCTCTGATACCAACTTGTAGAGCCTTACACCTCATAGAGCTATCACTAATCTCAAAATCAATTGGTAAAAAAATCAATTAGTGATGGAAAATGGTACAACAATAATTTTATAGTGAAGGTGAGGGTGGACATTGACCCAACATGCAAACTCAACCGTGGATAAAAGTGACCTGAGAGTTGAAATGGGATAGGTGCCATAGATTTTTGGACTGATGACTCAAGGTGGGCCCCAAAGTATGATTTAAAAGAAAGGAGTGTTTATTTATTATTTATAAACTGTTGCCAGGTTGGATGCTGCAATGTGACTAGGATTTGGGATGAACTGTGCTATTGTACTGCTGGCTGCACTGGCCACCTCTTGTCACTGTACAGAAAACAGCTCATAATATATAGATAGCATAAGGTAGGATAAGTCCCTTACATAAAAAAGAAAGCAAAGGACCTGGCTAACCTGCCAAGGTCATGAGTTCACAGTTCACACACCATCAAAATTTTCTCCCTCATTGCACTTCTCTCTGATGGCTGTTGTAGATTCATTAATAATTTCAGAAATGGGGCAATGCTACTTGCTGCCAGTATGGTGCCAGCCCCACAGAAAACCTGATAAATCCAGTACAGGACCTACTTTAGAATATTCAAACCGCTGAGGGCATGTTTGTTAGCAGGGAATGAATACATAGGAATGGAATAAATGGGAATTCATGGGAATTCATGGAATTAGTGGTTCAAATTGAAGGTCCAATTTGAATATCAAACAAACGACTATCAAATAACCTTCTATTTAATAAAAACGAATAAAGGGAAGGTGAGGAATAACCACCCATCACCCTAGTAATTTAAAATTCAGAAAATTCAGGGTCCCATCCACATTGTTATCTTACATTACATTCTTTGTCGTCCCTTGCCTCATTCACACTTGACCTCTTTAATAATCTTCCGGTGAGAGTTTATTTGACAACGACTGCTCGAGGATAAAGACATCAGTAGGAACCACCTCTAAGATTTGAACCCTAAATTGAATCGCGTGAAATTTCTGTCCAATTAAATTGGGCTCACCCGCCTCACTATCTCCGATTAATCAAAGTGAAAACTATGTTCAGAAAAAATAACTAAAGGCATTGAGTGTGGGTGGTTGATTCACCATAATCCATTATATATAGATGAGGTTGATTGGTAAAATGACCAAGAATTACTCCTGCATATCACCTTATTTTAATCTGTGGTTTTAAATATCAAGCCGATATGTCCCTGGTTAGAAAAATTAAATTGGATAAAATAGATTAGAGGGTAGGTTAGAAATATATTTATACACATATATGGTAATTTCACCTACAAACTCCTACATGGTTGTTGTGCAGAAATTAAGGTCTACGATTTTAATTCAAAGAGGTCTGATTTTGTGGATGGTGTGAATTGAAAATTTCATATATCAATCACATGCGAGAGTTCCTCAGATGAGAAATGCTCTACGTCTACATGTACCCTATATTTCTTTTTAAAGAACTTTTCAGGGTTTATTTTGATAAATTCAATTTGGCCCTATGGATTGCCATAAAAAATACATTGAAAACCCAAAATAAATTTTTTTGGGGCCGGAAAAACATTTACTTTTGGTTTCTTTTTTTTTAGTTATTTAAAAATATATTTTTTTAACAATACTGTCTATATATTTCCAATAGAAGTAAAAATCTAACATTATTTTACGGAAAAATCTCAAAAAGGTATAAATTTTTTTGCTCTCTTTCAGAAAAAGTGCATAAAGTTTTGAATATTTCAAATGAGTGTAAAGGTTTTCCATAATTCTTTTAGTGAAATCATCTACAGAAAATAATTTAAAAAATAACAAAAGTACCCTTGTGACAGGCATTTGTCTTTTCTTCTCCCACTCTCCACTCCAAAAACACATTACCTTTCTTTTTCCTCCTTCGTTAAAAAGGCCCACAACATATTTTCTCATCAAAACTAATACGTTTGGTTCTTTTCTAATTATCCTGTTCTATGCTCTCACTTATGATAGGATTTTTGGATTTGATAGACCTTTTCATGCCCACCTAATCTACAATCTATGAGCACAATCAGTTGTTATATCCTAGACCTGAATCCGATCCATCAGTCCTTTCATGAACTTGGGTCTATTCTTTTATTCTTTCTGGGGTCGATATATCCACTCAGATTCTTGGGGTTGAGGACTATATAATTCATGTATGTATTTGGTGATGATAATATCTTATTATGATGATACTGATATGCATGTACGTCGGCTTTAATTAGAAAACAACAACATATACGGTCGCTGACATTGGATATTATTGTTTTCTTAGTGACTAGTTACGGTGACAGTAGTCTGAATGCATTCAGATGAATTCCATTCAATTGGATAAAAGAGGCCTGTTACATTGCTCTAGTCCTTGGATCGGCTTCAATATGTGTTCATGCAATTTGTGCTTCAAGTTGCTGATCAAGTGGGGAGGAGAAGAAAGGAGGGTTTTGGAGGAGGTAGGAGAGGATATGAAGACATTGGGTATTGTGTTTAGAAGAAGAAGGGGAAAAAATTGCATATTGGATTTGGAGGCCAGTCTCAGCTGCATAGAACCTCAAGTTGTCGCATGTGCAGCGACAAGGGCAGGCAGGCACTATATAGATTACAGTGAGCTGGACCTTTCAAATGCCAAGTGAGTGGGACCTTTCAATGGGGGAGAAACGAGAACATCACTCTTGCTGCAGCAAAAAATCCAGATGCCTAGGTTGTCAATCCGTGAGTTGGAGTGGGAACCATGCTTACCAAAGTTTGAATATTTCTAACTTTTTTTTATCACCATATAAAATTTTGAATTGATATTCACTCTAATTTGACTCTAATCTAATTTATACTCAGTTGAATTAGTTTTATAGTATTTAAAATATAGCTACTATAAATCAATGGCTATAATGATTTGATAGAAATTTTCATAATTAATGAGGTCTTTCCACCACACAATCCACCCCATCAGGCATGCATACAAGTAGACCTCACAAAAGACCAAGTAACACCCACTATTAAGATCCAGACAACACATAATCTGGCTCCTTAACTACTTGTTTGGGTCAACAACATGAGATTGCTCAGCTGGCTACCCCCAATATCACCTGGCTACCCAGGGCGTCACTCTTCCCACATTTGTGGGCTTCTCTTCAGGAAAGAAAACGAGTTATCTATATTAGCAAGAGGAATATTTAGCGGAAAATTAAACTTTAAGAACCAATTTACGACGCACAAAGAAACCGAAGAACTAGAATTAGTAGCTGTACGTAAATTTCAATGAACATAAACTAAAAGCTAAACTGTATGAATAAAATAAGAAGAGTAATTTTGAAATTTCCAATTAGAGTGCACCTTACAATGAATGTGTAGAAACACAATTCCATCGAAGTTAACCCAATTTCCAAATGTGTGACTATGAATGAAGTGGGCCCAATATAAGTCCTGAAAACTTGAAATCGTCTCTCGCACACAGGCCCTGATCCATTTACTGAACATTCGCACCTTAATTGTGAACTTATATGTTGGGCCCACCTGGACTCGTACGTGACGGTCATCAGGTTTAAGTAGATGGAAAGATCTCATTGATAGCTGGCCCATCACATTATCTTAACCCCTTAAATCTTTTGCCCTCAAAATGTATTCAGTTCCCAATCCATGGATGAATAATGGTTAGATGAGTCGACTTGGGATGGATGTTAATTCCACGACAGGTAGGTTAGTCGGCAGAAGGAATTCTGATGGACATAGGCAGGCCAGGTGGAAAGAGTATATAAATATATCACCACCATTATCATCAAAGCTTTATCTCAATTATATTGAGTTAGCTACACTAATTCCGTTTCTTCATCCCGATCTATCTATCTTGAACTAAATCCTTAGATGGTTTGAGCCTTGGGGAGACCCTTGCGTTATCCGGCCATATATGTATCCCAGGAAATAGTCATTGCTTGTCAAAATTGGATAACCCCCAGGCTAAAGGCCAAAGGTCTGAAGGCTTGGCTAGCAAGGGATACCTTGAGCAATAAGAAGAAAAAAAAATATATACTTCTTCAAATCTATTTTTACTACCTCCATCCACATCCTTTTTAACATACGCCTTCTCCTTGGTGGACCATCAACCTTCATACCTAAACTTTTCCTTACGAATGTGCCTTTGCATGCCTGTGATGGACATGCCCAAACCATCTCAAACAGGTGTGATTCATTTTGACAGTCAAAACTGATATTTTCACATGCCCAAACTGTACATAAATGTATCATTAATTTTCTTTTCCGGTTCTTATTTAAGCATATTTTAACTTCTAAGTAGTAAGTCTAAATAAGCTAATACACTAAGTAATAATCTGCCCAGGGATAGACTGCTAGGCCCACCTGTAATTATTACCACATGGAAATGATGAAAATTCAATTTGATACAACCGACTTCTTCATGTCAAAAGTGTTGAATGGAACCGTTTATTACTAGGCCCCAGGCTCAAAAATATCAACAAGTTATGAAGACCTTACAATCCCAGAGGTCACTATGGTGATGGGCTGCACTGTCTAATTTTCCAATACAAGTTGATGAATAACTTAAAAAAGAATACAATACAAATGAGAAACAGGGACCTGAGCAGAAGACTCTCCTACCTATGATAGAAATACTACCCAGCCTCTCCGGAATCATGGCGCAATGATAAATAATGGCTGCAATTCAGAAAGGAAGATGATAGCATTATAAAGTGAAAATGGGATTTAATATGAAATTAAGAAATAATTCTACAGGGCTATACTGTAAGTGAGGCGTAGACTGTCTTTCTAATCTTGATAAGCATTGACAAGTCAGTTGGACCGGTCTAAATGTCAATCTGTGCCCACCGATCTGGTCAGGCCCAAAACTGTAGACTATTTGGTTTTGACATCACTGTCAGGCCTATGGATAAACTGCTCAGCTCAGGAATGAACTGTTCAATCCAGTATTTCATTCCAGCCTCAGGCCCAGTTCTGAAAACAGTGATCCTGTCAATGGCTATCAAGTGTGTGCCCATTCAGTCGGTCATCAACCTAACAGGGTGCTTGCCCCAACACCTGGCAACCATCAGCTCATCAATGGGTGATTGTGAAAATGAATCACACCCGAAAGAAATTTGATTTGGCAAAGCAAAACCATAAGCAATTCAAAAGAAGGAAGAGAAACTCACGGTGTCAACACTGACTGGTTTTCCATCCTCAGCAACCACCTCAACAATTGTTCCAGATTGATCAGCCTAAAAGACAGAATAATTGGAAAATAAGAAAGGATGAGGTTAGTGCCAGCCACATTCTGAATACCTGGTCAAGGATTGTATGCTCAAAAGAAACTTCGTATATTAGTTTCTGGTCATCGATATGTAGACATCCACAACAGGGGTAGATATTGCATTTGGACAGCTAAATGAATTCCTAAGGTAAATCATGGAATCAGATAACTCCATATTATTGACAAAAGAAGAGGTATAATTTCAGTAATTCTGGAGTTCTGGACCATCCCTATAATCTAAAAAGAGCTCCAAGGAGCTTCTTACTGCCAGAAAAGCAACGCAAGTAAAACAACTGGAGCTCCATTCGTACCAGAGTTCTCTCTTGAATATAGAACACAGGTCTGTTCCCATGTATTCTTATTCCAACATATAAAACTATAATATTTCCTTGTATCCCCTAACTACTCAACACATATCCGACCCACATAAAAAGTCTGGTCAGATAAAAACAGGTCAGGTGAACACATGGGGTTCACGATTTGGAGCCCAACACATATCCGACCCATTTTAAAATACCCCCAACCTACCCAGTGCAGGTCAACCAGACCAGCAATCATGTGGGCCAACCCAAACTGATCCGCATAACAGCATAACCCTCAAACTATGGGTCAACCCAGTAACCTGAACTTAAAAAATCTCAGCCCAAGCCCAAGTTCAGTTCAAGAACGATATTAGGTTTTTCATCTGTAGAAGGTTGCACCAACGCCCATTTACATTTTTATAGCCCATGCATTGAACCAATCCATCTAATTTTCTGGTCCATTAGTAGAAGCTTAGCCCAAGCCCAATGATGATAGACGGTTAATAAGGAACACTGGCAGGCAAAAAGAGTCGAAAAAAAATGAAGTGTAAGAATGGGCTTTCCCCGCAATTAAAAGGTGAGATGAAGATTCCACTCTTCCAGTCCTTGTCACCCTCAACCTATGTCTATATAGCCTAAAATTATTAGAGATACTTTTGCCAGTGATCCCACATTCCCTGCGGATTCATCCACCCATTTTAGTTGAACATCAACACTAGTATGTTGGTTAATTAGGCTGGCCCTGGGGGAGGGGGGCAGTTAGAATTGATCAAATCTCTTCCTTTTAGTGCAATGGGGTGGGCAAAAGGAGTAAGAACTTGTGAGGGCTTGCGACATGATAGAGACAAGGAACCTAATTAGTGATCACCATGTTTCCATCGCCTGCTTTTGTTTTCATATCATATGTTTCTTGCTTTCAATAATATATATATATATATATGGAGAGAGAGAGAGAGAGAGAGAGAGAGAGAGAGAGAGAGAGAGAGAGAGAGAGAGAGAGAGAGATTACCTCAATCTCATTCATCAGCTTCATGGCCTCAATGATGCAAAGGACCTGTCCTTTTTGGACCTTGTCTCCAACCTGGATGACCACAAGTGTACTAAGTAATGCATTCATCCACAAATGCATAGAAAATATACAATTACATATACCATTTGTATATAGGCATGCATGTATATATACACACACAATACTTGCTTAGTTGCTTGCTGTTTTTTTTTAATGCAAAATACTGATTATTTCTGGCATATGAAGTGTATAAGACTTTTATTATAGCTTCAGAAATAAGAAAGTGGCACTTTCAATACATACTGAGGTATAATTTGACAAGTGAGAAGTCAGGATTTCTTAATTATCAAAAACAAACATTATAAGATCAATGAATTGTAAGTCTAATAAATAGCTCTTCTTCTTAAATGGGTTGACAGTTTAAGTTCAAGCATTAGGTTGCTGAACTTCCTTACAAGCCTAAGGATAAAAAAGTGTCTACAAAATAAGAAATTATTTATCCCATTTTAAGTTACTATCTTGATGAAACCATCCTCCTATCTTTAAAAATAAATTAAAAAAAAAAAACCGGGTATCTAACAAAAAACAACAGTATCTAGAAAACAGGAATTTAGTAATGCAATAGGAAGATATTCGGATTATATTCGTTTATTCTTCACCATGATGAACCAGATTACCTTAACAAATGGTGGCTCCCCAGGTGCAGGGCATCGGTAAAATGTTCCAGCCATGGGACATTTCAGTGGTGGATGTGATGACTTGCTCGACTTTCCCGGAGCAGGGAGAGCTAGAGCTGATGATGCAGGAGCGGCAGCTTGCACTGGCGGCGGTTGAGAAGGAAGCATAGTTGGTGCAGAAGGGGGCTGCATCATATAAACAGGACCTGTGCTTACTGGCTGTGGCAAAGCTTCCTTTTTCCTTATAATAAGCTCATAATCCCGCTGCTTCAGCTGCAGCTCCGTAATATCTCTTGAATCCACAAGCCTGCATAGGAGTTAAGAGCCTTATCAAGTATTCTGATTTGCTAGCTAAATGAAAATTTCTATTAATTGAAATGCATCATTATATAGAGTATCTACAGATACATATTCACTTTACATACAAATTCAATAAGATAAAGAAAAATCAGTAACACCAAATCATAACAATAAAATTTCACAGTGATTAATTAAGTATGATGAAAAGTCAGAATAAACAATTTATTTCAGTAATTAAAACAGAAAAAAAGTGAATCAAACCTCTGTATCAATGTCAAAAAAGATACAATTTTGTGTTCAAGTCAAAGTCACCGAAATATTGGCCTTTGTGTAAGCAATAAAACATGACCAACTCAGAAACTTTTTTTTTTTTTTGAGAAAGAACACTTCACTTGCTACAATGGAGGAGAAACTTCTACCAAATCTAATTCTAGATAAAGAACATAGATCACAGCCAGAACAAGTCAACTCAATTGTTTTTAATGGTAAATATCGGATTTTGTTCCACAAAACAAAGGTACAAGAGAGACCTTGGTACGGTATATAAATTTTTTGAAAAAGAAACGATAGCAGTTATTAGTGATATGAGTTGTTTTTATATGAGATCGAAATCAGATCATTCGCTAAATCATTGCAGGATTGTGCACTAATTTTAATTCATAAATCAACTCAGTATTCCCCTGAAATAGGAATAAGATGCAGCTAAAAGTGATTTGCTCTTACTTGACAAGGCTTGCCACAGTTTTTATATGAGATCGAAATCAGATCATTCACTAAATCATTGCAGGATTGTGCACTAATTTTAATTCATAAATCAACTCAGTATTCCCCTGAAATAGTAATAAGATGTAGCTAAACGTGATTTGCTCTTACTTGACAAGGCTTGCCACTTCAGACATGAAGGCAGAGATAGATGAATCGGGAAACCCAGGCTCTTTTGTTGGCTCTATGTCTTTACCATCAGATGGGAGTGCCTCAAAATTGGTTGGGGAGACCAAGGTGGAATTTGAAGATTTCTCAACAGCAACCTTTGGGTGTAACACGTTTTAATAGAAGCAAATAAGAAACAGGTCATATAAGAAAAGGTAAGTTTACTCATTAGCCTACCTCATTAACCTGGGCTTTCCAAACGGTTGACTGATTCCGCTTAGAACCCTGTAGGAGAAAATAAAAACTGGATATTAAAAGATGACCAAACAGTGTATGGTCACTCCCTTTTGGATAAAATGCCCTACTTAGCATCAAATAGCTGTAAGGAAATTACTGATTTTTAGACATGTCATCCCAAAAAAAATAAATTCAGACAATAAAGTGACATATTTTTTTTATTAAACTGGTAACATTACTTGAACCCAAAACCTCAAGTTTGCAATAACGAGCACCTTCCACTGTACCACGGACTCTTGTCATTGATATATATATATATATATATATATATGAAATGGTACCTTCCACCATGCCATGGGTTTCTTATCAATACCTTTATTTGAAATGGTATATATATTGGCATCATAGATTCATGAGTTAAATAAGGATGGATAAAAATGGCAAAATCATAGCATTTTTATGGAGTATAAAAAATAAGACTTGAAAACAGGAAGGCCAAAAACTCTAGTGTATCATACTAAATCATAAAACCACTTAGATTAAGACTTTCAATTGGAAAATATCTAAGGATCATAACATTTCCTATAATCCAAAATGGACCATACCAGTCATATTTTCATCCTAACGATATTTTCATCAATATCAATAAAAAAAACTATTTTCATAAATGCCAAAAAAGTCAGGTCTAACGTTTATTAACATCCTACTTCTACATGTTTGCATCTAACAACTACAACCTTCAAGAGAAAAGGGGACTCAATATGGTGAGTTGGCTGTAGGTTTTAAGGTTAAAGGTGAACTCAAAACGCATAAATTATTATGGGACAAAAAAAAGAAAGACATCAAGATCACTAGAGCAGAAAAGTTCAAAAGCCCCTTTAAAATCACAATGGAAAGACGAATAAAACTTAAAATAAACAAAAAAAATAATCTCAAAGGATTTCCACTGCCAGCTGAATCATGCAAATCAGCTCATTACCTTCACATACAATTTGATAAGGAGAATGCCTATTCATTCATTCAAATCTAGAATTTGAATCATTTTGCCTATAGCCAAATGAAGTTAGTCAAAAGCTATAGGATTTGACAGAGCCCGATCTTCACCTCCATGATTCGTTCAGTCCCAACCCCTTGGCACTATGATGTTTCTTTCATTTTCTTCCAAGAGTTTCTGCCATGCAACTTTTTCTCTCAACTCCTATATCATTTCTTCCTGATACCATCCAAATTTCTACCCATTTTCAAACAAACACGGTCCACTCTCCTTGTATCTCTTCCATATATATTCCATTGCCTATTATCAGTCCCAATTCATTTAGTTACATTGTTTATTAATATAAAGAAGCAGTAGTCTAGATACATACCGCATCATCTTGGTTTTCTTTACTATTAAGTGAACTGGTCTATAAATATTTTGTTTCTCTTTCCCAAGCCCGGATTGAGGACAGTTGGCATCATAAAGGCAAGTGTAGCTGTAAAAAGATCTTGTCAATCCAACTTGAGTTGTACTTTATTGTATCCAGCCACCACAGATCGATGCGATATGTTTTATGCCAATCATCGTAATTATTATTTTTGGGAAAAAGGTGTAGTCATCCAGTTTCTATGGTTTTTTTTCATATAAAGATTTTCCAATATCTAGTTCAAGTTTCCATTTTTTTTTTTTTTGACATAATGAACAATAAAATGACAAAACCTCCGTAATCAGATCAAGATTCTTAGCCTGGGATCACCATGGCCAAAAATAGGCCTCCCTTCAAGCTTGGGCTGGATATCTCAAGAGAAATAGTAGTCATCCTAGGCCAGAGCATGGTCCATTTACTAGCCATATCTGAAAATATGCCCAATTCAACCCATGGGCCAAAGTATAATGGCCAGATCCAACACACCATGGGCCAGACACTTTCACCAGACCTGACTTCAAACACTTCATTTTTTGGAATATTATAGCTGACTGGTATTTTTTTTATAATTACAAATAACTACCTTCCTTTTAACTTTTTGTTTAATAACCACCTCTATCAATCCAACGTTCTCAGCCTGCCACCTTTGACCTGTAGTGTGAGGCCCTTTTTTGACCTGTTAATGAAATCTACAAAGATTTCCATAAAAGGACAAAAGTGATTTTAGATTAATTAAACCGAGGGCAGTGACCCTGATTAAATTGTCCCAGGTTTAATGTGCTGTACAAGTTAACACCCTCAGTTTAATCTGAACCATAGTTATCGAGTTTGCAATTCGTAATCTGAGACTTAGATTGATCAGGAAATTTGATGGAGTACTTTCATTTAATTCGCTTCTCAATTTGTCTAATTCGAAGTTGGACTTTGACAAGTTCATTGAACTAATTCAACTGTTCCCATGTTATAAGTCTACAAATCGGCCCCACATTTAAAATCTAAATTACTAAAAATAATTGTTCTTTAAATTTAATCTTGGTGTAATTTTAATTCAAATAATGTTGGGCCCACAATCAAATCTCCTAAGTGTTTTACAAAACCAAAGTAAAATTTCATGTTTTCCTGGCGCTCAATCTTAAGGGGGGGCCAACTCTGAGTGGAGTTAGATATGGATTAGCAATAATACACAGGGGTGTATTGCTTTTGACTTTTGAGTGGCTTGAATTTTTAGGCAGGCACTACTAATGAATTTATAGGACTGGACTTAGAGAACTAAGTGAGATTAGTTGGCTAATGTTTAAGAATCAAACTGCAAAACCATGTTACATCAAAAGAACCTTTCATTCTTGTACAGAGAGTAGAGGGTTAAAAAGGCTCTAGCTTTGTCAATCAGTAAAAAATCTGCCTCTTCCTATGGTCAAGGTGGTCAGTCACTTCGATGCAATCAAAACAGCTGCTATATTAGTGAATGTAACTGCAAAACTCAACACTACTAGAAATTTAAAGAATCTGTAAACAAGCATCACTACAAAAACCAAACCATTGTCTAAGCAGAACATATCAACAAACAGATCATCAGAAAAAGAAACAATCTTTCTCCCATCAGAACAATTTCCAATAAATTAAACACAGCAGCAAGCAGATCAAACTCAAACCTTACAAAACTAGAAAAACTACTCACCTGAAATCGCACAGTCAGCGGCAGATCTAGCGAAGACCCACCTATCAGTGAACGCCTCGGATTCCCAATCCCTGCAAAGGAGACCTTCGATTGCTGCTGCTGCTGCTGAAAATTCTCCGCTCGCAGGACGGACGAAGCAAATGCCGCGGTTTTAGGGCACGGAACAGAGTACGAAGCCATATTCTCGATCAAAAGAAAGAGAAACCAACAGAAAAGCTCGGATTTAGTAGAAAAAAATCAATACAAGAACGCAACAAATGAGAGGAAGAAGAAGCCCTAAAAGGTTCCTTCTTGCCTAGAATCAGATCAAAAGAAGCAAAATCACAGGATCTACTCAGAAATCAACCTAAAAACTCAGATTCTGATGAAAATCGGAAGAACAAAGCACATTCAATAAAAAAAATCCCACTTTTCCACGAGAATCAGATCAGACGATGCAAATGAAGCAAATTAATTGCAAAAAAACGACAATTGAGCAAACGAGAACGCTAAAAGACGATTGACGATGCACGAATCAAAATGGTGGGAAATGAAGAAAGAAGTTCGATCTGAAAGATTGAGATCGATAGTAGAAACTGGAGAGAAGTGAGAGAGAGAGGTGTGTGTGTGTGTGTGATTTGAAAGAGAGAAGTGAGAAGTCTTTGTAGGTGGAGAGGGCGATGGAAACGAAGCTAAGAAGAGAAGTAGAAGTCGAAATCTAAATATAGAAAAGTGTCCGTCTTCGCTTCGATGAAAACGAGACAAGGGAGACAGGAAATCATCGCTTCGCACCTCACCCTTTTCAAATACTTCGTCCGCTTTCACGTGGCGTGTTGTTTTTATAGATGGGTGGCACCCGGAAGGATCCTGGAGGTATGAAAATGGCTCACCGAGTTGTAAAATTGAGGCAATGGGTAACTCGGGTGGCCTGTGCATTCGGTTTACCTCTTTACATGCACTTAAATTTTTAAGAATTAAATTTATTTAAGTTTGTATTTTCATTTATTTATTTGCTAACAAATGTGTACGGCCTCTTCCTCTTCGAAAAACGACTATTCTCCCAAAACGTAAAATCCCGATCTCCCCTAGCACTGGGTAAGTCAGGCTTTTACTTGGGCCAAAGGCCCTAAGGAAAAATACGAGTTTAAAATTGCAACCTCTTATTCTTGAGCCGTGGTCCTAGCCAATCGAGTTAAAAATTGAGTATCCAAGAATAGCAATCAAATAGCTACCCCTTTTAAATGGAAATTAAATGGGAGCATATGAAATTAAAATGGCCAGTCATGACCCTAGGGCATGTCTTTGTAGCCATATTTATGTGAAAAAATGCAAAGAAAAGTTGGCTGCTCTTCCACATTGAAAGTTTTCATGTTTGGTGCGACCGCAAGGAAAATTATTCGTAGAAAATAGTTTCTCACATAGGGTAGAATAAAATTCCATGAAAGAGGAAAAAAGACCTCGAAATCGACTTTCCGTAAGACATGCCACTGGTAACTCAAATCTTACAAAATTAGAGTTCCATCTACGTCCCTTACCTTATAAACTAAACCCCTCACCTCATATCCTTCACGTCTTGCAAAGAGACCATTTCGATTCCCATATGCTCAATTTTATAACTACATATCATATTAGTACGAAGGTGATTTAGGTTTTGATTTGTGAATAATCTAGGTTCGAGTACAGTTTGAGCCTTTCTGACTTAGAGGTGATTCTTATACATAAATGAGTGTTTATTAGTAAGTAAAGTTAGGTTTGAGTACAATATGAGCCTAAATCACAAATCAATATGTGCCAAGTTCAGGCCTTAATTAGAAAATACGTATGAATATTATAATACAATTTGAATAAGAAAATGCAAAAAAAAAGTGATATTAATAATATTATTAATTACTATAATATTAAAGAAGTATTATTATTATGCACTCTGCAAATGTTCATTTTACGCCAGAGCTTTTAAAGAACCAAAGATGCCAGGGGGGCAGTAGGGCCCCACTTCTCACATCCAAACCGCCCAAAAATCAATGCGCCGCGCCCACTGATACAATCACGTGCTTGGTTCAATAATGGGCTCGGCTTGAGTTTAAGCTAAACCTGTTAATGGGCCCAACTTGAATTCAGATTGATGTGGACTAGTCACAATTTTTCAAGTTTGATCCCAGGGCTTTCCTTTCCAAAATAAGTTGTTGGTACTGATAATGTATCAACCCACTCACACAGAGAAGAGCTGCTTGAATTTAAAATTTTGAGAAACCCTACCTTGTAAACTTAAGATATTTTGAGATCATCCAACAAAGTTTTGATCCACTAAGAATGCTTAGCATGACTTACCTAAGCATCTTAGTTTTGGGCCCCACCTCAATTAGATGTTTTGATCATCATGATTGACACATGCCATACATCCAACAGGGCTCAAAATTGAGGTGCTTAACTCTAACTAAGTTACCCTAAGCACAGTGCTTAGTGAATCATAACCACATCCAACATTCATGATGTGCTTATTATTGCTCAGATCAGTGGATCACCAAACCTCATCAACTTATCCATTTGATGTGCCTGCCTCAACACCTAAGTCTAAAGTCTTTTTCCTTTTTTATATTGTTCTGATGAAAGCATTTGTCACCCTCAAAGTCCCACATATACAACTAAGCATGAAAAGAGAGGTTCAGACACAAGACAGCACAGCAAAATGTGTTACTAATTATTCTCAAAAAACTGCAATTAAATTGATTACTGTAAAAGATAAAATTGGAGCCAAGAAAGGGAAAAAGTAGTCTTCATTCATGACAATGAAGAAACAAACAGGTTTGAGGTTATTCATTGCGGCAATGCTTTCTCCTCTTCAGACCATATTATGTCCTTCCTTATAATCACATTTGCATCAGTGCTGGTGGTAGAGGCTGTTGATGTCATTCCATGACAAGCATTTGATCTTCTTGTGCTGAGGATTGTGGAATTTCGGCTCTTTCGGAATTGTTGGGTGCTTTAATGACCTTCAACAACACAACAGGCCAACCACAATACCAAAATGTGAGAGGGGACTTTATTTTCTAATTAAACTTGAAATAAGGACTATGATGTAGAAAACATGAAAAAACCATTGCTAAGAATATATATATCATATGCAACTTTGAAAAAAATCTCATAATCTTTGGATACTGTATCATAATTCTCACCAGAACTTGATACTAATTGCAATGCATGCTCTTGACGACCAGAAAAAAATAATAATAAAGAATTCCTTGGTAAATCGTCACTCTTGGAAAATGACCATGATCTTCATGTATGCAAATCTCAAATGATTGGAAGGCTGATACTTATTTAAATGACTATTTTCTCATACATGAGGAGGGGCCATGCATACCCAATTTTGGATAAATACTATTTGAGTTGTCAAGAGAACAAATTCTCAGAAAAAAAAAATATATTTTACCTTTTGGGGATGAAAGGTCTATCAAAATAAGGCATGGGTTGAGCTCTTGGCACTTGCTCTCTTCTCAACCTTCTGATCTCTTCCTCTTCTTCCAGCTGCAATGCAAAATCCAAGTATTTTGATTTTTAAAATACTGATATTAGTTCTAAACAAAGTATTTTCATCTCAAAATCTCCTTAGTGAATCCCTCACACTTAAGGCTTCTTTTTAGAGAGGCCTAGGACAGGTCTGGCCCATAGGGCCCACCTGGAATGCAATGCAAAATCCAAGTATTTTGATTTTTAAAATACTGATATTAGTTCTAAACAAAGTATTTTCATCTCAAAATCTCCTTAGTGAATCCCTCACACTTAAGGCTTCTTTTTAGAGAGGCCTAGGACAGGTCTGGCCCATAGGGCCCACCTGGAAGCATCCAAAGCAAAATCCAAGTATTTTGATTTTTAAAATACTGATAGTTTAGTTGTAAACCAAGTATTTTTTTATCTCAGAATTTCCTTATTGAATCCCTCACACTTGAGGCTTCTTTTAGAAAGGCCTAGGACAGGTCTGGCCTATAGGTAGGGCCACATGGAAGCATCCAAAACAAATTGTTGAGAAGTGGAGTGTAGACGAGGGGAGAGGAGTTAGCGGTTTTAAAAGGTCTACCTATGACCTACCAGTGAAGAAAA
The DNA here is from genome assembly GCA_012931725.1 of Litsea cubeba. Taxonomy (NCBI): domain Eukaryota; kingdom Viridiplantae; phylum Streptophyta; class Magnoliopsida; order Laurales; family Lauraceae; genus Litsea; species Litsea cubeba. The sequence goes on along the minus strand of CM022945.1, from coordinate 35,605,664 downwards.
AAGGGAACCATCAGATCAGGGTTTGGGGGTGTTGTCTGGGAACGGTGTGTGGTTCCTAGTTTAAGGACGGTCTGATCATCCCTTAAAAAAAAAAAATTCAGTCTGTGTGTGTGTTGAGAAGTGGAGTTTAGACGAGGGGAGAGGAGTTAGCGGTTTTGAAAGGTCCTACCTATTACCTACCAAGTTAAGAAAAAAGGGAACCATCATATCAAGGGTTTGGGGGTTGTTGTCTGACGAATTGGTGTGTTCTACTTAAGGACGGTCTGGTTGATTCCCTTGAAAAAAAAGAAAAGAAAAAAGGTCTGTGTGTGTGAGAGAGAAAGAGAGAGAGAGTATTATATCTATATCAAACCTTTTGCTGTCTCTCTCTTTCCAACCTGTACTGTTCCATCAGTGTCAGCTTTTCAGCAACCTAAAAAATTGAAATGAAAACCATACTTGCAAATTAGAATACAAGAGTGATATAATCTTCATATATGGTATGCCAGTTAGACAGATGCATGCTGATATTTTGCTAGTTAGATTCAATACGTAATCAATCAAAAGAAGCTTACATGGTGGTCAAATTCAGCACGCTCCACTGCACGTACATCACTGTGAAGTATCAAATCAATTGGCCTCGTGCTTTCTTTCACCGGAGGCTTCACCAAGCACTGGGAAAGTATCCCCGAAATGTTAAGTAAAAATTATGTGCGCAGGTTAATGGCAATGCTAATAATAATAATGATAGCATAATATACTACTTAAATCATACAACATGCATATATGGTCATGACAGAACAAACTACCTCTTGCTCATGCCTGTATGCATGCATGAGTGAAATCAGTAATTTAAGAAAGACAGAGAAAAAAAGAATAAGGGCCATGCACTTTGGGATGCATTACAAAAATCCATGATCACTTACTAAAATGACAACACTTGCAAGAAATTACTACAATAAATCTGCATTTCTTCTCCCAATCGATAGGATACAAAGCATATCACATTTACCAAACCACTTGGTGTTATCCTAGTATTTATAAAGTTCTGCTTCTTTAGTCTCTAAATTCAAACTAAAATGCCATCACAACTACAAGACATTCAAATATAAAAGGCAAGAAAAACCACAGTTGTTATGCTACTATGGAAGACAAAATGACTACTCCAACACTAAGGGGTGGTTGTATTCTTGGTATTGAATTCCTAGGATTTCATGGTAAATTAAGGAATTGAATACTAGGATATCAACCAAGTAAATCATATTTCAGGGAAGAGAGGGTCCAATCCACATCTACACCTTAGTCTTTTCTCCTCACCTCTTTTTCATTACTGTTTAAAGGGGATACTATTTGATGGTTATTTTAGATCTTCACCTTTATTTCATTCTGTTCCATTTAACAGGAAGACATTGCTTAGAATCCCTATGAATTCAATATGAATAAAACAAACAAGCCTTGAAGAAAGAAAACCTCATCCATATATTATTAAAAATTCAGCATAAATGTAAGCTTTTAAAATGATAGAAATCTACAATGTTCTTTCTTTCTCATTCAGTAGTCAGAAAATATTAAAAAGTTAATCACCAAATATCAGTAAGATACTCTTCTTGGCTATAAATTTAGCATAAGGAAGGGAATTGTAACAGTAGGTTTATTTCTTAATCTGACATCATTAAGTGAAGCAATGACCAATTCCTTAACATTAAATATCAAAACATGGTGTGATTGGAATGAGTAACATTCAAAATTCACATCTGACCACATCTATCTATTGAAATAATAATCAGTTGATTCTCTGGACGAAAAAAGGTGACCGAAAGAAGCTAAGGCCTTGTTACCTCTGGCTCATCTGTTGTCCACGGAAGTCCTTGTGCAATTGGTATCCTCTGTTTCTTCTCCTCCATGACCATCTCCTCCACTTTCTTGTGGAACTCTTCTTTTTTATAACTTCCTCTTTGCTGGTTGGAAATTAGTTAAATAATATGTAATTGCAAGGATGGAGTTGATATCGCATTAAAAAGGAAAACACTGAAAATTTTGCAACCCAGAAGGCAATTTACTGTGACTTGAAAATGTAGATGCCTACAAAAGCTCAAAAACCACAAATCTAATCCTGTGTTCCTGATATATTACTGCTGCTATTGTTGTTACATTGATTACTATTTGAGGGGAACAATGCCAGTTTCAATAAGAAATATATCCAAATTCTGTCCTGAAAAGTAAAACAACGGTCCCCTGCAATTAATGGAAGGGAAAAAACATGCACTACTGTCTGTTGGACTGATGGGTCTTTCAAAAGAAATCCAAACACCTTCACTTTTTAGTGCTCAATTCACCTTTTATCAAAGAAAACAACCCTGAGTCCCTAATAGAAAATCCTAGCCATTGGATTACTACAAGGCCCATTTAGAAAATATTGCCTTTTTGGGATGAATGCGAGCCATTTGTTTAGGGTTGGAAATGTCCCAGTGGGGCAAATTTGGGACAAAAGTCTATCCAGTATGGTCCAAACAGATCAACCATATGTGTTCCATTATGCACTTATGGCCTGACGCCCTGAACATACTCTGCATATTGATTAAGGATCCTGTTATAAGATTTCTCCAAATAACTTAGTAATCATGTGGTGTTTCATGTTATTTGCTAATTTTACATATTAGGGGGTTTACCTCTGTTCTTAGCTTGAATGGCTTCTGGCTGGTGACCTTTAGCTGCTTCTCCCATTTCCTTACACTATCTCTTCCTGAGGATTCAATGCTCTGAAAATTCACCAGAACTCAAATGATTCAAAAACAGAGAATGAAAGTACTAGTTCCCTAGAAATCCATTCCTCATCTCCTTCAAAATCCAAAGAACAAAAAAGGGGTGGTAAAAGTAAAATGCTTACACTTCTTCGGCTCCTTCGGCTTCCACCCGAAGTTCTGCTCCTAATGCTAAGGCTCAAGAAATCAAAAGAGACATAATTCAACAATAGAAAAAAAAAATAGAGAAAGAACAGATTTCACCTCCTACCGTTTAAACTTCCATGCCATCAGTCATTGTAATCACATGCTATATACTGACCTTTCATGAGTGCTGCTATCAATTGAAGACCAAACTCTTGAATCCTTATCGAAGTTCTTTGATCCAAAGAAAATATCCCCTGGCAAGAAAGAAGATGATGATGAAACCTCAGTCTCGGTCGCCTTAGGTTGCAATCCTGGCAACGCCCATTTCATAACCTTCTTCCTTTCTTCAGTCTCATCGACTTCTTTCCCCTTTGCGCTATTGGGATTGGGGATTGAAAGAATGCTCTCAAAGGCCTTCACCAAATGCTTCACCCTTCCAGACCCAGGTTCTGGAATACTATTCCGCGCTTCTTCCAGTAGCCTATTCCTTATTTTTCTCACCTTGGAACTTCCTGCTTCGTTGGAAAACTCAATCTCCTCAGGCTCTGGTATCTCTAATTCGTCCTCAGGAGACCCAAATCCCTCATTTTCTTTCCCTTCCGATCCTTGAATCGTTTTTCCATTGCAATCGTCTCCTTCCTCTCTGGTCCCAATAACACTTTCATCGTCCTTAACTTCATTCGAATCGCTTCTCAATTCATCACCCCGCGAGCGGAAGAAATCCTCCTGAGATGCGCGGAGGCTCTCATAGGCGATGCGGGGGCATTTCTTCGAGTTCTTCTTGGCTACTACAAACCTCCTTTCTTGAATTCTGTTCTGAAAGGACTCAATCCGAATTGGGTTTTTCGCTGCCGATTTCTTCGATTTCGCAGACCCAATCACAGGAGAACTGGTGGGTTTCTTCAAAGGACTCTGATTTGATAGATTGGGGTTGGAATTCTCAGAGGATTTACAAATCTCAAAGATCTGAGATCGAGATGGTTGTTGGGTTTTCTTGGGGGTCGTCATTACGGTGTTTCCCGGCCAGAAACCAGTCGAAGATGCGTCGGAGATCAATGAGAGGTGATCTGAGATGGGATCGTTTTCAAGTTTCAGCACAAGAAAAGACGAGATTGTGTGATTTGTTCTGTAGTGGGAGAGAGATGAGGAGAAGAACGTTGGGGTGGGAGGCTCTTGCAACGGCTAGTTTTTTCTTCTGGGTCCTTTTGCGGACGTTGGATGCGATTTTTTTGAAATTTAATTGGTCCTCAGCCGTTCGATTAAGCGATATAAATCAATTTTGATTCAACCAGGTGATCTTCTCCTGCGGGAATCCCGCAGGGCTTTAATTTAGTGGGCTCAGCTTTTGACGACGGTGGAGATTGAAAATCTCTGTACCACCTTTGTAGGAATCAACGGACGTTAAATTTTCAAATATATTAGAATTATTACTAGCCCTTAGATGTCATTTGTTGTGATGGATTACGAAAATACCCTTGAGAAGGGAAGGGTGGTGGTGGGCTCTATCCACGCCCGATTCCTCGCTCGTTTTAATTGGGGGTCATGATTAAAGGTCCAAGGCTCCTCCCAGCCATCATCAGCTGGGGGCCACCAAGTGGGCCACTCGGTCAAAATCAGGCGATTTTTATCATGAAAAGAGACTTTTTTGTGTTGCATGTTGTAATCCTCCTTTTTTTTTTCTTTTTCCTTGTTTTGTACAAATGTATCATGAGCCCATCAACCCCACACAAAAGGGCCTCATCTTTTCACCCAAGCTATGGATAGATAGACCATACGATCCTCAGGAATATTAGAATGCCCAAATACATCATGATTACGAAGGAGGAAAAGACCACTTCCGTGTCATATAAAGAGGAATTTACCTGAAAAAATGATCTTACATGATCACTGGATGAAAAAGGGGATACTAGTTTATATGCTACGAAACCGGTATTCCCGCCAAAAAAATTTTTTTTTTGTTTATTTTCTACAAGCGACGACGTCGTCACACAGCAATTTTCTCATTAGCTTTTGTGAAGCAACGACATCGTCAGATATTAAAGCACACTTTCTTCCACTAGCTTCTGTGAAGCAACGACGTCGTCAGATATTAAAGCACACTTTCTTCCACTAGCTTCTGTGAAGCAACGACGTCGTCAGATATTAGAGCACACTTCCTTCCAAATTTTATCTTCTGTGTGGCAACGATGTCGTCACTGACCATTGCAATCGAAAAAAATGATGTGTGTATTGGTTTTATGTGCGAGCGCAATACAAGACATGGACATACAAGCTTCGTTTCTTGCCATAAAAAAGCATATAACTTGGCATTCAAAAATTCATATTAAAATATTTAATAATCCACTATAAAGCAACATTCAATAATCCATAACAAGCGAACGGTTTCTCCCAATAATGTTATGGAATTTTTGTACATTCAATAATCCATAACATTCTAATAATCTCTCATCTTGTGCGGACTTGTGTTCGTTTGTGGAAGGATGAAAGATTCATTGTAGGTTGATTAAGGTTGGATTTGACTTGGATGTTTATGTTGGCAATTCTCTCATCTCTATGTATGCCAAGACTGGGTGTATTGACTTTGCAGATAAAGTATTTGATGAAATGCCGATGAGGGATTCTGTTTCTTGGAATTCGATGATCGGTGGATATGCTTTAGATGGTGATGGGTGGAAGTCGCTGTCGTACTTCCAAGAAATGATGGAGTGTGGTATCGAAGCTGATCGGTTCAGTGTAATCAGTGCACTTACTGCTTGTTCTTTGGTGAAATCAGTGAAACATGGGATGGGGATGGGTGGAAATCAACTTACGTTGACAATGGGTGGAGAGAAAGAGAAAGTAAATGAAATGTGAGGGGGGGGGGGTTAGTCCATGTTGGCAGTGGATGAAGTGAGAGAGAGGAAGAAAGTAAGAGAGAGAAACAAAGAAAGAAAGAGAAACAAAGAATGTGAAGGGTGGGAAGGGGGGTACATCACGTTGGCAGGGAGGTGAGTGAGGAAGAGAGGAAAGAAAGAAAGGAAACAGAGAAAGAAGAGAGAAACGGTGAAGGGAAAATGGGGAAAAACAAAGAGATGGGTTGGGGAGGTTTCGTCGGAGATGATGGTGGCCGGCGGTGATGGTGCTGGTGGTGGTCGCGGACGGTGACAGGGAGCTCCGGGAGCATGGCTGGGTGAGGGAGAGATAAGTGAAAGAAATGAGAGATGGTTAAAGAGAGGAGCTCGGTCATGGTGATGGCAGCGGCGTCGTCTGATGGCGGCGAGCCAGCGAAGAGAGGGAGTGGAGAACGAGAGAGAGAGTTATGAGAGGAAGAAAGAGAATGAGAGGGATGGGGGCTGCTGTGTTGTGGAGAAGGGGAAAGGGGAGTGGTCTAAGAGAGGGAATGGGGGAAAACGATGGAAGGAAGATGGGGAAAATGGGGAAAATGATGTTTCAAGAGCGATGACGTTGTCACAAATTTCAATCATTATTAAAAAAAATGGAAGTGGTCCCGTGCCATATTTACTAGTGACTCATTTTTTGGTTGTAGGCCATCTTGGGGCCTTTTTTAGGTAAAATTCTCTATAAATTAGTGGAGGCATTTTTGTTTAGTGGCCATTTAAGATTATTTTTCAGATAAATTCCTCTAAAAGGAAATGGTATAATCCAACATTTCACATTAGGTGTTCCATGATTTCACTCATTAGCATATGTAAATGATGCCCATACATAATGGTTACATGATTATGTTTTTTTTTTCACATAAAGTTAAAATAACGTATAAATGAAGTCATTTTGATATAAAAAAAACATGTACTTAAAGAGGTTAGAAGGAGTAATGATACCTGGACATACTTTTTGGCATGAATCTTGGACAAACCCCTATGTTATCCCTTGAATATCACTGATATTCAAGGGATAACATAGGGGTTTGTCCAAGATTCATGCCAAAAAGTATGTCCAGGTAGACTTTTTGGGTTAGAAGAGGCACCACTGCAAAGTTTTGCTGATGACGGGTGGTGGTTTCAAATTTCTTCATCAACTTTTATTTTCTTTTACTCCTGTGTGCCATAAAGTTCAAATTGGTCATCCATTAAACCTCGAAAGTTTCATGCATTAAATATTTACGGATTTTGAGAGCTATTAGGATGTTATATATGTAATCAAAATTGTTCCAATATTTACTCAATGTGAAAAGGGTGATTTCCAACAAACATGTTTGTGTGTGTATGTGTGTTTTTCATATGTTTATAATTTTACATGTGCAACATTTGTATATGCAACTTTTATATATATAAATAGAATTTCTCACACCACATGTAAAAGTTAAACGGCTGCTAAGTAGCTAATGGATTTCATATGGACAGCCTATATGCAAATTACCATAATCAAGAAAGCGTTTTGCATTTTATTTTAGCAATTCTTTCCAATTTTGACTTTCACCCCTAGCCTTGGGATTCCTAATCTTTGATTTAACAACCTTAAAGATTAATGGTCCACTAACCAAGGTGTTTTATTTTATTTTATTTTTTTAGATTCAATGAGTCAAGGTTTGATGAGTATAAAAATGAGAATGATGCCAAATCACGGGGGGGATAAAAGTGTGAAAGGGGTTGCAATAATCAACGGTAAACCCCATGATAGAGTTATAGGAATTTGTTATAAGTTTTCATGTAATAGTTGAATCAAACCCACAACCCTTTGCATTTCGAGCAACATCCCTACAATTACACCAACTGAATCTTTCTTGCAAATGTTGATCAAAAACAAATTTAAACTAATCAGCCGACGAACTAATTGCGGAAACAAGGTCTAATATTTATGGACTTTCAAACTGTTCAACTGACGGGTCAATCGGGTTAGGCTGGCCAACCCAAACCCGACCCGTTTTTATACAGGTTAGGAAAATCGTAACCCTTGACCGACACGTGTATATTTCGGCAATAAGTCTACACGCACCGAAACAATAGCCCGAAATTTACACCGATCCGACGTGGCGGGCCACTCAGCGCTGAGTGTACTTTTTGTTTAGTGGGGCGTGGGATTCACATTTTGGGAGCCCGCCAGGAAGTGGTGTTACTATTTTGAAGAAGAAAAGAAACGGAGAAAAATAGAGAGGTCTCGGTCCTGCCCTAGAAACGAAGACGCCGATCACCACCCTCGCATCTGCATCTTCCAGAACCGGCGACGCCTCCCCCTCGCTTCTGCATCTCCTTCCCTCTTGGTCCCTCTCACGTCCTCGCGAAACCCCTCTCAAAGCACGCAGCGTTGGGCACCCGTCCGCCGAGCACCACCCTCCCCTCACCTCTGCGCCTCTCTCGTCTCCCTCGGCATCTCTCTCTCACGCTCACGGTCTCCCTCGCCAGCGCATCTCCGTCCCTCTCTCGCAGCCGGACTCACATTCACAGGTAAGGGCTCTGCCTCATTTTCGTTGCATTGCTTCTCTCTCTCTCTCTCTCTCTCCCTCTCTCCCTCCCATTGCAAGAAGTATTGAAACCGATCGATCATTTTTCTGCTTGGAGAGGCAAACTTTCTGCTCGAATCAATCTTCTCTGCTCATTGTTTGTGAAAATCTCTATTTTAGAAGGTGCATTTCTCAGTTCTGATAGAATCTGTTTAGTTTGATATGAAAATTTCTTGTTTTCATATGCATCGGTTGTTCTTGTTGACTGTTTATGAATTGAATAGCATGCGACCAGTCCTACATGTTTGAAAATCAATTATTTTGATCTTCTTACTCTTCGGTTTTGAGACTCTGTGTATGAGCTGATGAACTGTGAAATATACATGGGATTGGAGAATGGAGATACTAGTTACTGTTGTTAGTGATTCATTATGTGGGGCCCACTTGGGCAATTACAGTCCGGCATTGTTGGATGGTGTGTTCCTCCCAGATTTAAATAATCATAGCTGTAAGGTCTGTGACCTTTCTGGGTCAGTTGGGCCCAAAACCCGGCCCGTTGACCCGTTTAATTTGTTATTATTTTATTTAATTGTATTTTAGATATTTAAGTGGGTTTAGATCATGAGAGAGTTTCTTTTAGCATTAGAATAGTATCTGCGAAGTTTCGTTTGATTCCGAGTTCGTTTGATCATAGCAGGGGGGTAGTTTGCAATTTAGGAAAAATTGAATGTTTTTCCGAAATATTCCAGACGCCGTGATTTTTGGGTTCGTTGGAAAGGTCTCGTCGTTCTGATGACTTTTGTCTCTTGACTCGTCGCGATCCGGCGATCAGAAACCTTTCAAGTGGTCCATTCTGTCACCGGACCCACTTAAAGGGCAATTCGGTCTTTTCCTCCTTAATCATCTTCTTAAGCGAAGGTTGCCCTAATTTTCATTTCTTTTCTGCAACCAACAAAGAACAGCCTCCCATTTCTTCTTCTTCTTCTTCCTTTCTCAAGCCAGATCTCAGCCCTAGAAAACTCTATTCGGAGATCCGATCCGCTAGGATTCATCCTCGCTATCCCCTCTTGCTTCCGGTATCAAATTGGTAAGCATTCTCATACTTTCATCTTTTCATTCGTTTTCCCTTTGGTTAGATTTAGGTTCGATCTTGATTCTTTTTCTTTCTTTCTTTCTTCTCCTTGGCGTTCTATGTGATGTTTGATTGGGTTAGATTGTAGATCTTGCGGTAGAAAGCTTCTCCTCGAATTTCACCCAATTCCAATCTTCTTCTCGGTTGAGGCAAGTAGATCTGCAATTCATATATAAGCATGTATGTTTGTTTTCATTTGATTGGCTATGTTTTCTGTAGATTTCCCTTTAATTCCAAGCCTGTTGTAATTTTAATTGGAAATTTTATGTTAGGTTAGATTTTTGAAAAATGGATAATTGATGATAAAGGTTGTTTTAGAATTTCTTAATGGAATGGAATGGAATGTGGATGGAATGAATTGTTAGGAGAGCAGGAGGCTCAGTTTGGTGCAGGATATAGCCATTGGGAAAGGCTTAGTACGGAATGGAGATGATCTGGATCAACTAGAACAAAAAAATTCAGCAAACAGCACTTTCTGCACACGAACGTTCGAACACTTTTCCTGAACGTTCGAACACTTGAGCTCTCGGGAAATTGGCCTGGGACGAACGTTCGAACACTTCTTCGAACGTTCGAACTCCTGGCAATTGACCGATTTTAGACAGATTTTCCAACGATCATAACTTTTGATCCGTTCGTCGGAATTTCACGAGCTATATACCGTTGGAAAGCTCTTGGAATGTAGAATCCAATGGTTCTAGTTTCATCACGATCGGAGGTCAAAAAGTGATGTAAATACTTAGATTATTGATCCAGCTTATGTTTTATTGGAAATGAGACCGTTAACCTAGGTTTGGGCCTTAGATGTTGGAAACCATGAATTTGCTCTCACTTGACCATTAATAGGGATTGAAATCAAAATATGTGGCTTGGTGTGAATTCAATGGGTTGTCTAGGTATTCGTGTATTACATATGGTATAACCGAATGCATATGGAACTGAACCAATAGATGCTTAACATGATTGTACACCAAGGAATTTTTCTAAAAGCATCATTGATCCAATTTCCACATGTACTCCGTTAGAACACGTAGAATACAGGGATGACACCACTTGCCTATGATTGGATTGTAACATCTCCTTGACTTTTGACTTGTATTCGTTGCTTATGTTCCTTGTACACTCTTGGCATAAAATACTTAATCAATTATGAAACATAAATTCTTATAGAATTTAGGACTTGGACTTGACTTAGAGTGTACCTTAGGAAACCATGTCTTGTTTGATGAACATGACTGGCTAGTAATGGAAGGGGATTATCATGTGGCTTGCTTGTCTTGTATTATTTTGGAGAAGATAATCCCTAGAATCTTGTCTTGTACATGAAACTAGCCAGACTTGCTTGTCTTGATATTCTTGTGTCAGAACCACTTTATTATTGTTTGCATATCATGGCCATCTGCAGTTGGGATTTAATGACGAATCGGTTACTCCGGTTGTCGGGGTGGGCAGTCGGCGTAGGACGGCGTCCATGGCGTTGAATAGCTGGGAGCGGGCTAGGACCGTGCTGCTATTCCCAGGACAGGGAGCTAGGATCCCACTGGAGCCGGACTATGTATCAGTAGTCCAAGGGGATTGTTACTGGTACCCCGGGAGGTGGCATAGGACATCCTCGGAGTCTCCCTTTTGCTTGTCTTATTAGCATTTGCATGATAGTGGTTATTGTTAGATGATTGCTAGGATTCCTATTATTGTTTCTACATATTAATCTCGCTTTATGCCTAGCTTCGTATTCTTGTATTCATATGATCTTATACTTGTCATTACTCTACACTTGATGCATGTCGTATTTATTATGTTTTGTATATCTATTGCTCAACATGTCGTTGACTTTGTTCCTTGGTGTGCAGACACATCAGGTGAGTATCACTACGAGGAGCAGGCAGGTGAAGAGATCCCAGAGGATCTCCAACCAGCTGAGGAGGCACGAGAGTGGCGTGCCGATGACGTAGAGTAGCGTCATCACTTCCGGGCACGAGAGAGATACATGGGGATTCATTTAGATTATGCTTTTATTCATTTTATTTCTCTCGTTGGACCTTTCTTTTATTATTGACTTCCGTACTTTTATTGGCCTTGTATATGGGATGGCCAATGTAATAAATAACTTAAATTCTTAGTTTTGTCTATTCTTTCTTGCAACTTTAATTAATGAGACATTATTAATCATTGCTTGAGATTCCATATGCCTAGAGTTCTATGAACTCAATGTCTATTGTATTAAAAGAGGTTTGAAATATTAAATCCTCACCGCGGACTACGATCCGTGGCCCAAAGGACAAAATTTTTAATTAGTCCTAAAATTCACTCTCCGGATCCGGTTATTTCTTTAATCGGGTTCGGGGGACGTGACAATAGCCATCTGATCTTCTAAGCCTTCAAAACATATGGTTGGGAATTTTCTGTCCAACCCCTAATCTTTTTTGCGCCCCTTTAATTGGTGAATCCACCTGATTTATGGGACCCACTTGGGGTTTGATATGATTGGAATGATCATAGACGTCTGATTTTAAGCCTTCGAAATAGATGGTTGAAAAGATCATGTCCAACCCTAATCTTATGCTGCCCACATTTCATAGATAATGCCATTAAGATGTTCTACCACATCACTAACAAGTGATTCATCTTGATATGTGGGACCCACCTGCCCACCACCATTAAAAAATCATCAATGGTCTGCATCCCATGATACTATCATATTAATTGTTTAGTCTACAATGGTTCATCTGATGATCCCTACTATAGATGAGTGGTGTTGATAGGATGATCATAGCTACTAATTGAAGAACTTCTGCCCATTGAATGCTGATGGATGCTTTCTCACTAACCATCCATGTTTAAGCATATAAGATTCTCCATTCCTAATCTTATTACAGGAAGATAGTTATAGGATTCAATATATTCCATTGTGATTCTTCAAGTTGAACAAAGGTATAGTGAAGATTGTCACAGAGAGCAACGAGTCTGGATAGACTCCAATAAAGATTGCAAGACTGTAGATGAGCCTTGAAAACCAATGGTGCACCGGAATAATTAGAATGTTTCCTCATAATGAAGACACGGTTACTTCAATCAAAATGTAGCCTTGAGAATTTCTAAATGTGCATCCAAAGTTATCAAGCCTCATCCTCAAAACATTTCTTGTTAAGAAACATCAACAATACAGAAGTTATAAAAATAGTTGAAGTTCTTGTTTATTTTATTTATTTTTGTTTGTTTGTGAAGAACTTGAGATAAATGGCTTCATAATTCCTCAACTGGAAATTCCAATTGGCCTCAACATGTATGTCGATGTGGTTCTGGCAACTGTGTCGTCAAGGTTTCACGATCAATGAATAATTATGGTAATTTTTCTTATTTTCAAATATTGTTTTTTTTTTAACATAAACAAATATGTACCAACTAACGACATATATTTGCCATTATTTGGATGAGGAAAAAACAGGAATGCAATAACTTCATTGGATGGTGTGATAAATATGTGAGATCGATGGTGAATCAGCCATATCCTTATCACAGTACTCCGCACTATGCCCCCCCTGAAGCTGAGACCCGTGTGGCAAATGTTGTTACAAGATTGGAGAAGCTTGAGCAAATTTTTTGAATCTTCACGGTTACTGTGTCGAATGTAGCATCCATCATGTACTCTTTTTGATTGGAAGCTGCCATTATGTAAGGAGTTGGTTGATAAGGGATTGGTTAAATGGTAGACTTTTTCCTTTTTTATTTATAACTTATTTCTTATGATAGTTGTTGTTGTATGAACCAATTGTATTTGGTTAAATGAACGAATCAGTTATTTTTTTATATGATTATATGACAGCTTAATTGTGGCCAATGGATGTTATGAGACATTTGTAATTCTCCTTATGGTGGTGACTTTTGTAGCAACAATTTATGACTCTAGTTTCCATGATGATTGCTGCAGCCCAAATGAAAAATCATTTATGTGGGAGATTGACATCTTGAATATATCTTTTAAGGAAGAAGTTTCAAACCCTTTTAAAACCGCACACTTTTGCAACACAGTTTGCTGGAATTCTGCTGATCCACATTTGCTGAGTGCCCCTATTTGGGGCACTGGTTAACCCGCTTCCCGAGGGATTTTTTATCTGAAATTTGGGGCACCCAAAGTCCACAATATGAACTTAAAATCTGCTATTTCCCGGCACGATACAATCACGTTTGCCTGTTTTTAAAATGACGCACTTTTGCAACACAGTTGCTGGAATTTTGTTGAACTACATGTGCTGAGTGCCCCTGTTTGGGGCACTGGTAACCCGCTTCCCGAGGGATTTTTTATCCGAAATTTGGGGCACCCAAAGTCCACAATATGAACTTGAAATCTGCTATTTACCCGCAAGATACAATCACGTTTGCCTGTTGAAAAAATGGCGCACTTTTGCAACACAGTTGCTGGAATTCTGCTGAACTACATGTGCTGAGTGCCCCTGTTTGGGGCACTGGTTAACCCGCTTCCCGAGGGATTTTTTATCCGAAATTTGGGGCACCCAAAGTCCACAATATAAACTTAAAATCTGCAATTTTCCCGCATGATACAATCACGTTTGCCTGTTGAAAAAATGGCGCACTTTTGCAACACAATTGCTGGAATTCTGCTGCACTACATGTTATTGAAAAATAAAATATTAGATTGAAGGAAGGTGTTGAGATGATGGGCAGGGCCTTTAAATTCCATCTGTACATATTTCAACTAAAGGGTAGAACATCTTAATTCTGCTATTGTCGAATGTCATCAACAAGTTACTGAATAGTTGCTTGAATGAATCTCTCACCAAGTTACAGAATACCTGCAATGCCAAGGAACTGAATACATGCATGCTCAAGGAACTGAATACCTACACAGCCCTCACCAAGGAACTGAATCCCTCATTCATTTACATCGTAACCTACACAACCTTGGCCTCTGACACAGTTGAGATAAACTTGCAAAATTGTTTCACAAATACAAAAGGAGGGGCACAAAGTGATTCATTGATGGATCTGATATATCCAAAATGTCAAGAAATCCAACAAATCCAAATCCAAAACCAACATAACGTGACAAATTATCTGTGACAAAATCTAACGATTCCAAGTGAATCTTAAAAGATAACAGCCTACAAAGTATCCAAGTGATCTTCTTCACAGAATATTCTGGCAGTGAATCTTAAAGGTTCATTTCAAGATCTCCTGCCGAAACCTGCACATGCATAAAGTATATGAGGCCATATGCAATAAAATGAAGCAAAATTAAAGTACGTAAATTGGTGGCAAATCAACATACAGTTAAATTCATACTCTCTTGCATGATGATCTGGTCTAATCCCACAGGATGTGTCATAATGGCTCCATAATCGACCACCGTCGTACCCTGCACATGCATAATTTGATTTCAATTAGATTGTGAATAATTGAATGTTGTGTTTATTTGATTTAATAAATAAAACTTGTTAACCAAATAAGTGGTGTCAAACGTGACCACATCACCAAATTTAGTGAATGCTGCTCTACTCCTTGCGTCAGCCCAAAATATGTTCCTTACTCGATGCTCTATATCAAGATCCATGACATAAAAAAAGGATCCGTTGTCTTGTTGCATTTTTTTGAAATAGCTTAACATTGCCTCTGCATCCCCTTCCTTGAGTTCTAAGCGCCTAAGTTAATCCAGGTAGTTTCTTGCATCATTTGCTAACCATGGCAAATTCCCATGCCCCCTGCCTCTACCACACATGAGCTAACAATCTTGTTCAATCTAATTCCCTCTTTGTCATTCAATTCAAGCTGTCTCTTCACATGTGGTGGGCTTACCCTATTACTCTTGTGATATCGAGCTTTGTTCTGACTCATATCATGATTATGCTCAAGTACAAATGAGTTCAAAAGCCACTTCATGTCAAATTGTAAAGCAAGATTTAACGCTGCTTTTGCAATTTGTTTTTTTATTGTGGACGGGGTTGAACTGGGTTGCTTGTATTTGGTCTTGGCTCTCTACCCTTAGTGCAAGCAATTGTAACATAGCTCCTTTTTCCATCCGTTCCTTTTTTTGATATTTTTAAGGCGACAGCAAACCCGATATGCTTGGCATATCTTGTATAAAATTCATGTACTTCTTCAATTGAACCAAACATCATTCCCCTTTGAGGTTCCATTACTACCTCTTCTATGTTTTCACCTTCCTCCAAGGGCTTCTCCATCTCAACACTGTTTATTTCCTGACAAATCGTTCCCAATTCAATTGCATTGTCGTCTCCATCAAATTCACGTGATAATTCATCTTCTTCCATGCTTCTAAAAACAAAAAAAGCATTCATGTGTTGAGAATAATTTGATAAAAGAATATTAAAGATCATTACCAAAAAAATAAGATTAGGAATGGAGAACCTTATATGCTTAAACATGGATGGTTAGTGAGAAATCATCCATCAACAACCAGTGTGGCAGAAGTTCTTCAATTAGTAGCTATGATCATCCTATCAACACCACTCATCTATAGTAGGGATCATCAGATGAACCATTGTAGACTAAACAATTAGTATGATAGTATCATGGGATGCAGACCATTGATGATTTTTTAATGGTGGTGGGCAGGTGGGTCCCACATATCAAGATGAATCACTTGTTAGTGATGTGGTAGAACATCTTAATGGCATTATCTATGAAATGTGGGCAGCATAAGATTAGGGTTGGACATGATCTTTTCAACCATCTGTTTCGAAGGCTTAAAATCAGACGTCTATGATCATTCCAATCATATCAAACCCCAAGTGGGTCCCACAAATCAGGTGGATTCACCAATTAAAGGGGCGCAAAAAAGATTAGGGGTTGGACAGAAAATTCCCAACCATATGTTTTGAAGGCTTAGAAGATCAGATGGCTATGATTATTTAAATCTGGGAGGAACACACCATCCAACAATGTCGGACTGTAATTGCCCAAGTGGGCCCCACACAATGAATCACTAACAACAGTAACTAGTATCACCATTCTGCAATCACATGTATATTTCGCAGTTCATCAGCTCATACCCAGAGTCTCAAAACCGAAGAGTGAGAAGATCAAAATAATTGATTTTCAAACATGTGGGACTGGTCGCATGCTATTCAAATCATAAACAGTCAACAAGAACAACCGATGCATATGAAAACAAGAAATTTTCAGATCAAACTAAATAGATTCTATCAGAACTGAGAAATGCACCTTCTAAAATAGAGATTTTCACAAACAATGAGCAGAGAAGATTGATTCGAGCGGAAAGTTTGCCTCTCCAAGCAGAAAAATGATCGATCGATTTCAGTACTTCTTGCAATGGGAGAGAGAGAAAGAAGCAATGTAACGAAAATGAGGCAGAGCCCTTACCTGTGAATGTGAGTCCGGCTGCGAGAGAGGGACGGAGATGCGCTGGCGAGGGAGACCGTGAGCGTGAGAGAGAGATGCCGACGGAGACGAGAGAGGCGCAAAGGTGAGGGGAGGGTGGTGCTCGGCAGACGGGTGCCCAACGCTGCGTGCTTTGAGAGGGGTTTCGCGAGGATGTGAGAGGGACCGAGAGGGAAGGAGATGCAGAAGCGAGGGGGAGGCGTCCCCAGTTCTGGAAGATGCAGATGCGAGGGTGGTGATCGGCGTCTTCGTTTCTAGGGCAGGACCGAGACCTCTCTGTTTTTCTCTGTTTCTTTTCTTCTTCAAAATAGTAGCACTACTTCCTGGCGGGCTCCCAAAATGTGAATCCCGCACCCCACTAAACAATAAGTCCACTCAACGCTGAGTGGCCCGCCACGTCGGATCGGTGTAAATTTCGGGCTATTGTTTCAGTGCGTAGACTAATTGATATTTCGGGGGTCGGGTTTGATGGGTCAAAACCGAGTCGGGTTATGGTCGGGTTAGCGGGTTAGATAACATTTTGCCACCTCTTGCATGTTTCAGCAAGCACAATGTACAGGCCACATGGCCACTGCTCATCAAGTGCAAGTGTAGGCTTAGTCACTTCTCATCCACATGGGATAGTCCAAATCTTTTGTGTCTCACTCAAGCTTTTCCTAAGTTGAAGGTATGAATTTCTATAGTGGGGCCATATAGTGTTAAGACATGGTTTGCTCTTCGTATCTTGTATTTGAAAGCATTCCTAAACTTATTCCGTATGCATTTTGTGTGGATTTAGCAGGCATCGCTGGAAGATTAGTCCTACTGGGTCAAAAACCCTGAGGATACCAATCATCATAAAAAGAAAATGGTCCTACACATGTATTTGATGTCTTCAATTTTACTTCAATTAGAGTTGGTCTCGCATAAAATTGAATATATAATATACGATGTGGTTAGTGAATATGATTACTAAAGCATAAGATTACACTAGTCATGCTATTAAATTACACTATGGTTAGTGAATATGATTACTAATGTATGAGATTACACTGGTCGTGCTATTAATTATATGCTCGATTTTACAGTAGAATGAACTCACATTGTAGTAAATTTTAGGAATATCCTATAGATGGCCCCACTACAGAGTTTCACTCCTTTAGTTAGAGAATTTTGATTGGCAATTCCTATCGGCAGGGTTGGGATTTGGCGTTGGTAATTGGATGGTTATGGGGCCACTTATATTTTCGACGAGAGTGAGAAGGTGGTTTTTCAAACATGTGGACATGATCTTATTTGTGCTCATGGTGTGGTGGGACATGTACAGCAAGCATTTGGTTACTCCAAATCAGATAGCATCTTTTTTACGGAAGCAATGCGTGTTAGGTGACGTATAGAGTATATAAATAGGGTGTTTTTGTCCTTTTGACTCATTTAATGTTAAAAGAAGACCGCTGCCTTTATGAGAAAAAGACTTGGACCACATTCTATGAAACGTAGTGTTGAGGCACTTGCCGCCAAATGCCCCTTAGAGAAAAGCATATGTGAAGAGGAGTCCAAATCATTTGAGCCTTTGATGTAAACAAATTCTAAGTCAAACAAATGGAATTCCATAATAGCACCCACTTATTGAAAACCTAAGCATCTCGAATGCCTTCCCAATTCATACGGTATCATTTTTATTTGAATTCAGATCCTTTTTATGCTACAACCTAGAGAAAGGAACTCCAGAGTGTGGCCCATCTATTGAAATCTGAGCCTTTCAAAATAAACATCATCAAGTAGACGAGGTATCGTCAAATTTTATATTAATTCAAGTTTGCTCCACCATTGGATTATCTCAAAATTTATCTGAGTTAAAGCCCCTTTAGATCTAAAATCATTTTTCCCCAATTGTAGAAACTAGCAGGAAAGACCCGTGCTAAGCCTGGGTCTAAAAATATAACTAAATTCTTACATCAAATTGCGATCTCCTTTGATCGGTTAGGAAAATAAACTACGAGTATTTAAAATTTGTGACAAACTTAACTAAAAATTATAATAGATTTAATAAAGAGAATTCATTGGGTAAAAAGAAACAAAATTAGTATGAAACTTGATAAGAACAAATTGAACCCATGCTGCCCGGGCTGTATTTTGGAGCAGCATGGGTTCAATATGTTCTTATATTTATATATTTGTGATTAGTTACATAAATAAATTTATTTCTCTTATTTAAACATAATTCAATGGGTGAAAAGAAAAAAATTAATATGAAACTTGATAAGAACAAATTGAACCCATGCTGCCCATGCCGTATTTTGGAGCAGCATGGGTTCAATGTGTTCTTATATTTATATATTTGTGATTAGTTACATAAAGAAATTTATTTCCCTTATTTAAACAGAATTTATTGGGTGAAAAGAAAAAAATTAATATGAAACTTGATAAGAACAAATTGAACCCATGCTGCCCGGGCCGTATTTTGGACAGCATGGGTTCAATGTGTTCTAATATTTATATATTTATGATTAGTTACATAAAAAAATTTATTTCCCTTATGTGAGGCCCCACCCCTTGTAGACCCTCACTTATATTTGAATTGTTTAATTATATTATATAATAGTTACTTATACTAATTAATAGGGGTTAGTAATGGTAGTTATACTAATATAACCCCTAATTAATAGGGTATTAAATATTTAAGGAAAGTGCTGCCAAGTGTCAAAATTTCAGATTTTTCTAAATGAGACACATGGCGGGACTGGTTTTTATCTTATAATATAGATAGATAGATGCTCGTTTGTTGAGAATTGCAATGACATGCCAATACACTCATGGTAGGGTGGTGGTGTCTACACCTTTTATCACGAACGAACGTGTAGAACCTGAGTGGATCCGGTTTCCGGACTCTTCCTTGTGTCACGGTCCATCAGGCCACGTGGCACTGCTACTATGTGCCAGACTTGAAATGTGGGACCCAAGCATTCCCGTCGGTGCCCAACACTCACCCACGTTGCTGTGTCCTACTACCCATATGCCACGTGGCCACTGCTTACTACGTGCCGACAGATGTCGGGCCAAGGCATTTCTCATCAGTTGGATTATGGACACCATGCCTCCTTTTGCCGACCTTTAACTACATTCTCGTTCCGTGTCCAACTGCCTTTTCAAGTCCCTATTAACCACCGGCCAACCACTCTCCTGCTGTCTCCCTCGCATCTCCATCCTCTTCTTCAAGTAGAAGTAGAAGTAATCCTCATCTTTCAGTAATTCTTTGAAAATTCTCTGAGGCACTCTGCATATCTATCATGGGCCATTTTTTAAATCTAAATCGATTAAAATCATTTCACCATATTCTATTAAATCACAGAAAAACTTCGCTCTAATCGACATTGATCCCACCATTAGATTCCCTTACACGTTACTTTTTTACTATGTTTCTCTACTATTATCTTTATGTTTCTCTACTATTATCTTTTTCTAGGTGTAATCAATTTTACAGCGAATGGTGCTGTCCAAATTAATTATCAAATTTGATTTGACGCGTTTTAATTGCCATGGATTTTTGACGTATTAGTTATGACCACAACAGTGAGATAAGGCATCAGGCCCATGGGAATAAAATTCCAAGGAAGAGAGAGAGAGACTTGAAGGGTGGCCTGCCTGTGTCATAAACTCATGAAATCAATGCAATTCACCAACCAAAAAGTGCCTATTTGTACCGTCTGTTATCAGTCAATATAATATCATGATATTTAATCAGAACAGTTTCTTTTCTTGATAATATAATGATTCAGCATTTCTAAAGTATAGCCAAAATTGAACTAACATGAGAAAAAATGAGACAATGTTGGAACAAATATGGGAAAAGTCACGTGACAACATTTTATAAGTTGTGAATTTTTCATTTATATTTTTCACTATTAAGATTTTTCTATAACTCTTTTCCCAACAGTCTTGATAAATGTATTTTGAAATTTTTCCAAAGCGATAATTTCTCGAGTATAATGTTTTGTTATGGTTTTCTTGATTATTATAGCCATGGGATTGAACTTAATGAAACAAATTTGATCAACACAAAATAAAGTAAATGTTTAAGGGCTCTATATGATCATACATTTTTCTCTTCTCAATTATTTGGTTTCCATGAGCAATTGCTTATTCCTTACATAAGAAGTTATTCCTCACAAAGACTTTTTATGCGAGAAAAAGTTGTGTCCTTAACAATAAGAATGGTCCAACTTGGATGCTTGTCTCCTGTATCTAACACCATATGATTCAATAAAAAGGGGTTGTTTAATTGGTTGGCAAATTAAGCAACCTTGATGATGATGCCAAAAATAGATTTTCGGAACCACCGGTCGAGTAATAAATGCTAGGTGAGTAAATGAGAGAGAGAGAGAACTTATAGTGGTTCGGTCTGTATGACCTACGTCCACTTTGAATATGGTGATCTTTGATTGGTAAGATGGATTACAAGCGAGAGAGAGGTGAATAATATTTTAATCATTGCCCCTCAAGTGATGAGGAGACCCTGAATTTATAACACTTCCCCAACAGATGGGATAAAAATAAAGCAACGTCTCTCTGGAGCCTGGAGCCTCAGACGTGTCCTCGAGGAACGAGCAAGGCGGGGCCTGGAGCCTCAGACGTGTCCTCGAGGAACGAGCAAGGTGGAGGGCAGGTGAGAGTTCTTCGCGAGATTTGGTAGAAGCGGGACTGCTTCCAAAGCGACGTAGAGATGCTGCCTTGACTTGGTCACTCCGTGGATCTGGACCTGGGCTTCCCTGGTGGATTTGGATCTGGCTCATCATATTCTAGGCCACTTGGGCCTGACTCATCACTTGATTGTCACTTGCCAGTCGAGGGATTGATTTTGGGTATGTTACAATCTCTCCACTTGTGTGGGCTTTACCTTTTAACTCGTGTGAGCTCTCTTGGGTCCCAACTCTCTAGATTGGGATAATTTTTTTTGGAAATTATACTTACCCTTAATAATCATAGAAAAGTGATAACATATTCCTAGGAGCCGAATTGCTTGCTTGGGAGGAATTCATAACAAAATGAGGTCTAAAAAAAAATGAAGAAGTGAAGAGTGAAAGACACATGAATCCTCGCTTCACTAGAATTTGATTTACCATGCAATGGTTGATAATCAATTTCCATCAAAGGGGAGACAAGTCGATGGTTATTTGTATATCTTTAACTTTATTTTTTTAAAGTTTAGCTCGTTTGATAGAAATGCATTGTTTAGATTTTTTTTAATAAACTCAATTTTGAAGAAACAAACAACCCTTAACTCAGAACTAATAACAACTATACATGTGACCTTGCTCCCCCAAAAAAGAAAAAAAAAAGTTCACAGACGTAAAAGAAGGGATTATAAGATTGTTGAGATCTTCTGGACATTTTAGTCAAAAGAAAAAAAAATATCACATTCCTCTTTATAAATTTTGAAATAGAAGTGAAAAAAATGATTCTCAAACTATTTACTTTTAGAGATTTGGTGGCAAAACAATAGAAATGCCAATGCCAGCTTAGCCAACATGCTATACATCACAAACAATTACATAGATCACGCTATGATATTGCGACCGCATTTAAAACACCATGGTAAATATATGTTTTACTCATAAACATGCTAATAACCTATTTATATCATGAGAAAGAAAATAGGGAGATTTTTTTGTTATACTTTCTTGAAATATCCCAATGAAACACACAATTCTGAAAAATCTTAAGTCTACACGTTATCTTTGTGATAATGGGCCAGACAAGACGGGCCCACACGTGAAGACAAAACCCGCCATTCAGATCTAGAGGAGTAGCACACGTTCTAATGCTCCCGCGGTGCATCTTATCAAGTGCTCCGAACTACGCGAACTAAGCTCTGGAGAGCGACGAGCCCGACAACTTTCTCAGGTTCCTCCTCTGTCTCTCTCCAGCTTGTTCTTCGTTCCCGTTCCCACAAAAGGAGGTCACTTTGATTCCTCGAATTTGAGTAAAAATCCCTCTCCAAATCCATCTCTAGAGCGCTCGAATCGTCTCTCGCGTTCCTCTTTACCCTTTTCAATTTGCGAAAAATAGCATATGTAAGTCTCTCGATCCCTCTCTTCTCTTCTATTGTCTTCTTTCTGCATCTGATGCTCGGTTTCACTGGCCTTGTATCAAAATTTATGATCGGAACAGTTATATCTGTTAGGATTCTTGATGGGTTTTTTCTAAAACCTTGATGGGTTCTTGAAATTTGTTGGTTTGGTCGGTTTTTTCTCTTTCCTGTCATTTCTGCATCCTCTTTTGAGGTAAATTGGAAGGTGTTGTGCTTTTGTGATGTTATGTATTTGTTTGAGACGAGTAGAGATTAAGCATTGGTTGTTGTCTTGTTGAAGGAGTAACCAGCAGGGGTTTTAAAAATTCAGTTTTATTTGTTTTGAAGTTTCACTTTAAATCTTCCCATTGTTTTTTTTTTTGGTGATATTTACTTATCTGGGTGATGATGGATTGGGATTCTAGAGCTCTTTGTGCCATTACTGATAAAATAAAGAAGTTTAATAATAAGGGGGGATTGATATTTTAAGTTTTCAACCCACTACACTTGTTACTTCAACCTGGCACAGACCTAATTAAGAGGAAATTGGTGTTTCCACTCACTACACTTTTTACTTCAACCCTGCACAAACCTAGTTTCATCGCAATGGTGTTTCATTTGAGTGATTTTTATGATTTCTATAGTAGCAAATTTGCACTTGGTGGGATGAAAACAACCCCTGTCTCTGTATAATTCCTATAGTGTTGTTAATTATTACTAGGGAAGTGACTGGGGAGTGTGATGCACAATGGTGTCATCTGTTTGTTTTTTCATGTGTTGGCCACCCCCACCATTGTTGTGTCAATTTTTTTCCTCAGGTGATTGGAGACTTTAGGTCTTATTTCAGACATGGGATTTTGATTGTTGAGGTCACTTCTGGCTAATCCATAAGAATGAGTTTTTATCAAAGGGGTGAAGATTGAAGGGTTAAGGGTGGAGATTTGCAATGGAACATCAAATTCGTAGGATCTTTTGGAGGTCGTGGTGCGAGCAATCATTTCTAAATGAGAAGTGGCATTTTTTTTTTTTTTTTGGGGTGGGGTGGGTGGTGTTCCCTTGCAGATCTCCATTCTCTTTGGTCATTGAATTTTGTTTTCGGACAGGCCTGGATAAGGTCTACATGACTTTGTGCTCCAATGAAAATGCTTAGCCATTTATTTCCTCTTGACGGTGGAAATTAAGAAACATCTGTATATAAGCTTTCTTTTGCTCTCCAATTACTTTTCAGGATACATAATTATTTCTCCAATCATGTCACTGAAGTTTGGAATTCGTAATGCATCGCTTATTCTTATTGCATGGTCAAATAATGGTTAAGCTTTCTATTCGTGGCCATCGCTGAGGACAAACAGGAACATAATGGATGAGTAAATTTTGCAGGAAGGTGATTTGATTCTTACAATTTGGTATATTACAATTGCTTCACGTATCCCTGCTTGTGTTTCTTTAGCCGAATTTATTGTTAGTACATTGTTTATTAACAGCTAAAGTGGATTAGATGACATTTTGTGCAGGCTATTGTATGTTTTACCATCCTTCCTTGTGCTCCCTTTTGTGGGATTATTGATTGGTTGGTGACAGAATGACTTTGATCCTTTCTAAGGCCAAATAGTTTTCTCATCCTGAGGCAATCACAAAATGCTACGAAAACTGTATTGAAGAATGGACGACTACAAAGAGAATTCTTTGATGTTGCTCCCTAACTGGAGTGACAAGCTATCCGATCCAGATTCCCGTCTTTTTTACATTACTTGCGTTACTGCTGCCTTTGTCGGGATTTTGACTATTGCCTACACTATCTTTCAATGGAAAAGGAGTACTAGTTTAAGTTGGATGAAAGCTGTAGCAAGTTCAAAGAGGAACCGAAAAACCAAGCATAAGGTTCCTGTCGCAACCCATACATGGTACTTGGAATCTGGATCTCGTGGAAAGAATCTAAATTGTTGTGTCTGCTTGAACTCTCTTTCACCGCCCCAACCTCTTAGTCAGATGATGGCTTCAGATTACTCCTTTCACTGCTGTAATATTTGTGCTGCTGCAGCACACTTGAATTGTTCTCCGCGCGCTCACAAGGATTGCAAATGCGTGTCTATGTTCGGATTTAAATATGTGGTCCATCAATGGGCTGTGCCATGGACAGAAGTAGCAGATATACACAAAGAAACTCCTTCGTGTAGTTACTGTGAAGAGCCATGCAGTGGATCTTTTCTAAGTGGTTCCCCAATGTGGTGTTGTACGTGGTGTCAACGGCTGGTGCACGTAGAGTGCCATGCAAGTATGTCTAATGAAATGGGCGACATTTGTGATTTAGGGCCGTTTAGAAGACTGATTTTGTCTCCTCTCTTTGTGAAGGAACTGAACAAGGGCGGCTTTTTGAGTACAATAACACATGGAGCAAATGAAATTGCGTCTTCTGTACGTGGATGTCTTAGTAGGAATCAGAGTAAAAAGTACAAGCATGGGAGTGAAAACTCTACTGACTCAGCAAATAGCTCTAACACTGCAGACTTGTCCATGGATAGCACTGCTGATGCTCATCAAACATTGAAGCACTCTCATGTAAATGATGTGAACTGTAATGGTAGCCTGAATGCAGGGAACCTAAATCGAAGCAGTGAAATTGATAACAAGATGGAGGAAAAGCTAAACCAGAAAAGAACCGCTCCGTCAACTGAAATTGATGATTCTCGAATGCCAGGGGTGAAACAGAAATATGAATTGGTAGATTTGCCTCCCGATGCAAGACCTCTCTTGGTTTTTATCAACAAGAGAAGTGGTGCCCAACGTGGAGATTCACTCAGGCATCGTTTCAATGTTCTTCTGAATCCTGTACAGGTTAGTATCCAAAATCATAAAGTTTTTTGGTCAGCTCACTGATTAAGTGAATTTAACAGAAAAGGTGTGACTATCTCTTCCAAGCCTTTTGGATTGTGGAGGCATTGTATAATCCACTGCTTGAGGATAAGCCGCTATTAGTTAATGTGATGTGCTCTACCATGGGAACACCATGGCTGAAAAGTGTCGCAAACAGCACATTCTAACCCTTTTCCAAGGGAAAAGGGTGCCAAAAATTGAACACTAGGATCTCTCAGTCAAGATTATCCATCGAACAGGGTCCATCTCTGTGGTTCCAAATCAGATAAACCGATTGGATCACTGAACCATGGGTGATGGGCCCCACATGTACACAATCAATAACTCGATACACATTTCCTGTACCCAACCATCATGCCACTGTTGTGGATGGTAGACTGTGTGGGAGAGGTCACTTATAGAAGTCAAGTTTTTTGCCTTTCACGACACACATGGATCTTTATACAAGCAAATGACTAATTTGTGGACCTTTTACTGATAAAAAAGAATTGTGAACCTTTTTTAGGCCACTACCTTATATTTCAAACTTTCTAGTACTATGATTTTGGTATGTCACAATTTTTCTAACCACAGTTCAACCCAACATTATACCAGATAGATTAGGCTTGCCAAATTTTCTGCAATATATTTTTTTTACTCAGTTTTTTTGTGTTTTTATTCACAGTTCAAACTACATCACATGAGATAGGTTGTGTATTTTACTGATAATATATATACATCTCCTTTCCTGTATTGCATGTTTCTGTTTGGGTTTCAGGTGTACCTCATATATTGGTAAATTTGATCTCTAAAAGTGCAAGTTGACAACCTATTTTCATGACATTCTAGGATCACAAAAGCAACATCTATTTTTTTTTTTAAACAAGTAAAAAGATGTCTCATTGTGTATAATATATTATTGCACTTGGTTTGGGCTATCAATTTTGCCTGTCCCTTCCAATTTTAATCTGTTTGAATTAGAAATCCCCATCCATATGTTTTCCTTCCTGTCTAATGAAGCTTTGGTGCAGGTCAGGCTAACTCCTGATCCTTGACAGACTCTTACTCAACTCGAAGATTGGGTTTGATTCTTGAATGTTTAAAAACTAAATGTGAAACTGGATCCACTCTTATCCGACCCATGACAAGTTTGGCATGGGTGGTGGGTCGGGTTAATACTCATTTTTTAATTCTAAAGTATTATAAAAAAAAACTCAATTTATACACTTTAATTGCCCGACCCATAATGATGATGATGCTGATGATGATGACACTCTTATGTAACTAGGAGGCTATGAATTTACAAGCCCTCACCTTTTCAAATTTTGAGATACACCTTAGAAATTTTTTTGATAGACAAACTTTGTGCGCTCAGTGGTTGCTTCAACTGATATTGATGCTTTCTTCGTATTGGTATTTGAAAACTTGGACCCTAATTTAAACTAAAGATGTTTTATGTCTTTTACAAGGCGAAATTGATTAAATCTTGCCAATTTATTAAAGAAAATGCTTAACTGAGGCCAATATTTTATATAATCAAATATTGGACTTTGTACTCAACAAGAGCCCAGTCAAACCAAATAGTCAGCCAAATTTCTTGCTTGTCATTGAGTATTGGGACTTGCTTACCGCTGCATTTGATTCTGAGGCTGTCTATTCTCTTGAGAATCAGTTATCATCTATAGAAATATTTTTTCGATGAGTAATTATAATTGCTTACGTGGATTTCCTTTTTTTTTTTTACTCCAAATGTTAGAGGTAATAATATCATCACGACTCTCCTTTAGGTCTTTGAGTTGAGCTCAGCTCAGGGGCCAGAGGCTGGTCTTGTTTTGTTTAGACGAGTTGCACACTTCCGGGTTCTTGTTTGTGGTGGAGATGGTACTGTCGGTTGGGTTCTAGATGCCATTGACAAGCAAAATTTTGAATCTCCTCCTCCAGTTGCAATCCTTCCAGCTGGTACTGGCAATGATCTGGCTAGAGTTTTGTCATGGGGAGGTGGTCTAGGTGCAGTTGAGAGAAAAGGAGGCTTGTGTACACTCTTACATCACATCGAACATGCTGCAGTTACCATTCTAGATCGATGGAAAGTATCAATAGAAGACCAACAGGCCAAGAATAATCCACATACAAAATTTATGAACAATTATCTTGGTAATCTTTCATACATCTTCATCTATATGCATTTTTTTGTTTGACAATTATCTTGGTAATCTTTCATACATCTTCATCTATATGCATTTTTTTTGTTTGTATACCTATACAATTCATTGTAATATAATCTATGATACAGTTCAAATCTGCATTATGGATTCGTAATTTATTAGGATAGACTGTTTGGCCTACCTTTTATGAATTGTAACTGGCCTGATAATCACTCAGATTAATATTCAATGTTTGGTCTTGGTTATGTTCATCACATGGTGATCTTGTTATCTGGTGGTGGCATTGGATAGAAGTATTGAACAAGGTACGACACCTATTTTAGTGTCTGGTTTAATGTAGGACTTGGCTGAGAGAACTACATGAGATTAGTTGTTAATGATTCATGAATCAAACTGTGAATCATTCAAAATGAACTACTTGGAGTTCGAAGGCCTTCTGAGTGAACTAGGTAACTATGGACTAGAGTCACTAGACTAAATGAATGGTTCAGATCAAGGATATGGACTGCCTACTTTCTAAATGCTAATGATATTTTATAACTTGTCATGCACCTAGCAGTTTGTATATTTTCCCATACAATTATTTGAATAGTAAACTTCCATAATCATTATCCACAGGAATTGGAATTGATGCTAAGGTTGCCTTGGATATTCATAATCTGCGTGAAGAAAACCCAGAGAAGTTCTATAACCAGGTACTAGGAATTCATCCTTCCTCCCACCAATGTATTTTGAATTATTAGTCTATGTAGAGATTAATGAGTTGTTTAGTATCTTTTTGTTTGCTTAAAAACTCTATTTTGCTGCACAAAATTGAAGGTTCATTATTGTGTACATAGAACAGCCCATTGATTTGTTTAGACTGCAAACGTCATACCAGTCGTGAAATGTCCTTCTCCCCTCCTTTTGAACTGATGAAAGCGGAGAAGTGGTTTACAAATTACAAGCCCCAAATCAGATCAAAACTAAAATCTTAATGGTTTCCGCGGGGCGGGGGGGGGGGGGGGGGGGGGGGGGGGTGTGTTTGGTTTAGGCCCACTTAAACTGAGGTGCAATGGTCTTAACATCTGCTTAAATGGAGCTTTAATGCTTATGGCCTACAACGGACATGACATGCTGGCAACACAATATAATACGGGATAATTAAAAAGGGCTTGACATAAGGGCACGTTTGGGTACCGTCCATGGAGGGGAATTGAGGAAAACCCAGGTTTGGTGGACATGTGGGCGAGGAAAGAGGATTTTCCAGATTCTCAAAATGGTGATTCCTCAGTTCTAGGCTTCCAGCCCTCCCCAACTCAATGGAGTTCCGCTTTTCCTCACAACTGCAGAAAGGTGGTTTTACAGTAATTCTGACTGTCATTTTTAAAGGACTGGTTTTTTTTTTTTCATTTTCATTTTTATTTTTATGGGCCCACAATAAGATCTGAACCGTTCATCCTGTTTAAATTGCCCAAAATGACTAGGAGGTCAAATATTAGCTGTTGATTCATCACGGATTTTGAGATGTTTGCAAAAAAAACCAAAACCAAGAAAAGACAATGTGGACTTCTGTACCACATTTGCACAATCTGAATCCTTCCTCCTCTTAAGAAGGCCAAAAACGGCTGGAGGGTCAAATTGGGCAGCTTGATTCATCATGGAACATGGGAAATTTGAGAAAAACCTCAGGACTGTTGATCTGCCATAGTGCAAAAGGGGGATTTTTTGGCAGTTCTTTTTTTTTTCCTCCCTTTTTTGATTCATGTGGGCCCTTTAATAACGATCCGAACCATTCGGCATCTCCAAAAGGCTAAAAATAGCCAGGGGGTCAAATTTCAGCTGTAGATTCATATATATTTTGTGCTTGCGAAAAAGTCCAGATCCTAAAATATAATTTTTTTTAAATTTCCTGTGGGCCCCATTTGCACGATCCGAACTGTTCATCATATCTAGAAGGCCAAAAATGGCTGGGTGAAATTTTAGGTCTTGATTCTTCATGGATTTTGAGAAATTTGCGAAAAAAATATAATTATTGGATGGCATGTAGTGTAGATGGTAGGATTCTGCGGTGTTTGCATGGTACCCAAAATGTGCCCTAAGGGTTTCTGCCATTTTTCTAAACAATGGATAGCATCCCCCATTTTTAGTGAATGCGACCATATATATTCACATTCCACTTTCGACTCTTTGGGTTACTGTGGTTTTAATGCGTTGAGTCCTCTCAGGGAAAATAATATTTGCAGCCTCATTTTCCTTGTTACCATGTTTTATTGCCACATGTATTCATGTAAGGTAGGCTTTCTTGTACCTTTTTTTTATCACATACTACTTTTTTCTTCTTTGAGACGTAAAAACACTCATATGAGAAAATCATTTCTGTAACACTAGTGAGACTCATTGTGACTGGGCCCACACAATAATGCTGGCTGGGGCTACAAATGGAGCAGGCAGGTGACCAAAGTAAATGATCGAACTGCATAAGACGGGTGACAGCCAGGACCAAAATGGTGGCTGATTGGGGTGCATGAATAACTTTAAATAGGCTTTCAAGAATAGGGATTCACTCAACCAGTGGGTCGAGGATTCAGGTGCATGCAGGCGTAAATTATAGATATTGTCTGGCTAGCAAATCAAAAATCTGTCATTGTTCAATCTCTTCTTGTTTTTGGCAAGATGGACTCATTGATAGTCGCTTGGCTCTAGCCATATTCCATGAAGACGTGCATAATAATCACCCATGGACTTCTCCCCGTGGCCAAACTAGAGACTTTGTAGGTCAATCCATAATTACAAGCAGTGTTCTTTTTTTTTTTTTTTTTTTTGTAATAGTGTTCTTTCGAGTTAGATGAAATTAGATGACAAATCTTCTCATCACAGTAGGTCCGACTGATCTTGGATAGCATGGAATCTGGCAACCATGATATTGACACCCCAATTAAGTTTTTGGACATCTAGTGTTTACTTTCCAAAACTTTATACATTCGTTTTTTTCTTTACATTAAATTTGTGTCTTCAATTGCTAGCGACCCTCCATAATGCCAATGGAACTTCCAAGAACTCTTAGCTATATGCAGTACTCAAGTAATTGCATTGGATGAGTCCCTCTCAAGTCTCAACTATCATCCTTCATGAAAAGTGAGAGGATAAATCCTCATAACACCTACAATAGCAAAAACTTGTGATCCTTGTTGCAAATGAGCTTATAGACTCAAGAAAGACGGTGAAGGAGAGGGTGCTAGCCTATCTTTAAGATCAACATGGAAAAGGCTTATGATCACGTGGGTTTTTAAAATTTTTTTTCTTCTACATTCTGGGTAATTTGGCTTCGATGAGAAATGGAGGGGTTAGGTAAGGGAATGCATTTGACAATTCCTTTTTTGGTATTGGTGAATGGGTTGTTGAAAGCGTCGAGGGGTCTTTAGCCAAGGGGTTCCTTTTTCTCCTTTTCTATTGACAATTGTTACGGAGCCTTTGAATTCTCTCTTTGAAGGATGAGGGGTTGATAGATAGATTTAACATTTGCAAAGATGGGTTGGCCATCACTTATTTTCAGTTTGCAGACGATGCTATCCTCTTTAGTTTCTCACATTAGGAGGAGGTGGTGGTGCTGAAAGAATCCTAAGATTCTTTGAGTAAGCTTTAGGTTTGAAAATAAATATAGCTAAGAGTCTGTTAGTGGGAATTGTATGCTTGGAAGGGGGGTTTCATTGTTTCGACAGAAAGATTGCTTGTAAGGTGGGTAAAATGCCGATCATTTTTCTGGAGTTTCCGGTTGGGGGTAATTCGAGACCAAAGGCTTTTTGGGATCCCGATGTGTAAAAAACTCAAGAGGAACTGTTTACTTGGAATAATAATTATCTATCATTTAGAGGAAGGATTACTTTGATAAAGGCTTTGCTCTCCAATTTACCAGTTTATACTACATGTCCTTATCTAAAATGCCATTTAGCAGTTATGGTGAGGTTGGACAAAATTAGATATTTTTTTTGGGAAGGGAGTTGTGACGAAAGGAAACTTCATTTCATGAGATGGAGTGATATGATACAGCAAAAAACTGAGCATTACTTGTGTAATGGTGGTGGAGTTTGGAAGGGAGAGAAGCATTGCGGAGAAGAGTTACTGTATCAAAATATGCTGGGGATCGGTGAGGCAAATGTCCTAGTCCCTAGGTACAGGGTTTCGGGGTTGTGGGGTAGCATCTTGAGGATTGAGGATGAGTCTCATTTTTGTTTGGAGGTCTTTAATAGAGGGTTGGTTTCGAAGTGGGAGAGGGAAATGGAGATAGGTTTTGGGTTGGTGATTGGTTAGGGGTGGGCCCTTTACTGAGTTTTTCTTAGGTTCCTTGAGATAGTGTCCAATAAGATGTCTTCTGTCAAGGATTGTTATGTGGGCGGGGCAGGTTTTGTGTCTTGGGATGCCTTCTTTAGTTAGAGGAGTCCTTGGATGAGTCTTTGTTTAGTTTTCTTTCTAACATATTTACATGTAGGGATGAGGCGAATGCTCGTAGGAAGCCATGTCCTTCGGGTGTTGTCTCTTCTAGTTCGTTGTGTAGATAATTAGAAGAGAATCTGAGGGACAAGTCTTCTAGCTCGCTTATGTGGTTGGGTCAAGCTCCTCCTAGAGTGGATTGTGGAAGTGTTGTGTTGGCTTGGAGTGTCCGACAAGGTGTGGGCGGCGGATAATCTGAGGAGTAGGTATTTCTTCAAAGGCCATTCCTGATATTTGCTTGCTTTGTGGCAAGGAGAGGGATACGGTTGACTTTTTGTTCTTGCATTGTGAGTTATGCTTCTTCTCTATTGTCGGTTCTATTTAGATGCAGCATATCGGGTGTTTGGAGTGCTATTGCTTCTATTGGAGATGTGTCTAATGCTAGGGGCGAAGCTTTGTTCAAAGGAGTGGGCTTCAAGGTGGGGAATGGTAAGGATGTTAGATTCTGGTTGGATGACTGGGTGGGGGTGGGGCCCTTGTGTGGGTTATTTCCTAGACTCTTTAGATTGGCGGCCAATAAGGAGTCATCTGTTAGTGATTATTTTGAGGTAAGGAGTGGATGTAATGTGTGGGGTGTTATGTTTAAGAGGGATCTTCGGTCTTTGGAGGGGGAATTATATGAGGAGTTATTGAGTTTTCTTGCTAACATGTTTTTTTGCAGGGATACTAAGGACTCTAGGATTTGGAAGCCTTCCATTTCTGGGGAGTTCTCCGCCAAAGCTTTCTACTTAACTTTGGAAGGTAACCCCACCCACTTGACTCCTTCGGGCTCATGTATGGTTGGGGTTGGTTCCTCCTAGGGTTGAGGTGTTTTGTTGGCTAGTGGTTGCATCAAAAGTGGCCACTGTTGATAATCTAAGAAAGAGAGGAATGACTTCTACCAATATTCTAGACACATGTACAATGTGTGGTAAGGAGAATGAGACGATTAATCATCTTTTCCTGCATTGTGAGGTGGCGGTCCAAGTTTGGAATGACTTTATTAGGAGGTGTGGTATTGCTTGGTGTTGTCCGAAGAATATAGCGGAAGCGGCAAATGCTTGGCGTGGTGGGTGCTTCATTGGTTGTGGGCGTTTATTATGGAGAATGATTCATTTTGCTATTTTATGGTCTATTTGGAAGGAAAGAAATGAGAGGATATTTAGAGGCTCTTCATCTTCGGTGGTTGATTTGATAGATAAGGTTGCTTTTAGGATTGCGAAATGGGCTTCAATTCGGAAGGAGTTTACAAATATTAACTTGAACGATGTTATCTATAATTAGGAAGCTTGTATGGGGTGTCTTCCTTTTAAGGAGAGAAGATCTGTCCCTTGGTCTCCCCCTCCTTTTGGGGTTTTAAAGTTCAATGTGGATGGAGCTTCCAGGGGTAAGCCAGGGCCTACAGGAATTGGAGGCGTGTTGCGTAATTGTAAGGGTGAGGTGCTCCTTATGTTCTCAAACAATGTTGTAAAAATCGCTAGGCGGACGCTAGGCTGTGGGCATGGACTAGGGATTAATTGACTAGGCGGGGATTAATCAGGGATTAATCGGATTAGGCGTTTTTGATGAAAATCAACTATTTTTCATAGAATTTTAGAACACTAGTCATCACATATATGCAACAATATAAATAGACATCAATGCTTAGTTGATGCATTAT
Source organism: Litsea cubeba (assembly GCA_012931725.1). Taxonomy (NCBI): domain Eukaryota; kingdom Viridiplantae; phylum Streptophyta; class Magnoliopsida; order Laurales; family Lauraceae; genus Litsea; species Litsea cubeba. The sequence goes on along the minus strand of CM022945.1, from coordinate 35,571,732 downwards.
TAAAAAACACATCTCTTACTTAGTTGACTAATGCTTGCTATTTTTACAGATAACACAATGGCTTGCAGACATGTATGGCACAAGCATAGCTGCATATCCAAGCAATTGCTCAAAACCAAACCAAACGAGAATATCATCATATTCTAGTGCTGCATATCCAAGCAGTAGCAGAGCATTGTAACATGCTAGTGTTTCATACAAATTAAACTTCAAAAAACATCAAATCATCAATCATCAAAAATATCATCATGTTCTTCCACCAAGGCCACATCTACTTCTTTATCGGACTCAAAGTCATCATCTCCATCATCCTCTTCGGAGGACTCCTCCGACACAAATTCTTCCTCATCAATTTCTCTCGTAGTCCTAGTACTCCTCCTAGGTTGAAGCATTTCATCCGCTCCCACCGCTTGGCCAAGTACCTCCCACGTTGCTCCGGTCACGGGATCAACATCATCCTTATCATCATCAACTCCTTCAACCAACCAATGTTGAGCTTTACCACAATCATCCGCTTGGAGGATATCTTTATCATCACCAACTCTTTTCTTTTTATAAAGAATTTTGGAATTGAATTGAACATACACCAAGTTGTTCAACCTTTCAGAATCAAGCCTATTTCTCTTTTTAGTGTGCACCTACAAGATAACATTATAATATCATGTAAATCAACATAGCAACTAAATTACAATGTAAAAAGAATTATGACTTGCAAAGTAAGTGACATACCCCTTCAAATGTACTCCAATTCCTCTCACAACCTGACGAACTTGTGGTTAAGGATAGAATCCTAATTGCCATCTTCTTCAAATGTGGTGCATTACCGCCATAATTACTCCACCATGCAGCTAGCGTTAACAAAAAATGACTAGTTAATAACCATTTGTTAAGAAAGTCAATTACTCAAGCCAATAATTAATGATATTATGATACCATCAACTAGGACTTACCAGGATTAAATAAGCTTACACCTTTAGTTTGATAAGCATGTTCAACTAGCTTTCTTCCAAACATACCCTGCAAGTTCTTATACTTCACCAATTCTTCATCCAAAACTTTAGTTTGAGTATCAATATCATTTGGGAAGAACTTCTCCACACAATTGACTATAGCATCCATGTAATCAACATCTTCTCCTATCTCCACCCTATTCTTTGCAAAGTAGTATGGATTAAGCATATATCCCGCCAAGTGCAAATTCCTATCAAGTCTTTCTTTGGATTTACTCTCAATTATGTCTAGAATTGGTTTGTAATTCTTTTCAATTCCATGAAAGACTTCATCCTTTATCACTTTCTTCGCCGCTTCAAGTTCTCCATACAACCAAGGCATAGAGGGCTTATCACTATCAACAAGGCGGAGGACTTTTACCAAAGGTCGAAACAAAACCAAACATGAGTTCAAGGATTTCCAGAATGAAAGGCTAACCACCGTCGCATATGCCACTTTTCCCTTTGCACTCTTAGAATGTGAATTCCGACCCCAATCTTCAGAAGCAAACATAAGTCTCAATTGCTCATTTTTCTCTACCAAACTTTGCATAGTTAAGTATGTGCTAGCAAAGCGTGTTACTCCGGGCCGTACTATCTCACGCTTCTTTGTCATCCTTCTCATCAAGCTTAACGTTGAGTGATGAGAGTATATGAAAATGGTTAAGGCCCTTGCCTTATCAATCGCACTCTTAAACCATGGAAGCTTACCAATCCCCTCAAGCATAAGATTCACAGTATGTGTGGCGCAAGAAGTCCAAAATATGTTAGGCCTCTTGGCTTTCATCAAAGTCGCCGCAGCCATATTGTTGGAAGCATTATCCGTCACAATTTGGACCACCTTCTCTTCCCCTACTTGTTCAATGCATTTATCCACATACTCAAATATATAGCTTCCCGTATGTGAGGCATCAGAATCTTCCCTTGATGAAATAAAAGAAATCCCTTCCCCACAATGCACACATAAGTTCATAATGCTTCTTCTTTTATGGTCGGTCCAAGCATCAGTCATTATAGAACAACCGGACATGGACCACTCCTCTTCATGCTTTTTAAGAGAGTTCTTAACCCTCGAAACCTCCGCTTTCAAACATGGGCCACTCATTCGATACCGACTTGGTGTAGGTAATCCTGGACCAAACTGCCCAATAGCTTCCGTCATTAGCTTGAAACTATCATTTTGAATGGCGTTGAAAGGAATGCCACTCTCAATAACCCAGCGTGCTATATATTGTTGTGTGTCAAGCACCTTCTTCTTATCCAACAAAGCTACTAGATTGGCTTGCCTTGTAAACTTTGTAGTGGAAGTGTCGTAGTGTTGTTGTGGATTAATCTCCACAAATCTTCCCATAGGCCCAATATCAATTGGCAAGGGTTGGATGTCCTCATTCATCTCCGCAACACCATCAGATATTGAAACTTCCTTTCTAGTTTCAGTTTCTTCACTTTGTTTTCTTTTTCATCTTAACACCGTCTAGTGCCTCTTTTCATGCCTTTTTTGCCTTGTCATTCGCCTTATCACAAGCCTTCACATTCCCAGTTCTACCAACTACATGACATTTTAGTCGATAGATGCCTTCGGAGAGATTCTTCCCACAAAGCTTGCATCTGACTTTATCAAGTGATTTGGCATCAATTAATTCTCCATACTCCCACCCAACATCATTAGATCCACGTTTCAATGCATTTGCGATATTTGCATCACTTGTTGCTTCACCCATGGTATTGGTGTTGGAAACCGCCGATGAAGTAGCCATACTAAAGCAGATTGTATTGGAGTTGGAAGCCGCCGATGAGTTAATTGGTTGGTTAGATTCGATTGTTAGAGATGAAGTCATGAAGAGGAGACTTAAGAGAGAACAAAAAAAAAAAACAGCAGCAGAAATTAAAAAAAAAAATAGCAGCAGCAGCAAGAACAAAATTAACATGCAGAAGAGCAGAAAAACGCAGCAGCAAAACAACAGCAGAGCAAAAAAAAAAAAACAGCAGTAGGAAAAAACGCAGCAGGCCAGCAGCAAAACAACAACAGAGCAAAAAAAAAAAAAAAAAAGCAGCAGGAAAAAACGCAGCAGCAAAACAACATGCAAAAGAGCAGAAGAGCAAAATTAACAAAAGCAGCAGCTAAAAAAAAATAAACAGGAGCAAAAAAAAAAATAGCAGTAGGAAAAAAAACGCAGCAACAGAAGCAGTGGGTGTGAAGAAAAAAACGAAAAGAAAGAAAGCAGCAGCAACAGTGGAAGGGAAAAAAACGAAAAGCAGCAGAAGAAGAAAAGAAAGCAAAGCAGTAGTGGAAATATGAACAGCCGTGTGAAGAAGAAAAGAAAAGAAAGAAAAGAAAAAAAAAAGCAGTACTTGCGCAGCGGTGTGAAGAAACAAAATGAACAGCAGAGTTGGGCTTGAGCCACTGGACCATTTTCCTCCTCCTTCCTCCTCTTCTTCTTCCGCCGTTTCTCCTTTTTTTTTTCTTCGTTTCGTTTCTGACTCAGGAGTTAGGGCACGATATATGCTCTAAGTGCTGGACCAATTTATGACTTAAGCCCATTAACCTGTTGGGCTGGGCTGGACCAGTTTCAATTTTTAAAAAATTTAAGTTATGGGCCGGATTGACCGAAGCCCACTAGGCGGATTAGTCGGATTAATCAGAATTAGGTGGGATTAGTCGGATTAATCAGTACACCCGATTTTTTGCCTCGCCTAGCCCTTAGTCGCGGCGGTGACCGCCGCCTAGGCCGATTTTTACAACACTGTTCTCAAAGAATGTGGGCATTTGTGACTCGAACGAAGCCGAGGTGTTAGCTATTTTGGAGGGTCTTAGGTTGTTTGCAAGGAGATATATTGGTGCTCTTGTGGTGGAAGGTGATTCCTCAAATGCGATCACTTGGATATCCAACCAAAAAGATTTTCCTTGGAAATTTCAATTTCATTTTAGTGAAATCAGGGAGCTTTCGGCCACTCTAAATGTCTTTTTTCGTCATGAGGTTAGATCAGCTAACTCGATCGCGGATACACTAGCCAACAAGGGGTTGAGAGGTTGTCTCCATGGGTGGGTGTGATTATGTAATTAGGTTGGGGTTGGTATAATACTCTCGTACCTTCTCTTTTATTTTTTCAGCTTTGTACTTGTTTTCTCTCTTCAATAAAGCTTTTGTTACCATTTCAAAAAAAAAAAGTCATGGAGATTTCCTGGGTCTCTTGCTGGTGTGATTGAGGTGTGGAGGATAGTTCCATTCTCTGGCCGTGCTGCTATTCTATGGCGTTTGATTACTTTTGCCATATTGTGGTCAAGTGTGGAATGAGAGAAATGACCATTTTTAAAGAGGGATTCTAAAGACAGATGATCTTTTCCTAGCGTGCTGTTAAGGCTGCAAAATGAACTTCAAGAAGAGAATGTTCGAATTTAATGCTTGATGACATCTTACATAATTTTGAGGCTTCCATTAGTTTTTAGTAGCTCTTCTAAGGTGAAAAGGCAGGTTAGCTGGATTCCTCCTTTGAAAGGTCTTGTGAAATTCAACGTGGATGGAGCGGCAAGGGTCAAGCCTGGTAAGGGGAGGTGTTGATGATGTTTTCTAAGAACATTGGGATTAAAGATTCAAACTAAGAGGAAGTGTTGGCAATTTTGGAGGCAATGTGGCTGATTGTGGATTCTCAATTTTGTAAAGTGATTGTTGAAAATGATTTGTATAATGCCATTGCTTGTGTTTCTTCATTTGGTGCGGGTCCTTAGAAGTTCCATTTCCTCCTCATGGAGATCAAGATGTCCTCTTTGATTCTCCCTCAAACTCCCTATCCCCAGCACGCCTTCCTCCTTCAGCTTCACCACTTCACTTTAGAAGCTGCATTTAGTTGCTTCTGGGCATTGCTATCCCATAAAAGCTTGCATTGAATGCTCTACAACAATTCTACGAGGTGCAATTTTTGTTTCTCTGCATTGTTTTGTGAAAATGGTGACTATATATAACTCAAAAAAGCTATACAGTATAAGAGAACTATACTGGTCACAAAGAGCCCCCAACAAAAAACATAGGGGAAAGGATCTAAATAAAAAAAGAGCCGGAGCCCCAAGTGATAAAACAAACGAAAAAGACATAACAGCGGTCTTAATTTGAAGTAACTTGAATTCTATTGTGATGAGATATGGCAGGAACTTGACATGTATATGGCAGCGGTCTATTGTGATGAGATATGGCAGGAACTTGCCATGTATATGGCAGCGGTCTTAATTTAACACATAAAAATGGCAGTACAATAAGGATATATTGCCACTTTTGAAGTATCTTGGAATTCATAGATTATAATTCACCAACCAGCAACTACACAGCCTGAATTGAGGAGCACTCAGACGGCTTAAACTGTGTATTGAAATTGTAGGGTCTGCTATCTGAATCATACAATTTAACTTGAATCGCACATAGTTTGATTCAAATGATACTGTTAAATTGCAATTTACTTTAGATCATACAACTTATAGTTAAACTATAAATTTTGAATCACAAATTGTGCGAATTTACTGAATCTCACAATTCAACTCATTATATTCTCCTTGTCACTTTCTTTTTGTCTTGTATTATTTTATTTTTTTTTCATTTTTCTCTTCTCCCTGTTTCTTTCCTTCCTTGTGGGACTTGTAATAAAAGGATTTTGGAAACTTTTTGAGTTGTTATTTGGAAAACAAGACTTGTTTTTTTAAAAGAAGATGACATGCAGTAGACTACATGATTATATGAGATAACATATAAGACGCTACACCACAACAATGAGTTATTTATTCAAGGAATCATATAATACATAAGGTTTAGAGATCCTATCTCTATCTCTCACTTTTACCAGATGATAAAGGTTGACAACTCAGTTCCCATGTCAATGTGATATTCTAACCTTATGTTGTAGGCTGAGTTGGGTGTTGGCAATTGGCATTGGTCAAAATTTGTTTAGCTGAAAAGTGGTAATTCTCGTGCAGTTTATGAATAAAATGCTTTATGCAAGAGAAGGTGCAAAGAATATCATGGATAATGCATTTGCAGATTTTCCTTGGCATATACGAGTAGAGGTGGATGGTAATGAAGTAGAAGTTCCTGAGGTACGTTTGCAGATGCAGAGTTGAGAATCATCATCATCATCATCTCTCTCTATCTCTCTCTCTCTCTCTCTCAGTGTTTCATACCATAGCAGGATGCAGAAGGTGTGCTTGTGGCAAACATTGGAAGCTACATGGGAGGAGTAGATTTGTGGCAGAATGAAGATGAAAATTATGACAATTTCGATCCACAATCTATGCATGACAAGATGCTGGAAGTAGTTAGTATATCTGGAACATGGCACCTTGGAAAGCTTCAGGTAATATTCAGTTTTTCCCATCAGTGTATAAGAATTAAGATATAATGTGGATGCTTCACATCACTTCCATGGAGAAGTCACAGATATTATTATGATGAATGTCCTACAAAATAACCCGATTTCATGGTTTTATGATCTAAATAGCTGGGCCAGGGTAGTTTTAAAACCCACAGTTTCTGAACCTGTTACTGTTAGGTCCATTTGCCGATATGTACCATCCATTATATCCATGTAAACAAAAAATGGCGCCTTTTGTCAACCTTTTTTCTGCAGTTATTTTACATATTTGAAAACCTTCATTCTTATGGTGTTTAGGGTTTTTTTATGGTAAAAAAAAAAAACCTTAGAATATAATATGAAGGTGGTGCATATCAACTTTCTATAGATTTTTGGTTTTAAACTGATGCCACTACAATTACCCTAATGCCAGAAACTGGTATATGTTGGGTGATGTCTGTTCCTCACACACACACACACACACACATATATATGGGTATGGAATGGTTAATTTGTACATCAATGGCTTCCATTTCTTTTAACCAGTTAGACAAGGGAGAACAAAATAATTCCACCCCCCACTCTCCTCCTCCTCTCTCTCACCCACGCACACACGCACGCACAACACAGAGACACATGCGCGTGCGTCCATCTTAAGATTGTCAGAATGGGAAGTTAAAAAAAGGTACAAGGATACTTTTTTTACCTAAAAAGTTGAATATCTTGTTCTTTTTTATTATTAACAGAAGGATGAGACCATGTACGAAGAAAAATGTAGGTCATTTGATAGACCCCGGGCCCCACATCCTTTTAAGTCAAAGCTATTGTCAAGAAACGAAGTGTAAATTTACATAAGTTCGATGTTCTGTGTTTTGAATGTAGATTTACTTTTTGTGGTTATGTCCAAATTCTGAGAATTAGCACTTACATTGGTATTTAGATTCCACAAATTACAGTTTAATGTTTATAATTGAAATTTTCAATGTTAAAAGATTTAGAATGTTCAAAGTGATGCTTTGCTATTATACTTAGTATAATTTTTTTGGCTGTTATTGTGAATATCTAGTATATTCATCAAAGGCTGCATACAGATTTCCTTCTTGGTTTTTGTTTTAAAAATATTGTTTGTACTGGAAGAACTTCATAATCAAGAGAAACGCTAGTACGGTACCTCATGCTTTGACTCGGTGTTTGATGTGTAATCTTGTTTCACATTTCTCTTCTGATCAGGTTTGATCCAATTTAGCCCATTTTCCATTTTCAGGGAGTTGCCCACCTTGGGAAATAGCCCTATTTTTCCTTTTTGTATTATTCCTTTAATCTTTGATAAGAATTCTGTTATTTTTACAAAAAGAGGAGAAAATGATATCTGCTGGCACAATGGTCAAGGCCAATTGCAACCTAAAGCATCAATGAAATTGTAGGAAACAGTACAAAGTAGCTGATGGTGCTCAAATTTGGCATTACATGCAAGTGTTATGATTTGAATTGGATGCTAGATCACAAAGTATTTACTGAAACTTGTTACATGCGTTGGAGCAGGTTGGACTTTCTCGAGCGAGGAGGCTGGCACAAGGACAATCAATCAAGATCCAACTTTTTGTTGATTTACCAGTTCAAGTAGATGGAGAACCTTGGATTCAGAAACCATGTGCATTAGTAATATCGCATCATGGCCAGGTTCTCTCTCTCTCTCTCTCTCTCTCTCTCTCTCTCTCTCTCTCTCTCTCATGCACATACATTTATTCACAATCTTGGTTCAAGTGGTCTGTAGCTGTTGCTATTATTTGCATTAGCTTTTTACATAGTTGCTAGCATCTGTAAATTGAGGGCATGCTTTCTGAAGTGTGGAATTCCATGTCCACCATTCACTTGCATTGTTTACCACAAGCTAATGTTTAAGGCATTCCCTTTTCCTGTTGGTGCACATTGGTTCCCTCGTTTTTTTTTTCCTTTTCTTTTCTGTTGAAAATAGGCGACCTTTCCTGTTTATTCAACAATAAGGAATGCACATGTTGACTTGGAAACCTGAGCCTATCAACCATTTCAACAGTGTTTTATTTTTTAAATAACTCTGTCAGGGGTAAGATTGGTCTTTCAAATTGTTTTGCTTCCCTAACAGGACACAATAAGGTCGCAAGTTGTACAATATGGAGTCCCTGAAATTGTGAACCTCAAAATAGGACTTGTAATTTAGAATTCTATTTTAGTTAATTTTATTAACTATATATGACGCTTGGGGAATTATAATTAGTTATGTAAATGTAATGTTACACTTCCAACATAAAAGACATTTATACTAAATGTAAAAAAAAAAAGTTTTTTTTATTAGAAGGGGCAGAAGAAAAAAAATTGTGGTAAGTATATTGAATGTACTTATATTATCTGAAATTTAGATAAAATTGAATGAGGAAGTTCAGATGAATCGAGCTGGGATCTGAACATGTTCCTAGTGGGTATTTCACCCTTTTATAACCTATGATGCACTGATACTTTAGAATTGGCACGGTATCATATCTGATACTTCACTTTTTATGTGTAAAATCCATATCCCTATCCTGTCTATGGCGTGTTCCTGCCATTACCTACGCCACATCTAGGTATCTAAGTTCAGAACTTGTCCAACACATGGTGAAGCCCTTTGGACCTTCCTCAATATAGGTAAAAATCTGTATTTACTTCTTCTGAGGTCCTAACTTGAAAAGAAACAATTAGTAGTTTTGAGGTAAATGTATTGAGGTCAACGTCCACCCTCGCTTCTGAGTAGTCATAATTGTGGTCGAGCCCTCGTCCTCACTATAAAACCATTGTTGTGCCGTTTCCCATCACCAATTGGTTTTAGGATACGTAGTAGCTCAATGGGGTGTAAGATCCTACAAGTGGTATTAGAGCCTGGTAGGTCGGGTGTTCGAGTCACGGGACGCGTTTTGCGAGTTGCGTAGTAGGAGTCAAGGCGGGTGTGCTGTTGAGGGAGGGGTTTCCCAACACCAATTGGTTTTGGGATCAGTGGTAGCTCAATGGGGGTGTAAGATCCTACAAAATGAATATTTAAAGAAAGAACACAACATCCAAGGCATGCATTCTTATGGGAAATACATTGGCATTCCTATAGATAAGTACGCAGCTACAGTAGTAATGGAAACCTCACAGCTAATTGTCCACCATAAATGTGATCATGCATTCACCATCACCATCATCATCATCAAAGTCTTGTCCCAACAATGTTGGAGTCGGCTACACGAATTCTGTTTCTCCATTCCGATCTATCTTGAGCCAAAACCTCAAATAAGTTACACTTCTTCATATCTATTTGTACTACCTCCATAAATGTGATCATGCATTATCTTATAGAAATATTATTTAATAGATATCTTATACAAGTACTCGGCAAGGATTATTTTCTTTATGAACTATGTTACTGGCATTCAACATGATAGATACATTACATCTCTGATGTTACTGCACCATGAGATTTGCACAATGATGATGTGATAGTTTGTGGGATGACTAGATGTTTATTTGCTGTGTTCTATTGTTAAGGCATTCATGTTGAAGAGGACAGCCGAGGAGCCCCTCGGTCATGCAGCTGCAATAATTACTGATGTCCTTGAGAATGCTGAAACCAATCATATAATTACTGCCTCTCAGAAGCGGGCCCTTCTTCAAGAAATGGCACTTCGACTTTCCTAGGTTGCGCCCTAGCCTCGTTTTGGTTTCGTTCACCGGTTCACATTATAAATACCGCCATGGTAATGTTGTTTCTGTGCATATATAGAAAGTGACAACTCTTCAAATATGATTCATACACCATGTGCATCTCAGTTTCAATTCTTTGTTCAACAATCTTCTCACTCGTCATTGTGTCCAATTTTGTTCGTTCTTGACAGATTTTTCTTGACAGATTTTATACATGTAAGTGGGACCAAATGCAAATTAGAAGTCATTCCATTACACATTGAAGGAACTGGTTTAGACTGATGAACTCATTATTCCATAAAATGACTCTTTATCTGATGATGGATTGCTTCCAGCCATTGATGCCAATCAATGGGTTAAGAGCATGAAATAGAACTATCGACTAATGAATGAATAGCCCAGAGATGAGTGTGAAGAGCAGTAGAATCAATATGGGAAACATGGTTTATAGTTTCTTTTCTTTTTTTTTTCCTTTTCCGCGGTCATTAAAAATCAGTTTTGGTGAGACTGGAACCAGTGCCTCCCCATGAGGATCCCCGAACCCGCTGCCTTCGCTTGAGCTTGATCCTGAACCAGATAACTACTACTTTCTCCAAACAATGGACTGTGCCCCCAATAATTCTAGCCCATTTTGTCCGAACCAGCTTCGAAAGAGGATCCCTTATCGATGGTAATGATCAATTTATTCCATGGAATAAAATTCTTAAATCAACACTCACGGGCTCAAGTCGTTCCATGAATTTTTAGTCTAGGATTTTCCTTTCTCAACAATCCTCCTTTGCATGGTCCAATATAGAAAATTTATTTTGTTTTTGTACTTGCAGATTTGATTCAGTCTTTCTTTACTTCTCTATAGTGGGGATGGTGATGTGTGATACCCGATCGCGTCCATATTATTAAAAGCTTGTGATAAAAATGGGGTTTTGTTCAGTCCTCCAAAAATAATATTCCAAAGCTATCGCACGTTCTCAGTTGCTTGTGGATGAGGTCCATCTATTTTAGCCTTTTTTTTTTTTTTTTAAAGATCGAACTAAGTTTTTTTATTTTTTAGTACACTGTTGAGTTTATCATACAAGTAGAGTTTGGTGGGTCATAATTGTTCTGATCTGGACCTTGGTCCGACCCAAATCAATTGGCCCCAAGTTCTGGTCCTGTTTCTGACCTGAAAACTTGGGTTCTCACTTGATCCTCTGTGTGTGATGTAGTTTTTTTGGATTAATGGGGAGAGGTGAGAGTTGTTGCACTTCCCCCATTGACAGCCCAAGCAATCTATGCACGAGTGCATCTAGGTAGTTTTTTTTTTGTGCCATATCTCGAACCCATGACCTAATGATCGAAGCAATTGGTTTAAACCATTGTGCCAAGGTAGAGATAGGCGCGCGCAAGTGAAGTTGTTATACAGTAAGGGCCAAGTCATGTCTGTGCCTGCGTGGGAAGTAGGATGTGGTCCTAGTATTAAGTCTCTCCAAATTCAGGGCCCCTCATGGAATTGGAGATACTTCTGCCATGACCTTCAGCTTAGCCCTTGGCTAGATGGGGCTGGTCAGGCTTCCCAAAATCGAGTCCTGTGGAGTTTTTTGTGCCTGATATGTTGATGGTCGTGAGAACCAGCTCTGGCCATAATTTTTAGCAAGTACATGATGCTATTTTTCAGTCAAATGTTGGGCCAAAGGGAGTTTTAGTCTGCCAATTAAGCTAATATTGCCCAGAGTTGGCCTTCTTTGGTTATTGGGCTGGAGATAAGTCTGGTCACAACCTATAAACTTGGCCTAAATATAACCCGTTTGAACTAGACCCTCATTGTCACAATGCAGGCCTAGCCTGACCACTAATTTGGTCTCATATTGAGGTCCATACTCTATGTACTATGAGTTACATTTTGACCTATTTGAAGTTGTAGCTGTGAGAGGGAAAACATGATAGATTGAGGAGTTACAGTGAATACGGCTACAATCTGTGATTGCAGCAGCCTCTGTTTGTAATTAAGTAACCCGGAAGAAAATGAACAACTGACAATGTCAAGCTCGAATTCTCTTCCAAGTATTTGGAGCAGATTGCAAAAACAAAAACGATGATAATGAATTGATGATAGAGGCCAAAATAAACATGGGCTGGGCCGAACATTAGCCCGAACTTGGGTAATTGGGGGCAGCCTTAAAAAGGTTCTGGGTCCATCCTAGAGCCCAATAAAATATGGGCTTGGCCTGAATTAATCCCAGATGGGATTGGTTGACCAGTTTGCCCACCCTTTTTATTTATTTATTTTTGGAGTAAAGGACCAGTTAGTCTTAGACTTGCAACCCCATGCCACCCTCCATCCTTTTTGACTAATCTACGTTTCCTTTTCTTTGAGAAGTCAAAAGGCATTGGCCTCCTTTTCATCTCTCATGTGCATGTCACAAACTCACGGCGCCTTCAGTTTGACACCAGTACAGACTACAATATTATAGCTTAAAATTTCTACCAGTTATGAAAATAGCAAGCCCAAGAGGCCTGGCCTGATGTATTCAAAATGTAGCATAATTACACCCTGTTTGGTCAGCTCTAAACCATAGTGAGCTTGTCAAATGATTTAGGATTATTTGCAAGGAAAGCCATCTTTTGGCCTATTCATGGTGGGCCCTGGACACCTACCACCAATTCTACCATTGTGACACAGCAAGGCTCCTATGTTAGTCTTACACTAACACAACTGAAAAAATCGTTGTAGCAACTCCACCATTGAAATCTGTCCATAAAAAGCCAACTGCGGTCCTCTTTGGGCATTACCAACAAAATCTCAGTACCACTTTGGAATTATTCAGGGTATATTACTATTTAATTTTTTTTTTCTGATTAGTCACTCTACTCACCCCCACTTATAGATTTTTTTTCATTTGGAACATCAACAAAGAAAAAAAAAAAAAAAACATAACATTCAGTGCCAATGAATATCAGTTTGGTGTCATTATTTTATAATGTCCAACATATTGCACCCTCAGCCTAAGACAAGGTTGGACCCCAGTTTATTCCTTCATTTGTAGAGGGGGCCATTCCCTCAAAATAAATATATATATGGAATTCGTTTTATAAGGACTGTTCTTACAAGTTTACAGTACGGGCCGCCTAGTGGAGCCCACCGTGAAACCCCACTGATCATGGGATAGAGGGGGATCGAAAGATCCAAGTGGGCTGATCCAACGATCAAATCGCGTTTGGATCGATATAATAAACATGTGATAGGTGAGATTCAAGGGGTGATTGTGTGTGTTGCACTCAAAATTGATCATAGGAGGTAAGCTCACAAGCACTCTACTCACCAAAAGAATTTGTGGTTGAGCTCACCTGGAAATTTATCATACACATCTAGAAAGTACAAAAAGGATAAACCATTCATGTTGCATGTACTTAACTTAGTAATTATGAGTATCACATCATTTTTCATTTGATCCTTCTAGGTGGGTCGGCTGGGTTTGACCTTTTTTTCTTTGGTGGTCGTCCTACAAATGGCAGTAAAAGACGAAGGGAAAGAAATAAAAAAAAGTTTCTTGAGGAACACAACATGTTCTACTCTTGTCAAATGTCTAACTATGGGGCCCTTTCATTGATGGATAGGAGTGTGATTACCTCACATTAAAAGCATCCAAACCATTTGGTTGTCCCCTGCGGAATTTGAGAACGTAGAAATCCATAGTCCCTACACTAGATGGGAAACTAGGAGAAAAGGAACAAGAGGAGAAATGATGGTGGTGAAAGAGAGGATTGAAGATCTTCTTAATTTGACATCTAGTGGAGAAAATTAGGTGGGAAAAGACACAGAAAATTCTTTTGTTGATAGTAAAAATACCACAATCTAAAAAGACTTGGGTTTTTCCAAATAAAAGGAATCTATCAAACAAGAGAAGATTTCTCTTGTTTGCTCATTACTTTTGGGAGATTATCATTTCCCTCATTTGAGAACAGTTTTGACTATTTGGGCCCCAGATTCCTCATTTTGGTGTCAAATTGATGAACTCACTGGTGAAAATATATCCTCCCATAAAATTTAAAAAAAGAGAATTTGAAAACTTAAATTCTTTGCCAACTAAGGTTGGGCCCCACTCTTAAATGGTTGTGATAATATGATCACCAACACTAGCATAAATGAACTAACAAAATGATTTGTACTGTTCTCCAAAAACAACAACAACAACAATGATTTGTACTGTACCCTCAACCCATGACTTTGGGGATGCACGGCCCACTTAGACCCTTAAGCAAAGATCCTAGCCCTTTAATTGCTACCCACTCCAAATTGACGGTAGAGAAGGAAACACTAGAAAGATTCAACTTGGGTCCGGGTCCAATCCACCCAACACAAATCAGATACCTTGGATTCATGTTTTTCCGATGAGCCCACCAGGTCCGGTCGAAGCCTAAGCTCAACCCAATCACACTCGGGCTCATTGGCTCCAGCCCAACAACCCAGTTCTCAGGGCCTCTGTCGGGTTCAAATGCAAATTCGGGCCTTAGAATCCTTATTAGTCCCAGACCCAGGCCCATGTAAATCCAGCTCAAGTCTGACCCATTGACAGCCCTAAACCCACTAGCCCAATCTGAGGTCTGAAAAGAAAACAGTGGGCCCCACACGTAAAATGTCGGCTGATCTGTCTCTCCACAGTTGCAAGTATCAAATTTGGAGGTTGTAATATCATTGCCTTCTCGGCCTTTTTATAGTTTTATTTTACATGAGTGTTGTTCACGTTAGCTTTATATACTACTCTTCCCTTTTGGCAGATCTCATGCCATGCCCTGAGGCATCTGCACGTTCCAAACAGAAGAACCTCACTTTTTCTCTTGGGATTTAGAATTCCAAATGGAGATTTCTCTTCCATCATATGGAGTAGATTTCACTCAAACTCCTCTTGAGCCCATCATCAATCATAAGCTTTCTGTCTTTTGAAGTTTTCCTTCATTTTCACCAGAAAAATGTTTCAAGCCCTGTGTTGGTTTCATGTGCAAAACAGTACTGTCAGGTGTCAATGCTCTTTACTTTCTTGGACAATAACATAAACTTTCTCTTTTTGAAGTTTCCACATTTTTAATAGAAGTTGTTAAAATTCCTTGTTAGAGTTCACGTGGAATTAGTAATTTTTATGTGTCTTTATTTCTTGAGATTTTGAGATTAACCAGAAAATGAATGGCAGATAATGACCCATCTGAGGTGGGGACCTGAAAATTGCCATTGATGTCATGAAAGGAAAAGGATACATTGGACTAGATGGTTGATTTTTGGAGTGTAAAGAAAATGGGTGTTGTTGGGATATGATTTATAAATGGGAATTAATTTGTTTTGGAGAAATCAAGAATTCAGAAGACCAAATTCTTTATTTGATTATGGGTTATTAATTTTATTGGAGCATGAATATTAGATAAGGGCTTCATTAGGGCACTTTTTCTTTTTAAACTGTATTTGAACCTTCTCTTATTTTTAATATTGGGGCCCACCTAATGATCAATCTAATTCAAGCACAGTTACTACCACACAAAATGTTAAGTCTTAGAAAACCATTAGACTTTGTGAAGTGCTTAACCAAGGACCATAATCATCTGTTAGGGCTGATATATGGCCCAATCTGTATATAAGCCAAGATGTATCCCCCCCACTCTCTTTAATTTTTTTCATGCAGCCAAGTGGGCCCTGAAAGATAGGCAATTTTTGCCGGGCCCATACGCGTGAGGCCCACTATATTGAGGGTATAGTCTATTTTCAATTGGTTTTTTATTAAAGCATTCCACTTTTATTTATTCAGGGAATATAGTATCATGATTTGGTAGTTGAAAGGCTGTTTGGCATAGGTTTGCTGGGCCACCTGCTTGGAGTAACAGTGACATTCTACTTAGAAATCCTGCTGGGGTCCTGTTAGACAACTGTCTGGATAATCAAGGGGCCCTCCTTTTGTACAAGACATAGGAATACTACCTGTTTGGCTAGCTAGAATTCCATGGAAATACATGGAAACTGCTGTTAATTAAGATTCTTGCAACTCCATTTTTTTTTAAATTTTTTTGGGTATAATTAGATTCCATTGCTTCTAGTATGTAAGTTCTGTTAGATTGTCTATTTCTGAGTGTAATTTGTTTTGTTGTAGGTTGAGAATTTCTTTTGTGACTTTTCTGGCTCTGGACCATGGGATTTTGTGACTTCTAGTCTTCTGTTTGTTAGTGTTTGGTGGGACAGGAAACGTGTTGAAACTTCCAGTTCAGATCTGGAATCATGTTGGACTAATGACTAATTAGTCGAAATGTCTAATCAGTAATTAGCCGACAACCATTCCATCATCTCTAGGACATGGGTTGGGCAAAACCCATCACCACAAGGCCAGGCCCAGCTGAAAGTGAGATTTGGGTTGGGCTCATTTGGGATTAAAGTTGAGGTCAGGCCTACATTAAAACCATATTGGATCCAGTTTGGGGGCTAAGGGCACCTGCACCCAAATTAAAATCCAGTACCAATTACGTTCTACTGAGAGGTACTTTTCACGGCTTACATAGCCACAAGTTCTTTGTGGCACCCACTTGGATGCATGCCACTCATAGTTGTGTTATGCGATGGAAAGGTTTTATTGTAGATATGATTTTGGGAAAAAACACAAAGGGGAATAACATCATCTCAATTAAAGCACCACAACCATTGGTTTGTGGGCTGTATAGTATGATTTATTAATTTACATTTTTCATCATATTCAATTTTATGGTGAGTATAATTCAGATTTTTTTTTTGTTGCAAGTATATTTCATATTAGTGCCAAGTTATAATGAGTTCCCAGTTCATGGGGATCAATAAGTGTGAGGGGGTTGGATTTATCATGTGGTCCCACATGATGGTGAAAAAGTTTATAAGCAGTGAGAGGTACATTACTGATATTTCATAAATGTATGCCCTTTAAAAAACAAACAAAGATTACCTGGTGTTACGTTTATTTATTATTTTGGTCATTATATCCAGACTTTTTTAGGAGCTAAGAAAGTGGAGATTTATATATACAATGTAATCTATAATCCTAAACTTTGAAAGAGAGTAAAGATGTGAATATCATGATACTCTCTTACCGATGATGTAGTGTAATGTCGAACCACGTAAAATCCTCATCCCTCTCTTATGTAACATTTTTATTAGATTGAAGACTTCGCATTTTTGTACGAACGCATACAACACTTTAAAATTTGAACACCCCAACATATTATTTGAGTACTGTGATAAATCCACATTGTTAATGCACATTACATCAAGTTAAGTCGTTGACATTTCTATCTTGAGTGGGTGTCTAGGTGAGGCTACCCGGTGGACCCCACTTAAGATGACCAGTGTCTCAGAGCCAATTATAGATGAATGGTACTTATCCATTCACATTGCTTTTTTCCTCCTCCTCCTCAATTTTAAGGTTTGTACAAGTGTGATGCTATAAACTATACTGCAAAGTTTATTTATCTTTTTGGGTAGAAACTGAAATTGTTAGTGTTAGCCTTTTGGTTAGGCCCATTAAAAGTTTAGATAATTGTACTTTAACCCACATGAATAAGATAAAGGCCCAACCAAAAAATCCACATTATTTGTCTATTGTATGTTAAACCTTTTTCAGCAATTTAAAGTAGGTCAAATGCCACTTACAATAGACTCAATTTTGATCCAAGTAACTACAAAGGCTATAATTCTTTTGCAAAAAAAATTGCCCTTTATATGGATTTTCCCAATATGAAAGTAAATTAAAGGAAAGAGTGTTGCTTTTACATCTTACACTTTTCTGGAGAGAATATTTGATTGATGACTTCAATTCAGGTTTAGGCTAACTTTGTCATCATGGACAGCACTAAAAGGACCACCAGCAACACTACTAACCTTTTGAACCACCGCAAAATTCATAGGTTAATAGCCAGCAATGCTACTAACCTTTTGAACTACTCTGAATTCATAAGTTAGTAGGATTGTTGAGGGACTAATACATCTTAGCAGCCAGAGGAAAAGCAAGTAAGCTTGCAAATTTCCATAGCTGTAAAAAGTGAAATGAGAGCAACATAAACTAAGGCCGGACATATGGGCAATTTGGATTGGTTTAATACTAAAACCAACCACCAAACAGAATCTATCAGTTTTTTAATTAACCAATCCAATCCGACCGATGGAAATGGCTTAGATCAAACCGAAACCGAAGTATTCAGTTCAGTTCGGTCGGTTAACCGTTGATTTTTTATTTTTCTGAAAATTCAAAATTGAAAAATGCAAAATGATGACATTCAGAGAAGAGGGAAGCGCATGAGTTATCGAATGCCAAATGAAACCCTAAAATCTAAATAGTCAAATACTTAAATTACATAATATACCGACCGGTTCAGTTTAGGCGGTGAACCGGGGGTTCAAACGATAACCGACTGATCTAAGTGGTTTCTACTATCTTCAAATCGTTGACCGAATCAATCTACTATAAAACTGATCCGAACCGTCCGATTCAATCAATTCGGTTCGATTTAACAGTCATACCGAATTTTATGTACAGCCCCAACATACATCATAACACAGGGTCCAAGGTGCTAGCGGCAGCGGTGGAGTGCTGGTGGAGTGCTGCATCCAAGATGTACCACTTCGGACCATCCAAGATGCAACAAGCAATGAGAGGAAATTTGCAAGATGTACTCTATTCTTGTTGAAAAGTACTCCCATGGAGAGTGAAATAGAGAATAAATCTGTCAGCACTAAAGCAATGAGAGGAGAGGAATAAGACCAACCAATGGATCTAGACCCTTGTATTAACTTATGGTAAATGGTCCCAAGTGGTAATCATTATATATAATGTGTTATGTTACATCGAACTTGTAGGTGCAAAAAATAATGACCCACAATAACGGGGGGTGCCTTAGAGGACTTACCCAGATGAGATTAGGGACACCGATGCCTGCGCCTGGAGCCTGAGAAAAGGAAGAAGAAACGTAGGTCAGAGGACCCTGGCCTGGGCGGCGCAAGGCTCTCCGATGCCTAAGTTAGTGTATGAACTAAGCAGAGGGAATGAGATTTTGGGGGAAGAAGATGGCATACCAGAGTGGTAATGGCGTTGGGCCCCTTCCTCTGGAGCTGTGGCTGTGTTTATATAGAGGAGGAGGAGGCAAAGGGGTTGTTGGCGGTCTTGTCATAGCCCACTTTGTCAGGTACTAGGGAGGCGCGGTCCCATCGTAGCCTATCTGGTCCCGTCGTAGCCTGTCTTGTCCCGTTAGACCATATCCTGGCGCCTTGGGAGCTGTGGACGGTGATCTGTCAGGAGACACGGGCTATCCCCTTGTCTTGTCGCACGGGCCATAGCGTGCTTGAGCGTCCATGGGAGGACAGCTGTCAGTGCTCAGTACTTTCATCGATATGAGGCGCTTGGCCGGGATGGAGTGTCGTGCCGGGTGAGGACCTGGCGGAGATGTAGGGCCATGGCACTGTTGCCGAAGTGGAAGGGGCCGGCACTGTCGCCGAGCTGGGAAGCCGAAGTCGGGGCCGAGCTGTGCAGCCGAAGTGGGATGCTTTGGCCGAAGTGGGTCCTGCCGAGGTGGAGTGTCTGGTCTTGCTAAGGCGTGCATTGCCGAAGTGGGGGGAGTTGAGCATAGGAAGCGTGGAGCACGAGACCAAACTTGCCGGGATGGGCTTGCTGATGCGGGGCCCCGGGATGGAGCACCTTGTCCAGGATTCTCTTGGGATTTTCCCCACACAAAGCCCCCCAGCTTCTGAGCTCATTAGCCTCCTCTTTGAGGTCGGAAGCTAAGTACCATGGAGGACAACACTTGTACTTCGGAGCTGTTCATAGTTTTGAGATGACTGGCTGGCAATGGACCAGAGCTGGAGGTTGGCATCACTGTGAAGCTGTAACAAGATGCCTCTGTCGAGCTGGTGAGTGCATTGTTGCTGAAAGCCAAGAGAGATGGCTCATTTATTTAGGAGTATATTGCTACTGCTGCTGAGAAGGAGGCAAGCTGAGAAGGAGGCGAGCTCGAGACTGGGTGCTGCTGCTAAACCGGAGACTGGCACTGCTGCCGAGCCGGAGGAAGGATTTCCTGCCGTATTGGAGGCTGGCGCTGCTGTGGAGCTACGAACTGGCATGAGGCCGAGGTGAAACCAGAGTAACTGCTAAACTGGAATCTGGCACTGATGCCGAACTGAGGACTGTCATGAGGCCGAGGAGGTGATATGGAACAGTCTCTACGGCAATCTTGTTGAGCTGCCATTGGCCGAAGTGGCCAGCTTTGGCCGAGACGAACTGCCTTGCGACAGAGTGGATCCAGAATCCCGCTGGTCTCGGAGATGTGAGCATGAGTTCGGCAACGGTCTTTGAGGGGTGTAAAAACCCTGATTTTAGGAATCCGGCCGAGTGTCCGAACTCGAGGCCTTCTCCAGGGTCCAGGACCCGGAGCTTTAGGAAACGACCGAGTCTGGACTCGAGGCCTTTTCCAGGGCGTTTGACCCGTGGGTTCAAAACCCGAGGACTTTAGGAATTCGGCCGAGTGTAAGAACTCGAGGCTGTATCCAGGGCGTAGACCCATGCTGTCCGGCCGAGTGTCCGAACTCGAGGCCTTCTCCAGGGTCCAGGACCCGGAGCTTTAGGAAACGACCGAGTCTGGACTCGAGGCCTTTTCCAGGGCGTTTGGCCCGTGGGTTCAAAACCCGAGGACTTTAGGAATTCGGCCGAGTGTAAGAACTCGAGGCTGTATCCAGGGCGTAGACCCATGCTGTCCGGCCGAGTGTCCGAACTCGAGGCCTTCTCCAGGGTCCAGGACCCGGAGCTTTAGGAAACGACCGAGTCTGGACTCGAGGCCTTTTCCAGGGCGTTTGACCCGGAGCTTTAGGAAACGACCGAGTCTGGACTCGAGGCCTTTTCCAGGGCGTTTGACCCGTGTAGATGGGTGAAGACCCTGAGTTTAGGAATTGGCCGAGTGTCCGAACTCGAGGCCTTTTCCAGGGCTGTTAACCCTTGTAGATGGGTGAAGACCCTGAGTTTAGGAACTGGCTGAGTGTCCGAACTCGAGGCCTTTTCCAGGGCTGTTAACCCTTGTAGATGGGTGAAGACCCTGAGTTTAGGAATTCGGCCGAGTGTCCGAACTCGAGGCCTTTTCCAGGGCTGTTAACCCTTGAGACTTGTCTTTCTGGCACTCGCCGAGGTGGAGAAGCCTGGGTGTACGAACCCGAGGGCAGTCTCGATGGCACTGGCCGAGACCAACATGAGGCCAAACCTGTGAAGCGCGTAGCTAGCACGAGGGCGATACCAACATGAGGTCGTTAGATGCGGTCGAGACCAGCATGAGGCCGAAACCAGCGTGAGGTGGAAACCAGCACGTGGACGGACCAGCATGAGGTCGTCAGATGCGGTCGAGACCATCATGAGGCCGAAACCAGCGTGAGGTGGAAACCAGCACGTGGACGGACCAGCATGAGGTCGTCAGATGCGGTCGAGACCATCATGAGGCCGAAACCAGCGTGAGGTGGAAACCAGCACGTGGACGGACCAGCATGAGGTCGTCAGCTAAGTGACAAAAAGTTCGTCTAGCTGCCCCCGAGTTGGAAGAGATTCCTGCAGAGCTGGGGGCTGCTAGCGAGCTGGAGATATCCGCTGAGCTGGAGACGTCCGCCGCGCTGGAAGCATCTGCCGAGCTGGAAGCGATATGATCTCTGTCGCGGAGGTTGAACTGCTCCCGGGCCCGGTTGCTTCTGCTCTTCAGGGAGCGTCTTTCGGAGGGTAGAGTCGAAGTCGAATCCTTAGAGGACGAACCCGACCGAGTATCCTGCTGTTGGTCGCCTGCTTGGCCAGATCTTGCTCCTGACCTCTCTCGGCGGGGGACCGTCGGCAGCTGGGTCGACAGTGCGAGTAGTTCCTATCCCTTTCTGGTTCTTCGAGGCATGGTGTTTGGAAAGATTGAGAAGGTTGGGAAGGCTGGGATGTTACTTTCCCACAGACGGCGCCAATTGTAGGTGCAAAAAATAATGACCCACAATAACGGGGGGTGCCTTAGAGGACTTACCCAGATGAGATTAGGGACACCGATGCCTGCGCCTGGAGCCTGAGAAAAGGAAGGAGAAACGTAGGTCAGAGGACCCTGGCCTGGGCGGCTCCGATCCAAAGTCAGTGAAGGAACTGGAACAATGGAAGAAGAGGAAGAAGAGAGGCAGAGTAACAGCTCTATGAGTTTGTATTGTGCGTTGGCCCCTTCCTCTGGAGTTGTGGCTGTTTTATATAGAGGAGGAGGAGGCAAAGTGGTTGTTGGCGGTCTTGTCATAGCCCACTTTGTCAGGTACTAGGGAGGGCGCGGTCCCATCGTAGCCTGTCTGGTCCCGTCGTAGCCTGTCTTGTCCCGTTAGGCCATATCCTGGCGCCTTGGGAGCTGTGGACGGTGATCTGTCAGGAGACACGGGCTATCCCCTTGTCTTGTCGCACGGGCCATAGCGTGCTTGAGCGTCCATGGGAGGACAGCTGTCAGTGCTCAGTACTTTCATCGATATGAGGCGCTTGGCCGGGATGGAGTGTCGTGCCGGGTGAGGACCTGGCGGAGATGTAGGGCCATGGCACTGTTGTCGAAGTGGAAGGGGCCGGCACTGTCGCCGAGCTGGGAAGCCGAAGTCGGGGCCGAGCTGTGCAGCCGAAGTGGGATGCTTTGGCCGAAGTGGATCCTGCCGAGGTGGAGGTGTCTGGTCTTGCTAAGGCGTGCATTGCGAGTGGGGGGAGTTGAGCATAGGAAGCGTGGAGCACGAGACCAAACTTGCCGGAATGGGCTTGCTGATGCGGGGCCCCGGGATGGAGCACCTTGTCCAGGATTCTCTTGGGATTTTCCCCACACAGAACTTATCATGAGGAGGTGCACAAACAACGCTAGGATGAAGTCATCCATCAACTGCACATCTTTAAGAATGACAATCACAGTGAGACCCACCTTGGTGAATGGTCCGGATTGACTATTGCAATTTCCACACACCTAGTCAATGACGGCAACAAAGTCTCCCATTTTTAAAGTCTAGTAACTTAGGGGGGTCCTGCTTCCACCCACTCAACCATCTCAAATTCGACCAGCAAATCCAAGAAGGTAATTCGGGACTTAGACTACCTTAGAAAATCTTAACCTGATTAATAAATAGATTGGGCATGCGTAAATCCATCATTGGTATTTGATCACCAGGACATCCTTAACTCGTTTGTAAAGGGTTGAGATTGGCCCCTTTAAACATTTTGGTTGGTTTCGGACTTCAGGCTAAACCCATACAAGTCACGTGCAGTACCCGACCGACCCGACCCGACCCGACCCATCACCACCTCTTAGTGTAATCCACTGAACAAATCTCCCTTTCCCTCTAAGCAAAGACCTCCAAACTCTTTATTTCCCATTAGAATCATGAGACCCTCTGTTTTCTTAAAACCCAAACAATGTGCCCTTTCAAAGGGCAACAAGGGTTGGAACCTGTATATCATGATTGGTATGTAGTAAATGATCCTTAGGTGGGCCCACTTCAATATATATGTAAGAAAGTAGAAGGTGGCCTTGAAAACGTGTAGAACCAATCCAGCTCAGCTGTTGAATCTGACTTTTGTGCATGGTTAAGTTTCTCAGGAAAGAGAATGGAGGGTGTGAGATGTAGATCTCAAAGGAGGTGGCCCCTTTTGACTATTTAAGCACCCTCACCTCCCACTTTCTCCCCATTCCAGTTTCCAAATCTCTTCATTCTCTTTCTCTCCCCAAAAGAAATCAAGATCTACTCTCCCTCTCTTAGATCTCTTTGCAGTAGAAGAGAGTGAGGGTAGCAGACCCACAGAGGTATCTAATGCTCATCTCAACTCCTGCATTGACATCCATTTCTCTTTCTTCTGAATTTAGTGTTATTGGTTCCATGATCCATCTGTTTGCATATGTGGGTTGTGTTGGTTTTTATTAGTTTTTCTTCTACTGTTTGGGTTTTGTTGATTGAATGAGTTTTATTGTATGTTTTGGGTTTTCTTTTTGTTTTCTCTTTGTCTGATCTGTTTGTATCTATCTCATGTTGTAGAGAACATTGTAAAGATTGGTTTTTTCTTAAAAAAAAAAAAAACTATTCTTTTTCTGTTTTCTTCTGATCTGGATTGGTTTACTGAAAAAATTGTGGGTTTCCTTTTTTATGATCTGTAATGTTGTTTCATGAGTGGAATCCTTTGATAAATCTGTAGATCTACTGTAATTCTCGCGTTTTCTTCTCTGTGGTTATTTTCCAATGCTGCAGTTGCTAAATTCATCAGCCCCCTTTTTCTGCTAATTGGTGAATCTCGATTTAGAAGGTTGTGATTATTTCAAGAGGTTTTAGCAAATCAAAAAAAGAAAGTATATTTGGTCATTCGGTTTCCAAAATTTGCAGATTTCGCGAGAACTCACTGCAAGATTTGAAGACATTGCCTGATTGGATTTTTCTTCCTTTTGTGGGTTCTCTCGTGATCCAAATTATGGCTATGTCAAATGAATCTGTTTGTAATTCTATAGATCTGTTGCAGTTATCGGATTTTTTTTGTTGCTCAGATCTGCTGTATTCTCCTCATATCTCTTATGACCTATTGTGTATAACGTCTGATATGCTAAATTGGTGATTTTGGGAGGAATTGGCACAAACCCAGATGCAAAGTGCATGTTTTCTATCTTTCCTTCTCTTTTCATTTTCCTGATCAGACTGAAGATTTTGCAGATTTGTGTTTTTATTTTTTTATTTTTTGAACTGATTGTTCTAGTTGGTCTTCCTTGTCTGTAGTGAACTTGCATATTTCAGATCTGGAGTGCTGGACCCTTTTTTAATTAAAGCCAAACAAGTTCCTTAAACCCTTTGGCATTTGAATGGTTGTGCCTGTGATTCCTTCCTGTCTCTTCTATAAAGAAAGCATGGGCAAATTGTCCGTATTTTTGGTCAGCAATTTCTATGAATTGAAAAGGATTTCAGAACCTTCTCAATTCTCGTAACTCGCCAAATGCCCTCCTTAAGGGGTGAGTGGGGGACTTCACCATTCAAAAAAAAGCAAAAAATGTATAGTTAAATTAAGTATTGGTTTCCAGGGTAAATGTGTTTTGAATTCAACTTTGACACCGCCTTTTTTTCTATGATATGTGACTCAATTTTGTGTTGTTTGTGAAGAATTACCTACAAATGATCTGTTGATTTGTGGACCAACTATTTCTCTCGTCCATTTTTTTATGAGTATTTGTGTTGTGCCAGATCTGAGACTTGAAGCATGCCTCATTTTATATGATTGCCTTAGTGTGCCATAATGTACCTCAAATTACTTTTTCAATAGGATTTCTGGCAGAGTGGATACAGTCAGGCTCCTTCTTTTTGGGCCTTGTAGCAAATGGGGGCTGCATTTGGCTGGATAATCCTAACATCCAATGTGGATCTGACATGTATCAGAAGGAAATGTGGATGGGCAAAGCGTTCCATCTTCTCCTGTATCTCAGGACTCCCTATTGTACCATTAAATCAGAATGTGGTTTCAGAAGATCCGTGCAAAATTTGCTCGAATGATCCTCGTCTCGTGGTTTTCCCATTTATGTGATTCCAGTATGTTCTTAGATGACTAACCTTCGTTTTGCTTTTCTCTGCGACCACACCATTACTTTCTTAGAAGTCTGGTATCTTTCATGACTCTTGGCACATTTAGCAAGTTGCTACTGAAATCTTGGGAATTCATGGAAACGGGCTTCTATCAAAACAGTACCAGAGGGTGGATAGTGAATTTCAAAGATGTAGATCAACAAAAGGACCATCTAAGTCCTAAGATTCCTAGGGGACCATCAAATTCTTAGGTTCATAAGGCAAAGGGTGGAATTCTTTTTCTTTTTTTATTTTTTACCAGGGGAGGTGGTGCTGTAGATCTCCTCTTTTGATCGCTCACATTATCCTGTTTCCTAGGTTATTTTAAGAAATTATTTGGAAACAGGCAAATGGGCCCTCTACTCTCAAGCTTTAATCTGCAAACACTTGTTTTAACAAAAAAATTGTGAAAACTTATCTGTCACTGTACTGAATTTACGCATCTGCCCTTGGGTTTTTTTCTTGAACCCACTGTCATTGTTCTGCAATCTTTTTGAACAATGACTTTGAAAATGGAACTAATCAGATCACGATTTTTAAGAAACTTGGTGGTGCCTGAAAAGTTGAAATCCTTGATAGGGGGAGTCTTAAAGATGGTGAATATGAATATTACTGCTGGTAGACTGCCAGATGCAAGTCTTGTTTTACTGATCTTTTGTAGTTACAGATTAAAAAAATGGTGAAGATCTGCTGCCTTGGTGCTGGATATGTTGGTGGCCCGACCATGGCTGTCATTGCACTCAAATGCCCTTCAATTGAAGTCGTCGTCGTTGATATATCAGTCGCTCGGATTGCTGCATGGAACAGTGAGCAACTTCCCATCTATGAACCAGGTCTTGATGACGTGGTGAAGCAATGCAGAGGGCGGAACCTCTTCTTCAGCACAGACATTGAAAAGCACATAAGCGAAGCTGACATCATCTTCGTTTCAGTCAATACACCAACTAAAACTCGGGGCCTTGGAGCAGGTAAAGCTGCCGACTTAACTTACTGGGAGAGTGCTGCTCGGATGATTGCTGATGTATCCAAGTCTGATAAGATTGTGGTTGAGAAATCAACCGTCCCGGTGAAGACAGCTGAGGCAATTGAAAAGATCCTTACCCACAACAGCAGAGGTATAAACTTTCAAATCCTTTCAAACCCAGAATTCCTTGCAGAAGGAACTGCAATTGAGGATCTCTTCAAACCTGATCGCGTGCTTATTGGAGGCCGGGAAACTCCCGAAGGCCAGAAAGCCATTAAAACCTTGAAGGATGTCTATGCTCAGTGGGTACCCGAGGATCGGATCTTAGCCACCAACCTCTGGTCTGCTGAGCTTTCAAAGCTTGCTGCCAATGCAGTTCTAGCTCAGAGAATATCATCCATCAATGCCATGTCGGCCCTCTGTGAGGCGACTGGCGCTGACGTGACTGAGGTGGCCTATGCTGTTGGGAAGGACTCAAGGATTGGGCCCAAGTTCCTCAACGCCAGTGTTGGGTTTGGTGGGTCTTGCTTTCAGAAGGATATCCTCAACCTGGTCTACATCTGTGAGTGCAATGGGCTCCCTGAGGTTGCAAACTACTGGAAGCAGGTGATCAAGATCAACGACTATCAGAAGAATCGGTTTGTGAACCGTGTGGTGGCATCCATGTTCAATACTGTCTCAGGAAAGAAGATTGCCGTGCTTGGATTCGCGTTCAAGAAAGACACCGGGGACACCAGGGAGACACCTGCGATTGATGTGTGCAAGGGGCTGTTAGGGGACAAGGCCAAGATCAGCATCTATGACCCGCAGGTTACTGAGGATCAGATCCAGCGGGACCTGGCCATGAACAAGTTTGACTGGGACCACCCAATTCACCTGCAGCCCATGAGCCCCACTACAGTGAAACAGGTTTCTGTGA
The DNA here is from genome assembly GCA_012931725.1 of Litsea cubeba. Taxonomy (NCBI): domain Eukaryota; kingdom Viridiplantae; phylum Streptophyta; class Magnoliopsida; order Laurales; family Lauraceae; genus Litsea; species Litsea cubeba. The sequence continues at coordinate 35,544,256 of CM022945.1, read as the reverse complement.
CTTGGGATGCATATGAGGCTACAAAGGATGCTCATGGAGTTTGTATTCTGACCGAGTGGGATGAGTTCAAGGCGCTTGATTACCAGAAGATATTCGATAATATGCAGAAGCCGGCGTTTGTGTTTGACGGGCGAAACATTGTGGATGTGGAGAAGTTGAGGAAGATTGGGTTCATTGTCTTTTCGATTGGGAAGCCTCTGGACCCATGGCTCAAGGACATGCCTGCTGTGGCATAAAATAGAGAAGGGACAGATATGGTGGCTATTTTATGTTCGTTCAGTAGTAAAACATGAATCTACAGAGGCAGTTGAATTCTTTTGAATCTTTATGGATGTTTTATTTTTTCTATCAAACATTTCTACTGTGTTGGTTTTTATGTTGGTGGCCTAAAGGTTAGTTAGAATCCTCCCCTTTTCTATAAAGGTGAGCTGAAGTGAGGTCTCTATCCTGTTTTTCATTTTACTGTTGCTTTATTTTGTATTCATAATATATTACAGTGTTTGCCTCTTGTATGTCTCAAGTGGAAATTTTTCTGTTTGTTTCATCTCCCTTTCATTCTTCTATTGATGCATTCTGAGGTTTTTGGACCCATTCCAGAGGGCCCATCTTTTGTTCTTTGAAAATCTCCCTTGGTTATTTCAGCCATATAACTTGACTTTTCACTGTGGAATTTGGATTGTAGGTTATTTCTTTGAAGTGGGCTATGGAGTTTTGGTCCATTTGCTGTGAGTCCCAGATCAAGGGACGTTTCTATATTTTTAGAATAGTATGATCTAATATAGTTTCTTGTTACTCAATGAATGCATGTTAGCATCCTTGGATTTCTCCTGTAGCTTTTCATGGGTTGTACTGCTGGTTAGATTTCTCTAGAGAGGGTCAGAAATATTCTCTGAGGCGGATTTTTTAACATAAAAAAAAAAAAAAACTGATATTTCTTTGATTCTAAGAAATGAAAGATATTTCCAATCATCCAAACGGTTGCAGCCTCTATAAAGACTGAAAGTTTAGGGGAATGGAAGCCCATGGAGTTTTAACTAAATTATTTGTTCAAAGGGCTCATGTTCCTACTTGATTTTCACCGAGATTGTCTACCAAATTTTAGACAAAAAAAATATGTTCGACCTTAGAAAGTCTGATTTCTGGATTCTGTAATATACCCAACCAATCCGGATCGGGTTAGAGTCAGGTCCAAGTGACCCGGTCCGTTGGGACGGGTAGGCCGGAATAGCTCCGTGAGACGGTTTCGTTAACGAAGCTCATCACCTTGTCTCCAAGCATCGCGACGAGTCCTCCCCACAACTGATTACCAAGTCTCACGGAGAGGATTCACCTGCCTTCCACCTGGCTCGATCCTGACCGTCTGACGCTAGAGACGTTCATTGCATCCCCCCTGTGGGCGAAAATTCAGAGCCCTCTCATCACTTGAGCGCGGGATGGTTTTCTCTACTTTCCATTTTGACCTCGCTTAATCAAAGTACCACTTGAAGGCGTAGTCACGTTGACCGACCACTATAAATCTCTCATCTCTCTTCAAAGCTTTTATCACGTGGGATCCTATCCATACCCAATAACCCAACAAGTCACTATTAGGATAATATTTTTGGCGATTTGAGAATTAGTCAGCAGTCCACATTCAAGAAGCCGTCCTTTGGCTGTTGCAATGTACCCCCTATTTGGAAAGTTTCAACTGGAATCTCTGTCTGGTTTTTGGCATCCTTGTGTTGAATTGGCTTAATAGAATACTCTTCTCTCTCTCTCTCTCTGCTCCTGAACCATCCATGCAGTGTCCCCCATCTGTCCTTCCCACAATGTGGGACATTGACCGAGGTCCTAAATTTTGGAAGATGGGTTGACTCGGGGGAGTTGTATTGGATCCGTTTCTACTTGGCTGAGTCTCATGTGACTAAATCAAAGTCCTGATGATGTGACTGTGCCTTGGCAACCTTCTAAAATAGGATTTGATTCAATAATCCGCTTCGATCCACCCCACTTTATAGAGTTTTTTTTTTCAGTACTAAATAAGTAAACAGGTAATAAACATAACAAAGTGGGTCAGACAGACCAGCCAAAATCTGCACCCATCCCATTTCAGAGCTGATTGGTAATCGATACTAGACCAGACTTAGACCACAAGGACTTGAATGGACCCAGAACATTATTATTACATAGATGTACCCCTGAATGGACCAGAATAACATATAAGCATAGTAATCTAATATATAAAAATTTCTATTTTATTGGTAAAACATTAAAATTTATGAATATTATTTTATATTAAAAACTGTTCAGGTGAGCTACATACAGCCCATATGATCCCATCTTTCACTAACACACCCAATTTCGTGAGGGTTCCCGCCTTTGGGGACGGTCAGGATACAGTGCGCAGGGATCATCAATCACGGGTGACCGTCCGATGGGGGGATGTGGGTCCCATTTATAGCCTTGACGATAAACGATCACTAGTCTTAGGTAGGGTAGGCCCTGTATGCGGCGGAAATTATGAGGACAGCCAGAAAAGTAAGAGAGAGCACCGGCCCCCGCCCCCCCAAAGGTCAAAGGTCGTTTTCTAATTTTGACCCGACCACCGACGCAAGAATATGGTTCAAATTCAATGCCGCGTATGGTGGGACCATCGAATTACTGGCCCACTGAAAAAAATTCGATCATTAAATCCTAGCCATTGATCAAGCTGCTGCTGGCCATGGAGTGAAAAATCCAACAAAAAGGTCTAGGCCGTGACAGATCACCTCCCATCACATGTATCCATCACATGTATCCAATAGAAGGTGGTGTTCACTTTTAATGTCCTGCCGACCGACACTAGAATGGATGGGGGTCATCCATGTCCAGTTGGTTTGTCATTTTGGCTCGGCCATAAGTGGACCAGCGCCAATCTGACTTTTACCCAAACATGTGTCCAGTTTTTAACTTCAAAGGAATTGTAAGAGACAACCAAACTTATTTCATCAAAACTGAGAGGATAGTGTTAATTTTTTCTCGAGGGCCACCTGCCAAAAATCATACCAAGTGGATTACCAGTCGCTCCAAGTGAACCTGGAGCCGATCTTGATCTTCATAAGCCAAACTAGGTTTTTGAGTCAAAGAGGGGCTCATGCATCTGAGATAACGTTTATTGTTCAACCAATAGATCTAGGCCATGCCATTCATCGTCACAACAAGAATGTTACTAAAACATTTTTATTTCAAGTAGGTCTCTAAAGTGAGTTCTGCTCAATATACATCTCTTCAACATTTTCATTACAAAACTCAACACAAAGCCAAACAGGCTCCATAACAAATTTGACCTTAGCCATAAAACTATCCATATTACCCTCCGACAATGTTAGTTTTCCATCCTCAACCACAATACAATGGAACTTGTTAGTTCTAAAAAGGGAAGGATAAGAAGGGCCTCAATTAGCTGTACAAATGGTGAACTTGCCCACCAGTTTTGGTGCAGGCACTCTTTTAAAAAACCGCAAGAAAAGAAGGCCCGTATCAACCCCAGATGTCTATTCGGAAAGGTGCACGGCCGACTCGAGCCTTTTGGAATATAACTTTAGCTGCCGAGGAAAGCAGGACCACTCATGGTCCTATAAAGGCCTCAGTATACAAAATCCATTGACCTCTGCCCTCGTTTAGTCCTTAACTGCGCGTCCTTGCCCACGTGGCATTTTCTTTGCCCCAGCTGCCAGAAAAGGAGTTAGTGAGCCATGTGTGTTTGAGATTGAGATTGAGATTGAGAGAGAGAGAGAGAGAGAGAGAGCATACAATCTTCGACATCTTTTAACTGGTAATAATGGGGTGCAATGTCCACCAACCACTCTGGCTTCAGTTCTGTAACCTGTAATTCAGCTATGGTTTCAGAAGCATGCTCAACATATAACAAAACCAAGATTCTAAGACTATTATGGCAATACATACTGTCTTTATTGAAAGAAAAGAAAAGAAAAATCGAGTATATGGATCACCTGTCGCATGTATTCTTTTGTTGTAAGCACTAGCTCGTGATAAATAGCCCATCTAGGTAGCACCTACAAGCAGGATAAACACATTATTTAATGAGCCTATGAAATTTATAAGACATGTCTTGACATTTCACTTCTAGAGCAGACAATTCAAATGTGCATTACTTTAGGTATGCCATTTCTTGGCTCTTTGTTCCTGTTATAAAGGTGTCATGATTACAAAAGACAAGGGAAATTATAAGCCTACTTTAATAGTGTGAACCAAGAAACATATACATCTGATGGATGTGTGGAACCCTTGTGTTCAATTCAAACATTGCTCCATGAAGGAGGACGAGGTTTTTTACCTAACAAGATTTTATTTTTATTTTAAATTTTTCTAGAAATGGAACCTCTTAAGAAATTATTTTTTCTATCTTTTAGTCAGACTTAATAAACAAAAAACTCCTGATGCAGTCTGGACCTCAGGTTGCACTTCGGGCTTCAACGGAGGGTAGAAAGACCTTGGTCATGGCTATTAACAATTATCTGACATTCTATTGTCCAGATTTGTCCAAGAAAGAAAGCCACGTCCTGACTCAAACAAATGAACTAGTTTTACTTGCAATTTATGCACTCACCTGTGCCAGACCCGAGCTTGGATGTATATGCACAGTTTGTGGGTTCTTTATGGTTCGATATGCCCCACTCCTTTGCAGTCTAGCAGAATGATGGAAGAAACCTAAAAAAGGAAACAAGAAATGCTAAGCACAATAGCAAAATGGAGCATTAGGATTGCAATCACACTAGAATGTTAGTTACAAATGTCAATGAAAAGCAATTACCAGATGTAATGGCTTTCTTTATTGAATCGAAATCGTTGAAATTGGAGGAAATTTCTATTTCAACCCTCTCCAATAGCCCCTCCAACTGATCTCTAATATCTCTGGCACGTTTCATACTCCGGACCTGACACATTCAAAGCACAACATCAGCTACACTCCAGGGAGACCTAAAACTATAGGAATAGTCAGTGTCACAGAAAATATCTTTGGTTAGAAAAGACTAAACTGGCAAATTATCACTCAGTAACATCAAAAAGTCTGAACACACTAAAAAAGTGAAGACATGACATGATAGCTCTTGGAGAGAATTGGAAAATTTTCCCTCCCTCAGGATGTCAGTGTATAAATCACTAAAATTAGAAAATTTGCCTCCCTAGAGATGGTTAGAGTGTATTAATCACTCTAAAAGAAGACATGACCTCACAACAAGGCCAGTTCAGGGTTCATAGTGATTTATCCTACACTATCTTCCATTGTAGTGCAAAGATTTCAGCAATTTATCCTAATTTATATAAATAAAAAAAGAAAATAGAAATATACTCTTATTACAATTGAGTCTCTGATTGAAGGGGATTCAAGCAGCATCATAGCATGAAATTAAAATAAGTGCTCAAAACCCCCCAAGAATCCACACTGCTATATGAGAATTAAGCTTTAATTAAATAGGCATTTTGACCGTACAGCTACCATAAGACCTGACAAGTGCCGGTCAACAGTTGAATTTAAAAAAATTCCCACAGAGCTGTTCGTGAGATATCTTAGGGCAATGAGATATCACACAATGAGATGTTCTACATCCATAAGATATCGCATAATCCCCCCTTCATTCATTTTTAAAAATTCCCACAGAGCTATTCGTGCGATATCCTAGGGCCATGAGATATCACACTATGGGATGTCCAACATCCATAGGATATCGCACAATTCCCCCTTCATTCTTAACTTTTTAGCGCCCCTTCATTGTACAAACAGCTTTGCGAGAATTTCTTAACCTTCAATCATTGACGGGCAAATGTCAGGTCTTGGGGCAGCCATACGGTCAAAATCCCATTAATATATCAAGACAAGATTAGCAAAAATGACCTGACATAGGGTTGAAAGGAGAAGTAGAAATGGCAAAGCCGACAGCATATAAATTGGATAAAGGTATCTAAATTGATGATGATGAGAACGATAATGAAATACGCCGAGATTTCTCATCCTCATCCAAGGAAAAGCAACTGGTAAAATGGCCTTTTATATTGGCAATGCTATCCTCCTCTTTGGACCAGGTCAGACACCAAAGCAGTCAAAACCTAGCCTATTTTAGTTCCTAGTCTTAATATTCTGGCCTGGATCTAGCCATGAGGCTTGAAGTTAGGACAGAAACCTGGCTTATAAAATATTATGCCCTTTTTTGTTAATTGGCGGTCAGGTAGGGCCTTTGAGCACATATAGGCCAGGCTCCCCCCATCGACTCTACAAGAGGTCTGGCTCCAGTGTGGAATAGGTTGACATGGCACCAAACATCTTTATATAGTGAGTAATAAAATGGGACATTCTCAAAGAAGGTCACATTTATAGAAGACAGCGCAGTACAGTACTCCTGTGGTAACCTACCTGCTGCCCAGGGATCGATCCCTGCGCAGCTGTGGAAGATGTGACACGCTTACCACAGGGTTGTCTCGTGGTTCTCTCAGAGTTACCCTAATTACAAAGACACCTAATGGAATATATATTTAAATGACTATAGATGTATCTCGATTCTCAACAAAAAACCTGTGGAAAGGCCCTACTTTAATGTACGAAAGTGTTGTTTTTGAGCTACTTTTACACACTCAAATAGAGAAATGATCCATTGTATCAGATCACATCACGTTCTACCAAGGACGGAGCCAAGTGGAACCAGCCCCACCTTATCATGACTTGGTGAAAGGCTCTCAATGATGCCCTCTTAGCCATCCATGCTAACTGCAACACTTGGCCCATCAAACATTCACAAATAACGAATCAATGGATTTTCATAAATTAATCGGGTGGGTTGGTTTACATGCGATCAATACGACATGAGCCCTACTTTGATTCGAGTGAGTCAATTCTCAGTGCTAAAATGAGGAGAAAAGGATGATATTGAGCCGTTTGGATTCGTTATGGTAAGCGCTAGTATTTCCATATTTCAACTGCTCTCGCAAGGTTTTAGGAAATCATGCATTGGAAATGTAGGGGTATTTTGAAATTAGGATTTTTCTTTGGATATTTATTGGAAAAATCGGTAGAAAAATAGTTTTTAAATGACGAGTAATAAATCAATAAATATAAAATATTAACAGTCAACCATTGTGTGCCCCCCTTCCTGGTTCCGCCTCCACATTCCAGTTCCACCTTCCAAATTACAAGACTATGGTCCACCATTCATGTAGGCAAACCATTGGATCTCAACCACCCATCCACCACCCTCGTAGGTGATGAGCCTGAACATCACTTTGAGTTGAGTTATATTCACTTTTCTTTTTTTCGGGAAAGTAGCGGGTAAGTTTATTAAGAAAGAAAAGCATCACAACGAGGGGAATCTAGGTATAAGTCTACGAGACAATTACATTAAAAACAAGGCCAATGAGAACACCTCATAAACCCTGTCTCTCTAAAACATCAGCCAACCAATTAGTTAACCTAATCACACATGAGAAAATGAGACCACATGAAGAGAAGCCAACGCCTTAATCTCACTAAAACAAAATTTAAGATTCCAAGGCTTGGATCCGATATGAGAAACCCAAAAATTCATATTAAATGAGTCTCTTTCAATAATCAGACTTCCCCAAAAAGAGCGAAAGAAGATCCTCAAAGCCTTCATCAGAGTCCCTCATCACAACACCTTCAGAGAATACATCAAGATTCCCTCCTATCATTGCCAAAACCCCTCCAATGCCCACCGAATCTAGCTTCCTTCTAGAAACACCATCAACATTAAACTTCAATACCCGCTGAGGGTAGTCCCCACTTTGTCCCAACTTTACAGTGACACCAAATAGTGGGCCAGCCCCACATTCCATTAGGGCTGCTAAAGCATGTCTCAAGGGAGTTGTAAGCATGTTCATACACATGACACATCACCAATAAGGCAACGACCCCTCTCATTGTAGATACTAAAGCAGGATACCGCACCTTTACTGGGAACACCCAAGGGCTCTCCGGATTTCAAGGCCACGCTCCCCCACAAACTCAAGCATTTGCTCTAGCAATTTCTAGCCTACAAATGCTCTTTCCAATGACACAGCCACAGAAACACAACATTTGCTCAAGAGCCCTCAAGTCTGTTGCTCTAGTGTCTCCATCAGCACTAATGAAGATCTCCCAACAGTTCTAAAATCAAGTCAGTCGAGGTTTTCCAACCCTCTACCAGAGCAACAAGCTGTTTAAGGAATGCCAAAGTGATGTAGAGATGGCACCCTACCTAGAGTTGCGCTTGACAGTACACTGTACAAGCACCAATCCCACAACACTTATACATTTTTTGTGTTTTGTTTCTTGAAGATTATTTTTTCTTCATTCTTTGAATTCTCCCAAGTCCTCCCACCTCCAACATCAAACACAAGGATTAGAGGATCAAAAATCTCAGAAGCCAATACACTAAGGGTTTCATTTGAGTTAAAGATAAATAAATGAATAAAAGACAAATATTTTGAGGGTTTTGCATTTTTTGCTTCAAAATCCCTTGCAATCGACAAATAACGCAAGATTTTATTCTTCTTTTTTTTTTTTTTTTTTTTTTTTGGGGTGGGGGGGGGGGGGTTTAATATTCTCCTACTAACATTATTCCAAACTTTTGGAAGGTTTTAGGTTTTTTTTTTTTTAAATACTTTTCTTGTACATATTTCTCTCTTCATGGTTCATGTGCAATTAGTTTAGGCTGCGACAATGATGACGATAATTCATGGCTCTGTAGTCTCACTCTATTCAGTATTCACTGACTATTTGTCTACTTTTCAGGTCAGCAGCCGATCCATTTTCTTTTTTTTCTTTATAATTGTTGCAATTGTTTGTCAATTAATGGATTTTAACTTAAACGACATGAGTCATGTGATTCAACTCAACAAATTAAATAGTTTTTTCAATTTAAAATCATACTGCAATAAGGGATTTGTATAAATGCTAAGTTGAAATCAACAATTTGTAGAAATCTAGGGTTTTGGTCAAGTAGGTCTAAGAAACCCTAGAAGAGAAGATAGAAAAGAGAGGGAAAGAAAGAGAATTTTAAAGGGAGGAGAAGTTGTATCCCTTAATGGTGGGACGACTCATCTAAATTTCTTGTAATTAACCCCACACCCACCCAAAAAAAAATTTATAGTATCCAAAAAAATACATAAAAGCCCCTTAAAGATAAAAGCATTACAAATAAGTCCTACACTAATACCCATAACAATGCTGAGAGCCTGATATGCACACACTAGATGATAATGCAAATAAACACTAATCCAACTTTTCTAATATTCTGAACATTCTGGATTTTTTCTTGGCCAATAAAAAATTCCCTCCGACAACTAGTACGATACCTACTGTTTGATACATATTATTTTTTTGGACTGGCTCATACATTTTCCAACAACAATATTTTGAACATCATTTACAACTTGAAACAATATGTGCAAAATAAGGCTTTTCTGAAAACTCAAGCTAATACTCAAGCCTGCTTTGAGTTCACTTGTGCTCAAAGCCTAATCAAATTCAAATCAAGGTTTTACAAATTGGAATTGAAGGTCAATTTGGTCACTCCCAAGTAGAATTGACTCGGCTGAGTCAAACTGAGTCCCAACTTAGGGCTAGTAAACTACAAAATGTTAGGGATTTTGTGTGTTGCAATTTGATGGATGCATTTGAATTTTCACATGAGCATTGAGTTTGAAAATCTTGAAATCTTCAATTTTCACATGCATGGTCTTAAAACTAATAGAACTTGTGTTTCATGCATGTTTTTGATTTAAAACTTGGATGCCTATAGTCTTAAGACTTTTAAATCATCTTAGGCATTGATAGGTTCATGTTTTGAAAACACCGTGGATTGATTTAGAAATGAATTCAAGCATGATTTCCATGGCCCTGGAGATCCCACAGAAAAAATATTGGAAAGATCAAATTTTGGGAATTTGACCTATCGGCCGCAATGTCCGTGGTTGATTGCGGCAGTGTAGTCGATCGACCGGCCAAAGTACCTTTTTTTTCGACCATTGGGATTTTTTACCGTTGGAGCCTGGTCGACCACCCCCTCTTCTAGGTCGACCAGAGACTAGCCGTTGGCAACTTTTTGCTATAAAAACAAGCTCATTCAAAGGCCATTTGCAATGAACTTTGAGGGACTTTTTGAAGTGTTTTGATGCCAAAGAAAGGAGAATGAGCTAAGGAAGGTTAGAAGGTCAAAAGGGAAGCTAAAGCTTGGATTCATTATTTAAGTCATCTAAGTAAGCTTTGTTTTCTACATCATATGTTTCATGCTTTGTTTAAATTATTGGTAAATCCATTTTAGCATGATAACTATGATTTGTTGAATCCATTACATGAACTACACTTTGAAATGATTTATAGTTTTGAATTCTTCATTTGAATTCATACCATATCTTTGAATCATGCTCTACAAACATCTTTGAAATTTACTTGTAGCATGGTTCTTACACTTGGTTGAATCTTTAGCTTGTGTTTTCCAAACCTTGAAACATATAGTTAAACTAATTTGTTTGGGAAACAACAAGTTCATGAATCACATGTTTTGGTTTTGAAATTTCACACAACTTGCTTAGCATTGATAAGTCATATCATTATCAAGTTGTTCATTTAAAATACATGTGATTAGCATTTTTCTCTTCGATCAAATACCTTTATGATTTAAACTTTCAAATGTCATTGACATACATTTAGGAGCTTTCACATTTGATATTTGATTGAAGATATCATGCATACACATTGATCATACATCTTTGCATTTCATAGAATGTATGTGTGAGTTGTATTTTCACTTTCATATCCGCCTATAGAAGAGGCATTGTATTGAGCTTAAATTATATCTATTTGAGTGTATCTTAGACACATTTGAGAGAGAGAAATCTTAGGGTTGTAAAGGTTATTACTTAGCCTAGAAAAGCATATTGTAGAGGTTATTGCTTAGCCTTAGAAAGCATAGTGTAAAGGTTATTTCTTAGCCTATTGAAAAGCATAAATTGATAGTGGGAATCCGGTGGGGTGTAGGAACACACGCCGGTAGTGGATATAGGCATTGAGGCCGAACCACTATACATCGTTGTGTCATGGTAAATGCTTTGTGGTGATTCATTTTGTTAACTTCCGCACTTTAGTTTTATAATCATCACTTGTGACGAATTGTTTTAAGAAGTTAAAATTTGGCATAATTGGTCACTAAATCAGGCTCATTCGGATCCCGGACTTACACAAAAAAATAGGGATGAAAAAAACTAAAATACAGGGACTATAGTTCTATAAATCTAGGATTTTAAGACATATGTTTCATTTACCATAAAGAATTTTATTGAGGTACCCACATTTATATTTCATTCAGTCAGATAAAAAGTGTCGTTGATCGTTAAATGCTTGGATCTTTAAAAAGACATGGTTTTGATCTTCTAGAATCAGTGCAAAATGTACCTAGGGGCCTCCCACAACTGTTCCGAACGAAAATGTAGGAAAGAAAAGCGTTGAGCCCCAAAATTAATGAACACGGCCAACTAGGTGACCCAGGACTCGTCCAATTTTTAGAACCATGATTGAAATTAAGTAGCATATTTCAAACTCCACAATTTCTTAGATGCAAGATAGGCATGTCTCTAGAAATGTAACAACAAAAACACACAAGCTAAAAATAGCACAAAAGAAAACCATTAACCATAAAGCAAGTGGGATGTACCTGAATATAATTTTCATAGCACCACTGAGTGGAGAAGTTAGTCTCTTTCCAAGAATTATAGACCTAAAACAATGAAATTGAACACAGTTAGTCAATTACATTTGCGTCAAGGATTTAAGAGAGCATACACTATTTTGACCAGAATTAAAATATTGATTTATCATAAAAACACCTTAAGCAAGGCAATATGATCTCCGACATTCCCAGTGTGAAAATTCATCCTTGCATTGTCAGCATGAACTTGTTTATCCTTTGGACGGTAAAAAATAGAATTACCGACAGAGAGCATAGCAGCAATTGAGATTATCTCATCAGAACACTTGTAGTTTTCTGAAGCAACTATCATCTTAGAAAGCATCGGATCGAGAGGGAACTCAGCCATCCTTCTTCCAACCTTAGTCAGCTCCCCTACGCTATTCAGGGCACTAAGGGCGAAAAGCAACTCAAGAGCTTTAATTAATGCCTCAGAAGGTGGTGGATCCATGAAATCAAAATGCAGCAAATCATGAATACCCAAACTCTTAAGCATAAGCACAACATTTGCAAGGTTAGTCCTTTGAATCTCTGGTACGGTGTTATCTTCCAATTCTTTATGATAGCTATAGGCAGTGTACAAACGGAAGCATTTTCCAGGGCCTGTTCTTCCTGATCTACCTGCCCTCTGCATTGCAGATGCTTTAGATATGGGAGTAACAAGTAGTGACTCCATACCAGTGCGCGGGTTATATGATTTCATCTTACAGAATCCAGGATCAATGACATATTTGATCCCATCAATTGTTAATGATGTTTCTGCGATGTTTGTGGCCAATACTACTTTTCGAGCCCCTTCAGGAGTTGGTTCAAAAATCTTAGCTTGAAGCTCAGTTGGGAGGTTAGCATATATTGGGCATATTATAAGTTCCGCAATTTTTGTTCCTAAGCCCCGAGTCCTATGTTTCAGAATTTCTTCCGCCGTCTCAATCTCCTCCTGTCCTGTGAAGAACACTAAAATATCGCCAGGTGGTTCAGTCACATGTATCTGAAGAGCAGAGACGATTGCAGCATCCAAGTAATCTGCTTCCGGTGATTTTGTATAATGAATGTCGACAGGGTATCGCCTCCCTGGTATTTTGAAAATTGGGGCTTTATCAAAGTAATCGCTGAACTTTTCGGCATCAAGAGTTGCACTTGAAATAAGCAACTTCAGATCACTTCGGAATCGAGCAATATCCTGCAAACGGTAAGCATTATATGTAAGAAAGAGAAGATAATGGAGGAAAACAAAATCAAGCAATAAGAGTAGGAATAAGTGTGTCCTTGCCTTCACTAAGCCAAATAAAATATCGGTTGAAAGTGTTCTCTCATGAGCTTCATCCACCATCACCACACTAAAACAATTTTTTTAGTAAAGAAAAGAGTTGAAACCATGAAGAAATGAAGTAACGTATTGCTGGATGTCCCTATCTTTAGCATACCTGTAGCCTGCTAGATCAGGCTCTCCAAGAAATTCACGCAACAACATTCCATCCGTCATGTATTTCAGAACTGTTTTGTCTGAAGTGCAATCTTCGAATCGTATTGAATAACCAACCTGCAGATGGAAAGACAATGCTCATTGGACGCATGCACCCTATTTAGTTTTTTGTTTTTTAATGATAAATTAATGTGATAATGAAAAACGAGAGAATAAACCAAACAATTAGGAATCACTGTTTTTTTTTTATGGAAAATGCGACTATAGAACCCACTAGAAATAATTGTTAAACTGAGGAAAATGCCTATCAGCATAAATTAAATCCTTTAACATTAATGAGGGCCCTTTTGGATCCATGGAACTCTAGAATGAGGATTTCTTTGGTCCCAAGGAAATTATTTATTTCCTAGTGTAGTTATTTTGCTCCAATTATACCAAGAAATCACTGTTTAAAAAAAAAATTATACCAAGAAATCAATTTTGCAATCTAAGAAATCCAACCAAATATTTATGTCTTTCAGAAGTAACATTGAAAACGATTACCTGCTTTATCCTCCCCAAGTATATAGTAACCAGATAAACAACAAAAAGATGACTTACAACAGATAAAGGAATAATAGAATAAGGCAAACAACTAACAGAAATCATTGATCATTACAATAAAAATATAGAAATACAACCCCACCACCTCCTGCCCCCTTAAATTGGCACACACTCCAATTCCACTCAGAAATATATTCACCATTGGATTGGAGGAAAAAAAAAAAAAAAAACTTCTTAACTCAATGAATTTATTCTCATCCTCTTGCTGGAGTAGTTCAAATTTAGCTTTATTAACAGGATTAAATCCTTCTCTCTTTGAAAGAAAAAAGTGAGCAAGAAAGTGGCAACACCTCATAACCAAAGAGAAAAGTGAGCAATACCTCATGACCAAGTTTAACACCCATCTCCTGTGACACTCGTGCAGCAACACTCATAGCCGCAACACGACGTGGCTGGGTGCATCCGATCTGTGGACATATGACGAAAGGTCATAAAGGTTAAGAAATCCCTGAAAATGATGAAAAGAAGAAAGTGACCTGCATAAGCATAGAAAACTTTCCCATTGGATTGACATTTGCAATCCGAAAAGGTGAGGCGCAGATGAATTACATATATAATATATATATTGAATGGCAGATGAATTACATATATAACAGAAATTTATGCTTCTATGTGTATAAATATGCAAATGTTACTTGGAAGAAGTATCAAATCCATCACAATTAGAAGGTCCAAATGAGACATTGTTGACCTACTCAATTTCCACATACATAGTTGGGTGTAAACTAGAAAAAAAAAAGAAATGAAGAAATGCCAATGCTTGTACTTCACAAACAGGCCACTAAAACATTACTTGGAATCAGAAGAGCCAAATCTATCATTATTAGGAGGTACAAATGAAACATTGTCTACCTGCTAAAAAGTTTTAGATACAGGGAGGCATTGTGATCTGGAATATAAAATGACACTTGGTTTTTTTAAGTAACTGTTTTTATTAATAACCAGTAAAATTACAAAAAAGAAACAATCAGCAAAAACAATTACGATGCATGTGGTAAACACCATTCAACCCAAAATCTCCCCAAATAAGAGAGAAGTTCTAGCAAATTCTTTTATAGCTGTAGCCCAAGATGTTACAATTTGGGCTTTTTGAGCTACACCCTGTAATGACACAACTTGACTCTGGAAAGTCCAACAATTCCTTTCAAGCAACCACTATAGATCAGCTTTACAAAACAGCTACACACTCAAACAGAAATCAATCCTTCAAATGTTCAAACAACTCAGTAACTGATTTCATCATCACTTATTGAAAACTAAACCTAAAAAAAATTCACAGATTTGCTTTGTGAAAGATCAATGGATGAACGAACGAGGAACATCCTTTCCCCCCTTCATGCAAATAATAAAGCATTCACAAGAATAAACTTATGATTCCACTGTAATAAAACATTAATCACTCTACCTAACCCAACATCATCATCCTACAGTGACCAATTTCAGCATCTTCCATTTGAACACCAAACAGAGAAAGAAAATATATCCCTGATTTGTTTTGTCAAAGAATAATGGATGAGCAAATGAGAAACATCCTTTGCCTTGCTCATGCACATAATACAGTCATTCTCAAGGCACCAACTTATGATTCCACTGTAATATATGATAAATTGTTAAGTACCTTACCCAACATAGTCGACCAATGAAAAGCTAGCGTCCTATGGGGACACTTAATTCTCCATTAACTGTAATAAACATTCATCTTACTTTTTCTCACATCATCATAGAATTACTTAATAGTAAAATCCCCATCCTTATCTGGCCACCATATCTACTAATCATTGTCGTCATATGGAACATATGCTCCTTGGATAGCATTGCTAAGCGCCTGTTTGTTTGCTTGCCCAGAATACATAGGAATTCATTCCATAAATGGTTAAAATGAAGACAAAAGGTGAATATACAAAAATGACCATCAAATAAACCCTCCTTTAATGGAAATTGAATAAAGGGAAGAATACCCAGCCAACACCCTAGTAATTCAAATCCTAGAAAAGTCAAGTTCCTACCCACATCTCCACCTTATATCCTTCATCCCTCATGTAGTATCATTCACACCTCACCTCTTTAATAATCCTTCGGTGGAGCTCATTTGACGATGAATTCCTATGTATTCAATTCTTATGTAATCTAATGCAAACAACACGCCTTAAGAGGAAAAACAAGTTGCCCAGCTCCTCATCAAGAAGATTCCTTTCAAACATTGGGTTCCATACATAGTCCTGCCTATTTGATCCACATAGTCCGAGACAAGTGAAATGGGATTAGAAGCAATGTAGAAAAAACTAGCAAAAAAAATTCAAACTTTCTACCACCACACTATTAATCACTACAAAATTTTATGAGTTCTCCATTCAAGACATTAGAACTTATTCCTGAGCAGAAAGCGTCTCAACTTGAAGAAACCACCTTCCATTGGGGAGATGCTTTAACATTTGCCATCAGAATTTCCCACCTACTTCTATCTAGCTTGTGCTTTCGAACAAGAATGGATCTCCAAAGGCCTCTTACTCCTCGCAATTCGCCAAAGCCTCTTTCCAAGCACGGACACATTAGCCTGTCTAATAGAACGTATCCACAATCCACCTTCTCCCATTGGCTAAAAAAATACTTTCCAACATGCCAAATGATATTTGAGATGCATCCAAGGTTGCTCCACAAAAAAACCGCACTAGATCTCTTAATGAGCTTCACAACAATAATCAGGCACCGAAAATAGACAAGAAATACATGGGTTGGCTTGCCAATGTAAATTCAGTAAGGCAATCACTCACCAAAACTTCATTTAAAAAATTCCAAAAATTCCCAGAAGGTACTGACCTTCATTCTAATGGATTAAGACTATGCCCACTATTATGTTCTCCAAAAGCCTTTTGACAATTACTCAATTCGATGAGGCCCTTGTCCCTGAACATTCCACGGTACAATATTCATGAACTAATCTTCTTTGCCCATTTCTCTGTAGTAGCCCCATTTTATCATAATTAATGAGAGAAGCCAAATTTTCCAACTCTCACCCTTAGGATTTCAGCAGGTATGACCCCCATGACCACCCAATTTCACAATGGTTGCATCCTTAAAACAATTGTGAACCATCTAATGGAGGCCCTAGGGTTAGGGCTTGCATGGAAGTGCCGAAGCACAATATACGCCGAAGCGCGTGTCCAAAGACACTTTAAAAGTATCCACAGAGACGATAAACGAGGATGCACCTCAATGAGAAAAACCCAAAATCAATTAATCAACTCTCTGAATAATTCCTCACTACAAATGCCATATAAATAAGAAATCAAACTTAATGCCTAAGAAAACCTAATCTAATAATGAAAAATTCCCTAATAACAATCATTAAATAAAATTAAGAACTAATAACTCTAATTAAATCCTAAATCTATGTGGGCCCTACACATGTGGCCATGAGGTCTATTTTGCATCATTCTCCCCGGCTTGGAAAGAACTCGACCTCAAGTTGGGTAAATGTCCGCCTGGGTCAAATATCAATCAGACAAACTTTTGATTCGTTGGCTGAGCATGAGCTTTTGCGCACATCTTGAAAAGACTATACAATATTCTTCCATAATTTGAAGTAATCATGATGCATCATGTGTCGTGGAAGTTGAGTTCTATGTGGATGTGCAATCGAACAATTGGATGTATCACATGTGGAAGTCGCACCATCAGATCACAATCTCTGACTAGCCGTTGTTCATCTCCAAGTTTCCATTTTGATCCCCAAAGACAAAATCAATGTGAGAGTGGGGGACTTCAATAAACTGTCTTTCCGTGCTGCTTGCAGCTCTTGATCATCATTGCTCATAGAAGAAGATTTAGGCCCCTTTTTATCTTTTTGCTCATTCTTTGGTTCTAGCATCGCAATGTCAATATGGATATCCTCTGCCACTGGGTCTTCAACATGATCTGCTGTTAATTAGGGCTTTTCATCTTGAGGCACAACATTTCTCAGAGGAGACCTTTTCAAGCATCCGTTTCACACGAATTGCTTCCCAATATGCCTTATAAATATTCGTGCAATCATTTATTCTCTCCACTATATCTGGTCTCAAGCCTTGAAGAAAACTAATTAAATCATGTTCTTCATCATCCTCCATTCTACATGCATCTTGAAGCCTTGCAAATTGGTCAGAATATTGCAAAATAGACAACTCACATTGTTTCAAATCGAGAAATTGCGTAAAATAGACTTCATTTTCAAAATATCATCTTCCATATTTAGTAGCATATTTGACCTTTTGAAGTGCAGTGTGGAATTTACTAATATGAAATTTCATCTTCGATTTGAAAATGGACTGACCTTATCTATTGATCGGCGTACCACGAGAGCACTGACGAAAACGGAGTGGAAATCTCACGGTGGATGACTCCACAATCGCAAAGAGAATTTCTGGCTGTCGATCTTGATTAAATTTGCCTTTTGCTGATTCTGGTCAAGGGGCTGGATGGTTGCCGATATCACTATAGGAGGTGGAGCTGTTTGTGTATCGGGCAGGCTTCCACTTGAAACGTGTCAAGTCTGACCTAAATCCGGTAATTTCTGGCCCAACCAGCAACAATGACTATGTCACGTGTCACAGTGGCACATGATGCCGCCTCTTAGACCTCGCGTCGATGGAATGAAAAAAAGGTTTGAAATCCCCTTTTCTCTGTTCGTTCGTTGCAGCAAACAAAAGAGAGAGATGGGGCACTATTTTTGGGCGATGGACAGCGAGGGCAAGCCGGAGACGGCGATGACGGGCAGCGATGACAAGCAGTGATGGCGACGTTGCCAGGTACACACTTCCTCTCTCTCTTACTCCTCCGCTTCTCTCTCTCTCTCTCTCTCTCTTTTTTTTTTTTTTTCTCCTTTGGGTTGGGTGCTAACGCCGAAGGGGCTAGGTGTGATGATCTGGGAAGGGGGTTTGAATTTCCTGCGGTGGATGACGCAGCAGGGGTGGAGTTGGGGTGTTCGGTTTGAAGGGGAAGAAAACATATGGTCGTCGGGAGGACAGTGGGAGTAGATGATTTGGGCAGTGCGATTGGGGTTTCCATGAAGGAGTTCCGGGGAAGGCCGGAAGGGGTTTCGGTGTTCGGATGGGGTTGGTGGGTCACACTAGGTGCAGGTGGGTTTGGGATTCTGGATTCCGGCAGGGGTGTGGTGCTAGGCTAGGCTAGGGTTTTGGGGGCTAGGCCGACAACTTTTTTTTTGGTTATTGAAGATGTCTTTGGGTCTCGGTTTGGAACTATGGTTGGTGATTGGATTCGGTGGATGGGTGGAAGTCTGGCAGTGGGCGGACGATGGGGTAGGGGTGTTGGGGGAGGGCGGACGATGGTCTGGGACTCTCGGATGATGATGGGAGGCTGTGAGGATGAGTGGACAGATCGATAGGGATGGATTGACGAATGGATGGATGGACAACTGATAGGGGTAATCACGCCGACGATCAAGGGATCGTTCGGCTCTGATACCAAATGATGCAATCCTAGGGTTAGGATCGTGGTTTAAAAAAATCGGCCGAGTCCGAGTCGACTCGGGACTCGGACTCGAATCATGTGACTCGGCCGAGTCTCATGGTACTCGGCCGAGTCGCAAGGGACTCGGCCATCCAAATGAAGTTGGGACTTGGCCCAACTCGGCCGAGTCCCATGCGACTTGGCGAGTCGACTCGGACATGAAAGAGTGGGTCCCGAGTCCGGTTTTTGAAACCGTGGTTAGGGTCGCATGTGCCGCATGCACAATTACGGTTTCCACATAAACAATACATGATGAAGACACTCTCCGATGATAAACCCACGCAGGGAAATTCTATTAACTTCAAATTTTGAGATTACCAATCTCTACAATGTTTTATATATACCAATCTCTAAAATGTTTTATATATAATAAAAGAAACTTAAGGGCTAAGAAAACAATCCTAATTAAACTAGGAAACAAGAATAAGAATCCTATCTAAATTAGAAAGTCTTCCTAATTACAACTCTTAAAATTAGAAAAAAAAATTAAAAAAAAGAACAACAAACCGAAGTGGAAATCACACGAAGATAATATTGATGGAAAGATAACCAATAATTAGCTAACATGATTAATAGGTGCTCAAAGGATACAGTGACCGGAACAAAATCCAGAGGAAGGGGAAATGGGTTTATAGTTATCTGTGTATAAAACCATAGTTATCAGAATTCTATGATTTGTATCCCGAATCCTGATTCGTATCTTGAATCCCAAGGAAAACGATTTGTATCTATGCAATGAATCCCATTTACAGCTAAAACTTAGGATTCATGTGTGAATCTTAAGATTCAATACTTGTTTCATTGAATCTTCAATTCAAGCGATTCGATAGAGCAAGAATAGTTGCAACCAATAAGTAAATATTAATAATCTTTTACCCTTTTTCTTTCTTTCTTTTACCCCTTTTTACTTTTGAAAAAGTTATTGAGTAGTTAACAAAACCTCTTAAGAATTTTTGCGACTTTTGGGAGGTTTTAGAGATGAATAAAGAACATACATTTGATTAAAGCGTTCAACTATATGGATGGGGCTCGTCTATATCTTCTTCTTTTTTAATCTTTTTTTCCCTTCATGAACACTTTCGTAACTTAAAGAGATATCCTATGTAAGATCGATGGTACGGATTTTATTTTTATTTGTATATATTGATTTAAAGATAACAAAAAATAAAAATATATTGGTACCTTAAGCTTATTTAACTATTTATGTCATTTATTATATATTAATATATTTCATGATGTTCTTGATATGATTGATAGACGTATTTGTCACCATATTTATAATACTATGAATGGGGAAATGGATGGATTATGAATAACTACTTTTTTCTTTTTTGATTTTTAATTATTTTTAGAAAAATAAAAAACTCTACGATTCACGATTCAATTCGATTCATGGGTATGAACGATCTGTGATACAATTCCGATTTTCAGAACAATGTATATAACTAATAAAGCATATTCATTTTGCTTCCATAATTTAAATTGCAACAAAAACTACACATCAGTACCTTCCCCCGTTTTGTGTACCCAGCTTCATGAAGATATTGGGGAATCTGAGTAGTCTTTCCAGAACCAGTTTCTCCAACAATTACAAGAACCTATAGAAAAACACAATGCAATAATGCTTAGCTAAAGATACAACAGTTAAATAACATCATGATGATTTGTAATATGTTTTAACAGAATGTCTACATAAGAAAAAAAAAAAGAACAGTGCAACAAAATAACTCAATAGGATAAAACTGGGAAGAATTAGGAACTCTGCTAATATAATTAAGCATTATTATCAGTAACAAAGAAAATATTGAGCACGTACGAGCAAAGGGGAAAAACTCAATGCAAGCCATGGAATAAGTATAAAATTCACCTTATTTTCTAGTATATTGATTTCCTGTTTTCTCTTTTATGTGTTAAGATGGTGCGCTTTTGTGACCTTGTTGGCTCTTTTTGTTTCAGTATAGATCTCTTATAATGTAAGGGTTTTTTTTTTTTTTGTCTATAATACAATCACCATTTAAAAAACAAAAAAGAATTCTACTATATTAGTGGACATTGATGGCAACGCAATTCACTTGTTAGAGAAGGATCCCGGGAAAACAAGGGGTATGAAGATCATCTTGTCTATATTAGAAAATGTATTAAATTTGCCTAATCATGCCCAACTTGCCACATATACTGAAGTTGACCTCCACTCATAACTTTGGTCAAGAAATCTCCAGCTGATCTTTTTATTTCTAATAGTACACTCATAATAAACTGAATTAAACAAGGAAGGATAGTTTACCCTCAATCTAATATTGTGACACTGGAGCGGATGGTCCAGATTTGGGGGATCCAGTAATTGCCAAGGCTCTTAATTATTTAGATCGACTTTATCACTCTTAACGGGCTTTTGATCCATCTCAATCTGGGCACAATCAAGCCAAAGGGTTCAAATCAAATATTGAATAGGGTTTAATTTGAGTTTTAAATTAACAGGCAAAAATTCTACATTTAATGTGGACCTGAAGCAAACTCAATTGAGTCCTGGCTGGGGTCGACCCCATGTGGGCACCTCTCTACATGACTCTACAAGCTCAACAAGTGGGACCCGTAGCCCACATAAAATATGCAGATATGCTCAACAAGTGGGACCTATTGCCCACTTACAGTGGGACACTCAGTGACTTCAAAGGCAAGCAATGTCAAAATTTTCCAATTAAGGGTTCAAAAAGAGAGAAGGGTTCCTTGAATCAAGAAAGGAATTAAGGGAAGGAAATTCAAAGAGACGGGATAATTACTTCCCTACAGAAGATATCCAAGCCCCTTTTGTAAATCATGCAAACTTCTTTCTTCCTAAATTTTAGCCATTTGAGTAGTCATATATTTCTTAAATTAAGGTTTGTTATGATTAAGAGGGAAATAAGGGATTGACTCAACAGAGATACCAAGTAACTCACGTACAAGTCATCCATGCACATTCTCATTGGATTTCTTGGGTTATCTTCTTATTTTCATGTAACTGGATTATTTTATGTTAGTCTTCGTTTGCTTAGATGAGTCGATGTGACTAGGTTTAGGATTTGATGAGGTTTCAAATGTTATTTATGCATGTAATGGGACATCCATCCCTAGTCTTAGATTTATTTTTTTATGAATTTGAGTAAAAGTTGCATTGAGCACTTTCTCTTCTTTATTCTCCCTTGGTTGAGCATCTCCCATTGGACTGAAGGCTTTGACAGTGGATCTAGCGAACATTGATACACGGATTATTGTCTTTCTCCTTGTTCAAGGATTGATTTACTTCTGATTGAAGATCGGGTTTATTAGGCTCGCAAATAATCAGAATTGGCTTCCCCCGGCTACAATATATTGACTTTAAACCATGTTCAAGAGAGAAATAATTACATGCAAGTAGCAATAGGAAATGGACATAAGTAAACAAAGTGTGAGTGAAAATTAGCATCAATGATGATCATGGTGATTGGAACAAGCACACTAGTGACTGATGGAATTCTGGTACAAGTATAGTGGAGAATTTTACTCTGATTGTTCGTCTAAAATCCAACCTCTCAATTCCAGACTTCAAGTTGGAGAAGTTTACTCCAAGGGGTGAGGGTAGTGTCAATCTGTTTCTCCCAAAGGATCGAATTTCAAACTCGTCTAGAGGATTTGCATTCACTCATTTCAAAACAGAAATCAAGGTTGTAAGAGCATTCAAGAGAATTAATGGGAGATTGTTTGAGGGTTCAGTTATTTGCATGTTTAGTGCTCAGTACAGTCTTAAATCCAGAGTGAAGGACAAACAAGTGGTTCATGATCATGTTAGGAATTACCAAGGAGAAGCTTCTATTGTAGGCGTCTCTGAACAAGGTGTTAGGGTTAACACAGAAGGAAAAGAGTGGTCAAGGTCTCTAGAGTTGTCTCAAACCCTTTAAAGGCCTTGTTACAAGTCATTTGTTGTGAACTTGTGATGGAGTCAAATGTGGATGTTAAAGAATTAAGATTCACAATTGAATTACACTTTGGTGGGGGTTCGACTTTGATTTTTCCATAGAGGCACCTATCCAAAAAAAAAAATGTCATAAAGAGGGTCAGTCTATTGCTGCAGATGTTAAATCTGAGTTCAATATGAGGATTTGATGCAATTGCCAATGATTTATAACCCATAGGAGCCTATTTGACACACTTAAGATTGGACAAAACCTCTAGGGCCAGCTCTAAAGTCAGATCCTATTAAAGAGGGATCTTCATCGTTGGACAACAGAAACATTGAATTTTCTAGGATCTTATTCAACTATGGTG
The DNA here is from genome assembly GCA_012931725.1 of Litsea cubeba. Taxonomy (NCBI): domain Eukaryota; kingdom Viridiplantae; phylum Streptophyta; class Magnoliopsida; order Laurales; family Lauraceae; genus Litsea; species Litsea cubeba. Next base: position 35,520,727 of record CM022945.1, on the reverse strand, counting down.
TCGCTATTTATTTCCAGCTTTGCAATGGAGCTTCCAAAGAAATTGTTGTTCGAGGTGGACGGGATTCAGTTTCAGATAAAGGAATCTACAACCAAGTGAATAGAGAAGGCCCTATTGCATTTTGTTCCGAAGAAAGAGTTCAACAAGTTTTACAGGCCAGATATTTGGAAAAGGATTCCCTTGAAGATCCAATAAAAGAGATTCAAGTTCAAATAATACCATCATACCTTGTGATGCGATTTTCCAGTGCCTCCAGCAAGGGGTGAATGTTCAAAGATCTATGGCCATGAATGGTGGAAACACTTCACCTTCTTTGTGTTTTGTCAAATCACAAAAAAGGATTTCCTCTCTCGGTTACTAATCGTCTTAAGAAATATTAATTACGGGAGTGGGAACCCCAGTTCTAACCCTACAAGATTCTTATTTCCACAATCCACTATGCTAGAGGTGCTAATTCGCCAGAAGTGAGCCCCATGAACACTAAGAATGTAAATGAACTGAGCATGCAAGTTGAGCTCGAAATCTATTAGGGTGTCTATTGATCCACTTTTTCAAGGGATTTTGCTGGACCAAATGCTACTGATTTGGAAGGATTTTGCCCGGTCTTATTAGGCCTTTGCCTTTTCTTTCTTTCTTTTGTTGTCCCGTTTTTGTCCTGGGTGTTGGTTGTAAGCTTGTTGGTATCTCTCTCTTGTACTGCTATTTTAATGAATTTTACCTTTCAAAAAAAAAAGTTCGAGCTCAAATCATGTACCACAGTTCATTGTTTTTGTTTGCTCGTGACAAAAGAAAATTATACTCCCATCTGTCGATTTTTAAGCAACATTCACAAGGAGACACTTGAATGTTGTTTCAATTTTCAAGGTTGTATTGATTATAAGCATAACTGTTATGCTAGATAAGGGCTTCTTTGGCTTTGGAACCTCCTACAACCACCTGAATGACACCTGAGCATCTGTATCTTTTGCAGGAAATCTACTGAGATGCTGAGATTCTGCTTGCAGCCCCACGGTTTCAACATTGTCAATGTTTTGCAGTTGTAACTTGTAAGGATTCTAAAAACTTTATGATCTCAATGAGATAAATAAGGTGTCGCTTGGCATCTCTATTTCTGAGGTCTAAATGTCTTAAAGCAGATTCATATAGACATTTTTTTCTAAAATAGACCTTATAGAAACCAAATGTAAAGACATTTATATCTGTGGGAAAAAGGAAGTGAAACCAGCCCATATGAAACAGGCAGTTGTGTCTGAAGCAAGTAGATGGGAGGAGCTACAGTGATTCGGACCCTACAATGTCCAGTCCAATTTTTTTTTTTTTAATCTGGGCCACTGCATTCAGATCTGAACTATTGGATGTCTTTAGCAAGGATCAAAATAGCGGCTGCGGCAGGTGTAGCAGCCAGTGACCAAAATGCTACGTAGCGGGCAATGTGTAGCGGTGTGAATTTTTTAAGTGGTCAAAAAAAATTTCTTGTGTAGCAACCAATCTTGTTTTTTTTATCTTCTTCTTCTACTTCTTTTTTTATATATATATTTGTGATTTGGAACCATATAAGGGTAGAAACAACTTTAGGAAAGGCTATTGAAGAGAAGAAATATGAAAAATAGTGTTTTAAATTAAAACGGCTTGGCTCTACTAGGTTTTAGACCGTAACGCTGCTATTTTCAAAATAGCGTAGTGGCCTCAACCGCTACAACCGATAATGCAGCCGCAATGTCGCTATTTTCAACCATGGTCTTTAGAAGATAAACTATGGCCACCCTGTTAAATTTTAGCCATTAATTCATCACAAATCTTGAGATATTTGTGAAAAGTCACCGACCATTAAATTCAAATTTCTGGGCTTCTGTGGGCCCCTAGGTCACGATTCGAACTGTTGATCCTCTTTTAAATACCTAAAAAGGTTATGAGGTCAATTTTCAGACCTTGATTCAAAGTGGATCTCAAGATATTGATGAAAAACCGTGGACCATTATTCCTTTTGTTCAAACTGACTGCAGTTGCACTTGAAGGGAAGCAGTCTGGTTTTTCTTTTTTTCTCTAATTATGGGACCCAAAAGCTATGATCCAATCCGTTAGATCTCATCAGAAGCTCAAACACGACCACCACGCAAAATTTCAGCCGTTGATGCTTCACGATTCTCGAGATATTTGTAATACATTTATATACTGGACTTCTGTGGAGACCGTAAGCAAGATCCGAACCATTGATCCTCTTCAGAAGTTCAAGAATGACTATGGGATCAAATCTCAGCCATTGATTCCAAGTAGATCTCGAGGTATTTATGAAAAACAATGAAACATTGATAAATATATATATATATATTTCTCAAAACTCCGCCTATGTTGGGGTATCCTTGACATAGCCGGTCCCAAGCCCGGACAAAGGAGGAGGGTTGTGCGTTAGGTAGCCGACAGCCAGCACAATACTCAGTCGGATTTTTTATGGATTTGATACCTAATGAAATTTCGTTGGGGCGTCCCCTACTTAGCGACGCGCTGTATGGTCCGGGTACAGTGATAAATGAGCAAGGACCGCTGCATCGGCGCCCGGGTGCAGTGCTAAATAGGCAAGGGTCCTCACACTTTATTGGACGAGTGTGGGGGGTAAGGAAGCTAGTCCAAAATAGAAGGCTGAGATTGGGCACTTGGAACATTGGGAGCCTAACTGGGAAACTTATGGAAGTGGTGGATACAATGGAAAGGAGACGAATCGCAATTGCTTGCTTGCAAGAGACAAGATGGGTGGGACACAAAGCAAAAGAGATTGAGAGGACCGGGTATAAGTTATGGTATACGGGACTTAATAGATCGAGGAATGGGGTCGGCATAGTGGTAAACAAGGACTTAAAGGAAGATGTAGTGAATGTAAAGCGCTATGGAGATAGGATTATTGCAATTAAGTTAGTATTAGGAGAAGAGATAGTGAACGTAATTAGTGCTTATGCCCCTCAGGTGGGCTTAGGAGATGGACATAAGGAGAAGTTTTGGGAAGACTCGGAAGGAGTGCTACTAGAGATACCCCAAGAAGAGATGGTCTTCATAGGAGGTGATTTGAATGGTCATGTAGGACGTGACGTAGATGGATACATAGGAGTACACGGGGGACATGGGTACGGTAATAGAAATGAAGAAGGGAAGGATATCTTGGAGTTTTCAGTGGCTTATGATCTCATGGTAACTAACACATTTTTTAGAAAGAGAGGAGCATTTGGTGACTTATAAGAGTGGCTCATCGAGGACACAAATTGACTTCTTCTTAACTAGGAAAAGAGACCGTTTAGCTTGTAAAGATTGTAAGGTTATACCGGGGGAGAGCTTGACTTCCCAACATAGGTTGTTGATCATAGATGTGCAGTTACAAAGGTGGACTAGAAAAAAAGAAGTTGTATAGATGCTCAAGGACTAAATGGTGGAACCTGAAAGGTGATAAGCAACTAGCTTTAAGGGAAAGAGTACTAGAGGAAGACGTTTGGGCGACAGATGAGAGTGCAAATAATATGTGGGATAAGGTAACAGAGTGTATTCGGAGGGTAGGGAAAGAAGTCTTAGGAGAATCTAAAGGAGGTGCTCCGGTACAGAAAGAGGCATGGTGGTGGAGCGAAGCCGTCCAAGACAAGATAAGAGTTAAAAGAGAGTGCTTTAAAATGTGGCAAAAGGATCGAATTGAAGCGAACTTGGAGAGGTATAAAGAAGCAAAAAGAGAAACCAAAAAGGCAGTTAGTGAGGCCAAGGCAAAGGCATTTGAGGAGCTATATAGGCGACTTGACACTAAGGAAGGCGAAAGAGAGATATTTAAGCTTGCTAAAACTAGAGATCGGCGGACCAAGGACTTAAACCAAGTTAAATGCATTAAGGATGAGGATGAAAAGGTATTAGTAAAGGAGGAGGAGATAAAGGAGCGTTGGAAGAGCTACTTCTACAAGTTATTTAACGAAAGCAGTAGTAGTGACATACAATTGGGGCAGCTTACCATTTCTAGAGAAGAAGCGAATCATATGTTCTATAGGAGAATCAGTAGGGAAGAAGTTAAAGAAGTATTGAAAAGAATGAAGAATGGGAAAGCGGTTGGGCCAGATGGTATCCCTATTGAGGTATGGAGGTGCTTGGGGGAGGATGGTATTAGTTGGTTGACAAAGCTTTTTAATGTAGTGCTAAAGAGCAAGAAGATGCCTAATGCATGGAGGAAAAGTATTCTTATACCCATATACAAGAACAAAGGAGATATTCAGAACTGTGCGAACTACCGCGGGATTAAATTGATGAGCCATACGATGAAATTATGGGAGAGAGTTATTGAGAGAAGACTAAGAAGAACAACAAATATTTCAGAGAATCAATTTGGTTTCATGCCTGGGAGATCAACCATGGAGGCTATCTTTCTCCTGAGGAGGTTAATGGAACAGTATAGAGAAGGTAAGAGAGATTTACATATGGTGTTCATTGACTTGGAGAAGGCTTATGACCGGGTTCCTAGGGAGATTCTTTGGAAAGTTCTGGAAAAGAAAAGAGTTTGTGTCGCTTATATTGAGGCGATAAAGGATATGTATGATAGAGTCGTGACATCTATAAGGACGACTGGCGGCGAAACTAAGGAGTTTCCTATCACGATTGGTCTACACCAAGGCTCAGCGTTAAGCCCGTACTTGTTTGCCCTAGTTATGGATGAGATTACAAGACATATCCAGGATGAGGTGCCGTGGTGTATGTTATTTGCAGATGACATTGTTTTAGTGGATGAGACGAGAGAAGGAGTGAATGCTAAACTTGAATTGTGGCGGAAAACATTAGAGACAAAAGGGTTTAGGCTAAGTCGATGCAAAACGGAATATATGGAATGCAAGTTTAGTCAAAGTAGGACACCTGGTAACATAGAAGTAAGTTTGGGCACACAAAAGATAGTAGAAAAAGAAAACTTTAGGTACCTTGGATCTATGGTGCAACAGGATGGAGGGATTGATACTGATGTAAGTCACAGGATTCAAGCCGGGTGGACCAAATGGAGGAGTGCTTCGGGGGTCTTGTGTGATCGGAAAGTCCCCCTCAAGGTTAAAGGAAAGTATTATAAGGTGGCGGTACGGCCAGCGTTGTTATATGGATCAGAGTGTTGGGCAGTAAAGCATAATCATGTCAAGAAGATGGAAGTTGCGGAGATGAGAATGCTAAGATGGATGTGCGGGATCACAAGAAGAGATAGGATTAGGAATGAGGAGATTAGGGGCATAGTAGGAATAGTACCGATTGGAGATAAAATGAGAGAAAATCGACTGAGATGGTTCGGCCATGTTAGAAGGCGTCCAACAGAGGCACCTGTTAAAAGGTGTGAAAGCATGGAGTTTGCCAAGAGTAGGAGAGGGAGAGGGAGACCCAAGAGAAGTTGGAAAGAAACTATTAAACATGATCTTGCCTACATGGATCTAACGGAGGACATGGCCCTAAACAGATTTGATTGGCGTCGTCAAATCCATATAGCCGACCCCACCTAGTGGGAAAAGGCTTGGTTTGGTTTGGTTTGGTTTGGTTTAGTGTTTGAATGTGATGGGAAGGAGTCTGATTTTTCCACTTTTTCTTTAATTGTGGGACCCAAAGCTATGATCCAAACCATTAGATCTCTTCAGAAGCTCAAGCACAGCCTATGATGCCTAGAAACAGATATGGGTACAGACACAGATATGGGGATCGGGGCTACGATTCTGTACTTTTAGAAATCTAGGACACGGATACGGGTGTCCTAATTTTTTCTTTAGATCACTTGTGAATTAATGAAATTATCATTGCTTATGTTCTTTTCTAAAATTTTCTATGCTGAGAAGTAAGAAAATTTAAGGAACTATATGAAATAATGGACTTGCTAAGTGAGATGTGCTAAACTTGTACCTATAAGTATCGGTGCGGTATCGGGTACCAATTCAAGTGTCGTATCGGTCCGATACGGATACGTTGGGCTTGTAAAAATATTTGAGTATCATAGAACACAGCCACTGTGTAAAATTTCAGCCGTTGATGTTTCACAATTCTCGAGCTATTTGTGAAAAAACATTAATCATTACATTTGCATTCTAGATTTCGATTGGCCCCTTAAGCAAGATCTGGACCGTTGATCCTCTCTGGAAAACTAAGAAAGGCTAGGGTATCAAATTGTAGCCTTTGATTTATCATGGTTCTTGAGAGATTTGTAAAAAAGAGTGAACTGTTGGATTCATAAAACCTCTATTTCAAACGGTTTATTTGTCTTACCAAACGATCTATTTATACAACATCTATTATACACAGATCTATTTCATATAGATAAGATTTGCCAAATAGGGCATAAATGTCTATTATATTATCATGATAACTACAGCCTCAAGAAGTCATGTTAGATACTAAAATTATAAAACATGGAAAATTGGCATTGAGTATTTGTCAAACCTGATGGTCACTAATAGCCTGGAGTAGCTCCTCTCGGTATGGATATATAGGCAGAGTTTTTCTCTCTTCCTGATATGGGAAAAAATGGTCAGATAAGAAGAATAGTGGTACTTAAAGCTCCAATTTGTCTGGTAATGTCGTAACTGAAAAAAATAAAATCATCAACATCAAGAATCAAGCACCACATGGCATAACACAAGATATTCCCTACTTTCACATAAATAACAATTGAAGCCACCATGAGAAGCAGGCAGTATTAAAGAGGAAATCTGAGAAAAGGCAACAGTGTAGAAACAAGAACAGCTAAATAACTCAAACCTGAAGCTTCTGTAACATTGATTTCCCACTTAAATCCTCAGTCATCTCGGTAGGTGATTCACCTTCATACTGTTCAGGACCAAAATAATCACATTAAATAGAATTTTATATCAGAAATCAAAACTAAGTGTTCAAAGAAAGTAAATTTATAGCATAAAGATGCTCGTGGTTTTCTACGACATACCTTCTCACCATCCATCACAGACTCCTTGATGAAATCAATTTGATCTTCAAAAACATACCTACATGTAGACACTAAGAGAATAAGATAGAGGGATATATGTCCACCCATAAATAGTCTTGGGCAATCCCAATCTAATTAGTAACAGTTCAAAACATAAATGAGAAAGCAGAAACTGACAGCAGAAGATAAAGATTACTTACTGATAATCTTCCAAAGTTTGCCTATTATCTTTTGAGCCAAATTTTAGTGCTGCCTTTCCTGTCATGAGTAAAGAAAAACAACATAAAATAATACGTATTTGGATCTCATGAGACATTCTTTCACGACTGCAGTCATGGCAGCCAGGGAGTAACTGGGACCATCCACCTGCTTAGTAAGTCCATTAATGGACCATGGTTCTAAAAACTTATGCTAATTTAAATATTACCCCCTTCAAAAAGTGGCCAACATATGTAAGGTGATAAAATGGGTAATAAAAGACATTCAGTGAGAAAATGTTTAAAAGTGATGGCTATAGCAGTCCAAACAGCACCTTCTTTAAACCATATTCCATCCAATGCATGGACATCAAGTGACCAGTTCCATTAACCTGTCACCTCTTGCCATGGGCATTATAATGCAGATTAGTTTCCTCCTCCAATGCCCATCAGTCTATAAGAAAATCTTTCAGGAGAAAAAGAATAGCTCAACTAACACAAGTAGCACGAGTAGGTCCCCGGGACAAGTCCAGAGAATTTTAAAGGTTTTGACCTTGAGTGAACAGAGTATGTAATAACCAAAAGAAGAGGAAAAGTCCTAATTTTACGAGATAAGGAAAGAAAAATTTTTGAAATATAGGATAAAAGTTGACGGTGGCAACAACCTTCAATATTTTGCTTCTGACAGTACCCATGGAAGATCAAATAGAAGATTGGAAATAAACAATTCCTTATCAAAACCATCTGGTAGGCCAATCTAGTCGGTTTTGACCCATCCATTAGTCGGACAATTTTTCTTAAAAATGCTACTCTTGAAAGAATAAGAAAACGTAAGATTTATTTCTTTTAAGCATGGGGAACGGAAGTGGGGTCAGGTAGGGGAAGAATAATGTGGCGGATTACCTTCTTGCCTATCATTCGGCTCCTATGGAAAGAGAGGAATGCAAGGTGCTTCAAAATCAAATTTTCCTCTTTGGACTCTTTTTTGGAAAAGGTCAAGTTCTTTGTAGCTTTTAGCGTGTCAACACTTGGTTTGGGAGTTCTCTATTGCTGCTATCATTAGGAATTGAAAGGAGATTGCATTTCATTAAGTGTTTAAGCCTATCAGCTGTCCAATTTGGTGCCCTCCAGCTTGTTAAACTTAATTTTAATGGGATTTTTTGGGCAATCCAGGGCCAGCTGGATTGGGAGTTCTCCTTCAAGATAGTGGGGATCTATAATTGTCTTTTTCATGTCCTGCTGACTTTGGTTCCGTCCATAAGCGGAAAGGGAAGCCTTGAACATAGGCCTTAATGAAGCCCATCACACAAAGTTTTGGCGCATTTGGTGGGAGAAGATTCATTCTGAGTTTTCGGGCGGGCTTCATGTGTGTGGGTAGTGCTCCTTGGGCTTTTGCATATGCCATGAACAAGGTGATGGATTTATCAAGGATACATTTTTCTCCTTGCTCGTGTCAAGAAAAGTGCAAATTAGGCGGCAGATCTTTTGGGTAAAGAGGGAGTAGCTCGTCATAGCTTGTTGATTGTACAGATAGGTCCTAATCTGGTCAGATATTTTGAGTTTTGGGGTGTCTATATTGCTCTTCTTCTTTGTTTCAGCCTTTCAGGTACATTTCTTGGCAGCCATTTAGTATATCCCTATTGTTCTGATGAGCTGCTTTTAATAAAATTTTAGTAATCATTCAAAAAAATTATAAGAACAATGTAACACAGTCACACAGACTGATCCACAGTTTTTGACCAACCTACTCAAACAAATGGGTTAAGTCCCAAATGGGTCCCAGTTTCGGGTTCAGGCTTAAGCATTGGTAATACAACAACATTATAAATTTTTTGTTTGTGTTAAAATGGTGGAAGAAGACTGAATAAATAACTAATATTTCTATTAAATAGTAAGTTACCGTGCTGCATTAATTAGCATCCAACAAAACCATTTTGTATCTAAATTAACTGACACTTTCACAACTTGGAATACTTGGCATCTTTTAGTGACATGATACTGGACGTGTAAAAACACAGCACAATAGTCCAAAACAAAGTTTGGACAATAGTTTAACATTCAAATTACAGAAAAAGTGAATTTTGGCCAAAGAACCCATGACTCTTCTTGATACATTTTTTTTTCTTTTTAGATACATAGAAGTTTTAAGTTGTACTTCTTTCTTTTTTAAATAAATTTTACTGTTACCAATAAAATAAAATAAAAAAACAATATAGAAGTTTTACCAATTTGATGCTCCTCCCATGCCTCTTGTTCTGCAAAGGGGTTCATCTTATCTCCAGCAGCAGTGTCCCTGGACAGAAGAAAACCATCTTGAGATTGCATGGAAATAAACATAAATTACCAAAACATTAAGTTCCTCAACTGAATGGCTCATAGAACACACTGACAATCTTAACATAAATGTGCATGTGTACATGTTCTCATGGTGACAATCTGGTAAAGTTTAATAGCAACTGACCGGTAACGCTGCTGTGCTACAGAAAAACGCTTCTCTTGATTCACACCCCCATCTTGATCATAGGCATCAGGCATCCTATACTGCAATTCATAATGATGCTTTTTCATTTCAAAATGGCCAATGAACTTTTAAAAATGAAAGTAAAAAATTCAACCAATCGATCCATTTTTCATCTGTAACATGATGAACCTGCAACCTCGTGGTTGCAACCAATTGACTATTTATAAATATGATCGGTGTGTGATCCACCATCCCTAGGTTACAATATCACCCAACTCAACTGCTTAAGTATGCCAAGAAACAAAATGACAAGAAGCAATATAATGGTTCTTTTCAATTCAATCCGGCAGTTGTGACAAAAGCGAAGCAGCAGTCAACCCTCACTAATTGCCAAAGACAGTCATTCGTAACAGCGGTGTTCCTTGACGATGGATTTTGTAAGTCGCAACAACCCACCAACAAAGCATATGCCTACCCATAATTCAAATTAGAAGTAATCACGGGGCAAAGAAAGCATGGGTAAATGGTCTCGTTTTACTCCTGCAATGACCAACTTCATCTCCTCCTCCATTACGCACTTGTACAATTCAATTTCAAAGCCCCATATCCGCCCTTAGTGTAAAGGAGCTACCAGCAAACATACATTCATGCTAAAAAATGAAGGAGATCCAACATCAATGTTCCTTTAAATTCATTCATAACCAGAGTTCGATAAATTACACTCCATTGGACTATATAAGCCACATCATATACATTACCGCACCAGTTTCGGAACAATTTATTATTGAGTTCCAGCCATAAAACCAAACAACAGAAGAAAAAACCCAACTGCGACAAAATTCTAACATTAGATGAATAGTGGTCTCTCTTTTTTTAATATTTTAGATGAATAGTACCTAAATCACAAACAACAGCCCCGTCAACAAACCCGAGAATTAAATTGGTGGCAAACAAACCTGGGTCGTGTCAGGACCAAGAACAATAGTTGGATGAAAGAATGACAATAAGTAGTGCACAAACAACAGCCACATCAACAACCTGTGAATTAAGTTGGTGATTATCAAACCACCAATTCATGGACCTAAAATAATAATTGGATGAAAGAATGATTAAGTAATGCAAAGTTGTTTTTAAGAAAGGGCAGCTTTATTCAGAAGGGGAGGAAGAAGAAGGGTGATAAGCTATCCGCCAGAAAAATCATAATGAGGCAACCCAAGTATAGTTACCTAGTTCGCAACTTGATTAATTAGCATTCGAATTCGAAATTCGTAATTCGAGTCTTTGCTGGATCAATGAATTTGATCGAGTACGTTTATTTGATTCGCATCTCAATTCGTCTAATTCGCAGTTCGATTTCGACAGGTTCGATGAACTAATTCATTACTGCCCATGCTTAGGCAATCACTAGGGCCCACATCTTAAATCCAAATCACCATGAAAACCAAAGTAAAACGGTAAGCAATCTTAAGGTGCCACTTTGATTGGAGTTAGATTTGGATTAGCGGTAATAGATAGGGGCACCATGCTTTTGAATTGCTTGGATTTTCAGGTGGACACTTTCAGGTGGCCACCACAACTTGACTCAAAGTAGAGAACTACATGAGACTAGTTCGATGACAATTCATGAATCAAACTGCAAATTATTCGAAATGAACTATTCGGAGTTCGAAGGCCTCATGAACGAACTAGATAACTATGAACCCAACAAGGAGACGGTGTAATAGAGACCGGTTCAAAAAAAAGAAAAAAGGCAACCCTCTAGCCTTGCTAAAGAATGGAACCCAATTTTAGGAACTTCAAAGCTAATGAGCATCTTTAAGATTCAACAACAGAGTATTCTTGAATCTCCTCATTCAAAGATTTCTCCTGGGCTCTTTCCAAAAGGAGCTTTAAGGAGTTAGTGCTTCGTATCTTCATCCTTGTTGGAAGGAATGTTGTCCTTATAGGATCCCATATGTTGGGAGGACTGTCCTAATGTGTCCCTCTACTATGGTTTTGTGGAATCTCAACTTTAATAGTCATGCAAGGAGATATGCTTTGAGAGCAGGTGTTGGGGGATTGTTAGAAAGGCCTGGCTGATGGAAGTTATTTGGGTTCTCTTATAATGGGTGACTTGAACAGGTAAAAATATTCGTGAGGTTGACAGGATGCAGAAAACTTATCAAGATCGATGTTTATCGGTCTTGTATAGAGGGTCATAGTTTCTATGCTACTTTAATTAACTTCTTGGATAGCGGGCATCGACGAAGGTGAAGTGAATGGATTGAGGAAACCTGTCATAATGTTAATAAACAGAGCTTATTCCTCTTTGATCAGGGACAGTAGCAAAATGATTGGCTGAAGAAGGGGCAGAACATGCGGTTATGATGTTTGATATTTGAGTTATAGTTGCATGTTGCTTTTTCTCTTTTGAAATTGGCCTTGGGTTGGGTTTTTTTTTTTTTTTTTTTTTTTTCAGGAAAAAATCAGTTACCATATAAATTTTTTTCAAGAAGAAAAAGTAAGCCTCCTTGCAAGTCTTCTTCTAGTGATAAATATGTAAAAGGCAAGAGGAAACACAAGTCCTGTTGGAATAGAAAAGACACTCTTCAATCGTAATGGAGATTGTCCTTGCTGTCTTTTCCAGGCCACTGGAAGTCAGAAAATCAAAAGATGCAGAGGATTTTGTAATCAGGGAGGTTGTAAGAATATTTACAATGTCTTCTACAGAAAATCTACATGGGTTTTCCATCTAATGGAGTGTTGGCGTTTGCATTCATTGCTAATAAGATTAAGAGTTTTACTCATTACCTCAATTTATCTTTTGTGCATGCAATGTGAAAAGCTAATGAAGTTGTGAGTATTTCTTAACCCAATTTAGAGACTATAAGAATGACTCTCGATTTCGTACAGTTCTTTCTTGTTTGAAATTTTTGCCGGGGTTGGGATATATTGTAAAAGTGTACATTTTAATCTTAACAGCACATAACTTTTACCGCATAAATTTTCTGTATCAGTAACTTTAGAGAATGTGTATAATAAATATATATAAACACCAAAATTCTTAAACAAAAATGATGACTAAATCCATGTCATAATTAATCGAATAAATCACTCACCTCAGTAATCTCATCCACACTTTCTAACCGCTTCTTTGCAAGCTCATAAATTTCTTTTTTGTACCTTTCAATAAATTAAAAAAAAAAAAAACATGTCAGGCTATCAAAGATGAATGTTGTAGCAATTTCACAACTTCCACTGCTGCATTATAAAAATGTACAAACATTTTTTGATTGATAATATTCATCACAAAAAAGGATATGGCCTTTTACAAGTAAGTTTGCTTTAGAGTTGAACTCGACAAATTCAATTCTATTGCCACCAATATGTTATCCTACACAAGATATTTAGCTAAACAGTTGATAAAAGACATCTCAAAACTTGTGCTAACCATGACAAGCATTATTAGGTCTTTTTGAAGCTCTTAAAGATAATTCTCCAGCCACAACATAAGAAAGGAAAAAAATAAAAGGTGACAATATCTAAGTAATTAGAAGTACAGAGATGTGCTTGAACATGAGAAAAGAAAAACATGATAGATAAAAAAACAAAAGAAAAAAAAAAGATTAGTCTTGAGATTTCGATGGAGACCTAGAGGAAGGCCGCCTCAGAGGCCCAATCCCAAGCATGGAGCCAGGATTTTTTAATTAGTTAATGATGATATTATTAGATATCTTTTCAGATTAATAGGATCTTGATAGTTGCTATTTCCTTTTCATTTATTACTCTTTAGGCTATACAGTATACAAAACAGAAAGTGAATACACATTAAAGAGCAGCTTCTCAGTCTCAAGAGACTACAATAAAATGTGATCATATGGACCACCCAATAGCTGTAAAAATGTAACTTTTCTAAATTGCATTGTAAAGATAAGGATCAAATGCAACATAGGAAAAGGGGGTTCAATGTAATCTAGAGATAAGGAAGGGGAATCAAATAATCCAAGATAGATAAGAACTCTACGACTCTGATCCAGAGGGATTTGATAAGATACCTCTTTAAAGAGGGAATTAGCTAATTCATGCGAGGGCCCAATTGGGAGAAAATCAGAATCAAACAGGCAACAATATTTCTTCTTTGATTTTTTTGTTGTGATTGAAGCAATATTATCGTTTACGTTGATATTGTCATGGTATCAAAACAAATTTGCTCTTGCTATCTCTACATGTTGAAGACTATGGCTCTGTCAACAGTTAATCCCTTCTGCCAATATGTTTGGTTGATCTTGGTGGGGTCAGCTCCTGGGATATCTTTGGAAGGAATTCAACTGTCTATGCTAGGTTTATTTTAGGTGTTTCTGTTTCAGCATAATTCTGTAGGCAGTTTCATCCCGAGAGATAACTTTCTTTGGGATTACTGAACCACAAGGTAAAATTGGAAGAGTTACATTTTTTTGTGGTTTATCAGGACCTGAATCCTAATCAGGGAGAAGAACTTATTTAATTGGGTTTATTTGGAGTTCTGTCAGCGCCTGGATTAGATGTCTGATGTCAATTTTCTGAAATTACAATTACATCCGTCTGTGGAGACTTGTTAGCAATATAAAGTACCAATGTTCACTGTTTTGGTATAGCTGCTAAGCTCTTATGTTCAATAGATAAACATTGTTTTGCTCTATTTATTTTGAATATGTATTTTGGCTTCTTGTTATCAATTTATGCTGGAAATAGTTTTTTGGTTTTGGGATTTTTTTTATTTTTTATTTTTATTTTTTTGTGTGTGGACTGTGAAGGGGTTGTGGGTGGGGGGCTAAAGAGCTGGAAATAGTTGTTATCAAACTATTCTGACTAGTGTTGTCATGGCTACGCTGGATAAATCTGAAATTCATCGGAAAAAAAGAATTGGATGGGGAAATCCATTTTCAAAAGGATTTCATGGTGAAAATTTTAGAAGTCCTAACTTCCAAAGAAAGAAAAAATAAAATTTTAGAAGTCTAGTCTTTAATCTACAAAAAGAACCATACAGAATAGTGAAGGATTAGAGAGGGTAAAAACTGAAACCGAGACAATCCAAGCAGAGAGAAACTGAAAGTGATTCAATAAACTGTATGACCAAGATTATCTTTGTTGAGAGTTGGATGAAGTTCAGTAGAAGATCCACTAGCCCTACCTCTTCAACCTTATCAGAGAGCAAATGAAAATTGGAACTATCTCACATCAAGAATCTCAAGCCCAAAGAATGGATCTGAGATTCTCAAATCCAGTGTCAGAACGCAGAGGCGTTAGAGAAGGCACTGCAATCGCTCAAAAGCTGGTGCATATTTAACTTACAGGGCTATTGATGGCCAGTCCAGGACGGGCCTTGATGAAAGCCCAGCCTGCTTTGCACTGGGGAGGACCTGAATATTTAGGCCTACAGACTGGGCATGAGCCCAATTCTGAGACGCTATAAAAAAATTTAGCTCACACAAGAGGCTGTCCATAGTAAAGCCCCGACTAGATGCCACGTGATTAGCACGAGTTGACTAAATCATCACTGTTGTTTTCTTCAAGTACCTATACTGAATACTTGCAGTCATACATGTAAAGTCTAGTACATGAAAATCCAAAACTGTTTTCTTTTAGTGTGAAGATTAGATTATATGTTTGTTTGATTTGAATTAAATTATAATAGATTTAAATTTAACATTGTCAACTATGATTGTTGATTATGTTCGTCAGAACAAAATTGTTATAATGTTTTCAAATGAGTGCCATACAGCATTTTTTGTTAAATGGGCCATAATATTAAACACCCTTTTTTCTTCATTAATAAATAAAATCAGCAATGTGCTCCTGCCGAAGTGCAACTTGACTTGCCATAGGCAATCAGAACCATTGGATCAGGTGGGCGAAAGTCAGGATAATCTTAACCATCTGATTAGTCTATTTTAAGTTGATTTATGAGGAAAAAACTAAGAATCTTGGATTGTCTCAGTGGAAATGTCCCACGAGTATGAGCTATGGACTGGTCATCTGCTGATGGGTTGGTCCACTGTGCACCAATGCCCCTGCCAACTAGAGGAGTTTTAGCTGTGGGAGAAGAGCCATTTTGAAGCCCTTTATAAGGGTAAGAGTTCAAGTCCCTAGACTGAATATCATGCCTGCTAACCCATGAGCTGGATCAAGCTTAAGCCATCCCAGGCTCCCACATACAGGATTACTAATCTGGGAATTGAAATAAGCCCTGAAAACAGGATATATGAAGAACCCTAAAGTCAACCAAAGCACAGTTCTCTGTATGCTTGACGCAATTCCAAGTCATGCCTATGATGTTTTATATAGAACAATAGTCCAAAAAAAAAATCAAATCAATATGATAAAACCATAAGAAACAATTATAGAATATATAGCAAAGATCAGAGAAGAATAGAAGTTTCACCAAATCTTTACATACTGAAACATTACTGTCCTGATCAATAAACTGCGCATACAATTGGTCCCCAATCAAATTACCTCATCTCACGAATTTCTGACTCTGTCAATTCAACGCCATCAAAGAGATACTGCTCATCTACTATATCATCCCTATGATCAACGACCAGCAAAAAGTTAAATAAATGGAAAATATAAAATCAAAATTCTATAACCGATTCCAAATATAACCAAGCGGAGACCACTAAAATTATCTCAGCTCCAAAACACTGCGAACAGGTTAACAACAGCCAAAAAGAGGATATTTTGCCTGCATACCTCAATTCTTCCAACTTCTTTTGCTCCCTTTTCTTCAGGTACTCCTGCCTTGAAACCTTCCTGAGAAATCGAACTCTAAAGAATTATATCTAAAAGAATAACACACTAAAACAAATTAATATCTTCATTAAGGACACCGATGTCAGAACTAGAGCACCACCAAGTTCAACATACAGAGACAAATACACAAACCTTTCAAAAAAATGTCATTACTTGATTAGAGAATGTTACTGATCAGAGGAAAAAAGAACAAAAGGTCTGTTTTGTAGACCATCCTAGTAGGTAATTAATTAGTTAATTTTCTTGTAAAGCTCAGCTGAATGTGACTAAGAGTTTCTAGAAAAGATAGAATGAGTAAATATCATTGCTTTTTTTATAGTCATGCAAAGTGCTATATCAAAATATAGGCCAATACGAAGTTTTATTGTGAAGCTCAGCTGAATGTGGAAGAAGAGTTTGTAAAAACAAAAAATAGAATGAGTAATATCATTGCTTTTTTTATAGTCATGCAAAGTGCGATATCAGAGTTCAAAATATTGGCCGACCAATACGATTTTTTTCATAACATCAGTCCTGTTATGGCCTGGACCAAAGTATATGTAAAATATCGGTCAATATCAGTCCAGGACGATATATCCACCAATATTTTGAAAATATTGGCCAACTAGGTATCTTTGAATTAAAGCATATTTTCTTCATTCCCAAAAACCTGTACAGTAACTACCTGAGAATCAGCTAGACCTACCCAAACACCTCTTCGCACTAGAACTCAACCGATTTGCAAGTTTTTGGTGGATTTCTCCACAGCTAAACCAAGCAACTCAAGAAAGACCCTATTGGTAAGCATTTTGAGGTTTTTTTTTTTTTTAATTCAAGATTCATCCTCAAAATAGCTTAGAAATGATTGAGGCATGTTAGATCTAGACTTTTGGAGCAAAAGTTTGTAGATTTAAGCACCTTTGGATTTTTTTTATTTTTTTTTCCATTATGTAAATCTGAATTTTGAATTTTTTTTCAAAAATTTTAGTAATACATGTAACCAAGGCTTCATATGAAGCTAGATTTGGCTTTACACTTTTTTTTTTAAGATCTAGTGGTTTTTAGTGTAGATCTAGTTTGTTTGTTTTTTCAAAATTTAGGGCTTTTCTTGAAATCATTTAGATTTTTCTCAAATTAGTTTAGAATGTCTTAGATTCGCTTATGGGTTCCATATTTGTCATAGATCTAGTGTTTTTTGTTTTCAAATTTGGAGCTTTTCTTGAAATCTTTTAGATTTTCTAAAATTAGTTTGTCAAATGCATTTAGAATGTCTTAGATTTTCTTGTGGGTTCCGTATCTGTCATAGTCTCATAGATCTATTGTTTTCTAGTGTAAATCTACTGATCTAGTTTTTTGGCTTTTCAATATTTAGTGCTTTTATGAAATGTTGTAAGTTTTGTTCAATTTCTTTATAAATAATAGATAACAAGTATGAATCTTAGTAGAGCTACATTGAAAATTGGTAGTTCTAAAAGATTTGAGTGAATTAATTATTTAGATATCATAAAAAAATGTGTTTTATTGTTTTACATTTAATGGATACTTCACATATGTATGTTTCTATTGTTATATGATAATGATATTTATGATATTTTTAATTTTATTTTTGGATTTTTAAAATTTTATTAATATTTGTTTTAAAGATTCATAAAAAAAATGTGTTCATCATTGCTTCTTCATTCAATGCATATCCTACATCAAAAAGGTGTTCTTCTAAGGTTCTATTTTCAAAAATCTAAAAATTTTGCATTATGTGGTTGATGTTTCTCTTTTGTAGATAAAAAATGGTATGCAAAACAGTCCAGCATGGTCTCGTAATACTAATGTTGATGAAAAGAAGAGTAAACTTAAATGTAACTATTGTCAAAAGGTAGTGAATGGTGGAATTACAAGGTTGAAGTAACACTTGGCTCATAGGAAAGGCCAAGTGGTGAAATGTCCAAATGTGCCCACACCTGTAAAGAAGGAAATGCAGAGGCTGTTGGATGCAAGAAAAAAAAGTCTTAACTGAACAAAAGAGGGATGCAGAGTATGAAGCATATAGAGAGGAGGTATTTGGGCCTAGGGAGAGGGAGAAAGAGGTAATTTCTTCCAATAAGCAAGGAGAGAAAATATGAGATCCTATAATGAGGACAAAGAGAGGAGAAGAACAGAGTATGAGGCAGCTTGTAGAGGGGGCCAACCTGAGCATGGAGGCTCATCTGTTGGAGGCAGTATGTTGCACTGGATGTTTAGTCAAAAACAGCCCCGTTGACAACCAGATACTGAGAAGGCTGATGAACCTCACACAGGTGCGTCCGAGACCAGAGATCATGGGTCCAATTGACCCTTTTGCATACACGAGGTCGTCTTCAAAGTTATCTTCAATGACCAAAGCCTTGAGCGGCAAAATGGGTAAGGCAAGAGATAGGGTGGTTAGAGCGGTCAGAAAATTCTTTTTCAACAGAGGCATTGAACCCCATGAAGCAGCTTCACCCTACTTGAAGATCATGTTAGACACAGCAACAGAATATGGTTCAGGAATAAAGGCACCCACACCATATGAGACTGGCCACTAAAGTGTGGAAAATGAATATGAAGAGATGGTGGCCTAAGTGAATACATTTAGGAGGGTTATGAGAGAGAGAGAGACGGCCATATACTGGTGTGATGGGTGGACTACCATCACTAGGCGGTCCTTATTGAATTTTTTAGTGTACTCGCACATAGGCACAGTTTTTATTAGGTATGTTGATGCAATAGTGTCAAAGATGTGACGTACCTAAATAAACTTTTTAATGAGGTGATTGATGAAGTTGGGGTAGATTGTGCTGTTCAAATCATCACAGATAATGATGCAAACATGAAGAAAGTAGGAATGATGATCATAAAGCAAAGGCCGAAGATATTTTGGTCTCCTTGTGCTGCACATTGCTTAGACTCAATGGTTGAAGAGATCGTTACAAGGAAAATGATATCAAGAACAAAGGCGTTAGAAAAACCAATTTCGTTTCAATGAGATCAAGGAGTTGTCCTTGCGCTTGCAAGTGGCTTTTTGTCATGAACTTAGATTGGCCAATATCATGGAAAATTTACATCCATGATTTAATCATCATCTAATAAAATCCCATTGATTTGGGTAAAAAATAAAATTATCATACATCTTGAAGGAATAGTGCTTGTTTACTCCTTTTACGATCATGAAGCCCCACATGATCATGTCTTTACTAACTAAAGTTCTTAAAAACTTATTTGATGTATTTTACATGTTGATATTAACTTTTTTTAATATTTAAGAAAAAACTAACTTGACTCACCGAATCAACTCCCATAGAGACAAGCTGATTTCACTTAGCCTACTGCATCGACTCCTACTCTGAAGTTGGCAAGCTATGATTCTCTCTCTCTCTCTCTCAAAAACTCTCACATACATTCTTACTTTCTCTTCTCTTTGTTTAAACTCTTATACCTGAACTTTTTCCTTCTCTTCTTCTCTTAAATAGTTACACTTAATCATATTCTTCTCTTCCCTTCTTTTCTTAGTCCTAACCTTTTACACCTAGAACTATTTTTTCTATTCATTTTATCTAGAATCTATATTCCAGTCTGATATTTTCACATCTTTATATTTTTTCTTCTTTTTTTTCATATACAATACCAAGATTAGTAGCTATAAACACATCTAAACCTCCAACAGTTTTTTTGAAAAACCCCCCCAACAATTCCAGCAACAGATCAACCTCGTCTACTGAGAGTAGGAAAAGAATCGCACCACTACTTTCCATCTTTGTTCAATAGATAAGGCATCATTTGAGAGGGAAAAAGATGCAAAAGATGACCAATGTCACCCTAGTAAAAAAGACATGGGATGACTGACAGTACATGATCATCTTGATAAAACAAATTCAAAATATCACTAATAGTTTTTATCTCCCTCTCAATACTCCCTACGCCTACTACTAACCAATCTTCCACCCACCTTTGAAAGGCACAGTGGAAGTCATAACCAAATCCATGTTCCTTAGTTCTTAGCTCTAATAAGCACCCAACCGAACCCTATCTAGGTATTAAACCAGGTAATAATGCCAATGCTCTCTCTCACTGTGACTTATCCAATAATCCCTTTTTTTTATTGATATATCAACTCAGCTGATTCTTGAGTTTTACATGGATTGAGTGCAGTCAAAGTTGGTAGCCAGCAGAACAAATTATGAGTTGGTCTCATCTGCTAAGGTTTGAACAATCTTCATCAGTGCCAAAAATAATTCAATAAAAACACCAGATGAATAACTGTCTGATGATAAATAAATAAAGAAGAAAAAGAAGCAGTAGATAGAAAGAACCTTAGAGATGAAATATCATTTTCCTCCATAGCTTTAGATCTCCGAATTGCCTCCTCTATTATAACCAGTACAAATGGGATCAAAACAAATGAAAACATATTAAATGTAACTAAAAACTCCAAATGGATGTTATTGTACCTTCTTCCTTGCGTGATAGCTTCGGCTCCGTCATCTGATTATAGAAAAGACAATCATCAATTCTACAGACAATCCTTCAATTTGCACAAAAGAGGAAATAATAAAAAAGAAAGAAAGAAAAATAGAAGTTTGTATTAGGGGAAACCATATGTGCAACATAGCACAAATTCAGAAAGACTACATGACAATCTGAGATGCTCGACCTCAAGCCATTGCATATAATGAGCGTTTAACTCTTTTGAGGAGGAAAAAAAAAAGTGGAACTTGTGAGTCAACTTTTAAACTTTATTATGTAGCAGTAAACTATATAAGCAAAAGAAAAAATCAACCATAACAAAGAGAATCGGATCAATTGACAAAATATAATTGCATCACAATCAAGAAAGCAATTGAAAATCACAAAGTTCAATCACAACCGTTCTCTCCACTAGCTTGTGTTTTTTTCTTATCCTTCTATTATCTGGCATAATACATTCTAAAAGGTTTACTTTTGCAAAGTGTGCCAACAAATGGCAGAAAATAATACAGAATAACCAGTCAATGTCCATGGGAGAAACGATGATCAGAATGGCAACAAAGCGCAATAATTATGTGAAACACTAAGAGAAACGGCTCTCTTTGAGAGAGACATCTTCTCATATAACACATTTTAAAAGGTTAATTCTTTTTGCAAAGAGTGCCAAAAAAATGGCAGAAAAGAATAAAGAATAACCAGTCAATGTCAATGGGAGAAACGATGAACAGAATGGCAACAAAGAGCAATAATTATGTGAAATGCTGAGTGAAACAGCTCTCTGTGAAAGAGACATCTCTATATATGAGCAGGGTGTATGGCATATGGAAGATGAAAGCTCCTCCTAGGATGCTTGTATTTGGGTGGCTTGCTCTTAGGAAAAGGATCCCTACTATGGACCTTTTGAGGAGGAGAGGGATGACGATAGTGAATGGATGCCCGATGTGCTTGAAGGACGAAGAATCCGTGGACCATCTTTTGCTAAATTGTAAATCAGCTCAGACCATATGGATGGCTATAATAGGAGGGCTTGGTTGCTGCTGGGCTCTTCCTCATTCTCTCCCCGAGCTTTTCCAAGCTTGGAAGGTTCCAATTGGGGACCCTAGAGGCAAAGTGATGTGGCGGTTGTCTTTCCTAGCGGTGATCTAGACGATTTGGAAGGAAAGAAGCTCAAGATGTTTTGAAGGAATTGCAGTTAGTGAAAGCAGACTGGTGGAGAAATCGAAGTTTTTGGTAGCTTTTTGGGTGTCTATTCTCTCTTATTTTAAGGGATACTCATTAAATCAAATTGTGTATCATTGGAAAGAGGTGGCCTTTTCTATGACAAGGCCTTAGTTTCTTGTTTTGTTTTCTTCTGCTTTCAGTACTTTTCTCTTGCACTGTTTGCTCCTTTTAATGAAAGTAACCATTCAAAAAAAAAAAAAAAAAGACATCTCTATATATGAATGTTGAACTTTCCCTTCGATTAGGACTATTTACAGATTGTATACCCTGATTGCAATCTGATCGATCAAAGTTCAAATCTAACTAAAACAATCAAAACAGTGTAAAAAATCTTAATCGTAGTGTCCTGTATGTGAATGCAGTCACCAAACTCGTCATGGTAATCTGCAAGTCAATCTATCTTTCAGTATTCACCATGACTACATTTTTCGTATTAACATTGTAAAAGGGCAGATTTCGGAGCACCAAAGCCTAAAGAAAAAAAAAATCAAATGAACCATAGCAGGTTGTCTTCAAAACAAATAGAATCATAAAAAAATGGGTAGAACAGTTGGATGGAGCAGCCTATGTGTGTTGCCTATGCATTACACCACATGCGTATTGTGAGATGAAAGCCAATTATGTGTACCTTTCGTGTCCCAGCTGCATCTCGTTCCCTCATGTTTCTCTCTAGTTGTGCCCTCTCTTCCTGATCACGTTTCCGTGCTTCCTCCGACTGCAAGAGAAAATTGAGTATCCCAACTTTGAGAACTGAGATTCTACCAAATACAGTAATTACAGTAACATATTTTGAACAGCAGGTATGCCACATGAAATAGGGTCCTAAGAGAGAGAATAATAGCCGCACAGAAACGTTAAAAAACCGATATTAATAGACATTATTATTACTCGACTATTTTTCATATGAATAAAAATTAGAGAATGAAGCCTCCCTATGCAATGAGATGAAATGATGATTGAGATTACTTTGTGGAACTCACATGAGACAGCGCCATTTCACCATGGTGGCCAGCGGTATTTATTGACAGGGGGTGAGTGAAATTACAGTTAGGGTGTGTTTGTGTGATGAGAGGAATCCACTGTAGAGAGGAAAAGTGTTCTCGTTTTCCATGCAGCTCCTTTTTGGTTAGACTGATTTTACTTTGTAGAGAGGTTTCGATTTCCTCTCTCTCTCTCTCTCTCTCTCTCTCTCTCTCTCTGAAATGGAAATCCACGAAAAGAGGAATCCTTTTGTTGCACAAACACACCCCAGTTTAAAATGAGTAAAAACAATGGTTTTTACTCTTTCATGGCCCATATTGCAACCTAGGGTCTTTAGATGGGGTTAAAGCTTCACCAATCTCCCAATCATGCAGTCCCTACATATCCCACCCACCACTACAAATTTGCACTGCCCAACTAAGGGCTGCAAAAAAGTCATCCCACCACCATTTCATTGCACTACAAGGCATCTCTCTCTGTGTGACTGTGTGCGTGTGTGTGTCTATGCGCGCGTGTAAGTCATTGTTTCAAAAGGGCATAGGTGGAAGCATAGAAATTTCCACACTATTATTTTGAGTGCTGCTATTTGAACACCAAATTTTTCTTTTCAAACACAAATTCTCTCTACTCACATTCCTATAATTTAAAAAATACATTAGTTCTTTTCACACACAATAAAATTTCCTAAACTACCCATCCCTCCATTTCCCTCTTTCTTCCCACACACATCCTCATCCCTTTCTTCCCTTTCTCCGGCGTTCCTCCGGCATTCCTCCGGCGTACCAGTCCGCTCCACCATCTCCACAATCCTCTGGCATTCCCTTTTTCCTTCACCATTTATTCTTCTTTCCCATCTCTTCTTTACCATTTTTTCCAACTTAGATTATCTTTTTTTTTTCATGGAAACTTGTTATGGGGATAGATTCTCATTCAATGTAAGTTTTTAAAAACAATGTTAGTGTTTTTCATGCATTTGGGTGCGTTTTATCCATCGTCGCAAGGGTATTAGAAATCGCGACTCTGTTCGGTCTTTCAGGACCGAACATATTGTATATGTTCGGAAGTACAGGACCGAACGAATTCCTTTTGTTCGGTCCTGTACTTCCGAACATATGCAATATGTTCGGTCCTGAAAGACCGAACATATCGGGAACCTGCAACTCATTCCAGGCGAGAAGATTTTTTAAAAAAAGAGGCATAAAACTGATTGAAAGGCACCATTTGATTATTGTTTTCTTCCTTCATTGCACTTGAAATCCTTTAATTATAAAATGAAAAAAGATAAAGTACAAGAAGAATGAAAGATGAAGGAGATGGAGGAAGATGGGTTGCCCAAAGAGCATAAAATGGAGAAAGATGAGTTGCCTTTTGAGTTTTTCTAGAAAGTGGAGAGTGAGATGGGTGAGAGGGAAGAAGAGATGGGTGAGAGGGAAGAAGAGATGGGTGGGAGGGAAGAAGATGAGCTTGTGTGTGAAAAGAGGGGCAATGGATATTTTGGTCATTTCATAAAGGGGTAAAATGTAATTAAAAAAAAATCAAATTGCTTGTGTTTGAAAAGAAAATTTTGGTGTTCCAATAGCAGCACTCATTATTTTTTATCACTTGATGCCACCTCATGTTAAATGCAACCCAATCCCACTCGCATACACCCTAAAACACTAACGATGTACTAGGGCATTGCCTGTCGCCTGATCCTTCAAGTGTACCTCTTTTGTATTTGGTCTGCAGTTAGGTATGAAGTAGTCTCAAATCTATATAAGCAATGGACAGTATGGATACCCAAATCCAAATCATGTTGCAAGAACTATTAGTATGGTGAAGGATGGTACAAGGCTGATAGTGATGATCAATGATGTAGGCCCTAGGGTTAGGGCTTCCGTGGAAGTGCCGAAGCACAATAAGGGTGCTGAACCATGTGTCCACATACACAATAAGGAGTCTGCAGAGACGATAACACAAGGACACACCTCAAAAGGATAAACCCACAATCTATTAATCATCAACTCTGAGAAATTCTTCTCTACAATGTCATATAAATAAGAAAAGGAAAACTTAAGAGGGTAAGTCACCTGATTTAACTAGGAAACTACCAAATAATTAACTTGGGAAATAAAATAAGAAATCCTATGAATTTGGAAAGCTAATTCTAATTACAACTCAATCATAAAATAAGAAATTAAATTGGATTTGCATCACTTTGGTCCCACACGTGATGCCCTACATCAATCAATCTAGCCACAGGAGAATTTGCAATAGAAGATGGAGCCAGAGGACTTGGCAGAAAATATGGCCTCTTCAATCCACTGGGTTATTAGGATAATTAAATGTTTACTATTCCTCAACAGCACCAAGCTATCCAATTAAAAAAGAAAGATCGTGATAATAAAGACAGGTTTGAGGCAGATGTAATATTGAAAATTTTGTGTCCCACTCATCATGTAATATCTTGGTGTGCAGTTTGGCATTTCAATCTTGCTGTCAAGTATCAAGTGGTAAATAATGAATAATTATGACATAATAGTAATTTGGTACACTTTATGTTAAATGATCCTCCTGCTAACTACATGAAGCTATGAACATCGCAACACAATTTTAGCTTTTTCCATTATTTATCACTTTTCTTGATTTTTTTGTGATTTTTTATGATTAGAATGACCAAAATTGCCCATCACAGACCGGCACCGCTGGCACTGACTACAGCCATCCCAACTAACATGAAGATTAAGAAAGAAAATTTCCTCTTTTTTTCTTGTTTCCACTTATTGCATGTATTTGTAAGTAAATATATTGAAGATGTTCTCATGAAATTGACAGTTATGAAGAAATTTTCTTCTTGTTTTTTTCAAAGGAAATGGCATACCTCAACGTCATCTTCATCTTCATCATCATCTACTTCATAGGTGCGTGTTCGAACTTGTCTTTCTTTATCTCGTCTAGTCACCTGCAGTAAAGCATTCAATCAAAACAAAAGTAAGGACTCATTAGAGGAAACAAGAAATGAAGGCTTACCATATGGAACAATAAGTGGATCTTATCAACAAGAATGTAACATCATGCCTCTTCATCATCAATCTCTTCATTTTCACTCTTCTTCCGAAAGCGCTTTTGACGAATGTCCAATTTATGCGATTTAACGACCTGCGGAACTTGGCCACCAACATCGTCATCATCATCATCAGCATCTATTAGTGTGTAACTCTTTTGCTTCTTCACCAGCATGGCTGCTTCTTTTTCTTCTTTCTGGTACATCTGCCAAAACCAAAGTAAATTAAAATGGTGGAATATTTGCTCATAAATCATCATTCATCATCATCAAATCCCTGTCCCAATTATGTTGGGGCTGGCTACATTAATTTTTTTTCTCCATTCCTATCTATCCTCAGCCAAATCCTCAGATAGGTTGCTCATAAATACCAATTTCTTTACGTTTATAACATTCATTATCATCATCAAAGCCTTGTCCCAACTACGTTGGGGTCGGCTACATGAATTATGCTTCTCCATTCAGATCTCTCTTTTTTCTTCTTTTTATTTTTACTGATAACTTTCATTAAAGCACATCAGTACAAAAGGCTTATAATGATGGGAAGAGCACAAAACAAACAAAGACCCATACATGAAGCCACCAACACTATAGAGTATAGACTATTCAAAGACAAAGAAAAACCCCCAAAAGCTACAACAAACACCCTGGTCCCCAAGTTAATGGAAAGTTATATCCTTCCAATTGTACATTATTTGGTCAATAGGATAGTCTTTAAATAAGGTATTAATCCTCACACATTGTGCGACTGAAAATTTGATCTTATCACAAAGGATCTCTTCAGGGCTATTTGTTCCCTCAAAGCACCTAGCGTTTCTCTCCTTCCAAATGTGCCAAATTGCTGATAGAAACGAAAGCTTCCACAGCTCCTTCTCCATTTCGATCTATCTTGAGCCAAATCCTCATATAAGTTGTACATCTTCAGATCTATTTCTACTACCTCCATCAATGTCCTCTTTGGCCTACGCCTTCCCTTGGTGGGCCATCAACCTTCATAGCCAAACCTTTCCTTACCGGCGCCGTTGACAGCTTGTGTTAGACATGCCTAAACCATCTCAGACGTATTTCTTTAATTTTATCCCCCTATTGATGCTACCCCTGAATGCTCTCGAAAGCACTCATTTCTAATTTTATCCTTCTTGATTTTACCACACATCCACGTCAACATTCTCATCTCTGCTACATTCATTTTGTGCATATGTTGCCTCTTGATTGGCCAACGCTCTACTCCATAGGTCATATCTGGTCTAATTTTTTTTAGTAAAATCTTGCCTTCAATCTCATTGGCATTCGTCGGTCACAAAACACTCCAGAAGCAAATATCCACTTCAACCATCCCGCTTTTATCCTATGTTTGACAACTTCATCAATCTCCCTATCCTTACTAATTATACAACCGAGGTAATGGAAAGAATCTCTTTGTGGTATCTTATTATCTTCAATTCTCACAGTAGTTTCAGCTCTTTCTATATGCCCATTAAAGTTATAATCCAAATATTCCGTCTTTGTTTGGCTTAAAGCCTTTGGATTTTAAAGCCTCACGCCATTTCTCAAGTTTTGCATTCACACCATCTCTTGATTCATTTACCAACACTGTATCATTTAAATTTATAACATTAGTTGAAAAAATTATATAAAAGCCGATTTTAGCACAACTGTCTGGTGAAACAACAACAAAGCAAATAGAAACAATCAAATATCTACCAACTTCCACATATATTTACTTTAACAACTGTAATTCTTATAAATATTCTAGAACTACCATATCAAAATGATAGAAATGAAACCGTTCCAAAAAAGGAAAAATGCAAGTGAAATAAAAATAAAATCTAATGAATAGAAACACAATACTCTCAAAAGAAAGTAAAAACCAGGCTGGTAATAGAATGTTAGAGATCAGGAATTTTCCTTGTACGGGATAATAATGAAGACTTGCCCTTGACATGTGTCAAGTGTGATGTCGGTTGCCTTCTACAATTTATTGTAAACAATGGCAAAACAACGAAAAAGTATGCTTCTTTCTCATTACTAGAACAAAGAGAACCGCTCAAAACACAACATTCAACCAAAGAGACAAAATCATGATCAAAGAAGGTAAGCTGAACAGTGATCCCTGCTCAAAGAGCCAGTTATGCACATAGGGATGGCTGATCTACCAAACCTCTAGCATAGTACAACCAAGCATCTAACTTGGTACTAAACCTATGTGAGGAACTGAGTCTCAGTTTAAAGGTGGCAGTGCTTGGTCTGACAGTTACAAATACAGTGACCCCGTCTTTTTATTATTAACGAAATTGATAAAGAACCCATGAGAGCGACTGGGTCTACTTTTTTTAACCAAAAAAAAAAAAATTTTGATCAAGAAAGAGCTCCACAAGGGAACAAAGCAAATGGAATAAAAAAGAATTGGTTCTAGCAGAAACAACAACAGCATACATCGCCTTTTTTTTTAATGATAACAGCATGCATCACTTCACAAAAAACATTCCCAATGTCAGATGAGCTAACCAGCAAAGCCGCCTTCAATGACCAAAGAATTGAAACAGTGGATTCTAATATCACCAGAAGTTATTTGAAGGAGTTTTCAAAAACCGATCCTACTTGTTTCTTGCAAAATCCCCAAAGAATTGAGATGGTCACTTATTAATCCAGGGTAACACTTCAAGGAAATGCCTTTTTACTACACATTCTTACACAAGATTTTTCATAGCATATAATTCATGAAGAACAAAAAGTGTCCGTCGCTACTAGGGCATAGATTCATGTAAAATCAAACCCCGACTGGAACAATCTTAGCATAGAAAGGATGTGTGAAAATGACCATATACATGTAGCAGGAAATCTGGTCAAGAACTTACATTCAAACTGGATGCATTGTGGGGAACTCTAGCAAATATCTCCTCTGCGAAAGCACGCGTTTCTGCAGATGAAGAAAATCCAATGTCCACAATCTTTCCAGCAACCTCAGCAGGCGACCGTGATTGCTTGGCTGAAAAAGAAGAACAGTTTTCCAATAAGCATTTCAATGCATCTCCCAGCAATACTAATTCTAGCATTTAAAATTTTAAAGTTAAAAGGATAGGAGAGATGTTTAGGTACTCACCCAGTCCAATAACAAATTGAACAACCGCAGGTTGAGAGTATCCAATGAGTGACATCAGCTTGTCTGAGACCCATCTTCTTAAAGAACTTTCGTCCAGCATCTTTCTCTATTTATATTTGATGACTTCAATCTGCTCTGCTAGAGATTACAAAATGGTAGGTCAGACTTCACTAAATGAAATGAAATTCGCAATTCATACTATGTATATGTGGCCAGTGGGGTCAAAGAGAGGAATTTCTCAAAGTATTATTGGGAAAATGTCATAAAAAACTATTTTGTAGATTTTCCTAAGTACTTGTGTTAAGGGCTAGAAAAATGGAAATAAATATTTTTGCATGGAGAATAATAGATGTGGTCTCTAACTCTCTAGTTGGTCCCTTATATACATACAGAAATGCTCCCATAGTCCCATGGGGATGAGTTCCCATGGGCATTGATCTTTCTTATTTCTGCTGACTTCATTTACTTGTTAAAAGAGGTTTACAACATGGTGTAAACTGGGTGCTGCATCACATGTTGTAAACCTCTTTTAACAAGTAAATGAAGTAATGAAGTCAACAGAAATAAGAAAGACTAATGCTTAGAGAAATCAGCTGGAGTACAGTACAGCCTAACATCAGATATGTGGCCAGTGGTAGTCCCCACAAAAGGTAGTTTATGTCATTATTTAAAAAAGGAACATGGTGGAGGATGTCTAAAATTTAAACTATGTATTATGATAGACATATCTTTTAAAACTTTGATCAAACATTTGGTATGCAAATTTAAAAATAATTCACACAGCAAAACTCCCCCAAACACGCCATACACACCATAAAACTCAAGCACCCAAATGGCACCTGTCCTCTCATTATCATCCAAACATAAAACATAGACATGTATCATTGATCAAGATATAACAAAGAACCAAATAAAATTTCATAAATTATTCATCCCAACAGTCTACCTCTTCATCATTTCATCATCTCGCCACCATCACCCATCTCATACATTCAATTTACAGCCTCACTCCAACACAGAAGTTGGCAAATATACATCGATACACCACTGATTGGAAAACCCCCACCATTCATCCCATCATCAATAACAACAAAAATATACCAAAAAAAAAAAAAAAATTTGAATCAAAGAGAGAAACCGTTCCCTTCTCCTTCTCCTCCCATTCTGTCCCACTCATAAGATCTCCTCTTATGTACAAAACAATTAGGTATCAAAGAATAGAATCAATTGTGGCCAAATTGAGTAAGAATGGAAGCAAAAGGGTAAAAATAACAAAAACTACTCCATCATCGAATCTCTTTCATCAAAATCAATCCAGTTCGTCCATTTCAGATGATCATGATCGTGATGATGGCAAGTAGAGATCGTACGACTCCCAAAGCTTATCAAGAGGGCAAGGGTTTTTAGCATCAAGCCTAACCCATGGCTTCCCCTTCATGCTCCAATGCACTGATCTGCAACCCCCCGACAATCCAGCCACATCTCCAACCTGCATAGAAACCAAACTCCCTCTCCAACCTAGTCAGTAATGGAGATTGGGTTTTATGGGTATGGGGATTTTGATGTCTAGTGTCAATTGAAAACAAAAACTGAAGTAAAATCGATTAGGAACCCTAAAACTGTCTTTCGCCCAACAATTAGTGCCTTTGGAAGCCATGAATGACAGAGAAGTAGATAGATAGAGAGGGGAGAGAGAGAGGGAGGGAGGGAGGAATACTTACCGGTGTATAGTCGACTTTCCGGCGCCGGAAAAGAGAAGGTCGATCGAGGTGATGCTCTGGTGTCGGGGTTCTCGTTTCCTCCACTCACTCCTCTGTCGAGGTCTTTGCTTACGAACTGGGGGTGGTCTGCTCAAAAGGATTTTCGGTGTCAAAATGACGCGTTTGGCACATAGAGGGAAATAGTTTGTTCAGACTTTTAGATGATTCCCTCCAAGTTAGTTTTTATGCGTTGTGTGTATGTAACGAGAGTTATTGGCATTGAAAGATGATTCCTATATTATTAATAGGTTATATGATACAATAGTTATAAGATTTTTGAAAATTATTCAAGATCCGCGAAGAATCGAGACCTAATCTAGTGTATTCGAACGGTTTGGATCGTACGAAAGGGAGCCCATAGAAATAAAGAAATAATATTTTAGAGCATTGACTTTTTTATAAAAATCTCGAAATCTAGTTAGGATCAACGGCTGTAATTTGAGCAACTAGCCGTTGCTGACCTTCTGGAAATAACTCACGGGTTAGATCATGATCTTATTTTTCATCATGTTTTTTGTAATATGTGAATTGAACGGTGAGAAGTTTGTGGCCAATTTATCATGATTCATGATGCATCGGGGTGTCAAATTTGAACTTAAAGCTTTTTTAGGCACGATGAATAGATTGGACGGTCTGGATTTCGCAAATGGGCCCCGCATAAATCATAAATCGTCATCTAATGGTCTGGACGTTTTTATAAATATATCAAGATCTATGAATAATCAACGGCTGCCATTTCTAGAGGATGAACGGTTTGGATTGTGCTTTTATGACTCACATAAATAAGAAAATCAAAAAATATGATCTGCCCACAATTCCCTCATAGGTTCCTGTAGCTCCGCCTTTCTGCTCGTTTGAGGATTCTATCGTTCCGATGGGATGGGG
The DNA here is from genome assembly GCA_012931725.1 of Litsea cubeba. Taxonomy (NCBI): domain Eukaryota; kingdom Viridiplantae; phylum Streptophyta; class Magnoliopsida; order Laurales; family Lauraceae; genus Litsea; species Litsea cubeba. The sequence continues at coordinate 35,488,934 of CM022945.1, read as the reverse complement.
GTGGGGTGTGGGGAGAATACCTGAATTAGATGATTATGAATTTTCTTTTTCTGAGCTCTTTGTGTGAGCTAAACTTGATTATCTCTGGTAGCATAGAAAATGCCCAAGCATTCCTCTCTAGGGTCGTTTACCAAACATGCCCTAAAACACCGTATATAGGCATTTTCGTCCGCATAAATAGTTTTCGCCTCTACATTTCTCAGAGCCCATGCCTCTATTTATCATTTGCCCATAAAGTGGGTATTTCATTTTTAGAGCATTTTCCTCTACTTCTCTAAAGCCAAGTAGAGGGGAAAGTCATATACCAAATGCTCTAATTTTTTCAACCTATGTCCAAATTAGACATTTAGACAAGTAGAGGTAAGGAATAGAAATGCCAAACATGCTTTTAAAAGCGTAAGTTAATACGCCGCTGTTGTTTGTGCATGTGCAATGGTTCCATTTCGGCCCAATCATTTTGGTGTAGCCAAGCCCGCAAGATGGAATATCTGGTGTTTTATAAATTTGGTAAAGCTTTTAAGAACAATTTTTTTAAAATATTAAATTAATTTACATATAATAAAAAATAAAAACAAAACATAAATTATTCTTGATATTGATAATGAGAAACAATTAAAAAGATTTGTGAAGATTGTGCTACAAATCGAAATGGAATGAAACGTTCAGTCGAAATCGATCAAATTTAAAATCAAATTTTTTTTTTACCCACATTCTTTATCGACCGAAGGACCGGAACAAAAAATGCCTACCATTATGACATAAAAGAAACATAATTAATTACCATACTACATGGTAAATATTGATGTATCCATGCTTTTTTTTAATTTTAATCTATATCCTCGAAATCAATAATCCTAACATATGGGTGGGGGGCTAATGGTAAATTACTTTATAAATTAAAATAAACTGTGGTACCATACTACCATGGGATGCACGTGATTTGGCAAGGCTTGGATAGGGGATGGTCTAACGAAGTTTGTACCACTCACTCAGCTAAGAAAAATTAGAATACACGTTGGAATCCTGAGTTAGAATATGTGTTTGAAACCTTAGCCAATTCGAAGAGCATGCAGGTGAAAGCTGCACAAAAATGGACTCAGGTCCATGTCGGACATGAAATCTGGCTTAACGCTTTGGGGTGTTCACAAATTATATATTTATAAAGATTTTTCTATATTATCTCATAATTTATAATATAATATTTACATATAAAAACTAGGCATTTTGATGACTTAGAAAATGTCCTAAAATATCTTATTTTCTTACAAAACCTTTATATTAAAATATTATATTATATAAAATAATCTTTCACTAATAAAACTACTCAAAACAAGGGTTAAGATTTTTTTTACAAACACGAGTGAAAGTTCATGAGCACCTATTACAATAGTGGCCCATTACATTTTTAAATATTGATGATTTTACAAGTCTTAATATGACTCTCTACATTAGATGTGCCATTCAATGTTTTATAGTTTTACATGGGTCCCTTGGCCTGGCCATAATTACATAGTTGCTTTGTTGATTATTAATACCACGCTGGTCCTGCAAACAACGAATGACATTTTCTTTTTATATAAAACAAAATTTTAAAATAAAAATAACAAAAAGTAAAAAAGATGAACTCTAAAAGTTTATATTTTTTATATAATCCCTCTTATTTTATTATCTCTTAAATTAATCATTAACTTCAATTCACATTATAAACGAATTACCCAAATAGTTACAAGAAATTAGGGATATGTGTCTCTAAGTCATATATCTTCTGGGCGATGACATGAAGAATGAGCTATATTTGGGAATTGGTGCCTTTAAAAAACCATCTATATATTAGAGGCAATGTCTTGAACTAATGATCAGTCGACATTGGCACCGGAGTTGGCATTGGCACGTGGGTTGGCATTGCCGAGGACTAATGTCTTTTAATATAATAAAATAAAAAAAAGCTAGCAGCATAGTAGGTAAATATCACATCCAGGCCGTATGCAATATTATTTTACTGATTTTTATATATTTCAATGGAATTCCTCCAAAATATCTCTTCCTTCCATCATTTTTTATGAAATTCAATCACTTTCCACTCCACACAAAAAACCCACACCATGAATTAGCAGTGGATTAAATTTGATACTTTGACTGGATCCACTACTGAGTTTAGGTTTGAAAATTTTGATAGACTTATCACCCTTCATTTTGAAGACTAAATATCTATTATCTAGTATTTAGACCTTTTGAAATTTAATAAAGTTGAAATTTGGTCTGCCCCTTGTCCGATCGTCATTATCATCTTTATTAATAGAGCTTCACCCATTAAAGAGAAAAAAAACGTCTCCATTGATGAAAATGCCAAAGTCTAGGCTCGGCCTAGGTCCGTACGGGATGAGATTTCACATAGGTCCGCTCAATTTAGGGCTGAGATTAGATAATTCCCCAAAGGCCTGTCAAATATTCGGGACGGGATTGGACCACCCATGTCTAGGTCCGGCCCGTCCCACCGACAGGCCTATCTAATGCCCTTATTTATACAAGCTCATACAATAAAATCATATGCATAACGCTCTTATTTTCCGAAGACCTTAAGAATTCCACCTTGTCTAGGACTTCAATAATTCACTCGACAAGAATTCTAATAAATAAAAAATTCCAAAATAGTAAACTAACAATCTTCAAATTCCAAATTCAGCCCCCTAAAATACCAATAATGCCCGACGACTCCCCCATCTATATTACTAAAGGGATGTATACACTTCATGAGAATTCCTGGAGGAGGACACCTGGCATGTCTTGGAGAGGGACACGTGGCAGCAGCCAGCATAGAATAGTATTCTAGAAAATAGAAATTGCTCAACCATAATTATCCTAAAACCTCTCCATAATTATCCTAAAATCTCTCAATCTATTACTAACCATAATTATCCTAAAACCTCTCCATAATTATCCTAAACTCTCTCAATGAGATCCCTATTACTAACCATAATTATCCTAAAATCTCTCCATAACATCTCTCCATAAACCCATACTCCTAAAACTCATATACACGTCTTCTATCTCCATCTCTCTCTTCAAGGTCCTAAAACCCATATGCACGTCTTCTTTCTTCAAGGTCAGTTCTTTCTATCTCTAGATTCAATAATTTATTTGATTTTCTCTCTCTCTCTATGCATAGATCTGAAAACATATTAAACTTGCACAGATCTGATAGGTCCTCCAGTAAAGCACTCTCATTGTAGTTTAAGTATTTTTATCATCTTCCGCCTTCACAGTTAGGATGTTTGTGAATCTTGCATGGTGTTTGTGGATCTTTCGTCAGTGTATTTCTTTGCTTTAAAATAAGCAAGTTGCATGGTTCCTTTTAAATACCCAAAAAAAAAAAAATGTTTCATGGTTCCTAAATTCACATTTTCTTTTTGAATTTCAATGAAAAGAGGCAGTTCTACAAATAAGTAGTGGCAGGGGCATTAATTACCCTTTCATGAAGAAATTCTACACAGTACCCGTTTCAAAATGGGCATTAATTACTGCCCCTAAATAATATCTAACTTATCAATTGATGCGCATGACCACATCATCCAAGAGTAAGTAACACAATATGGAGTGGAACCCATTTCTCATATTTGGTTATAGAAAATTTCAAGTTCAATTGTCAGCAGATTTGAGGGAAAAAAAGTAGTCACAGACACTCATGTCTTATGAGAATAGTTTCATAAAAAGAGAGATTTGTAATTGAACATTAGAGGACATTGGGATGAGAGAAATACAAGATGATAGATAAGAGAGAGAACCACCCAAAAGAAAGTAGAAGAGATGAAAGAAGATGAGCACCTGTTAGAGGACATTGGGATGAGAAAATTACAAGATGATAGATAAGAGAGACAACCACCCAAAAGAAGGTAGAATAGATGAAATAAGATGACATCCTCCTTGGCCGGTACATGACATCCATGCTAAAATCAAGACTAATTTCGTGGACATGAGGGAATTAGGAGAAATGTTGGAAGATATCGAGTTAGACCTTATAACAATAAAGGTTTTAGAAAAAAAAAACAACAATGAGATATGAAAGTCAATCTCCATATTCCAGGTAAAAATGTCCTCTTATGATGACTTCTACGATAGTTTTAATTGATTATTTACCATTAACATAATAATTTATTAATTATTAACATAGTTTTTATATGCCTACAGGTCCACCGCGAAGCACTTGAAAGATGGATTTACAATTACTCGGCATTAATATTTTGTTTGATATTGTTAGTGTCCTAATAATTTGCACATATTTATTGTCTTTTCATTTGTATAAATCGTACGAATGTGTATATTGTGAACCCCATGTTATTGAAACTACATTTACTTGCTTTATTCTGTTGTTTTATTGTTAATATGTCTTCAGTTTAATATTTTTTACACGTGCTCGGGCTACATCAAACTCAATGTACAACTTGCGTAAAGAATAAAACATCTGAAAAAAAAAATAAAAAAAAAATCAAATTAGCCACAAAAGAAGGACACATAAAGGTTTACTAATTAATAAATTTAATAAAAATAATATGTATAAGTCTGTACATCTGGTGGTTCTGTGGTCCGTGCATAGCACGGGGATTTACTAGTTACTTCCCTCATTTCTTCTCCTTTCCCCTGAAAATACCGCTCCCAAGTCCCAACCATCCCATTTCCTTAAAACCCATACTCTTGCTCTTATTCTGAAAAATAAAAGCGGAATCCCACCCCACACTACATACTTTTCCTTTCCTCTTTTTTCACACTCATCTATTCATTAGAATAAAAAAAAAAAAACGTGATGGGATGCTGCCACAGCAAGAGCACAGATTCTCGCGCGAATCGGATCCAACGGTGGCGATCCACCGGCATCGTAGCCTTGCGAGATTCCAAGTTAAAGGTACATACTCAATCATATATCATCATGATCATTATTGTCCTTGATTCTAATTCCTCAATTGATTTGTATATTGGTATCAGATATCTGTTATTGAAGGATTGCAATTCAATCAAAGAAAAGTTGTTTTGATTTTTTTTTTTTTTGTTTTGACTGGTTCTTATTTGAATACTTCTATAATTGTTTAATGATGGGATTTATCATTTTTTTCACCTTCAATTTTTTTGGGGGAGAAGTTTTTTTTTTTTTAAATCTTTAACTTTTTTGATCATTTCCACCTCTTTTTTGTAATGGGTAAGATGCTAATAAAGAGTGATTTATTTATTAATATTAAGAATGGTACTGCTAAGAATCACTGTTATTGCTAGATTTGTTTTCTTCTATCCTTGCTGGTGTAGAAGTGGTTTATCTGTCTATTTGAGTTGGCTTTCTGAGTTTTACTTTCCAAGCATCCCTATGTAGGTCCATGGTATTTGTTTATGCAAAATCTAACATGATACTAGCAACTAATGCATTTCAAGAGCTTGTTTAGTAGTTGATTTTCAGTTCCAGGGCCTATATTTTACCTCAAGCCAAAAAAAAAAAAAAAAAAAAATTCCAGTCCTTGTATTTGTGACACTTGAGTTATTTGAAGGATATTTTAGGGTTAAGCAATGGTTACAAAGAGCATCATCCCTAAGGTCAAATGGTGGTATGCCACAGAGGCACTGGATTGCTTTATAATGGCCAAGGAAATCACCCTTGACCTGGAGACCGCATTTTCATATCCCATGCGTAAAAGACAAATGATCCCTTAGTGGGTCTAATAGACCACAATTCAAGATTTTAATTATTTATTATACATTACTATGAATGGATTTGATTCTTCTCTGAACTGTGATCACATTGATGTGTTTTGGCGTGGAGAACTAATCTAGACAGGTGTTATCAAGGTATTAAGGGCTAGGGATTTATTGGCTATTATTAGACTGGATAGTTTGTTTAATCTGGGCGTGAAGTGACGGCATGGATGGAATTCAAGTTAGATTTTGGAGGAAAATGTTTTTTGCTAAAAGTAAAACCCTCTTTTCAGTTTATTTATGTTCATTGTACTGGTATATTGTACTTTTTTTTTTTTTGTGGGTCAAAGGGGTTAGCAGTCTTGCTTGGCTGTGCACACGGTTAACTATTTGGTGACTTACGTCTAAGAAGAAAATTTGGAATAAAAAAAATCCTTTTTTTCGCATTCTCTATTCTGTATTATTCCTCTTTTACTACATTCTATGAGTTACCAGGGATGCTAGGTGCAGTTATTCTCCTCTTTTTGATAACTTTTTGTGAACTACTATGGATGCTAGCTGGGTCTGTTTAAGTGGAAGAGGCTATAGGAGGATTTGGAATATGGACATAAGTCAGTGGCTTATCAGATTGGTGATTCTATCATTTCATTTGGGGGCCCCAACTAGCAGGCTTAGTAGGAGTCACTGTTTTCTTCTGGGTTGCTGGACTTAATAGTGTTGGGGGTCTATCGCATTTAAAGCAACAGAATACAACTTCAACTGGTTTCATAGATGGCATGTCTGAAATTTCTGATTTGTTTGCTGTGGCTTTGTCAGTGCCAATGATAGTGGACCATTAGGGGTTCGGATAGGCTTCCATTAGACAAGGGGCCTGAATAATGGATTCTGTTTAGTTGAGGACATATATGGAAGGAGTTCAACAATGGGGTCTTTCTTTGATGAAGTGGAATTATTTCATGAAGTTGTGTAAAGAATCAGAGAGATGATAATTTCGTGCTAGCTGGTTTAGGAGTCTCCCGACCCTAGTCGAGCTAGTTTGAGAAATATATTGATGGCAGTTTCTGGCATAGAGGAAGGTCAAGTGAAAGAGGAAGGTCATTTGGAGGGTATGCTCAATGGTGTCTATATACCAGCAAAACATGAGCACGATGGCTCCAACAGAAAGAATTGGAACCTTCATGCTCATTTTTTTTTTGAAATATGTGTTACTAAGGTCACATCTTATTCCTTTCTCAATCCCTTTCTATCCCTCACTATCTCTATCCATATCTATCTATATTCTTTTTTCGGAAATGATACACACATACACACTTCATTCACTAATCCTAGTACAGCGAGTTCTACCGTTTTAAGGGGATATATTTTCAATCTCTCTCTCTCTCTCTAACCCTAGTACCAGAAGCTTGTACTATTTCCAGTGGAGATATTTGCAACCTATGATGTACAGATACGGCATGGATATGGCAAGGACATGCTATAGACACGGCAAGGACACGGATTTTACACATAAAAAGTGAAGTATCGGATACGATACGACACAATACGTTGCCCATTTTGAAGTATCCGTGCATTATAGTTTGCAACCTACCTAGCTGGGGTGTCATTGGGTTCAATCATGTTTATGAATTTTACGGGCATAAATTTTGGCGATTAGCAGAGCTGTAAAAAAACTTACAGATTTTGTTTTGCTACTAAGCCGAATTAAATTTAATGGTATTTTTTTATTTAAAATTCTTTATTTAAATCTTGTTTGCACCAATACAAAGTTCACTTAATTGTTCGTTTGGATATTAATACATAATTTGGTTTATTGCAATATTGAGAACATTCTGTATTAGCCCTGCCATTTTTTTTTGGTATACTGACCACAGAATTGCATGTATACAGACTTTTCCAATTGAAGTTCTCGACTTGGACAAATCTGTGCGCACACTTGATTTATCTCACAATAAAATAGGTATCATGTTTTATTATTCAATTATTTGGTTTAATGTCATGGCCTTTTAAGATAATGTTAGGTAATATTAAGAGTAGGCTGCTGGATAAAACAAATTGTGAAGTGCAAACATTTATGACGTCGAATTAGTTCTGCTTTCATCTATGTTTTTTGATGGCCCTTGTGTGTGTGTTTTTTTTTTTTGTTCGCACGTGCATGAATCTTTGGGACCATGACCATGCCTGAATGTTTTAGTTCCATTTTTGTTTGGAGTTGCTCGTGTTATTCTTTTTTGTTTTTCTCTTCTAATGTTGATCCTCTGCAGTTGATATTCCACTCGATGTTAGTAAATTGATCAACATGCAGCGCCTGGTAAGAAAACAGTTTCACAAATTTGCCCTCCTAGTTTAAAATTACATATACTCTAGTGTACTTTTCAAGTGAAAGTCAATGTTCTGTCATTGACATCAAGTTGTATACTTAAGTAACTGGTACAGTAACTATTCTTTTTCAGGTCTTAGCTCACAATCTCATCGAATACCTCCCCATGAATTTGGGGAAACTTCAATCTCTAAAATTTCTCACGCTTGATGGCAACCGGATAACTACCTTGCCTGATGAATGTAATTTTCTGCTTAATAAGGAAGATGCAGTCATGTAGTATTTCTTTCATCTGATCCCCTTCTTGTCTGTACAAAAAGCACATTGGCTTTAAAATGCCTTCCATGATTGTAGATTCTAACTAAACAATCTTCCTGTATTCAGTAGGTTTGCTCGTCAGGCTTGAGAGTTTATCCATCTCAGGGAACCTTTTGACATGCTTGCCGGAAACCATAGGAAGTTTGCGCAATGTGAGTATGCATTACTCCTAATGTTTTGAAAGTTGAATCTAATAGTGAAATCATAAGATAGCTAAAATAGTGAACGGCAAATAGTAAATCACAAAATTGTTAGATTTTAAAAGCTAAATGTGTGTTGTGTGTTGAAATTTTAGATTGTGCATGTGTGCATTTGGTTTTGTTGTCTGATTGATTCTAGTTCATCTATATGTTTTAAATAAAGATCTTAAATGGTGATGTGCTTGCATAAACACTAGTTATCCTATATGCTTTGGCACAATTTATTTGATCATCTATATATGATGCTTATTTTATGAAAAAGAGCTGCGTCTTAGGAACCTTAGATTTCTCCTTCATAGGTTCAAATTGCTACTTATCTACACAGTGTTTGTGGGTTTCATGTCTCTTGAACTTAATACAGTAATGCTTTCATCTGGAGAACTTTGACTCTCAATAATGCATCGGTAGACTATGAGAGTACTTGTTCATATGGTGCATTATAGTCAAAGGTCTACCCATTCCTAATGAGTTCACTTATCAGCAGCCTACAATTATAGAAGTTATGATGTTTTCTGTTGCAATTAACCGGTACAGGCACAAACTGATTTATTTTATAATGCAGTTGGTGCTGCTGAATGTGTCAGACAACAAGTTGAAGTCCCTTCCAGAGTCGATAGGGAGTTGTTTCTCATTGGAAGAATTGCAGGCTAATGGTACTTTCATGCCTTCTAAGATTTTCTGTTCATGTGATTGTTGACTTGTATGCTTCTGCATGTGTATGCTACCTAATGTGAGTTGCCAAGTTGATACTCATTCTAGTTCCTAAGGGGCTGGACATTGTATGCAGTGGCAAAGCCAGGATTTCCTTATAGGGGGGCAAGTGATACTGTGATAGTCAATATTTTATATTTATTGATTTTTTAATGATATGAAGAAAATCTTAAATTTTGAAAACACAACATTTTCTAAGACATAATTTCTCAAAATCTTGTGAGGGAAGTTAAAATAAACCCCGAGGGGTAGCTCAGTTGGCCTAGGACCACAGTTTGCTCTTGGAGGTTGAGGGTTCGAAACTGCACTACCACACTGGAGCCACATGGGATTTACCCGGCTTCCCCTGAGCCCGTAGGGATTAGTCTGACCCAAAGGGCTGGGACACCCTCCATTATAAAAAAAAGTTAAAATACGAAAATGGTAGGGCTCAATATAATAAATCCTAACATGTCAAAACAACCATTTTCTCATTGTTTTTAGCACCGAGAGGTATATCTCACTCTAACCAAAGTAGGACCGAAATTGATCACATGTAAACCGGTCCACCCATAATTAATTAATGAAAATATGTTGATTGGTCACTTGTGATTTTTTGATGGGTCACGATTCCGATTCCGCAATAGGCATGGATGGTTGAGAGGGCAGCATTCAAATCCATTCACCTCGTCATGAAAAGATGAAATGTGAGGATGCAAATGATATGATAACTCTAAGGTTCATATCCTCTAAGTGCTTCACTCACGCTTATTGTGAGTGGTGTGAAACTCTAGAGTGGGGCCCACTTATTGAATATCTGAATTGCTCAAGATAAACTCCGACCCCTTTAGTGGGCTTTCCCCAAAGTATACCCCAATAAGAGTTTGACCCCACCATAAGATCGTGCATATGATTAAGAATGTCATATTTCTCAATCTTACAGTGGGACCAGCTCCTATTGGCATAAATTTGGAGTCAACTCCCTGAAGGCGAGGGCCTTGCTTCTAATCATATATGTTACATCGTGTGGGTTATCTGAAATATTTCAAGAGTATTAACTCAAAACATCTTCACTGTATGTTATAAAAAAAAAAAAAAAAAAAAAAACAAAACATCTTCATTGTACAACCTCTCTCTCTCTCTCTCTCTCTCTCTCTCTCTCCTCCTCCTCCTCCATCTTGCTTATTTTTCCTACAAAAAAAAAATCAATTTAAAGTGATAATTATGATCTAAGTGTGTATTTGGTTGTTAAAATCTCCAGCTGTCTTTTATGATTTAGGTTTTCAGTTTACTGTAAGAACTCCACACTTTTGCTTCCAACTTTTAAAAGCTTAAAGGATATTATTTGTTGGCTGGAGGCTATTATGTTGTAGATGAATTGATGTCCTTAGAGTGAGTGACACTGCGTGCAAACTTCTAGATTACAATTCCTTCTGACTTCCTATTTGGAGATTCTCTGATCTATGAATTTATTTAGCAATATATGGTGCCCAGTGGCAGACCCTGGATTTTCATTTAAGGGGGGTGGACCAAAATAAGTAGTTGGGCTTTGGGCACAAACCCGGGATTTTCTTGTGGGTTTTGGTGGAAGATCCATGATTTTCATGTGGGCTTTGGAAGCGGACCCAACACTTTCATGTTTGTTTTTGTCACGACACAACCGAGAACCTGGGGCCCTTCGAATTCCGTGTCATAACCATGAGTATTCATTTTCCTACATATATAAGTCAAATAAATAATTCAGATTCACAGGCATAAATTAATAAATCTTAAAATTTATAAAGAAGTTGTAATGCAAGAAAATCAAGACCTTTATTTTTGAAACATCATGCGACTAGATGCCTAATTGTCCTACTGTCTTTCACCCTCTCAGTGCGCATGCCCAAAAGTCTAGAGCATCATGTTCACCACGAGTTCATTCTTAGGTTCTGGTTACTTGGATTGGGGCAAAAACAACGATCAGTATTACTGAGTTAATAGAGTTCTAAGTCTACATGTGTGTGCGATATCATAAAAATAGTGAAGATTTCTACAATGAAAACAGAGTGATTGCTTCTTCTTTTTTTCATTTAAAACCAGATTAAGATTTCTAATAATAGCCTTAGGACAACCACCTAACCACCGTATCTCACAGCAGCATAAATCATATATCTCATGGATGCCTCATATCACCAATAAGGGGCTGACCTATAGTCAATCGAACGACTAACCTATTGTCAGGTGATTAACATAATTGACTTGAGAGTCGAGAAATATATCTGACCTATGAGTCAAGGAATAACATATTTGACTTATGAGTCAGGGAATGATGGATCTGTCCTTTGAGTCAGGGAATAATGGATCTACCCATGAGTCAAGGAATAACACTTATGTCATAGCCTTGTATGTGCTAGTGGTCTAGGGATGTCCAATGGGTCGGTCCCGATTAATCCAATTACTCCATTTTACTTCATTCTTAGACTCCACATAAACATAGCTTAAATAGAACTTCTTATTGCTCAACCCTTCTGACGAGGTAGCTTGAAATCAGCCATTTACATGAATTTCAGGTTTAACATCCCCATTCCGTTTCATTATTGGTAACTGATCATGTAAAAGTAATTGCATAACTAACCCCGCTAAGTTTGAGATGCTTCCACAAACGGCCAAAAGTCAACTTATAACAATAATATGTGATAGGTAACATGCGAAACAATTACAATTCATTAACCATCTTAGACTCATGTAATATCACATTCACAAATAACACGATAGAATCACCATTTAGGAATGTCATAACATGTAATTCAATTCTAAAAGCTGTTACCGCAGTGTGTACAGTAGCACGTACTGTAGTGTGTACTGTAGCAAATTACTATAACATGTAGTGTAGCAAAATACTGTAGCATGAATAGTGACGACCGACTATTATTGCTTAAGTAACACTTAGAACACACTAAACCGGTAGAGTTCTTACAATAGTGAGGACATTGATTTAGTAGAAAAACAAGTAGATTAGGGTTCTAAACACATCAAATAGAAGGAAAAGCCATATACATATGTAGATTTAGAAGTCTACTCACCTTGTATAAAAAAATGGTGGCTTTAGTAATTGGGGGGGGGGGGGGGGGGGGGGTGGGGGGGGGGGCTTAAGGACATAAACCAATGCTCTAATTGTTGTTTCTTCTATTCTCATTCTAGTTCTCTTCAAATCTTTTTTAGTTCCCTTCAAATATCTTCTAGTTCTCTCTTAGTTCTAGTTTATATGAAGGTTGGAGGAAAGTGCAAGGTTGTGTGGAGGCTTCTCTAGTGGTGACATGTATTTATAATTTGGGGCAACCTATCCACTCTGCTAATTCGGACACTAGTAGGAAATTCTTTTCTAATTTGTAGTAGGAGTCCTTTTAGGCAACAAAGCTGACTTTCTAATTCTTGTAGAATACATAAGCAATCTTCCTTCCTATTCTAAATCAACTACCTCTTTCTAATGTTTTCATCGCAACATTACCAGCATCATTGCACTGTGATTTTTTGTTGTCACCTTAAAATTTCAACTTATCTCTGCAGGCAATCTCATTGTGGATCTGCCCCCATCAATTTGCAATCTTACTCACCTGAAATCTCTTTGCTTAAACAATAATAATGTTCGCCAGGTACAGATATAATCCTCTTGAGCGTTTTTAAGATTTTTTTTAACTTTCCATATGTTATGTAAGAGGTATTATAGTTTTACATTTTATTGTTTTAGGTAACATGACTCGAACCGTAACTTCTTGGTTCTGACAAGGAGCACCTTCCAACTGTCCTATGGGCTCCTGTCATATTTCTACTTGTATCCATTTAATTAGTGAGTCATGTGCCATACTTTTCCTTTATAGGGAACCATAAGGACATTGACATTCCATAAGACGCTGTCTCAATTAGCAAAAATATCAGGCATTATGTGATTTTGATGTAGTCCTCCCCTCACCATCCCAACTAGAATCAAACTACTACTATAAGAACCATATGGACCATTGAATAGCACTTGAAAGTTGAAACATTTAAGGTTTAGTTTGATCCTTTAATTTCGAAGTGGGCTTGGGTTGACATTTTTATCTGATCAATTAATGGGTTAGGTTCAGGTTGTGGTTGAGCACATTCTTGTGATTTGACCCTGTAACCTGACCTAAACCTGACCAGCTTGACCAATCGCACAATGACTTGCCAACCCAACCAAAACCAGACCTACTGATCAAGTACTTTGGTTGATTCTTTTAACTTCTAGGCTAGGTTTGGGTTGACGTTTTCCACCCAATTGACAAATGATCTGGGTTCGGATTAAGCCTATACCTATTACACAGTGCTCAACCCAACTGGAACTTGCTTGACCCAAGCTGATTGCCAGTCCTAGGTGTTAGTACATCATTGTATTTAATGAATGGTCCTAATGTGGGGAGAGTGAATCAAACATCCATTAAGGGGGCATTATAAGACATTTTGCAACCAACTTTATTTTTTAGCAACAACTTAGCTTGTAAAGCCCACCTGGCTATGAAAGTTTGGGGGTTTAAGGGGTTTTGAAGGTCTTCCTGCGACCTAGCTCTGTGCAGAAAATAGAACCATTTGATCATAAAGACACCGTTTTGAGCCCCTCAAAGTTGTCTAGATCCAAGTTGTTAGGTAAATTTGGATGGGTTCCAAATTTTCACACTTAATTTTTGGGCCCACAAAACTGGTGATGAGTGCTGAAAATTTACATGGGGGGTGCAAGGGGTTTAGATTAATCATAGGGTGACATAATTGAGCCCTATAGGGCAGGCCATTCCTCCCAAGGGGTGAGATCCCATGCCACGTGACCTGTATTGTTCTCTATATGACGTGTCATTCATTTTCAGTGGCCATTGTTATGAAATAACAAAGAGATATATAATAATATAAAGGATGTAAGGGAACCTTTCGTAATTCTAATAAAATCTGAAAGAGGGGGTCATTTTTTTGCCATTTTACAACTATCTGAAGGATGCATGGTGGAACCAAAATTAGAGTGTGTTCAAATCTCAAGCCTTTATGTTTTATGAGAATTTTATGTTTTGTTTGATTCTTTCTTGTTAAACGCTTTCTGTGTTTTTTATCCATGCTTTCTTTATTTCATTCTCCATGGCTTTTGGGATCCCCAGTTGTTAAACATGTTATGGAAGACTGCATATATAGGCATTACATGTAGGCTATAGCGATCGCCCAACATACATCATTTGAATTACATGTCAATGATATTAAAAACCTTGGTTATCATTATATAACAAAAAACACATCATATTTCATGTAGAAAAACATCGATAATATTGGATTCGCACACAATTGAGACAACTGCTCACGTCCCAACTTATTTAATTTTTTTTATGTTGTTGGACAGATACCTACAAATTTATTGAAGGACTGCAAAGCTCTCCAGAATATTTCTCTTCATGACAACCCCATCTCAATGGATCAGTTCCAACAGGTAAGTCTCATGCCTTGCTGTGATATGTGGCAAGGTCTCTTCTTTCTTGACAGAGCAGTGTAGAAAGAAGTACCAGGCCTGCAATGGCATAGAATGCATTAGTTTTTCTTTGTTATCACTTGTTTTGGTTCGCTTGTGTACTTCATTTGCAGTTTTTAATTTATGTTATATATAGTAGTATCTATCTGATGTATAGTAACATAACCGAATTGAAATTCAGTATGTTGGGTTTAGGTTACTTGGTCTGTCACCTTTGCAGTATTCATTAAATCCTTGGCCATTTTAATAAATGTAGTACTTCCTTTAAGTATCAGAGATTTTTTTTTTCTTTATTCTCTTCCAGATTGAAGGATTTCAAGAATTTGAAGCTAGGAGAAAGAAGAAGTTTGACAAGCAAATTGATTCCAACGTGATGATCGGCTCTAAAGGCCTTGATGAGGGTCTTGATTTGTGACAGTTGTGATCTGACATTCCTTGTACTTCAGTCTATGCTGTAACTTGTAAGTATCCTCTTTGAATGCAAAAATATTGAAACTCTCTCCCTGTGTGTGTGTGTGGTCTGTGCTTAGTCTACATTGGTTAGTAATTTTTTGTCATTCCAGTCTATGCTGTAACTATCCGTGTGTGTGTGTGTGTGTGTGTGTTTGTTTGGCCTCTGCTTTAGGGTATGTTGGTTAGTATTTTTCTTCCTACTGAATTTCTCTGTATCAATAGGAAGGGGGTTTTATCAAAGGGGTGAAGAGTGAGGTGGCAAGGCAGAGATCTAAAGCGATGAACAAATTCCTAAGATTTACTTTTATAAGATGAAGGGTGGGCAATGATATTCGGGGGATTTTTAATGATTCTGTGTGGATCTCCACCTTTAATTTTTCACTATTAATCCCTTTGATAGAAAGCCCATCCCATAGAAAGTCCTAGGAATACAGTTACAATTTGGCAAGAAGGCACTAAGGTTGGTTCTTGGTCTTGAATTTATACTTATGGCTTGCGCTAAGAGTGGATGGGTTAAAATCTCGTCATACACATGCCTACTCAAGCTAGCTACTTATTAGTTTTTTTCATCATCCTCACTCGTCTATACTGTGCTGAAGGGAAGATTGGCAAGTGGAGGAAAGTGAAGATTGGCAAGTGGAGGAAAGTGAAGGCTGGTATTTTAATTTTGGATGACATTCCAATGTTTGAACATTTATGATCATGCATTGGATAGCCTTACATTCATGTTTTTTCCTCTCTATACAGAATAAAATTAGTGGGTGTACTCTTTACTTGTAAGTAGTCTTTTGTCTGAATTATGAAAACCTTACTTGTAATGGCTGTAAATTTGTGAATTCATTCACTTTTCATTTGCACATACGGACAGACATTTATTGTTGCAGGAATGCTGTACTCGGAGTACCTTCTCCTTCAGTATCTCCTGATTTATAGTCTGTAGACACTTCAGGTCACATAATGACCATTTTTTTTTTAATGTCCAAACTCCTGCCTGCTTCTTTGTAGACTTGACAATTGGTGTATCTTGCCATGTCCAAGTTGCAGGGTAGGAAATTTTCATTTCCAGAAGACCATGGCTGCTACTGCTGCCATCTGGAAAATTTTTTCCTGGTCTCTCATGATGATGACACTTTGATCATCACATTAGGCCATTGCATTTTCTGTTCTTTGAATTTTAGTGTTAAAATACAGAAGGGACAAGTTTGATGCCATGGGTGTTGGGTTATGAACACTGATTGCATATAAGCATTTGATTGTATGACATGGATGGTTCTGCTCAATGATCTGCAATGCAGGCAGTCTGTATGAATTTACTATACTACAAAGGACCAGCTCTTGAAGAGTCTTGTTCACCCTGCCATGTGCTTTGCTTTGAATTGCCATGCATCTAAAAGTCACTTTGATGGCAAAATCCTATCAGGATAGTTGATTTTTCTCACAATGTAGGGTGCACTCCCTATTGATCAGAGCCATCAATTCAATTTAGACAAGACATGGGCAGTTTGGATGTGGGGAGGTGATTGATGGTCGGGAAAAAAAATTTAGAGTTGAAATTTGAACGTTGTGAAAATTTTCATTTCATCTCCTCCGGATCCAATCCTTAGAAGTATGGGAAATGCTTGACATTCAAGTTCTATGATGGAAAGTTTGGTCTTGTTTATGGCATATTGGCATGAGGTGAAAAATGTAGTTACGCTTTCTACACATCGCCAATCTCAAGGTTGGACTCATTTATGGCCGAGGTGAAATATATTGTTATATTTTCTACGCACGGTTAATCCAACTGTGCATGTCACTGTAGCTGTGAGATTTGGCCCAAATCTAATGAGAGGGAGGTGATGTGTGGTACCGATCAAGCAAAAGTGAGCCACACATAGGCTTTATCAAGTGCACAATACCGATCAAGCAAAAGTGAGCCACATAGGCTTTATTACGCTATCAGCTGTGCACTGCAGCATTTAAAGCAGCGGGACTAGATCTTTTATCCTATATAAGATCAGAACTTCCTACTTGGGTTGGTCAAACCAAAATATGGCCTGGTTTGGTTCTATGATCCGAAAGGACTACTACAATAGTATGGGCTGTTGCGGTTAAAACTCCATTTGTAGGCCCATTGATCAGATGTCTAGAATTGTTCAACAATGGCCATCTAAACTGATTGTTCCACCCGAGCCTGAAGCTGGCATCATTAGGTTTGGACTTTGGACTATTAATGGGCGGCCCAACAGGTCATGCCAGAACGTTTTTGGTCTGAATTCAGATCCTCTGCATCAAGGCTTGTCTGACTTGTTGACCTCCATGAGGACTACTTCGATGTGATCATGCTCTTATTCATGTTCTATGGTTAATTTGGGCCCAAAATGATTTATGCCAGGCAATTGTCACTGGGCCCAGATCCAGGCTCAAAGACTCAGATCAGCTATGATCCCAAGTTCTCAACCCGCCCGTACAATTAACAATGTAGGGGTGAATTTCTCACTATTGTTTGAATGAATTACAGTGGATGCACAAGAATTTCATCCCCACCAGCTTAGGCCGAAATCACCTGGCAGTGGCAGGACTAGAAAATTCTCCATGAGATGCCAAATATATAGAAAAAAAGGCATAAAATGTGTCCCCCTCCCTTGGGCCCATCCCCCCCAAAGCCCATAAAGTCGAGGGTTTTCTCCTTTGTCCTAAGCCTATGGTGGGGTAGAGCCCAATTTTGAAAAGCCCACCACTTTGAGCGTTGGACTAGGGAAAGACACCACACAGCCTGACATGGCCCTTTGTCCATAAAATACATAATGGGGGCATCCTCTCATGAATAATCTCGTATGGGGCCCACTTAGGGCCATGCTAATCATGGGAGAGGTGGGGGATTGAAAGATCTTAGAGGAATATCATCCTCATTTGATCTATGGCTATCAAATTTAATGATTTTAGAAAAAATCATCCTTTTAGATTTTAAACTAATTGTAAGTAAATGTTGGATGACAATTCATAGGAGTTAGTGATTGTGAGAGGGGGATGAATTAATCCGTAAGATCCCAGTTCTGGTCAAGTCAATGCGGTCCCTCTTCTGTGGACAACCTGGATAAAAATTCCAATGTCATTCATGGTGGGAATTTCAGTCCAGTAGGTGAAATGATCACATGGCACACCGTGCTCATACTATCGCAGCCACCCATGTGTATGATTTCACTAATACAACACTAGCATAATAATCCGTGACTGAAGGTTATGAGAGTATCTATTTTCGTAAGAAAAAGTCTCCACAGCTCGGGAAGGGAATTGTGCCCGAGCTGGGGACCGTGCCACAGCCCGGGCACAATTCCCGGGCTGTATAGCATGGTTCTTCATGTAATTCAAAAGCTAATGGTGTAAAAAGAAAAAAAAAAGAAAATTTGAATAAAAAAAAATGGTAGATTTTGAATAGATAATGAAGTGTTTGCAGAAAAAAAAAATTGAAACTTTAAAAACCGAGGAGCGGTTATTAGTGCTTTCGATAAAGTGGATACTGTCAAAATTCCAACCAACAATCAAATGTAAAGCCAAAACCCTTGGCTTTAATTTAGTATAAGAGGACATTAGTAATATGAGAATGCCATCTTTTATAAACTCTCATGTGATCTTCTATCATATTTGTATCTTATTGCTAAAACATTGTTATATCTTAATCATTGTTTCAATAACCTTCGATGCCCTTGATTATAGTCCCCCCCCCCGCCCCCCCTGAATTTTATACTATACTTAAATTATCAGGAACAAGTTGCATTAGAAAAAAAAAAAAAAGCACTCTTTTTGTCTGGTCTTAATTAGCATTCAAGGGTTGGGTAAGTGCCTAGCCAATGCTAATGCATAAAAGGCCTTGGCTTGACCTAGGCTCTCGACCCACATTCATAATGGTAGGGTAAGGATAGACCCTATAGGTATATGCCATTGCCAACATGCTTGCACACTTGGAAAATGATAATGAAAGGGTTTGTTCACTGTTACTTGCCGGGTCGAGCCAGGCCAATGTTAGTCCAACCTAGCCCATTTATTCTCGGGAGTCACATTCGACCCCAGATGCAGCCCATGGTCCTAAAATAAGGTCTCGGCCCATCCCAATTGAAAGAGCATTGACCACCATCTGTAAAAAATATCATATATAGGCTCAGGCCAAGCCCATTTAATTATCAGACCCGAAAACTAGCCCCCAATCCATTCTACGGTCCAAAAAATAGAGCCCAAATCCGGTCCAATGGAGGACGGGCCAGGTCGGGTCAACCCATGAACACCAGTAATTGATTTGAGCGGGCAATCAAAGCCCAAGGTCATTTTATAATTAGCCCATGTGTGTGTGAAAAAGGCCTTTCCGGACGGTGGTTGCTAGCCGGTTTCCATCCTCGGACCGACGTGTACAAAAACGCAAACCCTAGTAATTTTTCCCTTCGTCTTTCTCCTTTCTACCAAAACTTACGATCCCGATTTCATCTCGATCTTCCGTCCATACCTTCGATTCGATCACGTATTCTTCTTCCTTTCCTTCTCCTCTATCGAACGATATCCTTTTCTCCCCTGTTCGTTGATTTTGCTCGATTCTACGATTAGGGTTTCCGATCTTCCCTCCTTTTCTCTCCCGATCTCTTCCCATCTCTTGTCCATAGCCTCCTTATTCGATATTTTATTGTTACCCTATTCCGATTGATTCTCAATTTGGAGATTTGGTCATCGATTTGGGTTTTTAGGGTTGGGTTTTCTGGAATTCGTTTGGGTTCATTCGATCCTTAGATCTTGTTATAGAATTGGCTTGGTCGTTGTTTCGTTTTCATTTTCTGTTCGGATCGGTTGTAATTTTGCCGGTTCGGTGGGTTCTGGAGAATCTAGGGTTAGGGTTTCTGGAAATTCTCGCGTTTGGTCCTCTTCTTGAATTGGTTTGGGGGAATATTTCCTTTTACCATAATAAACGTTATTCCTTCTTGATTGATCGGAAATTGGCATCTTTTGGTGGGGATTTTGAGGAGTAGGGTTTCGGTTTTGAATTGGGCTTTGTCTGATTTAAGGATTTTGGTGATACCGGCTCTTCGAAGGTAAAAAACCAGCTCTTGATGTATTGATGATGTTTATAATAAGTTCTCCCTGATTGTGTGTTTGCTGGGTGATATTTCTGCAATTTTGACTTCCTTGTGTAATTTTGCTGTATACAATTGATGTTTATTTCAATTTCGGTTATTGTGTTGTATGGTATTGAAAATTTCTATTGGATCATATAGAATGCGGGATTATGTTTCTGTAGAGGGTTGTACAGATTAAGTTTTTGGGAAATGATGTGTGAATATATTCGAAATTTGGGGGTTTTATAGGATATTATTGGGGAATATTGTGAAAAATAATTAATTTTGGGATTTTTTAGAAAAAAAATAGAGAATAGCTGAAAATTACATTTAAAAATGAAATTTTAGAGTAGTAAAATATTGTAATTTTTTTGCAATTTTTTCTTAACATTTTCAACCTTTAGAACAAGAGGCGAAAATGGGCTTAGGGGCTTTATCTCAATACCTTTCTAACGTATCTTAAGTCTTTGATTTCTAATAATATTTATCATTAACATTTCCAAAAAAAAAAAAGAAGGTTTTCTGCTATTTTAGATCTTGATACTGTTGAGAAATTAGCTTTGTCTGAAGTAGATAATGTTGCAAAATAACTGATGTATGTGGCGCCGATGTAGACATATAAAAGAAGTAAGATGGTTATTGTGATTACGTGACCAGCTTTTGTGTGCATAGATGCAAACTGATTCCATTTGTTTGCTTTGCAAATGATGTACATCAGTGCTCACTGCTGAAGGTGTCAAGTTGTTGGATCTCAGGCTCTCCCATGATAGGTCATGGGCTTGAATATCACTCTGATAGAAACAATGTTGGATTTTCCCGCCATCTGGTGTGAGGGAGGTTAATCACCCTTTGGTCTGGTTCAATTTGTCAGTGAACATAAATTCTATGAAGTGATATTCAGGCCCATGACTTATCATGTGGGAGGTTGAGATTTGATGGTCTTCTACTTTTATAGTGGGTGGGCCCCCTTCAAAATCAAAATTGTGATAATGTCAATTGTATTGAATTTACTGTTTCACACATTGTATGTATGTTTGTATGTGTGTGTGTATATGCTAGATGACTCTCCCTTGCCTTTAGTTTGACTAGGAAGGAAACAAAATAAAATATGCCCAATTTCAGAAAAAAGGGTTCCTGAAAGTCACTTTTGTTTTTATTTTTTTCATTCTGGCTCCTTGCTATATGTGTGCGAGAGCATGTGCATGCCAAATGGTTACATTATTGCTTCATTATCTGCATTGTGATATTTAATCACTCTCTGCATTAGTTGTCCATTCGCCCATCTATATTAAAAGTATGGCTTGTTTTTGCCCGTTTTGGCCAGTAGGTTTGTTCAATCTATGTTGACTGTTTTTTGCCAAAAAAACGAGTTGCAACTTTTTATTGTTCTTCACATCCTCACTTCATTTTAAGGTTAACCCTCCAAACTCAATGGGGGCACTTAAGAGAGATGATAGATGTACAAATGTGCTTTTATTCTTCATATATTTGCTTTTAATTGCTTGTTGTGAGTTGATCATTTATAAAAAGTAAATAATAATATAAAAAAGAATTTAGAATTGCATGTTACCATTTTGGTTTTGATACTATAAGTTGCCTGCCATATAATGAATACTGGTGCAATGCATGGTTAATTGTTGCACCGTTTTTCGCCTTATGTGTTTTTAGGGAGTTCACCATGAGTGATGTTAAACTGTGCAAGTTGTGCTCATTACACACGCAAATTCATGATTAATACTTTGTGTGGCTTTGTTGAGATGGCCTTTATGGTTTTGGAACCAGGATAATATTAATTACACTAAACGACATGCTCTAGACCGACAATTTAAAACAGAGTCAATCTATTCCCAGCCCTTTTGTTTTTATTTAATCAAATCGATGAAGAGAGGCACCATTAAAAAAAAAAAAACTGATTAACAAAACCTTCTTTTTGTTTGATGACAAGATTGAAAGGTTGAAGACTGGCTTTGGGGTAATGTAATTGATGGGTGGGCCACTGTGTGCAATTCTGCTGTAGTCATGGTGATCACTGTCTTTGCAACCCTTTTGTTTTTATCTAATCAAATTGATGAAGAAAGAGAGAAATCAAACTTGGTATGTTTTATGGGGTTGAGATTGAAAGGTTGAAGGCAACATTGGCTTTGGGGTATTGTAAGTGACGGCTTGGCCACTGTGCAGTTGTGGAGTAGTCATGCTGTCATTGTGATCCTTGTCTCTGTACATTGGTTTAATATGGTTGTGTGATGATACGCATGTCATTCTCTAAGCTCATCCTTCCTTTTATTGCCGTTGTTGTAAAAGCGAGGGTTGAATGAGGAATTTGATAGGAGAGCCACTGTGACTCACTCTACAGCGATTTGAAAGGGCATCAGTTGGTTGATGGTTATTGTCCGCAAATCTGAGGCTTTGGAGAGGACCAACTTAGAGGCCTTTGATGTAGAGGCGGTGAGAACTGAGAAGTGATGTGGGGGTATCAAGGGTATTAAAGAGAGGAAGGGGAAGATGAAGATTGGGTGAGAGAGATGGAGGTAAGTGATGCTTTGGAAGCTATGTGCATGGTAGGAACATGGACATGGAGGTTGAGGGAGGGATGGAGTGGGAACGTGGACTTGGGTGAGAGGCGGAGGTTGAGGTTTTTACAAGAGACATTTTGCCTTTTATCTTGTCTTTTCGCTTCATGCCTTGAACCATCCACCACTAGAGGAAGAACGTACCATTATAAATGAAACATAGAATAAGGACATTTTCCCTTCCTTTTCTCTTAGAGCGCCACATTGAGTCTCAAAGTATAGTACGTGTGCTTTTAGGAATTGGACAAGAAGCAACACCCAGAGTCTCAAAGCATAGTACTTGTGGCTATAGGACCAACTGTCTTCGGCTTTTCTTGAAAGCCAGATGACTTGAAGCAGCAACACTTAAGAGTCTCAAAGCATAAAACTTTCAGATATTGGACAGACTGTCATTGACTTTCCAGATGACCTGTAGCAGCAACATCTAGGGTCTCAAAGCATAATACTTTTGGGTGTTTAACCAACTATTATCAGCTTTCTTGAAAGCCAGATGACCTGAAGACATATTGAGTCTGAAAGCACAATCTTTTGGGCAGGAGTATTATGGTGTGAAGTATTTATTAGTTGTATTGCTTGGTGGATCATTGCTGAAAAATATGTTCTCATTATTGCAATTGGTTTCTGTAAGAACACATGGAACTAGTTATACATATTAAGCAAGTTTTACTGGAGTGGTTTTTTTTCCTTATATGTTGGCTGGAATGCATTGTTATATATATATATATTTGTATTTTGTGGAAAGATTAGATAGTATATATTTCCAAGGAAGATAGATGCAACAAAGGAAAAGAATGGAAACCTCAGGCTCACTTGCAGATCGCTGAATTGGGAAAACAAATGGGGCTGAGCTAAACAAAAAAAGAATGAAAGAAGCAAATCCACAGCCTGGTCCAGGCTTCAAAAACACAACCCCACAGGCTGGGCTGCTGGGCAACAAAAAGCTAATCACCAAAGACTGGGAATTGTTATTATATGAAAGTTGGTCCCATATGTTGGTGCATGTGGCTTCAGGCAGTTACTACTACTTAAATAGAATGAGATTACTCTAGTTATTAAATTGTGGGTTTCCAAATTTTATTTGTATTAAACAAAACGATTGAATATTGACATTGGCTGCTCTGGTCCCGGACCTCCCGGTATTCCCTGTCGCCATCGTCATTGAAGCTTTGGCCAATCTGAGTTCAAAGCCTAGCTGTTATTCACTCGTTGCAATATGCTACTGTGATGTGTCTTTCATCATTTTGTACCAAGATTTAGTTGATTGGAAATTAAATTAGTTCGGATTTAGTTTCTTGAGGGTGCACAATTTGGTGCTGCTCATTGGGAATTCTTTGTGCAAATAGGTGGGCTCGGGGAAGTAGTGGGCCTTCCTAGAGATTGGCGTGATCAGTTGATTTTTGTTTGTACTTTGGAGCCTTCTTTCCATTGATTTTTTTCTTTTGTAGGGGGTATAATCTATCGTGTTTTCTTGTCTTTAGGTTAGCCAATGCTGAGGCGGATAATCTGTCTAAACAGAGTGTGGTGTTCTTGTCTTTTACAGTTGTCTATATAGTCCTGCTCGGTTTGGCTGGGCATTTTCTTTCCACTGGATGGCCTTTGTGGGGGCCTATTATGGCATCTTGCTGTTTCACTGTCTTGCTACTGTTGTTGAGTTGTTATGCTTATACTTTGATAAAATTTCCAGTTACCATTTGGAAAATTGAACTTGAGCTTCTTATTCTTTAGAGCCTTGATGACTTATTGGTGCAACGCTATTGGCATTGAGTGATGGAAGCATGTTATTTTTGTATGTGGAGATAATAGGTGTCATTGAAATTATAAGTGGAGAAAAAAGATATGCCTTGAGATACGTAGTGTGGGTGAAGAGTAAGCTTTTGTGTTTTAATGCAAGACAGCTTCATTAAAGGGGCATGCATGAACGTCTTTCAGGGAAATAGTGGAAGCCAAGAGGCAAATGATGTCATCATCTTTTTCTAGTCATTAATAGACCTTATTGCATGGCACACGTTGTAGCTATGTTTAGCCTTTTCCTTTGTGCATTTTTTGTTGAGAATTGAAATGAAGCAAAATGATACTTACGAATCCCATTTACATTGTTAAGCATGCTTGTCAATTTCAATTCAGAGAACCATTTTGTATTAGCTCTAAAATTGAATGCTGTCGTGTAGTTGTTTTTCTTATTCGGGAATGGCGGAGAGGAACAACTTAATATTAGGAGTAAGTAAATAATCTTAGAAAATAGTTGTTTTGCCCCTCCCATTTGATTGGGATGGGGAAAAGAGCTTTTTACCTAATTCAAGCTTGATTCAGGGTTAACTTGGTAATAGAAGGGAGGATAAAAAAAAAAAACACTCTGAACTACACATGGTATATGCATGAACAAATGTACAATATGAGAGTGATCTTCTTCTATTGTTTTTGTTTACAGATTTAGCATTCTGAACTGTTGCTTCCGTTTCTTGATTTTGCCTGCTGTGGAGTGGGTGACACTGTATATCATCATTTTGTTTTGCTGTGCCTCTTTGAAAGTGTTACTAATTGTTGGTTTTACAGGCTAAACATGGTATTTAAGAATAACAAACGCCCTTATAGTGAAGATGAACCATGCCATATTTCTTATAAGCGACAACTGGATTACACTTCATTTGAAGGATTTGGTCCTTGTAACAATTCACCTGAGAAACCTCACACATCAGGTAATACCTTCAATAAGTTTTTTGCATTTGATATTGTGACTGATTAACATAGCTTCATAACTGACTGAATTCTGACACAAAGTCGATGAAGGTGGAAGAAACTTCAACAGATTTCAAGATGAGGGAAGGTTGGTGAGTCATACTCACACCATTGCGGAACTCTTTGTCGCTAGTCACAAGGATTTAGACAACTGTCCTTTTGGCAGCAGTTCTGGCTTATCTTGGTTTACAAGCTCCACTAGTGAAGAAGATTCTAGATCTGAGCCAATTTTACAAATTTCTTGCTCTCCACGATTCCGTGATCGTGATGGCCCTTCAAGGACAACAATGGAGTCAGAAGTGATGTTTTCATCTATTATAGATTACCCACCACGAAAGCTTGCTTCTATTGGACCAGATCATCAAGCTGATGTTCCTGCATGGGGATCTGAGGTTGCCAAGACGTCTTCTGGTAATTTGGGCACGCCAACTCAGGGTAATGGTGGTTTAGGTTCTGGATTATCCATGCCTTCTTCTCGGTTTATTCTCAGTAACAACTTGGAGCAGCTGATTGGGACTTGTGTCATTCCAATGTCTGAAGTCGACTCATCTGGTTGCAACAGTGAAAAAGTTGGACATGGCAGGGATGATTGTAGCTGCCCTGATGAGGGTTCCATAAGATGTGTCAGGCAACATGTTAAGGAAGCAAGAGAGAAACTGTCTGAGGCACTGGGACAAGAGAGGTTTGTGGAGCTGGGACTTTGTGAAATGGGTGAGGATGTGGCACAGAAGTGGAGTCAGGAGGAGGAACGAGTCTTCCATGAAGTAGTGTTTTCAAATCCTGCTTCACTAGGCAGAAACTTTTGGGACAATCTTTCAGTGGTCTTTCCCACGAGATCCAAGAAGGAACTGGTCAGTTACTATTTCAATGTCTTCATGCTTCGGAGACGGGCCGAGCAGAACAGGTTGGATCCATTGAATATTGACAGTGACAATGATGAGTGGCAGGCGAGTGATGATGGCGACGAGTTTGCAAATACAGAGGAAGATGAAGATGACTCTGTTGTGGAGACTCCAGCTGATCAAGACAACATAGTATATAACGAGGATGCCCATGAGGATGTTTACCATGAAGATGATGACGAGGATGATGATGGTGATGATGGTGATGATGGAGGTGCTACTGGTAATGTTGCTGTGGTTGAAGATGATGTTGGAGGTCTGAATGACTTTCCTGAACTGCAAGCTTTTTTTAGCAAACCAAGTTCACACAAATCATTGGGCTGTCACAGTTCTGTTCCTACTGATCATCTCGCAAGTGATGGTTTTCAGAATGGCTCAGCAGAGCAAGATGTACAGGATGATTCCTGCACATCCTATGAGTGTCTTCATGGTGGGGCTGTTTCTTCTGGACCATCTGATGTGGCAGCGACTCAGAAGCAAGAGGTTGGGACAGATCATATGATCTTGAATAATGAATGTGGTAATGCAAGTTTAGGGGCAATGGTCGACCATGGATATGTATTAGAGGCTTGCGATGCAAAAGTGTGGGATTTTGGGTTTTTCGCCAGCTCCAAAAGCCATGTTGATTTCTTACCCACTTGCAGTATGATTGAGGAGGTTTTTAGAAATGAAATGTGGAATGACAATGAGGTGAGGGACGATCCTCCCATCAGTTAGGCTGGCATTTCTTCCTTGTCCTCAATGCAAACTACTTGCTATATTTAGGAATTTTAGCTCTCAGGCGACAGGTTTTCCACCCATCAAACATTTTTCAGAGGCCATCAAAGATCAGTACCTCACTGAAATATCTTTCATGTTAATGTAGAAAAATCCAAGTTTCCTTGTACATTCAAGGTGGGCGATTGGAAATTCTGTCTTCTCTGTAAAATAGAGTTTTTAATTTCTTAAGAGGCAGGTCAACGTCAATCTCACTATTTAAAAAAAAAAAAAAAAGGAAGGTCAAGGTCAATTTCCATGAGTGAAGGAAAATTCTCTCATGATATCTCTATTGTTTGTGAAGTCTTCTAAGCTTACAGCTTTATACCACCTTTTAGGGATGCCCTATTCTTTTTTTTCCTATGGAATCTGGCATGAGAGAGGATGTGTTCAACTTTTTGCAGGGAGCAGGGCTGTGTTACATTTCATCTCCATGTAAGATTTATTACAGAAGACTTTCTATTCTTTACACACTGTTTTTGTTGTTTGAGTTCTGGAATTCCTTTCACAATCTCTGTTTTCTTTTAAACATATCCTCAGATTTTCTGAGCTGTTGGTTTTGGCATTTTAATAACTTCAGTATGATGAGAAGCCATCATGTAGCTAAAGAAAAAAAAAAAAACAATCTCATCTTGAATGGCCCTATTCCCCACTTGATTTACATTCGGACTGTTCAGGTTGCAATGTCTCTAAAGAAAAAAAAAAAAAAAAAAACACTTGGTTTTAAGATTTGTATTTTCATGCAACCGAAACGTGTGTCAGACCCACTCATTTCCGCCTATTGTATGCTTTGAAATATAGAACTTGCTTCCATGGGGCATGTTAGCATTGAACTAGTACTTCAATATTGTTTGCAACGGCATTGAGAGTTTGATGGTCTTTCTTTTGATCTGTGCTCCTTGTGCCCAACTCATCTGTGATTCAATAGTTCTCCGTTGATCAGATCTTTCTATGCAATTGCCAGAGATGTTATTTAGATACATCTCAGTGATGGTGGTTTTAAGCCTTTTACATTTGGATATATGTAAAAATTAAGCATCACCACCAGTAGATTATCCTAACTCTCTTGACCTATAACTGTTAAAATAGTTTTATAAGTAGGTCATTTTTTGAGATTCAAATCCGAAACAGTAACAGTTGGATGAGTGGTTTCTCAGGGATGGCTGTGTGAGGGTGGTATCCTGACCATAGGTAGCTAGGTGGGCCCAGGGTTGACTGCACTGTTGAACAATGCAGATGGTTCTCAGCTAAATATTCCTCAATACATATTGCTGGCAATATATCTTAGGTAAATTTGATACTTGAAAACATGGATGATTTTCACTTGCTCTCATCGTCACTTCAGGGGGACAGACAGTCCCACCTTTGAGAAAGTTTGGATGAAAGCCGCGTGCATGCAAAGATTTTCCTGAAAACATATTGTGGCAGCTGAGCTGACGCCCTGTGAAACACAAGTGGACCTCATATTTTCCAGAAAACAGATGGATCTGAGATTTGAGTTTCAAGCACGAGGGTTGGATACAAGTCCGTATATTAAGCCCAATAAATAAATTTTATTGGACTAGGATAGGGTTGAGACCAACTTGGGATGGGCCATTGGTGGCAATAGGATCCAATTGAATTTCAGAAGCAGGAAATATGGGTCTATTGGAGAGCTACTGGGCCGAATTCATGTAAAATATCTAAATTTGGTCTGGACAAACAAATATAGAGATTTATCATATTTCATTATTTTCCATTAAACTTGACTGAGTCATGGGCGAGTCAACTGTGACTTTGCTGCAGTTTGGACAAGTCAAAACGGAGTCGTCGTCAATTAAACACTTATGTGGCCAAAACTCGTTTGAGGACCGTGTCTCAATCCGAGTATGAGGTAGACTTGAATGCGATTTTGTTAACAGTTCAGCATTTAGGTACCCCATCAATCTGGACCATCACCCAGTAGACAAAAGGAAATGGCCGGGCCCACAAAATGGATGGCTCTATAGCCCCCATCGATCAATGGCCCACAAAATGGCTGGAGATGCCACAGAGATAAGTGAGCTTGAGATCAAATGCTTATATATATTATTTAAAAAGAAGAATCTTGTGTCGTTTTCAGTGCAGTGCATTCAGCTAAAAGTGAGCTGCTGGTGGTGGGGTGTGTTTGGGGAATGCTGCTAATGATTGAAAAGAGCTTCTTGTATTTGTACCCGAAATCACGCAGCAATCTCTTCTCTTTAGCTTGCTTCCCAGTTCCCACATGGGCAGATATACTACACACTACAGTCTCCAACCATGTAATATAAAATTCTTTCTTGTAACAAAAGAAGCTCGGAGCAGAGCAGAGCACTTTTTCCTTTTTATTATTATCATTGACTTGCCTTCAGTGTCATGCAAGTCTGACGTTGCAATATTTTAATATCACTGTGGTTTTTATCTGATCTTATTTGGTGGTAACTGGTGAAAAAAATGTAGTGCTGTTAATACATTGAACAATGTTGCATATAGTCTTATACAGAATAGTAATAATAACATGTACAGACTTAATTCTACATAAAGTCTTTGTACAAGTCTAAATATAATAATGGAAATGATTAGGTGCTTGTTGACAACGATAGCAGCACAGTTGTACAAAGAGTGCTGTGAGATTAGCAATCTCAAACTCCTGATCAAGGTTTTCATTGAAAATTTGATTCTAATGAAAACCTGAGATTAGGTTTGTCATTTTGATTGTGGTAGGTGCAGGAAGAGTAAAAAATTTGGATGAATGGTTAAGGGTAGAGATATACATTGGCCTGATTTCTTTTTCAATGGGAAGGAAGCAGAGTCCATTTTTCTAGTAACATGTATCCCATGTCTTAACATCAACACCTCCTCCTCCCTTTTTTCCACAAAAGCTGGTTGAAAATGCAGGAACATACCTCAAAACCTTCTTAATTTCTCTTAATCCTAACTTACAAGCCTCTTAAGACCCATTTCTTTCATTGATAGATACTTATGGACCCCGCACATATGTTACACAAATCCTTAACTGACACATTACAACTGAAGATTGATTCATAGTTGTTTCTATGGAGATGGAGGAAGAGAGAGAGAGATACATCACGACTAAGCTATCAATGGATTGACACTTACGACTTTTTTTTCCAAATAAATTTGTAGTAAATGTATTATAAGTGGCTAAAAGATATAAAAATTATCATCAAATAATCTCTTCTTAATGAAAAATAAATTAAGGGGATATGGAGAATGGATACCCAGTCATCAATCTATTAAATTAACTCCTAGGAAAGAAAGGGCCCATCTACATTTTTACCTTATATCCTTCATTCATTACCTCTTTAATATTCTTTTGTTGGAGCCCATTTAACCATGAATTTCTTGCAATTCACTTTCCTGTAAACAAAGTGGCCTTATGCTTTATCTTAGTGATTTAGCTGTAATTTTAATAAAAGATACATTTGACTACTCTCTCTCTCTCTCTCCTTCGAGAGTATCCTAATAATATCAAGACATTTATCTAAACAATATCTTCTCAATGATATTGCAATATTCCTGAAATACATGGAAATGTAAATATTGCTGGATTGCAATAACATCATAATAAAAAATGAAATAATTTGGGAAAAACTTATCAAAGTTATTTCTGACAGTATATTATATTTATTTTATATTATTATTATTATTTATTATTTAAAAGTTCATTTATTTTTAGTTTTCCATGAATATCTCTAGCAAAACTCAAATTTGAAAATATCCCAATGGTGGGTCCCTTCCACACAGCGGGTCTTGTGCATTAGAAGTGGGACCCAGTATCCTGTGTTAATTAATCCCTTTTTCAGGGTCATCAACAGTAGAATTCCACTCCATCCAGCCAAAGATCTAGGTGAGAAATGGGCCCCACATAAAATACACATTTTGATTTCATGGACCAATTTGAGTACACCCTAAGCATTGCTGGTGAGAGCTTGCTCACCTACACATGCATGATGAACCCATTATTATTACCCATACCAAGTAACACATGCACCTTTTCATCATTAAAGGCCCATATAGAAAAAAGGTATGTGAACTTGCAGCTGCTTCCATCCATCCTACTTCTGTACTTCATGTGATCTTTTATTTATTCAATCTCCTTTTCTTCACCCAACAGTACATATTGGAGATTTACTCTGCTGTAATTTCCATGTGTACTTACTGATTTAGGCACTAATCACTAGCATCTTTCAATGTACGGCACCAGACTTGGAGAAAGGGTGCCAAATAGCTTTGAATTGAAGGAGGCTCTCCTTCAATTCTAAGCACTGTTTTGGCAAATGTGGCCATATTTGGGTGCTTGAAGGTTGGACCTAACTAGAATTTGGTTTGTCTCAACACTTCAAATCTCACTTACTGGTCAGGTAAGCTTCATTCCTGGTTGTTGTCACTTTCTTTGATCCAGTGATTAAGGTTTTAAAGAAAAGGTGCCACTCTGCGTGTGACACGTTGGATTGAAAAGATGTGGAGGTGACACTTGGCCAAGAAGAATTTTCAGTTCTTAGGAATGTCATAATAGATTTTTTTTTTCCTAATCTCTTTTCATTAGGTAATTGGGGCCAATCTCAAGGTTTGTCCAAAGGCGCAATTAAATTGAGCTTAGGTCTGTCGTAAATATTAATATTCATCATCTTTGTCATTATCATGGTACGATTTTTGTTAATTTAGAACTTTTAGGTACCATGTATTAGAGCTTGTCATGTGATGATGATACTAAGCCCAAATAAAGGTTGAGAGTTGCATCAGATGATAGTAAGCAATAGAAAAGCCTTGTTAAAAATAAATATAAGAAGTTTAATGAAAACATACATAACATTTGATCATGATGGGCATCGACCCGCATGTGCCCCACCTTGGACCTCTTGCCCCAGCCCCCTCCCTTAGATGAATTGACACTAGATCTAATTTGACACTTATCCAAATATCTACACCATTAAATTTTAGTATAGACTTTTTCCTTTTAATGTTATACCCTTGATCTTGGGACCACCTTTGATCCATGTATATACCTTTCCATCCCCAACCCTTTCTATTAACTGATTAGCCAAGCGTACACATGATTTGGTAAAATGGGTGGAGGAGAGAATTAACAAAATCAGTTAGATTTTCCTATAAAGAGGGACCTTGTGTGGTTCAAAAAGTTAGGTCAAGAAAGGGAGATGATAAGGAGGAATTGACCAAGCAAATAAAACCAAGGTTGGTCATCTAAATAATGTGACTGAGGATGAAGGAAGAAAGGGAGAGGCCAACAATTGCTCCTCATTTTAGCCATCACCATAAGAGGTCTTAACTGTTAAGTGAAGTTTCTATAGATCAGGAAAAAATGCCAAATTCAAACTATAATCATTCGAGTGAATGGTGCCACTTGGTTGAAGATGGTTAGTTGATGCGAGGAAAAAAAAAACCCTCACTTTTTACCTCCTTTCTTGTGTTAGTTTTTAAAATTTGCCTTTTCCCCCTCTATTAAACACTCACAAAGGCACCCACACACACAATCATGGGTTGATCTTTGGTCATCTTTATAGAAAGTGAGATGCCTGAGTTAACAACTTTCACCCGCTTGGTATGCATATTTTAATTTTGTACTTACGATATTTTGAACTTTCCTTCTTAGAAATTGGTCCTTAATTTTCAGCAGGCCGTAAGTCTCAAATGCCATAAAAAAAAAAGAGAGAGATGTAAATGTAAAGATGGATTTACATGTATTTTCATTTAAGTGTCTTAAAAGGATTTTGCTGAATAGGACAAGAAAAAAGAAAAGAAAAATCGTTTTAAGAAAATCAACCATTTCTAAGATGATTTTGATACACCGTGAATTTATTAAACTGAAACTGTCCGATTTACATCATTATGATAATTCCTAGCATAAAGTCATTATATAAGAAATTGATTGTTAAGAATTAAAGCATGGGAGTTGCCTACAAGGCTATTTCAGAAGTAAAGATAATTTTGACAATCCTCATTACCTTTATGTTCTATTCTTTTATTCTATCTACATATTAAAAACCTTGAGGGCGTGTTTAGCAATTAACTAGTTAAAGTAAAGTAAAGTGAATCCAGACAATAAATGTCAAAGGGGTCATATCAAAATTACACAATTTCAAAATTCCCTCCGAATTTTTCAAAAAAAGTAAAAAAAACATCATTTCTCCACTAAAAGACAAAAAAGCTCCACTTTTCCATACAAAAAGTCAAAAATATTTCATATCAAACAACTAAAAAGAAAACACCATCATTACACCTTATATTTATTATCTCCTGATTTGATGCTTCACTTCACTATACTTCAATCACCATACATACAAACGGGCCCTAAATAGCAATTGTACTTGATTAAGCCTCCAACTTTTATATATATGGCACTGCTTTACACTTAAAGTACTTTTCCTTATCTTTCAACTGTAACTCTCACTCCAAAACCTCCAACATTTACTCATAAAATGACTGGCACATGCATACAAAATCTCACTAGCTTAAGAGTTCAAACCCTCGAATGCCAGGAATAATAGATGTTCAATGACCACGCATGTAAATTCATCCTAGGGCCCACCTATGGAATTCAAAGGGCCTGTTTGTTTCATATAATTGAATTCCTAAGTATTTTGGTTAAAAAAAAAAGGTAGAAATCGAAAAACAACTATCAAACAATGTATTCTTTAATAGAAAATGAATGCCCAATTATCACCCAAGTAACTCAAATCACAGTAAATCCAATCTCATCCACATTTACATTTCCACCTTGTAGGATTGTATTTTCATGCTTCACCTTTTGAATAATCTTCGTCAGATCCGTTTGTCTATGAATTCTTATATATTCAATTCTCATTCGAACAAACGGCCCAAATAGTTAAAAGAAGTATCCCACAATGTACTGGCTTTGGATCAAATACCACTTCCTTTATTTTTTATATTTTTTATTTATGTGATCAATTGGATGTTGGATGGTGCTGCTCAACTTCTAATACTAAAATAGATGGGAACATTTATTTTGAATGCTTTGAATTTTACATGTCATTACCTGAATGATGGAATTATCATTTATAAGCCTGGCCATAGGGTTTCTTGGAATCCGTTTTTCCAAGATCCCAATTCATAACTTATGTGAAATATTTAAAGCATAAGGTAACAGGTTAAGAAGAGACAGAGATGCAACGCCCAAAAAATTCAAGAGAGAAACTCCATAACCTGCATAAAAAGTCAAATTCACCATTACAAAAAAGGTTTTCAAGTCAAGCATCTTTATACCAACTACCTAGGCAATAGGTAACTAATTACAATCCATAGAGATCAACACTTGATAATGAGACAATGGACAGTATTGCTAACGTAAATATGAAGAAGCTCAGCTCAAAAGAGAAGCTGAATTGCTTCTCTCTTAAAGTTGAGGGGTGCAATGAGAAAAAGCTATAGCTTTCAAAGTCCATGGATTCAAAGTTTGAGGATGCTGAAAAAATGAACCCTAATCAAGTACAAAATACAAATCCCCTGTTAAACTATGAGGGCGCTCACCTTTCTAGAAATTCAAACTGGCCATAACTCTAAAATTTATTGTATTGGCCTCGGACTATTATACCACTTAATTAACTTCATAGACTTCAAAAACTTCATTTACATTGTGATTGAGGGTCCCCACATATTAAACTTATGCCTTGACATCATGGTCAAGAGGATTGCACATGGGCCTGGGCATGTCCAAGTCCGTCTTGACTGGTTACACTTACACTGACAAACTTGGGTTGGCTAGATTTTACTGGACCAATTCAATCAGCTGTAAACCCTTGGTTACTTGGTTTTAAGACACATGCACTAACACACACCATTTCGGCTATAAACCTACTTTAGTGTGGTCGTCATCAAATCTGAAATGTTCGTCTAATCTATCCAGGGTTTGCTTTGTGACACTTAATTTTTCACTCTCAAAGTAAAATAGAGACCATCCTTCTGGAATTATATATGCTTTAAATTTGGGTCAATTCAGGTGGGTCTAGGCTAAAAACTCATCCCAATTCAGCCCAAGTGAGTTTGGCTCTATCCACAGTAACAATTGAAACTCACCTTATCATCCAGCAGTTGAATACGTGCAGTTCATCAAGCATAGAAGCTCTGAGACTGAGAGTAGGTCTCAAAGGAAAACAGATCAATGTCAAATTGTCAATGTTTGCAGTGTGGCCCAGGAGTTGGTGGAAGACGCACAGACAATTAAAGCAGAGCTATGATCCGTCAACGTTGGAGTGATGTACATGAAAAGGTCTTTGGCCTCTTTTGATTGATTGCGTAGAATTCCCTTCCAAGGACTGACTTGGACTCATGACTTGGGACCTATTTGCTCTCATGTCCGAAGAATAAAACAAGATCTCAACCTTTCAACAACCACCCAATTGGGATACCAACAAATGTCTTGCTGTTGGACATTGGATGATCTTGGGCATCATCACCTCAGAGCTAAAATCAATTGATCTTATCTATTAATCCATTCCAAACTCAAGTTGGTAATTCAGTGTTGACCCGTTTTATTTCTAGCTTGTATTTTGATCGATGCTTTTAACCCGTTTAATAAATGGGTTAGGTTCGGATTGAGTCCATTCTTGCAATTAACTTGTCAACTTTATCCCATCCCACTAGGTTGGAAATGAATCAGGTTGATTCTAGGCTGTGACCTGAATTCGAATTTCCATAAATGACCTGCACCTTAGTTTTACTCAGGTCCATGCAGTTGACCTAACTTGACCCTAATTGAAAACAAGTCCAAAATATTGGACTATATATTTCAATTAGTTTTTGGTTTTATTTTAAGTATCTCAAGACCCATTTTCCTCCTAAATCCTAGATAAATCGTTACACAATGAACCCTCAATTCAAATCAAACCTGTGAACAGGGGATTGCACAGTTAGTTGGAGACCTTATTTCTCACATTATCTATTTTCTTTTCAACACTAACAAGTAAATTTCTTATCAAGCCTATTTAGTCATTCGGGATTTGATTTGACCATTTTAACTTTACATATTAATATTTAGCTGACATGATCAGCCTAATTAAAAATGAGTTGAATTTGGGTCAAGTTTTTACACACTGCCCCATAATAGTCAACCTGATCAATCAGACCCATTGAACACTACCTACAATGGTTTCAACCTAGACCCATTCCCACCATTAACCCTAATTCCGGGCCCTTCCTTTCAAGGAAATAGCCAATTCATTTTCACGGACAATACCCTCTCTCTCTGTATATATATTTATATGATGCAGATGGATGTCTAAAATCACGGCAAACAATCAGAAAATAGTTTCGGATCAAACTTGAGAAAAGTTTCCGCTAAAATTATGGTATAGGGTCATTACTTTGGTGCAATGATAAAAGTCTCGGATGCCATTCGTGAAATGTAGGTTCGGGCCATGTGAGCAGCTATTTTGTACAAAATCGACAAATGTTAGGTTTATCTCTAGCCTGGACCTTCCTAAGACCCTGCTTTGGCATGACACACACTGAGAATAACCTTTTTAAAAAAAAAAAAAATTCATACCTATATTAGACAGGCTTAAAGGGCACTGTATTATTGTCTAAACCATCTATTGTTCCTTTTTATTTCTTTGTTAATGGAAGGATAGACTATTTAATTAAAAAGAGTTACTACTTTTCGTAATTAATGCATTTGGAGTTTCTTCATGGCCAGCCAGGTCAATTTTAACTTTAGAACAACCCATAATGGTTTAAACCATGTGTTGATCTTTGATAAATAAATCTTTTAACCTTTCTTTTTTTTGAAGATTTTCATATTTATTGGTTTTGAGTGGAAGGTGTATATCTAATTTGGGTGCTTCCACATGACCCCATGCAGGCTCCACTTCATTTCATTTTAAGGTAATGGGTCGGGTGAGTATCTTTGTTGTGTTTGGGTTAAAAAGTTTGACTTAAATTGGGGTTGCAACTGCTGCAACCTATTTGCCACTTTAGTAAATATTTATGCCCCCAATCTATACTACCTTGTTTAAGACTAAGTTGTATATTTAGTAATAAAATACAATATATAAACCTTAGTGCAGTCAAGGTGAATATTCTCCTGTGCATGGTGCATCAGAACCATCTCAAAAGTGGGTCCCACATCTGAATATGCCTTATGCTTAGCTTCGGTGCGCTGTGCGCAAGTGTGCATTGATTAAAAATAAAAAATAACTGATACAAAGCCCGACCCAACCCATACTTGTTGCATGGAGGTTACACCATCACATTTCATAGACTAGTAAAGAGTTGAGTTCAGTGAAGATAGGCTAAGTGCGAGTGGGACAAGCTTGAGTATGGACCGACTGGGACCAAAGTCGATCAATCTTGATCTGTGCTTCATTTATTTATAAACGAGTGCAAGCAAACGATTCCTAACTTTGGCTACCAGTAAGGAGCGATACTTCAACCTTGAATATCCGGGAGATGTGTCTGATGCTAAGGTGGCAACCCCACTCAATCACAAGTGTGTTGACATCTTAACCTTTTTTTTTTTTTTTGGTTGAATTAGAGAATCTTTACTTGTACTTGACACTCCCCTTTTTGTATTTACACTTTCTAAAGGGGGTGTTCCTCACCAAAAATGATGAGGGATGGATGCACTTGAATATTTTCTATATATATATATATATATAGGGTGCACCAAAGAAATGAGCAATTGCTAAGGGCAGGAAATCCAAAAGTAGCACTTCAGGGGAAAGTGATAGAAGAGCATAAAAAAGACCAAGGAAGTCTTCTCCCCCTCCTCCACAGAAAAGTGCGGGTCAGATCAAATGGGAGAAGAAGGTAGACAAGAAAGCATTTGTGATTGAAAGGAGGGTTGATGTGGGTAAACTTGGTACTGGGGAATGCTTCGGAGCAGTGATCAACAGCAAGCTGGAGTACATGGACACTGCCTTTGCGGGGTATATTCCTAACTTCGTTCGTCAATTTTTCAAATCTATGGAGCATGTGATAGCAGGAGGTGAACAAATAGCTGCAATGGTGAATGGAACAAAAGTTAAAGTTGATCAATATATTATTGCAAAAGCCTTAGGATACACCCCAGTGGCTAGGGAGAGAATCACATACCCTAAGCCTCAAAATGTTCCTTTGGAAATTCCTCATGATCAATTGGTGTTGAGAGGGGAAGCCGTGGTAGAAGGGACAACCACGGTTGGGAATTTGAATGAGGAAGCAGGGATGTTGAACAAAATTATGCATTACAACATTTTCCCTCGAGGTGATGAGAAGATGCTAGGAAAAAAAGAGATGGAATTGCTATGGGTGATTTGGAGCCCAAATGAAGGAATGAATGTAGCTCAATTCATATACAATCAGATGAGGAGATACCCTGAGGAGTCCACAGCTAGGGCAGCCCTCCCATTCCCGTGTCTTATCACTAAGATATGCTTAAATCAGAAAGTAGAGAAAGGCCCAGATGATTGGCTTTTACCTAGTGATACAGGGGCAATCACGGTCAAAACAATGGCAAAGGCCCGATCACAAAAGAGGGACCCTCCATCAGCATCTCAACCTTCTTCTTCTATTCCTAAACAAGTGAAGGGTTAATCATTTCAGACCTATATGATGGAATTGATGAAGTGGATTGGGTGCAAAGTAGATGATTGCATAGAGTGGCAGAAAGTGATTAAACAAGAAATTGAGAAGCAGAGATCCAGGCAAGAGTATCTGATGAAGGTTGTATATATATATATATATATTGTAAGATTAGGGATGGAAAGGGTCATATTTGCTTTGGATCATATGTATATAAATGTTTGTACCTGAAGAAGTGGTATAGGTTACAAGACTTGCACGGCATATTGGGAAAACCTGTATCCGGACATGCTCGACATCAAAACCCATGCCATAGCTTTTGCCTAGTTCATAAAAAGCATACATTGCAATATTTGTCTTCAAAGAACCTATATATGGAAAATATTCAAGTGAGAACTAGTTCTCACCTATTATATACGGAGCCCAACTAGTAATCTATCAAAACCTAGCAACCAATAGGGAACCCCTGATAGTCATTAATCCTAAGGATTGGTACACATCCAAATGGACTGAACCGTTGGATCGAGTGTTGAATATTTTTTTAAACAAGAAGCTATTAAACTTGTGGGCCACAGATGAAGGGGTTAGGGGCATGGGTTTGGAGTTAAACTTGATACTTGGGGTCGTCTCCCATAGATCTTTCCATCCCCCTATTCCCATCCCCAAATGGGGCCCACAATTGGGCCCTACAAAAAAGTTCTCATATAATACATGAGAACTAGTTCTCACCTGAATATTACCCTTCATGTGTATAAAGGAAAACTAATGTCAACATATATAAATATATAATTCCCCATGCTCTTGTCCATGTAAGGGGAAATACATTCCCGGACACAAACACCCAAACTTGGATTTTGTAATTTGTTCCACTAAAATGGGTCCAATTTGTAGACTCATAACCTAATTTTGGTGTCTAGAACCGGTTTCATCCCTACATCAAAAACTTTTAGTCTGATTGTTTGCGTGTAATTGAGTTTTTAATAATTCTAAGAAATGTATTCTTAAAAATTGGTTAGAATTAAACAAAAATAAATAAAAGCTCATCAACTACCAAAAAATAGTCTCTATTTTATAAAAAAAATGAATAAATGGGAGATGAGAAATAAATACCTATAGTTATCTTTGGAAGTCAAACTCTAAGAAAGTGGAGGTCTCATCCACATCTCTACTCAAGTCCCTTCCTATCAACACTACAAGTAGAAAGGATAAGGGGCGAACCTACCTTATATTGATATGGACCGGCCGCCCCAGGTAAGACTAGGGCGGACTTTTGCACGTTTCTTCTTGTACTTTCATTGCGATTTCAGACACTTGTCTAACATTTCCTTTTATTGATCTACGATATTACTCCGGTCTTCTTTGCAATTCGTGTATGTTGAATCTTATATGGATGGAAGTGATTTTAATTTGTAGGTTTTGTGCATAAACTATTTGATTTAAAGAGATTAAAATTGGATCTTGTGTGAATTGTATTTCTTATTGACCATGTGCCTTTGGATTTATGATTTGCTTACATTATTATTGCATCATGTTGTGCCTTAATTGTTACATCTATTGGCTAATTTTCACAATTATTCATGTTTCTGGGAAAGCTAGTGATATTGTTGTTTTATTTTTATTTTTAGTTTTTTTTAAGGGTGTCGTTTTTTCAATTGACCATTATCTGCCCCACTCAAACGAAAATCCTAAGTCTGCCACTAAAAAGGATCCCTAATTATTTCTATTGAAGGAGGTGCCTCACCAAGTTAATTAACATATATCTTTCAGCCCTCTCCTCTAACAACCTATTTTATGATGAATTCCTGAAAATTTAAGTTCATGCCAACAAACAGCCTCTTATAGCAGCTTTCCTTCAATAGCACTCATCAGCTTTTGGCTCATTAGGCGTGTTTGATATCCATGCCGACCAAACTTGTGCTAAATATAGTTCTGGTTTTTCCCCAACATGCTTCAGTGAATGGCAGAAATAGTGAAGATTCATATGCTTTTCTTTTTTAAAATTTTTATGAACAATCATCTCTATTAATTTAGAAGATCCCAAACAATCACCTTACCTCATAATAAAGGCCATTATTGTCCATATGATGCAACTTATTTTACTTTCCCATAAAAGGGGAAGAGTTTTCTTAAATCAACCTTATTTAGATTGACCTGGATTTCATTATTTTTCATGATATCCCCATAGATGATCTCAGATCTAAGAAAATCTTTATTATTGTAAGACAAAATACAGTAAATTTAACTTTTAAAAAAAAATACAGTAAATTTTGTCATAGATGGAAAACTGGCTGTGGATTGATGGTTGATATAAGGTTGTTGACCAAGATTTTAAATTAACCAAAGCTGTTAGTTGTAAAAATAAAGAAGTACTTGGTTATTTCTAATTGTCAAAAATGCATGTGCAGCTATGAACTTAGTCTGAAATGGTGGACCCACCACAGTAGTGCCATAAAGAAAGGAAATTGTTTATCACCATCATCCTCATTTGATTTAAGAGAGATTTGAACTTATGCAACCACACACTGCACATATCCATAGCTCACCGATATGCGGGACAAAAAATAATCTGGAAAAAAAGTTTAAAACAGCAGGTATAATTTCAAGGATGTTCATGGGCAGGTTGGACTGAGCTAAGGCACATTCGAATTCAATCCGACTTTAGAAACACATGCCCATATCAGCCTAAACCCATCATCGGCTGTAAATATCAGGCCCAAGCTAATCGATTTAATCAATTGGACTAGGCTGAGCTCGGCCGAATCGAGACTTTTATCATTTGTACATGCTTTCTAGCTATTATTCGGACAAATCATCACTTAATTACAAGCACTCCTTATTCAGGCCACGACAGACTTTAAGTGGGCCCAGATTATATATCCAAGCTAGGTCCGAAACGGGTCGAGAAAGATCGGATCCGGGGTGGCCCACCCACGAGCACCCCTATGAGATGGTGGGCCCACCATGGTGGGGCCCACTCCTGTGATCAGGGAGCAGCGGCCTGCAGACCACAGTTGATTGATTTATTATTATAGCACATGTAATAATAATAAGAATAGTGAATAGGAGGAGATAAATGAGAAAGAGTCCAAAAGAGTAACGGTAGGAGATTCGATCTCTCCACAATTGGCTTCTCTAAAAACTCTGGAGCAGGACAAAGGAAGGAATTGTTGGGGGCAGTTGGTTCTCTGTGGGACCCACCTCTGCCTTGGGATACTCAAAAGGGCCTGGCATCATTCGAGATCCTGGCCGTTGGATGGGGTGGCGTAGGATTCTCAGTTGAGTACACGTGCTGTTCTCTTTCCTTTCCTCCTTTTTATCTTTGCTTCCATGCATGGATTTCTCCTCCAACATTAGCACAGAGAGAGAGAGAGTGAGAGAAAAATAGCTCTTTTTCTTGCTTAGGCCTACACAACATCATCATCAATGAAGCAAAGGCCAATATGTTGAAATTTCAATCTTTCTTTTGCATAATATCTATTGCATCTGTTTCTACTCTCCAAGAGAGGGAAGAGGGAATTCAGTTACAGCTTCTTCACATCTCCCCAGATCTTGTTCATCCCCAATAAACCTACAGAATCTCAGATGGGTTATCCTCAGATCATTCAAAACAGCAAGAAAAGCACTTGATCTGATCTGGGATCTTCCCTCATTTGATTTTGAGCTCTTTTGCGTGATTTCCTGATCTGGGTTTTCTTAGATTTCTCTGTTTTCCAATGCTTTGTTAACTACTTGGACTATCATTGATGGAAGAAGATCAACGGGAGAAGAGTTGCTGTTGGAGGATCTCGCATCTGAATTGAGCTTTTTTTATTGGTTTTCTGATCAGGGTTTGCATCGGATTTTGGATTTTTCTATAGATGGATGAAGATCAGGAACAGAGGCATTGCTGCAGGTTCTGCAGCAAGACTTTTCCTTGTGGCAGGTCTTTAGGTGGCCACATGAGGTCTCACATGACCGTGAATTCAGCTGCAGCAGATGAGAAGCTGCAATGGTCAAGGGCTCCTGGCAATGGAGGTGGAGAGACCAGCAGCAGCAAGAAGAACAGCAGTTCCAAAGGTCTTGAAGCTGGAGGGCATGTTGGTTATGGTCTTAGAGAAAACCCCAAGAAGACATGGAGGTTCTCAGATTCAGACAATGGCACCTCCCCCAAGGGTAAGGTGTGTAAGGAATGTGGTAAGGAATTCCAGTCAAGGAAAGCTCTTTTTGGTCACATGAGATGCCACACAGATAGATTATCACACAACTTGGTGGAAGAAGATTCATGGAGTGGAGGAGCTGCAACCCATAAAGAGGCTCTGGATAGCCAATCTGAAAATGAAGGCACTGGTGTGAGGACTAGGAGGAGGAGGAGATCCAGAAGAATAAGGTATGGCACTTCACCTTCTCTCTCTGTCGTGTGTGCTTCTTCTTCTGTTTCTGATATTGGTCAAGAACAGGAAGATGTAGCTATTAGTTTAATGATGCTCTCTAGAGGAGTTGGGTCCTGGGGTACCTCGAATTCAGTCGCTCAAGAGTCTTCTGGAAATGATTCTGTTGTTTTCGAGGTTAAATCGTTGCACAAACAGAAGAGGGTCACTGGAAAAGATGGCGATTTTGTTTGCAAGGGTGATGGGATGGCAAAAATGAAGAAACCTATTGAGGAGTTGGAAGAATTCGATGCTTCTGATACGGAAAATGCTTGGTTGGAGAGGAAAGCGTCTGAATTTCATGTTTCTGAATCTGGGTTTGTGAGAGATAGGGTCAAGAAGGCTGAATTAAGTGCTTCTGACGATGGGTTTGTTA
The DNA here is from genome assembly GCA_012931725.1 of Litsea cubeba. Taxonomy (NCBI): domain Eukaryota; kingdom Viridiplantae; phylum Streptophyta; class Magnoliopsida; order Laurales; family Lauraceae; genus Litsea; species Litsea cubeba. Next base: position 35,445,403 of record CM022945.1, on the reverse strand, counting down.
GGGACGACGAGTTCAACAATCCTAGGATCAATGGTTCTGATTCCACATTCGCAGGCGAAGAACGAGGGTGTGATGTTTCTGAGGTGGAATTTGGGAAGGATTCATGCAAGAAAGCCAGACCTGATTGTTCTGATGTTGAATGGAAGAAGAATTCTGGAAAGAAGACTCGAAGTAGCCGCGCTGTAGCTGAATTGGGGATGGATTTGTCTGTGGACTCCCGATTTCGAGTTGATTCAGAATTCGGCAAGTATGTTTCAAATAAGAGAGCCAGGAACAATGTTCAACACGCCGAAATTGGGAGGGGATCCCCTAATAAGAACAGGCATGATGCTTCAGATAATGCATTGAGGACGGATGGATACAAGAAAAGCAGATTTGAGTGCACAGCCTGCAACAAGACTTTCCAATCTTACCAGGCTCTTGGGGGGCATAGAGCAAGCCACAAGAAGGTCAAAGGATGCTTCGCTTCGAGGATTGAGAGTGGTGATAACAGCATTGAGACTGATCTTTCCCCCGACCCAGCAACTGATGAGAAGTTCAAGTCTTACAAAATTGATGAGAAGCTCAAGTCCTGCAAAGTTGAGAATCTGATTGATAGAAGAGGAAGAGGTGAAACAAGCAATGGGCCAAAGAAGATCAAAGTTCACCAATGCCCAATCTGTCTCAAGGTTTTTGCTTCCGGCCAGGCTTTGGGAGGCCACAAGAGGTCACATTTGGTTGGGAATTCCGACGCCAGGGCTGATGCTTGTCAGACCATTGTAATTCAGCAACCACTCCCGGAGTTTCCAGATTTGCTTGATCTTAATCTCCCTGCTCCTTTAGAAGAAGAGACTAATGGTCACATAGGTTTTAACTCCTGGTTGGTTGGAAGCAACCACAAGCATGAGCCCCTAGTGGAGCTGATCTCCAATTGAGGGACTGAATCAGGCCATGATGTTGACAAGAATGCGAGTGTACAGACAGTTGATGGGTTTTCATTTCATTCATTCTTTTACGGATTCACATTGCCTGTATGGTAATCATTTCAGTTCCTGCTTAAGCAACATTTTTCCATTCCCGATCATGATTTTTGTTTTCTTCCTTTCATTTTTGAGAATAAAATCTACTTCGAGATGATCGCGACAACAAAATCTTGTTTGAAGTGTGAATGTACTGAGCTTCAACACTTCAGCATCCATTGAAGCGACTTCCAAGTTTACTGATCTGCTTTTATCTGAATCTTCAATACTACAAATGAATTCCTGTCTTCAAGCAACGAGTCCTCTTCTATTCGCGATGTGAACTCACTTCAATTACTCTGTTTCTGTTTATCTACAAGGATAGCAACTTTGCTAATTTGTTTGTGATGCCTTCATTTGTTGATCTACCGAGGACTTGATAGGATAAATGTGATCCATTGAAGTTCCAATCAATGTGGAGTGCGCCTGAGGTCTTGATCTGGGGTTCGATGAGACTCTCTTTAACTACCTCAACTCAGTAAGTGAGCTTGATTTTTTGTTTAACTATATGAAAACAATAATTGAATTGTTTGATTCGTTTCTTGTGAATGGGTTTGCCTGTAACAATTGAAAGTGGAACACATTTTTTATGAGTGCAAGGCTGCTGTTTGCTTTCTTTTGCAGTCACTGGTTCTTCTCAATAAGAATCCAATACCCTTTTGAGATGGCATCAAATTTTACAAAACTCATAGAGAAGTTTTCGAGTTTCCTTGAATTTTAAATGCCTCAGTCATGCATAATGAACCAAGACAACTGACCCTGGATGCCCTTAAAATGTCTGCAGCTCATTGATTTTCTTATCGGGACCCTTCACAACTACCCACCAATGTCGAAGAAATTCATAGTGAAGGGCCTTTTATCGATGTGTTAAATGATGAAGACTGAAGCGTCAGGGGTGGTGATAATAGGCTACTAACAAATTCTCTAGTTCATCTTCCTGGATTGTATGGTGCATAATCTTTTCCTATAGAAGACGGAACACCGTTTGCGGTTCCTTGGAGATCTCCACCTTCGATCCTTTGCTCTTATTTATCACTTCATATTCTTTCACAACTTAAAAATCTAAATTGCAGATGTCTCTCTCGTCTTGTGAAATGATTGAGAATTAATGAGTGGTTGGGTTACTATGATGCTTATGACCACTTAAGCAACTAACCACAAATCTGCTTTCTGGGTTTAGTGAATGAAAGTAAATACTTGAGAGAGGAAATGATTGGGTTGTGAAATCATCAGTAAACAAGGTGCTCATGGCCCCCTCAACCTTAGATTTTAATATTATAAGATAGCATGTGATCTCAATATCTGGTGGTTCAGTCACCAACCTAAGAAACATGACAACCCATCTCTCTTTATATATGTAGATGTCCTTTTCCTTCTGCATTCCTGATCTACTGCTAGTTGAATCCATTTAGTAAATAATATTAAGTATCACCTTAATGAGATTGGGAAACAGGTAGATCAATCTGGACTTACCAACTGATAGGTCACCTTATGGATGGGCCAACAGGAAAGGGTTACTGATAATTAGGCGTGCTTTTTGGGCTATGACTTGGCCAAGAAGTGGTCCACTGGTTTGGTGAGCAAAATCTGCCACTTATTAAGTAGAAATGGTAGCTTGTTTGCACTTCATCACATTCCAATGTTGCCCCCTATGTGGTGATCCAGACCACTCATGTAGCCCAATGATAGATAGGCCATATGCAGAAGATCCTGCTGATTTGAGACATCTTCCATCTCTACATTGCAAAAAAGAGTATGCTTAGGAATAGTTGTGACTGTGCAACACTTCCAAGGACACTATGGAAGGTAAAAACCCTCTAATTAGTGGAATTTTTTCAGGAGGCCTTGTCTACAGTGGGACCTACAAAATCAGTGGAACAGATCACCATATGAAGAGAAACAAGTGTCAAGCAGTGAAGAGAAAGCAAAGCCAGGATTCTATTTTATTATATGATATACCAGCACTAGTTCCAAAACCTTTCTTTACTGGAACTTAAATATTGTAATTCTGAATAGCAAAAGACCTTTCTTTAACTTGGTAGAATGATAGTGTTTAAAAATATTTTGTTCACTGCAACTCTGTCTCCCTCTTTCTTACAACTAGACATGTTACCTGATAGAAAACTGCATCACTCAACAGTCTCTTATTCAGGGCTTACAATAATAGCTGGGGCTTGGAGTTTGGAGTTCATTTTTACAACTAATAAACAAATATGTTAGGTCCATGTCTAAATTAAGTTCCTGATTAGGCAGCCGGCAGGCATGACTTTAAGATCAACAGCTTTCTAATTTTTATTTGTTTATCCATCTATTGCATTGTTGACCCTGGGCTTGACTTCATGGCCCAGGCCCATGTTCCATTGAACGAAAGGTTTGGGACCCGCTCGAGCTTTATGGGATTCGCAACCAAAGTGGATCATAGCCACAGGTTCTGTCTGTTCAAAACCGGGTCTGACCCAACGAGTTCGAGTCGGTTCCAATTTGACTCACTGAGTCCAAGAATCTGTCCATCTCGTGCACTACACCACTGTGAATGGGGGTCCTCACAAGAGTCACACCACACCCCACTTATAAATCAATGACCAGATTTTCATTCCATCAATGAGAAAAATCAAGTCTTTTTTCTTTGTTTCAATGATCTTGTTTAATAAGTTAGGTAAACAGACATGGTTAAGTGCATTGAAGGTTATCCAGCTGCAATGACACAGGGGGTCTTTGTGTAGAAAAAATCTCAACTCTTTTGTAGGCTGTATTGACTACTAGTAGCTGGCTCTCACAATAGTTGCAATTAAAGTAGGAAAATGGGGAATCTTAGCATTCAATTAGGTCATTATCAATATGTAGGACATCCTTTTCTGTTATAGCTTAAAAACCAGAAAGAATCTAATGTTAGTCTCACACAGAGTATACACTGTCCAAAATGGGCCTTATTACGGATGGTGTATGAATTTACCATACAAAATAAAAGGAATACTTCATTTATTGTTATTATTATTATTATTATTATTTATTTCAGGCCTCTTATATTCATGCATTAGCATTAAGATCTTACTTAAATAAAATACCTGCGAAAAATGACTCTCCAACAAGGTAAGGATTGGAATCCTCAGTGGGGCCCACCTATTGAAAATCCTAGCCGCTCAATATGAATGTCGGTCATCGTGTATAGGAAGTCTCCAAATTCTACTCCAAGTAAGAGTTGTCCCTATACAATATGATTGGCATATGATGCATAATGTGATTAAAATAATTTTATGCATTATTAATCATATTATTCATCATATGGTCAATTTTATGGTGGGACCAATTCCGATTGAAATAAAATTTGAAAAAATCTCATACTTGGTGCTAGGATTTCAATAAGTGGGCCCACAACGGCGATTCACTCCAACTTAGGAACTCTACAAGTCAGGGACTCAAGAGGATCCGGACTCATCTACTGTATGGACACTGGGGCTTGGCATCCGAACGTAGCATGCGTAAGTCACCACAAAGAATGGGTCTTTTCAAAAGAGCCCATGCAAAAGGGTATTTTGAAAATCAAGCAAACTTCTGTTTTTTTTTCGTTGGTGCCATATCTCAAACCCACTATCTAATGGTCTAAACCATAGGTTTCAACCATCTTGACAAGGCAAATCAAGCAAACATCACTTGGAAACATTGGCATTTGTTTCTCTGGAGTTATTGTCAGGTCAAAAGCCTTTTGGGTCGATAGTTTGGTGAAGGATACCATTCATATGATGACTTGCGGCCCCCATTATCAAGAGCCCAGCCAAAGTGGGTTCTTCCATCTCATCAGACTTTCTGAATCAGTGAAGTATGGTTGTCTCACAGGACTTGTGTACCACTCATGAATCACCCATGGAGCTAAACAAAAAAAAAAAAAAAAAAGTATGGCCTACTGGGCCCATGTGCAAAGATTTGGCTCCTAAAGCCCTGGACCCTACAATTCCTATTTGGTAACAACTAACAAGCGGAGAACGGTGGGGTTAATGGCCTGGCAAGTGGCAAGGGCACACCAAGCTCCTAGGATCAATGGTACTCCTTTCTGCTCACTACTCTCCGTGAATTGGCACTTACCCAATTTGATACTTGGTTGAAGTGCTCAAAATATGCACAAGAACAAAAATATATGCTTCATCCAAGCACCAAAGATGGTCTTTAAGCTCCTTAAACCAAGGGTTAAAAATGAATCAATAAGTTTCCATATTTTGCCCAATCCTGAGCCATATGTAGAACTTTTCTGTTCTTCTTTCCGCCATAATTGGGCTACATCCAGTGGGCTACACAGGCGAAGCTACTAATGCTTAATAATAAGGGCCTGGCCTCAGGAAAATTTCTCCTGGTAAAACTACTGATAAATGGGCCAGCATCAGACAAAAGACTGGTCTAAGTTGTTTGGATTTGCAATTTGTGGCCAATCAATGGATGATGAGAAATTAATGGAACATAGTTTAGTTTGTCCATTTGGTCAAGCCTACTGTGAAGGTGCATGAAGACTTGGTGCCATCTAAGTGGGAAGTTTGGAAGTTGTTTTCCCTTTGATTCACAAATAAGTTCACTCCAGGTCTACATCCGGCCCATTAAAGATTCTTAGTCCTAACCATGGGTCCAATCCGGCCTAAACATACTTCGATCAAGGGTTTAGATCTAGGGGGAGTCAGGCACAATTCAGGCCCATGGACAATCTTAGCCCTACTGTATCCTTTCCTGTTTCAACAAAAGCTGTTTTCTTGCACACTTTGTTTCATTATTTACTACACTTAGGTAGTATCATTCTCTCTCCATTAGTCACATAATCACAGCCACATAAAATCTTCATCCGACGAGGCCCCAAGATGGAGTTGCTGATTTCCAATCCCGCCATTGTCTCTTCTTCCACCCTTCCACTATAAATAATTTAAACTTAATTCTCAATTTTTATTTTATTTAGAACGTGTTTGTTTCGTAAAATTAGAAACATATGAATTCATGGTCAAATGAGCTCGTACGAAAGATTATTAAAGAAGTAACAAGGGAATGATGTTAGGTGGAGAAGTAGATGGATATTGACTTTCCTAGAATTTGAATCGTCAGGGCTATGGTTAGGTCTTCATTTCCACCTTTCCTTGATTCATTTTCCATTAGAGGGCAAATTATTTGTGGGCCATTTTTTATAGGGATTTTTACTAAAAGAATTTACGCTAAGCATGGATTGGACGGATTTATCAAGAAATAAATGAAAAAAAAAATCGAATTAGGGGTTTATACACAGAAAAAAGATAATTTTGTCCCTCGTAATTAAGCATACATAACACTTCTCATCCTCCCTACGAGATCGTTATTTCTTCCTTGCGAAATCGTTGTTTTGTGCGCCATCGTTTGAGCATCCTCAGTGGTCTCTATGGCCTCGTCATCGGTGGTCCATGTTTGAGTCCCACCACTAAATCAATCATATACACGACATGTGATTAAAGATAGAAAAAGCGAAGCGAATAACTAATAGTTGATAGTATATGGCTTCAGACTTTGGAGGGAAATTTGGCTCAATGCTAATATTATAGTACAATAAAAAAACATATGTTGATTGATTTGAATTTAATAAAGTAACCTTGTGATAAGTCCACACAATTGGGTCAAAAAGCCGTAGTCCTAAACCCAGGCCTAATAACCAAATGGTCCTCATCTTTTACTCCAATAGGAGCAGTCGAACTTATGGGGGACAAATTTCCATTAGAGAAAACTTTGGGTCACTCCATAAAAGGGAGGACATCTACTTTAACGAGTTCATAGTTTTTTCTACAAAAAAGAAAAGGATAACGAGTTCAGTTCAATAAATGGGTCCTACCGTCGAGTTAAATTCTTACTCCTTAAAGCTGGAAAGCTGTTGAGAAAAATAATTTGATTATGTCTCCTCCTTGAGATACGTCATACCTTCATCCAAGTTAACAGTTGTTGCATATTGTCATTCAGTTCATCTTCTTGTCAGAAAAACATCTCTCCCTGTGTCTGATTTTTACCTTAGTGTAATGCCTTTTTCTAAAATTGATTTCTTAGTTTTAATAATGTACGGCACTTAACTTTTCAACTTTTTTTTACCAAAGAAATGGATTGATTTATATATATAACCCCATCCCCATTTATCTAATAGAACCCGAGAACTAGAAAAAGAAGGGGTTGAATGCATCTTATGAAATGTGACTGATGTCATTTTAGTTAATCTATTTTTTTTTCCTTCGTTATTAATCTACTATTGTTCTTATTGAGTTTTAAAGATCCCAAGATAATGGAGTAGATAATTGATAAGAATTGTTACAGAGCATTCTAATCTGTTATGATTGATTATTCATAAAAATTGATATAATCTCCACATTCTAATATGTTATTTATAATTATTGTTGTGTATTATTTGCCTATAAGGAAACCACTGCGTAAAGGGCTAAGACCAAAATTATAGCTAGGTTAGATTTTTTTTTAAGACAACACGTGGACACCATAAAGTGAATCATCACGGACATGATCCAAAATAAATCTGTATTTTTAAGAAAAAAACATCAATTATTCAAAGGCAAATAAACAGACAATACTCATGCACATTTAGGACTAATATAGAGAAATTACCAGCCAATAATAAACAAACTATTATATAACAACAAAGAACTACGAAAGGTAATGAATAATACCCTGCAGGTTTAAGATTTCATTCTCTCAATCCATATACCTTTTTCTTTAATTAATACTTAATCCAAAAATGAGTACAAAGCGACCCTATATAATATTTATGGAGTAGGCAAGATAATCGATGGGAATTAGGAATTGATAACGACAAATAACAGTGAGAGTTTTCTAACCACAACAACGAGAATAAATAAATAAGCTACAACTTTAAGATTTCATTTACTCAATCTTTTTCTTTTTTTTTTACCTTTGAAACATAGAAAACTTATACTTAAATTTTGTTCTTTAGTTTAGTTGTTTGTTTTCCCTGACAAATTCTCATCCTCCATTTATGCATATATGGGAGGATGGAGATGTAGATTTTATGCATCGGTTTTTAGTTCTACAAATAATAACAATATTATAAAAACTACTATTAGAAAAATATTCTCACCAAATTTTCAAAATGCTGGTGAGATTCAAATGATATAAGAAAATCGTGATTCAAAATTTAGAATTACATATAAACTTATATTTAATAGCAATTTCAAGTCAATCTTGAAAAGTTAATTTCGTTCTGTGATTATATTTATATCTAATTTTGGAATGATTGAGTTGAATAGAAGTAAAATCTGTTTTATCATCTTCATCCCCCATGTAGTGATGTTAAATACGGACAATTCATTGAATAATTTTTGTAATTTTTAAATAATAATTAATTTAAATAAGATTTAAATTAGGGGATTTGACCGTACGGGGTATAAAATATCTTGTATTCCTTGAAATGGTGTTAACCAAAAGTATATCCCAAATATGGGTATCGTACAGAGAGCCTCTTTTTTTTTCAGTTTTACCCTTCTTGTGCGATATCGCAATATTTGCGATATCGCATAAACTGAAGAGTTTACTGCTTCATTTGCCCTCCCCTTTTTTCCTCCGTTCCAGAATGCTTCAGTTATTTTTCTGACTATAGTAGGGAATTTAATGTATTTTTTAAGGGCCCAGATCTTCTCTTATGAAGTAGGAAACCATGTAGTAAGACCTGATATGGAGCAATTAAAATCCATAGCAAACAGGATACTATAATTCAGTGCATTTTGTGCAATATTGCACAGGACATTTGGCCACCTACAGAAACTGTGAAGCTCCAGAATGCTTCAGTATTTTTGTGACTACAGTGGGGATTTTAACGTATTTTTTAAGCACCTCAGATCTTCTCTTACGAAGTAGGAAGCTATGCAGTTAGACCTGATATGGAGCAAGTAAAAATCCACAGCAAATATGGGACTGTAATTCATTGCATTTTGTGCAATATCGCACAGACACTTGGCCACCAACAAAAACTGTGAAGCTCCAGAATGCTTCAGTTATTTTTGTGACTACAGTGAGGACTTTAATGTATTTTTTAAGCAGCACAGATCTTCTCTTACGAAGTATGAAGCCATGCAGTTAGACCTGATATGGAGCAAGTAAAACCCACAGCAAATATGGGACTGTAATTCATTACATTTTATGCGATATCGCACAGTCACTTGGCGACTTATACAAACAATGGAGTTCCAGAATGCTTCACTGTTTTTTTTGTGAAGTACCACACATCCATCTACAATGACAAAATGTATACAATGAGTTTTTACATCGATGTTAACATGTCAAACCATACAGTTCTTCACCCAATCCCACAAAACATGAGACACGGGATGGCCGGGTCCACACGGGCAGCGTCGCCAACGAAGCTCAATGTGGCGGAGTTGGCTGAGGGGTGGGCGGTGAGGAGGTGTTCGTCCTTGCCGCAGAGGCCGACGGCGGTGGCGACGGCATGGTTGATAAGGGGGACGAGGTTCTTGTTGATCTCCCCGGTGAGGACCATCTCGCCGATTTCCATGGTGGCGGCATCGGTAACTCGGAGGCCGTCGATGAACTGTGGGCGGATGGAGAGGCGGCTGAGCATGTGTTGATTGGGTGGGTAACAGATGATGATGATGAGAAAAAGATGGCGGTGTGGGGGGGTGTTGTGAGAGGGTTGGAGAGGAGGAGAGAGGGTTTAGGGTTTGGAGAGATGGAGGAATGTGGGTGTGGGTTTTTACGATTTTAGAGAAGGTGAGAGGGGGAAGAGGTTGTTGTTGGGGCCTGGGGGTCTAGCTGTAAACATCCTCTCTTCTCTCTCTTGTTAGGGGTTAAAGGATGGTATTTGCTCTCTCTCTCATCTCTCTCTCTCTTGTCAAAAAGGTTAAAACTGGAAAAAAAAAGAGTTTTCTATATGATACCATATTTGGGATATGCTTTTGGTTAACACCATCAAGGAATACAGGGTATTTTATACCCTGTATGGTCAAAACCCCTTTAAATTAACTAATTAATCTGTGCATTGCACGGAATTTAATGCTATTAGAAATAATGCATTTTTCATATGGACCCTAGGGCGGATTCAACCCGGTCCTAGAGGCGAAGGGAAACGAATATATGCAGGTTTTCCTCCACTCTGAGTGGAAGAAAACATGCAAATGCAGCTTTACCGCTGCTCAAAACGGCGGAAAATGCCGCAAGTACAGGTTTTCCTTCACTCGAAAGGGAGGAAATCTGGCAAGCCGGAGCTTTACCGCTACTTAGAACTGCGGAAAAGGTGCAGGCGCAGGTTTTCCTCCACTCGGAGGGGAGGAAATCTTGCAAGTGCAGCTTTACCCCTGTTTAGAACGGCGGAAAAGCGACAGTTTGATCCCAGTTCGTTCCACTGCTATCTTCCGTTTATTTATTTATTTATTTATTTATTTATTTATGAACTTATGGGGATGTGGGGCACAAAAAAACCCTTTGCATTTTCATTTTCCACACCATGCACACATCATCATAATGGGACCCAGCTAATAGCTCATTCGAACGGACAACACATAGAGGATGCCGTTGAATCGGGCCGATCCCATGCATATTTCACTCCAATTAACAGGAATAATTTCTATTAGAGTGAATTTGGGGACCGTCCATGAAATTGTAGGACGTTTGATTTAATGAGTTCGGATTTTTCTCTACGAAATAAGAAATGATATCAGTCCAATACATGGGCCCCATTATGCATTTAGATAGAAATCGTGTATTGCTAATTATGTATTTTCATATGGATCGTCCTGCAGATCCAACCCAGACCCGAAGAGTTAAAAAGATTAGAAAAGCCGTAGGCTTTCCGCTGTTAAAGCAGTGGTAAAGTAGCACACTCTTTTTCTCCTTATCCCTCTATCCAACTATTCATTTTGGTGAGACTCAAAAGCTTGGTTGGAGGTATATGGGTAATGGGAAACTATTCCTAAAACTCTCTCCCCTAAGGCAACATATATCTATTCATTCATATCCTAATGAATTATTAATTCTCATCCCCTAAATCACTCTTGTACATTATCATATGTACCAATCCAACGTTCTGGTTGTTCCTACGGATCAAAGTTAATTAGTTAATGGACCTAATTTTGGTCTGAGATTCTGAATTCATCCATGCCCGAGTATGATACCTGAGGATTCAGGTTGTCCCACACGCTGGACAGGTCAAACAGGACCCACGTTCGAGGACCAAATGCCTTATTGGGTTGGACTAAAGCCTCAAAGCTCTACGACCTTTGGATTCTATTCTACCTACAAAGTGGATTTATTTGAATGGTGAAATAGAATTTACCATTTGAATGGTGAAATAGAATTTACCTAGCGAAATAGCTAACACCAACATAGTTGGATAAAGCTTTGATGATATCCAGTAAATTGGTTGAGCTAGGCTCACCGCAATCCAACCTAATGAATAGTAAATATATCAAGTTATTGGGCTTGATCACTTGAATTTCGTCAAATTATATTTATTAAAGTCACGTGTTATAACCTTTTTATGGACCATGGTACTCTTAGGTCTTCAATTCTTGGCCTGTTGAGTAAATGGGCCACATCTATGCTGTTTCCATGGGTTGATTATTACGATTTCATTTCACGCCTTTAAATTTACAAAATGTTTTTCTCAATTCATGATATTCTCTTCATCAATGAACTATCAACAAAATCCCATACTTCACAAATCAGGTATGCTCTACAATTTTGTTTTTTTTTCTTTTTTTTCCCGATACAATTGCCGAACGTATATTATAAAATTATACTTATATTTTCATTTTTATGCCCGGGGTTTAGCACGGGCCTTTGTGGCTATTGCTAATATTATGGTACAATAAAAACATTATTTTGAGTGATTTGAACTTAATAAAGTAACACTGCTACTTGAAGAATGCAGAGGGAGGGGAATGATATTTTTATGAGACTAAGTATAAGCATGTTATTTTCAATCAAACGGCAGAGACCCTTAGAAATGACTCGCGTTGCGGTGCAACAAAAAAGTAATCCTGGCTTTTTTCCTTTCAACACATCCCTACACAAATTGACAGATTCGTGGAAAAGCGTTCATATTTTTCCTCTTACCCATCTCATATAAACCGAGAGGCTTTTATGTGGTACCAAGAATCCTCTAGTACCAACGCAAACGAGCCTTTTCTACTTGTTATGATGCATGGAACCTGAGTTGCCTCTAAATCTAATTGGATGTAGCTATATTTGCATGTAATAGTTCATGTCAAAGATCAAAACGACTTAAATCTTAAGGTAACTAAGGTTATCAGAACTCTTATTCTCTCGTGTAATTAAACAAGTTATTGCACTGAGTTTAGTAACATCCAAATGAGCTCTTAAGTCTTACTTGGATGAATGACAGTGGAGGGAATCTTCTTTTCCCTAAATTTAGTTGCATTTTTTTTTTGGAGAAATGAGTTTTCCTCACATTCAGGTGTGGCCTCGTTATGGTCCATCCGAGTGAGTATAAAACGGGGACCCCCTTGATAGTCATGGTTTCCGGGGTTTGGCACCCATCAAAATGGATTTGGGACCACTGGATCGATTGTGCACTTATTTTGGCCGGTAAAAATTTATCGGACATCGATCGAGCTGTTAGAATGATGGTCCGAGAGCCCCTGTTCTAAGTTCTAGCATCTTTGAGACAAAAACAAGAAAAGTCTAATACTAAGGAATTATAGCTAGTTTCCTTATCTTAGTTTACGATGACTCGATGAGACCTCTCAATTCAATGATGAGTAATAACGTGATCGAGTTGGCCCGCCTCGTGGTGTGCAGTGGATCCTGGTGTCCAATGAATTTAAATGATGTGGGATAGGGTCTAGTTGCTGGGCCTAGAATTAGTAAGGTAATACGAACAGACTAGATTATTTGGGCTCAATTAGTGTGGGCGGGTTAATAAATGGGTCTTAAGGTAGTTGGGCTCAAGTTGGGCCAACATGGAAGATAGTTTGGTGTGGTTTGGGCTGGGCACAGGTTAACAGGTCATGCAAGTGGGTTCGGTTTTGAGCTTGTTTTTGTTTTGGGGTTTTGGCAAGGATGGTTGGACTTGGGTTTGGAGGAGATCTGGCTTTTCTGATTCTGGTTCTGGTTTTGGAACCGGTAAACTTACTAACCACTTTGCATTTGGTAAACTTACTTTTCCAGTGAAATAATGTGAATGGTTAATTCAAGAGACAATAAAAAGAGAGGGGCCAAATCAAAAGGTACTTCCATAAATCACCAATTCATTTTAACAAAAAAAAAAATGTTGAAAAGATACTTTCTTATGCCACTGAATGACAAAAAAAAAAAAGGGATGTTCATGGACCAGGCTGGGCTAGGTTGAGGAATGCCCAAAACGGCCCGACTTCTAAACTATAAGACTAAGCCTGGCCGAAGCTTGTGTCGGCCCTAAAGTTTTTCGCCTGAGCCTAGCCCGCATGGAAATGATGAAGCTCGAGCCCGACCCATGTTAGACTTAAAAAACAAATAAAAAAATGAGTTTCTTACCATGTCCTAGGCCAACTCAACTGATCTGGTCATATCACGTTCTGTGAGAGATAAAAGACTTTGATCGGAGCATGACCCATTTATTACAACCTAAACCTCATGCTCAACCCAAGAGCATCCTTATAAAAAAACACTCTTCTTTTTAAAAGATTATTTCAAAAAGCTACTCCCTCACCTTTTAATTTTACCAAACCTTTAGTTTTGTTTTCTCTTGTATTAATCATTTCACTTCACTTAACCGGTAAAATAAATCTATCAAATCAGTGATTTATTATGTATTTGTTGTGATTTGATATTTTTGCATTTAAACGTTAATCATATGTGTCCATCCATCTTTGTATGAAACTAAGCCCCAACCCGTGAACTGAACTAGTAGATGTAAAAACAAGGGGGGAAAATTGATTGGCGTATCAATGGTATACATCTGCAAATGCAAGTTTTCATCCACTCGGATAGGAGAAAAATTAGAGGAAAAGTTACAAATGACACATTACCACCTATATACAAAGGCACACAGCGGTAATGATGCATGAGCCCCAAACACATCCGAAGCAGACCTTTCCATTTGGTTTAACATAAAATTGAAAGAATCAGCAGTTGCTTATCTTCTTTTAGTCCACTAGCAAAAAAGATCCGTGCTAAGCTGGGTCTAAAAATATTACTAAAATACTGTCAAGTGTCAAATAATAAAAATTTTAGATTGTTGACACATGGCAGAACTTTCCATCTAAGGTTTTTATCTTATAATATAGATAGATATCTTGTAGAGTTAATTTTGGATCGATCCAATGGCCCCTGCCATTGTGTGACTATGGAGCCCATATTCTTGAGTTGTGAACCAAACCATTGGTTTTCTAAAAAAAAAAAATTGTATATAAAAGTGGGCCCCTTATCATTGAAATTCTACAGCATGGGACAGTGCTACTCTGAAAAGGAAATTGTAGAGTTAATTTTGGATCGGCAAAACAATAAATTAATTCATATTTATATTCATGTTAAGCACACAACAAATCATAGTTAACATGTTAAAAATTAATTTACCAAAAATTTAAACAAAGCATAAAAATATATGATAAGAAAAATTAAACTTGATGATGCCAAAAATAGGTTTCGGACACCACCGGTCAAGTAATAAATGCTAGGTGAAAATGTAGTAAATAAATGAGAGAGAGAGAGAGAATTTATAGTGGTTCGGTCTGTATGACCTACGTCCACTTTGAATATGGTGATCTTTGATTGATAAGGTGGATTACAAGCGGGAGAGAGAGAGTAAGATGTTCCTCTCTTTTTCAGTGATAAGAGGGCTCCTCTATTTATAGTCATCCCCTAACAGATGGGGACGACTTCTCTTTGGAGCCTCAGAGCTGTCCTCGAGGGACGGGTCAGGTGGAGGCAGGTGAGATATTCTCCGTAGGAATTGGTAGAAGCGGGACTGCTTCCAAAGCGACGTAGATGCCTGCCTTGACTTGGTCACTCCGTGGATCTGGACCTGGGCTTCCCTGGTGGATTTGGATCTGGCTCATCATATTCTAGGCCACTTGGGCATGACTCATCATTTGCCCCCAATGCCCTGCGCACAAAGAAGCTTTGAAAGGGGGGCATTTTGAGAAGAAGGAGATGAGCCTAAAACTTGCTGCCCCAGACCCAAAGTTGGAGAGGACGAGGTACCAAGCGGCCGATCTGCAGTTTGCTGTGCAGGCGGAGAGGAGGCGGTTGCGCCAACAGACGAAGCAGGCAGCAGGAGGCTGGGCGCCCGGATGAGGCCTGGGCGGTCGACAGGCAGTCTGGGCGCCAGGAGCAAAGGTGCCAGGGAGCTGGGCGCCAGGGTGCTAGAGTGCTGGGCGCCAAGGTGCTAGGGTGCTGGGCGCCAGCAGGGAGCTGGGATGCCAGGAGGATCTTTAGTATCCAGGAGCGGTTGAGGCCCGATTGTTGACATTCAATCTGGAAAGAGAGGCAGACTTCTTGCCTGCTTGAGAGCAGTGCAGAGACGAAGCGTTTTTTGCAACCCGCGAGAGGGCCGCTAAGCTGGATATATAAACTGCCTGTTTAAGAACAGTGCAGAGGCCAAGCTTTTTGGCGACCCGCGGGAGAGCCGCTAAGTTGAAGATAGGCTGCCTGTTTAACAACAGTGCAGAGGCCAAGCTTTTTGGCGACCCGCGAGAGAGCCGCTAAGCTGGAGATAGGCTGCCTGTTTAAAAACAGTGCAGAGGCCAAGCTTTTTTGGCGACCCGCGAGAGAGCCGCTAAGCTGGAGATAGGCTGCCTGTTTAAAAACAGTGCAGAGGCCAAGCTTTTTTGGCGACCCGTGAGAGAGCCGCTAAGCTGGAGATAGGCTGCCTGTTTAAAAACAGTGCAGAGGCCAAGCTTTTTTGGCGACCCGCGAGAGAGCCGCTAAGCTGGAGATAGGCTGCCTGTTTAAAAACAGTGCAGAGGCCAAGCTTTTTTGGCGACCCGTGAGAGAGCCGCTAAGCCGGATGTATAGGCTGCCTGTTTGAGAACAGTACAGAGGCAGGTCACCACGTAGGGCGATCCGCGAGATGATTCATCCAAATGGAACATCCAAGAGAGAGAAAATCATCCCAAGATAATGAGAAGAGTGTGCAAGTAGCTGTAATGATGGGTGCAGTAGAGAAAAAACAAACGAAGACCAGAGTGGTTGGCCGGACGTCGACGGACGTCGAGGATGCGGCATCAGGCGAACATGAATTGAATCCCGCTGCGGGCGCCCAACCCGAGGCAAGGTTGGGCGTGCCCTCCCCTCGGGCAAGCAGCTTCGGCGAGGGCTGGGCCTCGGGCGCCCAGCCCGAGGCTTCTCCATGCGTGGGCCCCCCTCGGGCGAGCAGCAGTGGCGAGGGCTGGGCCTCGGGCGCCCAGCCCGAGGCTTCACATGGCGCTCCCCCTTCAGGCGAGCAGCAGTGGCGAGGGGGCTGGTCGCCCGGGCGTCGGGCAGGAGGGTCGCCTCGCTGATGAGGGCGCAGGTCGCGTGGCTGCTGAGGGCGCCGGTCGTCTGGCTGGCGGCGAGGATGCTCGCCTCCGGGCGAGGGAGGAGCGGGCCCCGCGGGCGGCGCGCTGGCAGCGCTGGGCGAGGGAGGCTCGTTCGAGGTAGGAGCTGGCGGCGCGGGCGGCGCGCTGGCAGCGCTGGGCGAGGGAGGCTCGGGCGAGGGAGGAGCTGGCCCCGCGGGGCGGCGCGCTGGCAGCGCTGGGCGATGGAGGCTCGTTCGAGGTAGGAGCTGGCGGCGCGGGCGGCGCGCTGGCAGCGCTGGGCGAGGGAGGCTCGGGCGAGGGAGGAGCTGGCCCCGCGGGGCGGCGCGCTTGGCAGCGCTGGGCGAGGGAGGCTCGGGCGTCGCGGCAGCGGGAGCAGGGGCGCCGCGGCAGCGAGCGCAGGGGCGCCGGGCGCCGCGGCAGCGGGAGCAGGGGCGCAGGGGCGCCGCGGCAGGCGGACGCAGGGGCGCCGCGGCAGCGGGAGCAGGGCGCCGGGCGCCGCGGCAGCGGGCGCAGGGGCGCCGGGCGCCGGGCGCCGGGCGTCGCGGCAGCGGGAGCAGGGCGCCGGGCGCCGCGACAGCGGGCGCAGGGGCGCCGGGCGTCGCGGCAAGCGGGAGCAGGGCGCCGGGTGTCGCGGCAGCTGGCGCAGGGGCGCCGGGCGTCGCGGCAGCGGGAGCAGGGCGCCGGGCGCCGCGGCAGCGGGCGCAGGGGTGCCGGGCGTCGCGGCAGCGGGAGCAGGGCGCCGGGCACCGCGGCAGCGGGCGCAGGGGCGCCGGGCACCGCGGCAGCGGGAGCAGGGCGCCGGGCGCCGCGGCAGCGGGCGCAGGGGCGCCGGGCGTCGCGACAGCGGGAGCAGGGCGCCGGGCGTCGCGGCAGCTGGCGCAGGGACGCTGGCGGGCACGCTGGCGGGCGTGGAGAGGCCCCTTGGGCGCCCGAGGGACTTGGGCGCCCGTGGAGTAGTCCCTGGCGAGATGGTTTGGGCGACATGCTTGGGCGCCTTGAGGAGGAAGTCCCTGGCGCCATAAGAGGTGCTGGGCGCCCTGAGGAGGAAGTCCCTGGGCGCCAAAGAGGTTTGGGCGCCCAGGGATCTTAGTAATATGCTGGGCGCCCTGAGGAGGAAGTCCCATGGGGGTTTGTCCATTACGTATTCCTTTTTCTTTTTTTTTTTTTTTTTTTTCGGGGGCGCTGCCCCCTGGGCCCCCGCGAGCTGAACCCCCGGACCCTCTCTGCGTAGGGCAACTTAGTAGGCTCACTTTCCTGTCTGCAGAGAGGACAGATGGCGGGTGCTTGGATCTCTTCTGGGCGCCCGGGGTTTCTGCGCCATAGGGTTGGGCGCTTAGGTGAGGTGCTCCCGACGTGGAGCAGTTGGATATCCTAGATGCGGTACTTCAGGCAGTACTCCTCCGAGCTGTGTTCCTCATTGCCCTGCGAGCAGGAGGTGTAGGCTGTTGAATGGTCTCCAACATTTGTTGAGGAGTGGGAGCATTTGGGGGAGGATTAGTCGGTGGAGATCATCCTCGCCCTCTGCTCGCCTAGTTGATCTCGTCGTGATCACCATAACTTGAGAAGACGGATGAGAACTTTAATACGTTCCCACAGACGGCGCCAAACTGATGATGCCAAAAATAGGTTTCGGACACCACCGGTCAAGTAATAAATGCTAGGTGAAAATGTAGTAAATAAATGAGAGAGAGAGAGAGAGAATTTATAGTGGTTCGGTCTGTATGACCTACGTCCACTTTGAATATGGTGATCTTTGATTGATAAGGTGGATTACAAGCGGGAGAGAGAGAGTAAGATGTTCCTCTCTTTTTCAGTGATAAGAGGGCTCCTCTATTTATAGTCATCCCCTAACAGATGGGGACGACTTCTCTTTGGAGCCTCAGAGCTGTCCTCGAGGGACGGGCCAGGTGGAGGCAGGTGAGATATTCTCCGTAGGAATTGGTAGAAGCGGGACTGCTTCCAAAGCGACGTAGATGCCTGCCTTGA
The DNA here is from genome assembly GCA_012931725.1 of Litsea cubeba. Classification (NCBI taxonomy): domain Eukaryota; kingdom Viridiplantae; phylum Streptophyta; class Magnoliopsida; order Laurales; family Lauraceae; genus Litsea; species Litsea cubeba. The sequence goes on along the minus strand of CM022945.1, from coordinate 35,426,937 downwards.
CTTGGTCACTCCGTGGATCTGGACCTGGGCTTCCCTGGTGGATTTGGATCTGGCTCATCATATTCTAGGCCACTTGGGCCTGACTCATCAAAACTTACTTAGAAGATTTAACTCATAATTCCAAGTTTTAGCTTCCTTTCTTGACCCTTTAGCATTCCTTAACTCATTCCCCTTTGTTTGGCCTCAAAACACCTCAATAAGTATCTCCTGGTTCCTCTATTTTGGCTTTGAAATGAGCTGTTTATATAGAAAAAGTTCTCCAACGGCTATCTAGTCGGTTAACCGACTTATAGTTCGGTAAACCAAACTCCCAACAGTAAAAAAGGGCTAGTTTTGACCATTTTGCAACTTGAACCGAAATGAGTTCGGTCAAAGTTCGGTTAACCAACATTACTGTAGCAAAGTATTGTAGCACCAAAAAAAAATACCTTTTAAAAATATTAAGCATAGAGCTACTCCAAATTATTTTGCTAGTGGGAGTTCTAGGCCATGAAAATCATACTTAGATTCATGTACTTTAAATCAATCTAAAAGTGTTTTCCAAACATGAACTTATCAAAGCCTAAGATGATTTATAAATCAAGGTCCAAAGGCTTGCATAATTAAAAAAATCTCCTCTTTAAACTTTAATGCATCCAAGTTTAAAATCCAAAACATGCATGTAATATAAGTTCTAAAAGTTCTAAAACATGCATGTTGAAATCAAGATTTCAAGGTTTTCAAAATCAATGCTCATGTGAAAATTCGAATGATGCTAAAATGATAATGCATCTATCAAATTGCAACACACATAATCCCCAGCAACTTCTCTCACTATCTCCTTAAACTTTAACTTGAACTTTTAAACTATGCTCATGAACTAGTCATTGTCTTATATCATGATGAATGTGTTATTGATGATGAACATGGATGGATATCTATTGTCAAACTATACAGGTGAATTATACAGGTTCATGGAAATTTAACCACACACGTGATATCCTATGGGAAAAATTCGTTCGTGGAGACTAAAGGTTGGGTAGTTTGACTTGAATCCTCATGCAGGCGTATATCATGCCTCGAAATTAGTATAATATCAGGCTCAGGGTGTGATAGCCTCCGCCCCCTGCCCCCTCTCCCCTCCTCTCTCTCCCATCTCATTGTCGCTTCCTCTCCCCTCTCCCTTCCCAGTCTCTCCCTCTCATGCAGTGCTTTCTGTGTGGGTGGGGGTGGGTGGGGGTAGAGAGAAATTGGGGAGATAGGAAACTATGAATGGTGTTTTTTTTTTTTTTTTTTTTTTTTAATTTCACACGTGGTATTTTGGTCTTAAAACAAAGGGATGTGCTGCGAGAAGTTTGGGATGCAGCTAGGGCTGCACAAAAAATCTGATATCACCGTAAAATCGGACCGAACCGACCGAACCGGGCGGTTCGGATCGGTTTATAGTATATCGGTTCAGTTAACGGTTCGAAAATCATAAAAACCGCTTACATCGGTCGGTTATCGGATTGAACCCATGGTTAACCGGTTAAACCGAACCGACCGTATACAATAACTTAAGTATTATTTTTTTACTATTTTAGCCTTAGGGTTTCGTTATTGTGCGCTTGCATTTAGTCCAAACTCTATTTATGGAGTAGGATTATTTTTTATATGAGTCACTGGAATTTTGGATTTTTATATTTCCACTAAACATTGGAATAAATGCAAAGGAAGGGGTATCATCATTTTGAAATTTTCATGTTTGATTTTCAAAAAAATAAAATAAAAAACAACGGTTTAACCGACCGAACCGTTCGGTTCGGTTTAAGCCCTCTCTATCGGTCGGATCAGATCGCTTAATTAAAAACCGACATGTTCGGTTTGGTTGTTGGTTTTAGTGTTAAACCGATCCGAACCGCCCATGTGCAGCCCTAGATGCAGCATTAGCAGCTCTCTTATCTATTTATTAATAAATCCATCTAATCCATATTTAGTATAATCTTTTCCCTAAAAATCTCAAATCCCTTTATCTAATGATACTAATGCACTCCCCTATCTTTATTTTGGAATCGGATCGGTTCTTTCGGTTAAAGACGTGAAGCTGTGAGGTGTGCATAGATTCACAATCAGATCCGAATCCAGGTTACTTAGAATCCGCCAGGTTTCGCCCCGACCCATTTCCATCCCTAACCAAGTCCAAAACCCTAAACCCTAACTCCTCTCATTCCCCTTCCTTCCCATCCTTTTTCAAGAAGAACCCTCTTGCAGTCTCAAATTAGGGTTCCATTCATCAACAATTCGAAGAAGAAGAAATTCATATCAGAATACATACAATTGATTGATTGATGGGGAAGAAGCGAAAGCAGGGACAAACCGAAGCTCCCGAAGCTCCTAAGAAAGATGATGTTGCTCCCCCAAGACCAAAGCGGACGCTTTTGGGTTGGAAAGACAAGATCGATGAGAAAGAAACCGAATCTCCTGCTTTTAGGAACAAAGAGAAGGTTCTGGTCACTTGTTCGCGTCGAATTGCTTATAGGTACCTCTGAAAGTTCTCTTTTTTCGTTCTAGTTCTCTCTTTATGTCTTTTGGGTTTCTTGTTTTTCATTGATTGGTGTGGTTTTGCACTTTGCAGATATCGGCATTTGATGTTAGATGTGGTTTCACTTCTGCCTCATTGCAAGAAAGATAGCAAAGTGGAGTCGAAAGAATTCAAAGGGGCGACTTTGAATGAGTTGGTTGAGCTCAGGAACTGCTCCTCTTGCTTGTTTTTTGAGGTAACGTTTTTCAATGTCTGATTCGTTTGGTAGAGACCACCCACACCCACACCCTCTTTTTTGACCTTGTGGTTTGGAAAAACGAGCATTTGAAGTGGTGCTTTTCTCTCAAATGTGAAAATAATGCATTGGTTTGTTGGAGTCTAAAACTGGGTTTTTTTTTTTCTTCCAATATCTGGATTTTGCAGTCAATGTGAAGTTGGTTTTGACATGCTTATAACGCGAATGCTGATGATATGCATGGTTTATTTCTGTCTCTATTTCAGTGTAGGAAACAGAAAGATCTTTACCTTTGGATGGCCAAATGCCCTAATGGACCTTCTGTGAAATTCTTAGTTAATGCTGGTAGTTTCCTCATTCAATTCGATTGCCATCCTAATGTAATTTATTGATTTATTATAATCTGTATTTCCCAACTTTTTTTCATTTGTGTTTGTAAGCAAAGTCTGTTCTCCTTTCAGTACACACGATGGAAGAATTGAAGCTGACTGGCAATCATTTGAAAGGATCACGACCAATTTTGACCTTTTCTACCAACTTCGACAAACAGCCTCACTGGAGGATTTTGAAAGAGTTAATGATGCAGGTGTGTTCCCTTCAGTCATGCTTTGGTAGAGGTGGCTTTGAGTCATTTTATATAACTGGCTGGAATGATTGTTTCTCCTTTTATTTTATTTTATTTTTTATGAATATCTACAGCAATCTGCACTCTGTTTTATTTTCCCCCAACAAGTGCAGAAATTCCCACCTATGTCCCCAATTTTCTCTGTGACAAATGTAACCAAACAGAGGCTATGGAAGTTCTCTAGGGCAAGTGATGCTCCTCTCCACTTTCGCTACATCCAAATGCATCCTTCTTTCTAGTGTGGAATGGGTTTGTTCCAATGGGGGTCATGGATCTCTTCACATTTAGGCACGCAAGTGTGTTTATCACACAGGGAAAATCTCTAGAAAATGATACCTATTGCAATCACTAAGGTGGTATCGATGGAAGAAACATTACGGAGATGAGGTCATGCCCATTCCCCTAGTCTCATGGACAAAACCAAAGTTTTGGGGACGAGAGAGCACAAGACTTCCTGGGGGTTTGTTCTTGTGATTCTATTCATTTTGAGGGAGAGAAACAGTAAGCTGAGCTTTGTTAAGAGGATTGTAAGGATAATAAGTGGTCACCCTTTCTGTGTTCCACACTGTGATACGATTGGAAAGCTACTTACTCAAATTTGTTGCCTCCTCAATCTGTTTCTTGCTCTAGTTTTTTGGTGCTTCCTTGGTTATGTTCTTGTTATTAGTCATTGCGCCACCTCTGGCCATTGCATGCACAGTACCTCCCTTAAAAGAAAGGAAGAAAGTGCTGGAACCTGATGTTAATTTCATTAATTTTTCTGTCAAATCTGTTCTGGCACTACAAGTTTGTTCCTTTAAAAGTAAATTTGACGGAGGACATTTTTTATTATTATTGATTTGTAACATTGTACTGACATCATTACCTTTTGTTGCAGATTTTTCAAACACCGAAGGATCACAGAAAATCCAAGCCTTACCATGACCATGTCTTTGTTTTCTCAATTGTCGATGATCACATATGGTTTCGAAATTATCAGGTGGTGTGATACCATGACGTGCTATTTTTCTTGTGACGTGTAGATTAGGCTTGCCTTTGTCTACATTCATTCTTAAGAATGCACTTACAGATGCTTTCTCACATCCCTTTTTATTTCTACCTAGTGCTCTTTCAATTGGTCCTTGATAATCTCTGATATTAGTCTGAATTATATGGAAAAGACTATCAATATAAATATATTACAAATATAAAAAGTTTATGAATGTGATTCACTTTTAGTTGGTGTAATGTTGTATATGGTTTAAGATGAGTGTAAAGCAAAAGACATCATTGTCCAATCTTTTGTTAATTAAAAAATAAATCCCAATCTGTCTTTGATTTCTTGTTACTCAAATTTGAATAATAATGATACGTTTTCTTCTCATTTTCATTTGAATCCAAAAATCATGATATTTGTGGCAAGTAGTATGATTTCTAGTTTCAATGGAGTTCACCAGGTATCCTTTCAACTTTGCATAGTGCTTAGAGTTTCCTATACATGTGCTCAATTCTTCTCTTCCAGCATTTTGTCAGTCTATGCTGTGTCTAAATGCAGGCTAGTTATGATCACATCTTGCAGATGTCTTACCCATTTTATATCTTTTATTAGCATTGTTAAACTGTATAAACACTAATGATATCTGATGGAGAAAATTTTGCTTCTGTTTGCTGGACTTACTGCTTTGTCAGATTACTGTTCCTCACAAGGAAACAGATAAAGTGGACCGCGGAGGTTTAGACAACATGACCCTTGTAGAGGTTTGATTTTAGCATTTTAAGTCGACTACATCTCTCTCCTAGGGTTAAATATTTTGCTCACAGCTTCAAAATGGTGTTGAACAGGTTGGTCCAAGATTTTGTTTAAATCCAATCAAAATATTTGGTGGCAGCTTTGGTGGCCCAACATTGTACGTGAACCCATTCTATGTGTCTCCAAATCAGGTAAATCTTAAGCTATTTTTATTTTTTATTTTTGGCAAGTGTAGGTAGTGCTTTGGATTGACTGTCAACCAATTTGCCTGTTAAGCTAAAGACCATTCACATTATCTTTTAATGATGCTTGATGTAATGTTATCTTGTCCATTGCTTTAGATCCGGGCATTAGAAAAGAAGAAAAAAGGTGGGAAGTATGCCAAGAAAATCAAAGCAAAAAGAAAAAGGAAGCTTCATGCTGCTGAGAATCAATTGGAACCCAATGAGTTTGCAGACTTATGGAAGGACTAACATTTATTTTCTTAGCCCTAAGATCTTTCACATGAAAACTCTATATACAAATCAGACTCAAATTTTGAGTACAGCACTTGTATTGGTTTTTTTTTTTTTTTTTTTTTTTTTTTTTTTTTTTTTGTGTTTTCTCCTAAAGATGAAACATACATATTATGTTCAAGCTTATGATATGGTGCATGTAATATGACGAGGAATTTTTTTCGTACACTCAAAAGGAGCTGGAGTTGCTTGAGACTGGTTTCTGAAATTGTGATAATTTATGGATTAATTTGCGTAACTGTAAGATTTATAAATGTTGCCTGCAGGATCTCTATTGAACCGTCGTGTTGTGTAGGAATTATCCACATGCTTATCAATTATATCAACATTAAGGTGGAGAGGCCCACCTGTTTTTCTCAGCAGGTCCACATTGACGTCTAGTTTAAATGTCAATGTCAGTAGGAAATGTGTCTTTCCAGATTAAACTCCTGGAATATGCATTTTGAAAAATTGATTGACAGCGCAACTTTACTAGTGAATTTGGTTGGGGTGAGTTGGGGCTTTCTGGATTTTTGGTTGGGCTCAATTTTGGATTGGGGTCAGTAACGGGTTGAGGCCTTGGGCAAGCCAACAAAGCCTAAATGAACCCTTGATTCTTTCTCCTAAATGAAAATGAACCCTTGATTTATTTCTCCTAAACTTTTATGACCGAGAGAGCCTACAAATTTCTCAAGTTTGTGGTTCAAAATTGCATTTCTGCTGCAGGATTTCTGGTGGAGCCTGCAATAGATGCTCCTCTAGCACGTTTATGCTCTGCAATTGATCCATTTTGCCCTAAAAGCTTCTTCCATAGCAATCTAAAATATTTTGTTAGAGGAAAAAAAAATTAAGTAGTTTTCTTCCAAATAGCTCTCTCCATTCAACCACAACACTGCAAGAGAAAAGAGGTGAATCTACAAGGGATACACCACCTCCATATTCTCACATTTCTCAATCTAGTAAAAGTTCTTCACTCTGGTGGTGTGGACGATATTGCTTGTTTGAGAAGAAAAGCCATTTTAACATGGTACTTCCCCTGAAAGTACAAATGGACTTCCCCTGAAAGATGTAGGAATGCCCCTTATTCAGTGAAACTCAATTAAGTGTTTTTTTCTTAACTGGATTCCTTTCATTGCAAAAGTGGCAATGGGTCACTCAAGAATATTGTTCTTCATATCAACTGGGATAAACTCGAAACGCAGAAAGCCATTAATTGCAAGAATTGTTCATTAGCAGAAAAGGTTTCTCGACCTCCAGATTTTTCATTTTTCACTGTAATGAAAATTCTCCCCCGTCACCTTTTCCTCGTCTAATATGGCCTAAAATTGGGTATGTCACCCTTGGTGTTAAAACTTTGATTTCCTTCAACCTGGCACACCTATGATCCATCAACTCCCCCTCACGCTCACTAGCTCTTAATCTCGGCCGCCACTGTTACTGTTGTGGATCAAAGGGGCCCCAGTTTCAAAATATATACCAATACATCAGCTGATACGTCAGGGTTTGCAGAGACTGTCTTAAACCTTACTCAAAAACCATTGTCCCATTATCTGTAGGAAATACTGTACTCACCATCATCAGATCAAGACTAGGGTATTGATGATAGACTGGTCAAAAATTGATGAATATCAGTAGGACTAAATCATCCACTCACCAGTTCACCCTCCACTCCAGTTTTTACAACACAGGTTTAAAAATGTCTTGAAAGGTACTCATTACAACATAGGTTCAAAAATGTCTTAAAAGGTACTCATTTAGAAACCTCAAAACATCAGTGGAACAAATACCATAAGGTCTCCAATGACCCGACAGCTGAATCTGCATGGGGTGCGGCAGACCCATTGTGGGTAGGATACTAAAGCAAAAAACCAAAGCTAGTCAATACATCAGGGGAGTGCAGCCACTGTATACCAAAACAAATTTGACAAAAGAGCACCTCACCCACGCGGGTGCTCACACAACAGTAAGGGTTGAAAGACATGGGGGGAGTCTTGAGATACAAGTGCATTGTCCAATCTGGGGAACAAATCTTGGAATAGCCATGTGAGGGATTGCCGCTTCCATTGAATTCTCGTGCACATACGCCACATCAGTTAATACATCCATGAGGAAATGACCACGCTTGATGTTAACAAATATCTTCAACGTTCAAGCTATTTGCATAAATAATAACAAGAGTCACAGGTACCCATAATTCTAATATAGTCAAAAGTGTCAGAAATAGATTGTCACTAAGATGCTTCTCTAAAATAATTTCACTCTTTTTAAGTTTACCTAGTTGAAGGTATTAAGCACATCAATCTTTCTGTGGATTTTCTGATTCAATATGGTGATTCTGGAAATTTCCTTCTTTGGAGTAGTGCCCTCTTCCAGAGATTGAATGGGGGAGATTCAGATGAAAACCAAGAGTTACATACTATGTGAACTACCACCAATGTCTGTTTGTAACCACCATGGGTACACAGTCAAAAACTGAGAGGACGACGCACATTCCTAATGAGATTTATGCTCATCAAACAAGATTTGAAAGAGTCAAGAGCTCTCCTGAATATTCATCCTCAACAAAAACCCATGCAGGTCAGAAGTTTAAATCTGTATCATCTTCGAGTGCTGATATTCAATCAATTGAAGCTTTATCATCCTCAGAATTCTCAGATACCACAGCCTCGGGAAAAAGTTGCTCTTGAGGATACATTTTGTGAAACAACTGTGAGTACAGCACAAGCACCAAAACTCTAGTCAGTTGATTCTTGGTATCATACGCCACAAACATTTTAAGCAAAAGTAAGTAATAAATGTTATAAAGATGAACATCATCAGTTTGTGGTAATAAACAAAAAGATCTAGAATTTCCCTAAGGGATGTTAGAAGCCCTAAAGTAAAAGTTAGACACCAACATCTAATCAAATTTCACAAAAATGTGAAATTTGTCAATACTGAAAAGGACACCTTCAAGATACTTGAAAATATAAAGCCATTTAATCAACTTTGCTTGGCACTAACAAGTGTTGCAGTAAATCAACCATATAAAAATATTAAAAAAAGGATCAGAAAACTATACATTTCAACTGGTTTACAGTGTCATAAGTCCAACATAGAAACCACTGTTTAACTTGTCATCGAAGTGATACAAATAAATGTATTGCACAAATGCCAGCCCACTGTTGGATCAGTGGCAAGGGACCTGCCCTGTCATTGGACAGACCTGCGATTGATCCCTCAAAATGGAAGAAAAGGCTTGCTACTCTATGGCAAGTGGTATGGCAAGGGGGAAAAAGAAAGAAGAGATTGAATGAACCATCCATAAAACACTTGATCTTGATCAAATTTGTAGGCTACTTGGATATTGAGTATTGACCTGTAAGAACTGAATTCCACACACACACACACACACATATAGTGAGGGATGGATGCGCATGAATAGTTTCCTATTACATATATATGTGTGTGTGTGCGCGCGCACGCGTCTTGGATGCCCAATTTTTCATCTCTCTTTTATATGGATCCATTTTCTCTGATTCTTGTCTGAGCCACACCATGAGAGATCAATCACATTTAACTTATTTTTATCGAAAATTTACACTATTGCAATATAAATGAATTCCAAAGTCATTCGTCAAGTATAAACTTTTATCCCAATGCCAAAAGCACAAATTTGGTAACTTGAAACCTAGGACCCATTTATTGAATAACCTTGGGCTAACCAATAACTAGCAGGTCATTATTGTGTAAATTTAAGTCTAAACATATATAGCATAAAGATGTGAACCTCGTAGCAATATACATGCTTCATGGTCAACTGTCAACTACTCAACTTTATTGAGTCCTCAGTGATTCTATTAGCAATGGACCACCATTTTTTATCGGATGGACCATCCCCTTTGTAAACTATGCACCCCATAAGCATAAAATGAAAATTTGGTATTAATGTAGTAGAACTTTAGGTAAATCATATAGTTTACTCAAACAAGCAAAAGCTTTAAAAACCAGTTCATTGGAAGTTTCAAACACTTGATGTATTAAATCAACTTTACTTTCATTTTATTAATCTAAAAGGCTTATCAGATGTGGTCCCTTATGAATACCCTCGTTTCATACCTAATGTGGGCATGCGGAGTTTTTCATACCTTTTTTTTTTTTTTGCGGTTCTGAAAGCAGGCTGAGGGATTTGAAGAATCTAGGCAGCATAAGAACATAAAGAAGTACTTTTTAGCAAAATCTAACTAGAAATAACATATATTACCATTTGTTGTTGATTTCAGGAGATCCCTGTAGTCTATATTCCCATCTGGCATGGGGCACGAACAGACGGTATCTAACAAAACCTGCAGCCATTCAAGATTTTCAATTAAACAATATCATAGATAAGTTTGAGTCACATTACCTATAATATATATATTTACATATTGTTTGATTTTAAGTGGATTTAAAATATAGGTTTTTGTTCTCGTGTTTATACTTTACTGTGAGGAGTTTTTCCCTTGTCCCACACCAGTTTAATCAAATGAGCTTTGCTACTTTAAGTTCATATATAGGTGTGTGGCAAATCAAAAGGATGGAACCGAGTAGGAGTTTTAGAAAATTTCTTTCACGCGTGCAGGCTGGGCCGTGCCGGGCTGCTGTGTGTCTCATGTGTCACTTGGACTCCCTTTTCCATTCGTTCCCAGCAAGCCCACTGCAATTGCAGTCCAACTGCATTGCAGACACAGGTTACTCTGCAATTCCCACAACAGCATCAAACCAAAGGCTGCCATGTGGCAGCGACCATCCCAATTTCTTCCTTCCTGTTTCTTCAAAAGCCCTTTCCTCTTTTCTGCCATCGCTCCTCTATTTTATCAAACTGTAGGCAAACCAGAGAGCTGTACAATATCTCAACGAGGTTTGGATCGAGCGAGCACCATATTCAGACTGTTAATCATGAGCTCATGAGCCATTGTATGTCGGCAGAAGAGCTGAAACCCAGTGTTCAGAGATCATCCATGCAGAGCTGAAATATATCTTTAAAACTGTTATCAATAAGAAGCCTCGACTCTTATTTTATCTTTCAGGAAATTTCTCTCTTTCTATTTTCAGATTTATTTGTTGTCATTTCTGAAATTTTCTCCAACACAATAACGATAAAAGTTGAACATCTGATAATTACAGTCATTGGCATGACACCCAAGCAAGGGAATCTATCCTTCTACAATTGAAAGCTAGGAAATACAATTGGAATGAAAAACATACCTCTGTCAGATCATGAACATATAATGCACTCCACAATAAATCAGGCTTGGTCTCTACTTTAATATCTTCATTCACTTCAGGTGTGCCATGTTTGGAGCTTTCACGAGGAAGAACAAGAAGAGAACTCATCGCTGCCTGTAAAGCTTCCTTTCCTTGATCGGCATTGTCACAAAGGGTTGAAAGGTAAATAACAAACCTGGCATTAAAACAAAGCAAAAGATACTTAAAACCTGGACATTCTAACATGTAATGTGGCCTTGAGTCACTATCCAGTCCAAATCTAGATATGATTGCCCAATCTTCTCCATTTGAATGGTGGAAAAATAAAATAAAAGAACAAGCTCAAAAATTCTTCATTTGCAGGTTTCTTAAATAGAACTGTTCTTTCAGAAAAGCACCACTACTACTAATAATAATAAGGTAGGAATATCTTATATAAAAAGGACTAAGGAGACTTTAACCTTCCTACGAAAGATGGTGAAACTCACAAGTCTGGTGGACAAACTAAAACATTGCTACTTAATTGGACAGCTCGAACGGATGTCACCTGTTCAGGAAATAATGCTGCAGAAAGAGGAGTTTCCAATCAAAATATACAGATGTTTGTTGATTGAAGAAAGAAAAAGCTATAGACAAAGATAGCGAAATCAAAGCATCGCGGGTACATGTTTTGAAAGAATTCAATAGCAGTATATTGTATGAATCTTACATCTAGGAGGATAAACAACCAGTAGGTTTGAAAAGTCTGGTTGTATGGAACCTCTGGTTATGCATACTGCCCTGGAAACTTTCATGAGTGGGCTTGGAGTATTTCTAACCTCTGTTAGATATGACCCTTCATGCGGCATATCTAAGGAAGGAGATGATACAGACTGGGGGATTATAAATGATGGATCTATGACCAGCTGATGGCTGAACAGATCTTGACCAGACGCCAATCTAACACCTTTGTAATGACCATGCTCCTGCGGGTTTTTTTTAGAAGACAGTATGGATATCAAAGTTCAAATAAAAATTGGATTCAAATCAATAAAACTTAAAAGTAGAAAAGCTTTTCTGCCAAGTTCATCTATTCCATTTCAAAATAAAGATAGTTGACTAAGTGCAGAACTAAAATTTTTGAGATGGAGGGAGGAGTAACAATAATAATTACAATAACGATCAACCAATAAATTGCACCCCGCCGCTGCCTAAAAATTAGGAATTTTGTTCATTTCTACAACAAAATTCATACTGCACAAAAGATGACATAAAATTACAGAACATAAGCAGCTGAGCAAATGTCAAGGTATCATATTAAGGCAGCAATCACTTTTACTGCATATTTAAGACCACCATGCTGTAAACACAGTCATTCAAGAATCTAGAGTGGTTCATTCAAGAATCTAGAGTGGACACTGTTTGAATAAAAAAGTTGAGAACAAACTTTGATGTGATTGTTTGCGAAAATATAACTATATTACTTGGATAAACATGTGTTATAGAGGAAGTAAAGCTAAAAGAACTACCTGGAAGATAAAAATTCTTCAAGATAGAAGAAGAAGAATACAAGAAAGAGGAAGAAGAGGGGGGGAGAAGGTGATGATCCAGGACACAATTTATGTACCTTGTCTAGAAGCAATGAAGTCACTGGCATACGTAGAACCTATACAATGAACACTTTTTTTAATTAGAGATGTTGTAGTATCCATGGAACATAGAACATGACCAGTGTCTAACAAATTTTGCACAAAGTATAAGTAGTTATTAACAGACGGAAGCAGTGAAAGCCACTGTTCCATCACAATTTTTTTCATCGGTAACAAGTAAAATTCTAATTTTTAATTGCACGAAGATATAAGAAAAATGGGGGAGAGGCGGTGGGGTAAGGAAGAGAAATCACTGCACTATACTGAAGGTCAGTAGCAGTTTCCTCAAGTCGAGTAATCTACAAGTCTATCACTGAACTTACATAGAGAGCTCCTTTAACAGCTGCACAACGACAAAATGCTTGTGTAAGCTCTCCTTGGCCATAAATGGGATAAATGAAAGCCCCTGGTGCATTAGGAAACCTGGAAAGGGGTTACCCTCTGATGATTAGAGCTTCAACCAAACATAAGATAATAGCAAGCACTTTGCTACCTTCCAGTAATAATTTCAATCCAATCATATGAAATGCTAAAACTAATTTAGATAAAATCTAGCAGTACCAAAAATCAATGGTAGTATATACAAGCTGCAATACTTTGAGAGGTTTCAAACCCATAGCCAAGAATTTCTGCATATGCATGCCGATTGTTAATGAGTCAACCAGCATGGTGGACTTAAATCTAATCTTTCAACAAAAAAAAAAAAATTTATGGCAGACTAAAATTTGAACAAAGAATAAAAAATAAAGTAAGGCAGCTTCTTGATTGAGATTTTCATAATTATCTTAGAAATGATTAATTTGTCAAAATTAGATTTTAAAACCCCTAACTCTCTCAAAACCGAAAATTCACTACTCCTTCCACACTTGTTTTTCCATTTCATTTAAATGATCTTCAGCAAATACATTTCCCTGTTCAAGACTACTGTGCTGATGAGTCCCTTAGTGAAGAAGATAACGAAACGTGAGAGCATAACTTGTACATTATGCTACCTGCCAACAGAAGAGTGGTAAAGTGCTAAACTTTCCATTCCATCTTTTGTCTTAATTTGCTTCTTGCATGCCACTGGATCTTCTTGATCATAATCTGCCATCACTATCGCATATAGAATCATCCTACCATAGAAAGTAAGTCACAGGTAAGTAAATATGTCAATAGAATCAAGCGTTAATGAAAAAAAAAAAAAGGGCAAGGGAACATTCCCAACAAGGATCGCAAAAAGGAAAAGAGAGAAACCAAACTAGAATAGTTAATAGCTTAATGGATAGGCAATTTAATGCAATTTTTGTCAACCAAAAATCATCTCTTTATGATCTATTCAAATATAAACATATACTAACTATAGCTGCTAAAGTCCCGGGCTGTAGCTCAGCTAGTTAAGAACACCAAACACCCAATCAGGAGGTGAGAGTGCATGAGTTCAAGTCCTCAATGTAGCGGGGAGAGAGAGAGAGAGAGAGAGAGAGAGAGAGAGAGAGAGAGAGAGAGAGAGAGAGAGAGAGAGAGAGAGGCTGCCAAAAAAGTTCAGGCATGAACTAAGAAGCCCCAGACAGAGGTTTCAACTTCCAACAACAGGAATTCATTTATAAAAACTGGTTCTCAGCGGTCACACGGTTCTAAAAACTGGCGGAGTCAAGTCAACTTGGACTCAGCAAGCGAATCTTCTTTTCAAAAAGCTAAAACACATCTTTTTACCCTATTTCTTGGTGGAAGAAGCTTTTAAGAGGCTTTTGGGGGACCCTATATACTGATTTTGGAAGATTAAAACCACACTTGTAGAAAATCTATGCATTCAAATTTTGAAATACTGTTAAAACGATTTAAGAAAAAAAATTGAGAACACCTATTTATAATTAAGGTACTCATAATAATTAAATCTAAAACTCAATATTTACAATACTTCAGTTTTTTTTCAATTTTTTAGAGTTTTATCATTTTTTCAATATTTTTGAAGGCTTTTGGTTCTGGGGTAAAAATCTGAGCCCCCTGCAACTCAGCCGGTAGACACAATTCATGGGTGACCCAAGTACCCACTAAGTCCAAATTTTAAAACCTTGGGCAGTCATGTACTGAATTCATCTACCTGTTAGGTCCATCCTCAATGCTTATAACATACTTTAATCAAACACTTGCCACTGAAGCTTACAGTAACTGTTTGTTCTTGAGAAACCCAGAGAAAATCTTATCTTCTCTGACATTTCTCACTCTGAGTTGTAAGACTGTTCTTGGGAATCAGAGAGACACCTAAAAGTTTTGGATTTTAAGACAAAAATCACAACTTTACACCAAATCTGAAAAATGTCAATAACAACAGCACAATTCAACTGTTCCAACGCCAAACATCCAATTCTCCAATCCAAAACAAGACCACCTCATCAACAACAAAAGGCGAAAACGAAGAAGACGAAGAAGAACCAAAAAAAAAAAAAAAGGCTTACTAACAAAGAAAGAAAGGCAATGCGATCTGTACGATTTAATCTTCGGAGGCAATCGCTGCTTCTGCAAGAATTCCACAAACGGACTCTCCAAATCCTCCTCCGAAACCCTCCTCTCTTCGCCGCCATCTTCCGCAAGGCCAATATGTCCCCGAACAAGCTTGAAAAACCTCATCAGCTGGCTCTTCTCCGTCAGCCCGAGGCTCCGGTCCTTGAAGATCCCCTCCCGGGAGTCAGGCACCGGCCAGATCTTCCCCTCCCGATAAACGAAGCTAGCGTCGACGCTCTTGAATTCCAGGTGGTGGCTGGCGCCAGATTTCAGCATCAGATCCACAACCGGATCGGCGCAGAACAGAACCCTAGGGCCAGAGAGATCGATCAAGAAGCCTCTGGAGGAGGTATCTAGGGTTTCGGAGTGGGAGGAGATTTCGATGTGGGAGTAGAGAGGGCGGGTTTTGAGATCGGCCACGGAGAATTCTCCGGCGTCGATGGGGGAGGAGGGAGGTGGCTGTTCGGAGGCGGAGGAGGTGGTGGAGTGGTGGAGTGGAGGAAGGAGGAGAAGGAGTGGAGGGCGAAGGAGGAGAAGTGGGAGCCGTAGAAGGGGTTGGGGTCGAGATGGAGGACTGATTTTCCGGCGAAGGATGCAGCGGCCGCAAGGATGGATTCCGGCAGGCCGGTGCCGAGGACGATGAGGTCGAAGGTGGAGGGGTCGATGGTGGGATAGGCGGAGGCGGCGTCGGTTTCGGCCATGGTGTGGTCGACACTCGAGAGAGAGAGAATTTGGAGATCGCACGCAGGATATCAAATCAGTCACTGCTGTTTTTCTTTCTTAATTGCAGATTACCCCCTCTCAAATTATTAGAGCCTTTTTTTTTTGTCTGTGAATTTGGGCACTAGTGACCAAAGTCCAGATGTTTTCAGTATTGCTCAATTTTTACAATATCATAAAATTTTATTGGATTACTAAAAATTGGCATTAAATTTAAAAAAGGTACATTTTTATGTGATTATATATATAGGTGTTCGGATTCTTTGTGAACATGCTATTCTCCCGAGCACGTGAAGTTTCGGCCTCCCCACTCACCGGATAAGTCAAGCATTTGCTTGGGCAAGTGACCTGAGGGAGAGAGCACGAGTTCAAAACTGCAACCTACGGTTCTTAAGTCGTGGTCCTAGTCAACTGCTCTACGGTTCAATAAAAGCTTTGTAATATCAAAAAAATTATGATATCGCAAAAATGGAGAGTATGGAGAATTCTTTGAAAAAATTTTCAGGTTTGGTCACCAGGTATGGAAATCAAAGCCTAATGGTGGATGTAAAGGAAAAACCCTTTTTTTCACCCAGCCAAGGTGAGTAGGACCCCGTGAGAGAGACTCAACACACATGAAGAGAGCCTAAACATGTAAAAAGAGGACAGCATGCTCGAGAATTGAACTCTAGGTATCTAGGTGAGAGACAAGGTTGCTAACTTAGAGAAGCCCATGTTTGTTAGGCATTTTCCCTTTGGTACCTCCTTAAGAATTGGACCCATAAGAGCCCATCCATAAGTGGGAAGAAAAGGCCTAGAAAACGAGAAGATTGACATACCGTGTGATTGATCTTGAGTATATGGGGGGTTGCCAACTAACTCAGCAACACTTGTTGCCTTGTTAGGCTTGCTTTGCTCTATATGACTGGGGTTGTTTGGAGGCTTTACTATTAGAGTTGAGTGCAGTAAAAATTATTTTGAAAAAATAATAAAATATAAGTGGATTATAATTATATTTTATTTTTAGTTGTTTATTATTAAATCTTTTTTACTTTCTGTATAGAAAAGTGACTTTTTTTATCTTTTAGTGGAGAAATGAGATTTTTTTATATATATGGTGAGAAATTTAAATTAAAGTGTTTTTTATGTAACTTTTGAGCCAAAATTTTCCCTTAAAAGTTAGAGGACTACGTATGAAACATTTATTTGGCACAAACTGCTCCAACTGAAACATCCGATAACTTTGTCCTAATTAGTGAATATTTTTATGCCTCATTATTGGATAAAAAACCTCTAGATGCATGGGCGTGAACATATGTGGAAGTCTATACATGGAAGATGATATGCCTAATTTGTCTAACTTGGGCTTAATATTGTTGGATGTGGACATTCACCATCAATATATTGATTATTGAGTGATGTGGAGGGTTGCCCTCTCTGTGTGTGTGTTTTTTTATCATGACTGTTTAGTTAAGACCTTTCAATATAGGAAGATTTTTAAAGGGTTGAATTCGGTTCAGTTCGGGTAAATTTCCTGGCAAATTCGGTTATATAATTTCGGTTCGGTTGATGATCTTATTTAACCGATTAACCGATTAACCGAAATATATGCAATTTTTTTTGAATATTTTTATTACCCATTACCCAGCCCACTAAATATTTTTAGACTTGTTAGTTGGAGTGTTGTTTATGGTTATTGTCTATTTGTGTAATTGTGTTTAATGTATTTTCAAGCACTTCTATGATATATCATTTATGGATAATGGATTTATGGGCCAATTATTAAGCCCAATTTCACAAATGAAATGTATATAATATAGCAATCTAGTTCTAAATTTTCAAAAACTTGGGCAATTATTAAGTCCAACAAAATGCATCACATTAACCGAACCGACCGAAAACCGAACCTAAATAATTCGGTTCGGCTCGGTTCGGTTAAAAGTTTTACAAAACAAAAAATCGGTTCGGTTCGGTTAATACATTAAAGTGGTCAAAAAATCGGTTTGGTGAAAAATGCTAGTATTCGGAAGTGGGCCCCTCTAGATAGATGGAGTGAACTGGATATATTGCTTACAAATCCTATTGGAAAGTAAATATCAAGTGCATGAATGTACTTCTTGGAGACAAATTCTCTCACTGGTTTTATTTTCTTAATTTTGTGATGCAAGTTTCTATAGGTGGGAGAGTGGGAGACCCATTTTTCATCCTTCAAGCCTTGGGGGCTTCCATGATAGCAGGTATTTTAGGAATTTGTATTCCATGTGATTTATAGAGTTTCAAATATTGTCATACATATGCTCATTTCAAAAAAAAATTATAACAGTTGCAAAGAAGTCATATTTAATATTATTTTCCAATAAATATTCTAGACTTTATAATAGACTACTTCAGGGCTGAAATTATCACTGGGCCATTGTTAATAAAAGATTGAGTCTAAAACCTTTTTATCGGCAAGGGCTCATTTTAAAATATCATCATAACACACTTATATTTTATTCTTTCTTCAAAATCAATTTTACTTCGCTTGACTCTATTAGTAGAGTTGCCAAACTGGCCCTAAAGATTTATGTGTCTTACAGTAATGCACTCAAGAGACAAGAGTATAACACTTGTACTTTATTTATTGTGTGGATTTAAAATGATGTGATTCATAATGTCATATGTAATGTTTCAATCTAATAATGTATATCACTTTAATAAAGTAATATTTGGGGGTGCACTGGTCACTAGAAAGATTGCAGTATAAAAATATGAGTCCCACATTAGAGATCTCTATAGGATGCACAACAGTTTTTGGCGCATCTAGATGATTGGATTAAATGTAATCATAAAGTGATATTACCTATGCATGAAACATGAAACTTTGAAGTAGTAAATACCTAGCTTTTACCTATATTTATTCTTTGGCTAATCTATCCACTCGATGATTGGGATTGCATTTTGTTATTAAATTGTAAAGGAAGTGTTAAAACTCTAAACCTTATACCTTGAGTCTCTCCCATGGCTTGTGTGAGAGGTAAAAGTCTGAGCTCTTTGTAGGATCCACTTAGAGGAATGACAATCATGAGATATTATGCAGAGTCATTATAATCATTTATTTTGTGAGCTTTAAAGTTTAATGGATTTTTTAGGTTACATTTGTTTTAACGAAATTCAGTGAAAAGATGGATTCTTTGAGTGCCTCCCACATGCTTCCTTTGAGTAGGATGTGAAACTCCACCCGGGGCCCACTAAATGATACTAAAAAATAAGTTCAAAATGAATGTCATCTCCCCCATTGGCATATCTGTCAATTATAATTCAATAGGAGTTTGACCCAACACAAGATTGAACACTCAGGAATCTTCACTCTTCATTCATCAAGTAATGAACACGATGTAGAGCAGCGTGAACATAAAATAGAGCGAGTACCAATTTACTGAAGTGGTCATCGAGTGTGAAGATGTTGGATTGATTGATGATTGATTTGATCCAATGCAGTACTAAATTCATGAGGAATTTACCTGAAAGATCACCTTAGATGGTCACTAACCAAGAAAGGCCTCAGTAGTTTTATGAAACATAATTGGTCTTCCCGCCAAACTTTTTTCTTTTTTTGTCATTTTTCAACTAGCGTCGACGTCGTCGCTTATGTGCAACGCTTTACCGCAAGACTATGGTGTCGTGAAGTAGTAAAGGACTAAAGAGTCTGGATTATCGATCCCATGGAGAGAGGATGGAACATGCAATGAATTCAATTGAAGTATAACCGAACTAAGACATAGCTAATAAAGATAATTTAAGTGAGCAATTAAAACTATGCAATGTAAACAACTAATTAAAAATCTAAAATATGAATTTTATAAGATTTAAGTTAATCTAACAAGCTACACAAAACTATTGGATGAATGGTGGTTGGAAATGGAAGTTTTAAGGTGAAGATGTGTAGGATTTTAAAACAATGATTCAAATTAACAATAATAAAAATAAGAGATTAGACAATCCAAAATCCATTAAGTATGCAATTAATCCAATCAATGCATGTTCTAATTCAACTCCCAAATCTACAATCCAATTAGCAATCTCTGGATTGGATGATATAACAATGAATATCAAACTAAAGAAAATCAAAGGCCAAGATCCTATATCATAACCTAATTACCCTAACAATTAATCCTCAAAATCAAGCTACAAAAGATCAAAGATAAAGTTCTAGAGCATGCTATGTGATAGAACTTAATCCAACTACAAAGCATCAATTGAGATTATCAAATCATCAAGTGTAGAGATAGAGCATGAGAAATGAGAGAGATTAGTACAGTTAGATCTAAAATCTACTAATCAATTAAGGCACAAGTATGAAATTTAAACTAAAACATGCATATAATTAAACTTATCACATTACTTAGCTTCAAAATGAGAACCTAATCTAAGAACTTTAGCCACTAAATATGAAGAAAGAGCTCCATATCTTCATTAATGATCTTCAATGACACACTCTCTCTAGATTATATACACTTAAGCTCCTAGTTATCATTTAAAAGTATATAGAATGTAAAATAAAAATGCTAAAAGATTAACTCGTCAAAAGATTTTTTTTTCTACAAATACATTCCAATTTATATCTCATTTACTTTCACAATTATTGCTTCCATTTGATTTGTTGCAATTTGAAGGCTTTTGATTAGATCATTTGACAAAAGCTAAAAGCATTGATTGGCTCATTCATTTCACATGGATTTGTGTCAATTGTTGAGATTTGAACCCATAACCTATTTCATAGGTACCCAAGTTCTAACCAATCATGTGTTAAAAAATGACTTCTTTTATCCTTAAAGTCTTATCCTCTTATTTTGGAATTCTTCAATTCTTCCTAAGATTTCTTCATGTAACTTCTTTATTAAAATCTCTTCTTAATGCCTTGGGACACTAGCCGGAAGGTTAGGGTAGTCGCAGGGTCCACCTGCATAAGAGAAATTAAATAAAAATGCGTTATAAATAATCGAATTTATGCTTGATAATCCGATAATCCGTTAATGTGATAAAAGGATAAAATCTCCGTGTAAAGAAAATGATATGCATATGAGATGCTGATAAAATCCGGACTAATGAGGGGTAAAATATGAAATATTTAACACTCATTATCGCTCGTTTCAATGGGACCAAGTGTTTCAAGATTCTGCAGAGCGACAACGTCGTCGCTCTTTCTAACCTTCTGCAAGAGTTCATAATCGGTTGGGCGACGATGTCGATGTTGATCTTAATTTGCAAAAAAGTTCATTAGATTCACTATGATGTGCACACCCACTACATGATCTAAAGAAAACAACATACATCCTCTGATATTAACTTAGCTATGGTCTTGTCCTCAAAAAAATATACTTAAACATAAACGGTTAAATATACTTCCAGATGAAACATCTTTTTGCTGGTATTTACTTGGCATTCATTTCTTAAGTCTTCAGATTCGGGGTTATGCCCCGGATCTTTCAAGAGCAATTCCTGGTCTTATATTGTCATTCAACGATAAAGCTTTCAAGGTGAATGTTCCTTTCTTCTTGCCCTTCAACATTTGGACATCCATGGAGAAGGGATAGTCCAATCTTCCATCAGAGAGAAAATTATTAGCATCATTGAGATGAATGATAGAAAGCCAAAGTACGTGAAAGAGTATGCACCACACCTCTTTAAAGACAACAACATTCAAAAAGAAGAAAGCCAAGATGAAGAAGATGAAAGTGAAGATATTTTGAGACGCTCCGCAGAATCT
Organism: Litsea cubeba; assembly: GCA_012931725.1. Taxonomy (NCBI): domain Eukaryota; kingdom Viridiplantae; phylum Streptophyta; class Magnoliopsida; order Laurales; family Lauraceae; genus Litsea; species Litsea cubeba. The sequence continues at coordinate 35,405,568 of CM022945.1, read as the reverse complement.
TAAGACGCGCTCCATTGGGAATTTCTTGTACTCCATGTAATAATAGCCGAAAATGGTCACTAGCATTAAAAAACGTATTCCCAACAAAACCAAAAACCCCACAACACCTAAAAGAGGAAAAACATCAAAAACCCCACCAATAACATAACCACGCAAGACTCAAGCTTCTTCTTAGGATATATATCAATCAGTGCAAAGAACAGAATAAATAGAATTACAAAGAGGAGAATTTAAGAAATAGAAGATCTTTCGTTTCTTGCCTCTTTTTTCGCTCATGAATGTTCTTCATCTGAATGCTAAGAAATCGCCAGACAGAGAAAACAACGGGGGAGAGGAAGAAAGGGAAAATAGAGTTTCAGTGATTTTGTAGGGTTTAAACGAGCGACGACGTCATCGCTCAATAAAATCTTTAATGAAAAACATAAAAGTGGCCCCAGGGACCACTTCTGTAAGACATGAACTAGTGTGGCCTTTTTTGGTTAGTGGCCATCTAAGATAATTTTTTGAGTAAATTCCTTTAAAATCATTTTTGCAAGTCCTTCATTATTGAAGATTTCAATGCCCTGCATGCCAACTAGAGAAGTAGAATGGGACTAAAAGGCTTTGGCAATAATGAACCAAACCCATTTATTATTTGTTCTCAAAATCTAATAGTTTTATTTAAGCTGCTGCAACTATTAAGAGTTTGTTAATTAACAGTAAAACACAAAGAGACAAAGTACATAGAAGTTAATGGTGAAATGAATTCTAGCAAAGGATTATTTAAGAGGTGAGACATATAAAAATATAATAAGGTGGAGATACATACAGGACATCTGAGTGATTGGTGTTTCTCATATAGTAAAATTTACCTCTAATCTTCATTTTTACAAACTTATTATTTGATATTAATCACATCTTCTAATGCAAACAAACAGGCCTGCATTGATGTGGGCAGATAATAATCATTTCTCCTGATGTTGTATGTGCGCAGGTTAAATTCCAACACACACCCAGCACACTTTAACATCCACTCATCCCATTCCAACCATATTCCCCCACCCCACATCACATTTACCCAGACAGGCAAACCCTAATCTCTCTTTCTCAGCTCTTCTTCTCCTTCTCCCTTTGTCTGCAACAAGAAGGAGATAAAAAGAAAGAAGATCAAACAAAAAAGAACTCATCTTTCTCATTCATTTGAATGTAGTTACATGGATTTTGGCAGCAGACTGGCTGAATTCCCACAGCATCAGCACCACCCAACACCAAATCCACTCCACAGTGACCCATCTTACGCCCAAATCTATAATGCGCAGAACCACCCACACCGCCCCCAATCCTACGCCCCCTACGCCTTCTACCACCCCACAAACCCTCCTTCCAATCCCAATCCCCTCTACGACTCGTTGGGGCCCGACACGGGGCTCCGGCCGCCTGGCGTCGATTCCTATATGCCCAATCCGTATGCTCCCCATGGGGGTTATGTGGTAGCAGCGACAGCTGCGGCTCAATATGGGCAGCCGCAGGCGGCAGCGGCGGGGTATTTCCATGACCCAAATGCGCAGCAGCCGATTTGGGGCGTGGTGGATCCCTCCGTCTATGCAGCTGTAAGTGATCTTTTTTGCTTTTAAGTGATAATGGGGTTTGGATTGAACATTGTTTTTGATGAGATGAATTGGGTTGGAGATGAAATGGGTTGTTTTTAAGTTTAGTGTTATGTTTGTGATACTCACCTATTATTTAATTTCAGTATGTTACATTTTTATTAGAATGTTTTATTTAGGAAAATTAGTTTTATTAAGATTCTTAATTGTATTTAAAATAGTGTTGTCAAGATTGTATGTAAATATGCTTTGTGTATGTGGAAGAGTGGAGAGATAGTGGGTTAGTGGAGTAGTGGTTTGGTGGTAGAGTTCTTTTAAAAGTTATGAAATATCTATAAATATCTGTAGATGTTGTATTATTGAAGATATGAATGAAGAACAATTCAAGGCTTTACTCTTGTCTTAGGAGTTGTGGTTATCTTCGAATTGAACCTTAGGAGGTCTATGTCCCCCTTGAAGTGGACTCTTTCTTTCCCATTCTAATTTTCTGTTTTACTTTTATTTTATTATGTAAAAGAGTACGTATCAGTTTGTTTGGTGAATTGGTGCTTGATGGGTATTGTTTGTTACCTTATCCAATTGTTGTAAACTGTGGAAATGAGATGTTGAGTGGTGATAGATACAGGTGAGACTACTGGTAGTGATAGTTGTGATATTGGAGGGCCCCGCAATTCATCAATGTAGGCCATTTGATCTGAAGAACATCGTTGGAGAGTTGCAACTGTCATAATGTCTTTTTTTTTTTTTTGTGTGTGTGTGTGTGTAGAGTTTAGCATGTGGCTTCTTGGGTAGAGGCATGCGTGAAGGAATTGTGACTTGTGAGATATTGTGGTCTTTCTATACATGTTCTGCATGCATGCACATTTGCACAGATGCTTCTTGGGTATTTATATTTGCATCACCCATACACACTGCAAGAGCACATATACTTGCAGCATGCATAGACGCAACATTGAACTTGTTTTTTCTTTTCTTTCTCTTGCACTTAAATAAAAATGTCTCCCAATTCCCCACAGGTTGTCATACCTCCAAATGGGATGGAGCAGATGGTAGGTGCGGATCCCAATCCCGTGGTTTGGAACAACCAAAGGATCCATCCTCCTTCCAGGGGCATAAAGATGAAGAGGAACTTGAAGAAGACCAAGGTTGTGCAGTCAGCATGGTGTGAAATCTGCAAGATTGACTGCAATAGCCAAGACATCCTTAACAAGCATAAACTGGGGAAGAGACACATGAAAAATTTGAAGAAACTAGCTGAGTCAAAGAATGTTGTTGCCACTCAACCTGTTGGTATAACAGAGCCTCGACAATCCACAATGGTTAATAAAAAAATTCCATCAGGAGATGGTTCCAACGATAAGAAGATGAGAAGGAAGCAGATTTTGGCATCAAAGCCTGAGGAGGATATAGACACAAAGAGGCGAAAACTAGTGGAATGCGGTACGGCAGCAGATTCCTTGAGAATTTGCACTGTATGCAATGTGGTGTGCAATAGTGAAACAGTGTTCAATTTGCATCTTGCCGGACAAAAGCATGCTGCGAAGGTAAACAAGTAGGACATAGCAACAAGGATAACAATTGTCTTTTTTTTACCACTGCTTAAGAGGTCTTCATCGGAATTGTTGCCATTTTTCTCAAAGAATTTTACTGTTACCATTTAAACAAAAACCACTACCATTTTAGAAAAGAGGTCTTATTGGAAATGGGCTAAATTTTCACCTGTGGGAACGTCTGCATGTGGACGGTCTGATCCGTCCATAAAAAAAGTGTGGGGTCTAGGGACCCCCTGAATTCAAAGAGTTGAATGTGATGACCGTGACATCCATATGTGTGAGCGTCTGCAGGAGAAAATTCCCCTTGGAAATGGAAACTTTGTTTATTGCTTGCATGGGTTTGGCCAGTTACTTGTTCTTAACAGCATTTTGCTTGTTTGGTCTATCTGTAACTCTCTCTGTCTCTTGGTAATACATTTGAACTTTTCACAGTTTATTAAGTTTGGAGTCCATATGACTTCTGTAAGTTCTCAAGATTATCTTATGAATCTTAAAAGAAGCAAACTAACATATAAACATAAAGAAAGAAAGAAAAAAGAAACCTGACAAAGAAATACAAATATTTATGCTGCCACCACACTCAATTGGGAAGAACATGATTACCATATCCTTTGACAATTTATAAGGATGTTTGAATAAATTTGGAATCTCCATTCTTGTTGAATGATCAACTTGATATGCATTATTTCCACTCTGCATGACGTTCAACAAGTACTGAATGTCTTTTACTTGAGTTTGTTGTATGTGATCAAGAACACAGTTCTTAAATCTTGATTTTCCTCTTTAATAATTAAAAGATCACCAATTCAACAGCTAGTCTTTCAAAATGATTTTGAACATGCTATGCCTTGTTTCAACATTGCTTAGTTGGTAAGAAGTCAGCTCTAGCATTTTTGTTCACCTTCCCAATTGCCATTTTTTTTTTTGATAATAATATAGACTAGGCATGTTTCTTGGGCTTAGAATTTCCATTCTTGTAGATGTTCAAGTTAATATTCTGTGTCTCTTATCTTCATGTTGTCCGGCAAGCAGTAACTATCTCTTACTTTAATTAGTTATTATATATAAGCAGGGATTTTTTTTTTTTGTGTGTGTGTGTGTGTGTGTGTGTGGCAGCTCTTTCATTCATCAAGTCATAACTTGTGCTACATTCTTTCAGTATATATTGTATTAGCTTGGTGCCTTTGTTCACCCTATAGTATTTTTGTTATCGTGCCAAATTTCTTATGTTTATCTGACAGCCCACAAAAACCTGAATGACTATCTTTGCTCAGCATTTTACTAAACTGCTGTAGGATAGTACTATCAAACCCATTGTGTCAGCATGTTTTAAGCTGGACTTCTTAATTAGATAAGAAAGGATTCCAATCGAGACTTTCATTATCCACCCATTTAAGAATGGGAAATCGTTAGTTCTTGTTAACTTGAACAATGTGTCTTCAAAGCTGACAACATAGTATATTGTTCAGAAAAGGCGGAGGACAAAGTATCCTTTGTATGCAATCTGCCCATCCATTTTAGGAATGGGGGAAATTGTTACTTTTTAGGAATGGGGGAAATTAGTACTTTATGTTATGGGATTTCGTTTCTATAGAATTGGAGTTGGTTCTCTAGTCAAGTTCCCTTTGCTCTAGTAAGGAGGGAAGCTAGTGCATAGGCAGTCGTGTCAGTGAAACAGGGGTTTGAAGAGTCATTATATGTAAGACACTTTGATTGTGTTTAACTATTATATGAAGAGGATGCATTAGCGATTGCATACATTATCAACAATGCAAGTAGTGCATTTGTTAGGTCACCTTCACTATGGTCCAGGTTCTCTGATGAAGTTTGTGAGATCGTCTGTTAAAAAAAAAATTGTTTCAGGGCCTTCTGATATATAAGACATCAGATTCTGTGCTGAATGGCTCCATAGGCAGGCTTGTGGTCATTGTGCAAAGAAAGGAGCAAGAGAACTTTTGAAGGTCGAAGTTGCAAGGGGAAGAAGAGGTGTGAAGTTGATTAAGACAAGAATTGTGCATTGGTCCTCGAATATCAATAGGAATTGGGGTACGGTGCTTGTGACAGACAATCAAATTGGGTATGTCTGCCTAATGGGTGGCTTAAACTCATTGTGGTTGAACTGCATAATAGAAGGAGATCAACAAATGTCTTCAAGTGGGCATCAAAGCTAAGTGAAGCTTCATGGAGACTGCTATTTCATATGAAAGAAATTCAGGAGTTACAGTTAAACAACGGTTTTGGATTTAGGCATATCAGCAGATCAGGCAATAAAGTAGTGGATAAATTGGCAAAGGCGGGTGTAATAGACTAATATGATTGCAGAGGTGGCCTAATGTAACTGTGTGAGGTTAATGGTAAAACAATATAATTCTCTAGTACTTTTTTGAGATGTTTTTGTTGATTGTGTTTCTTATTTTAATAAATTTGTTCGTTACAGATCAAATGTGTGTAACCTTTTGCCACCGCATGGGGCACCTGATGAAAATCCAACCCCTTCACACTCGCTAACCCCCCATGAATTAGCACTCACCCTAATTTAACACTAACCTAAATAATAATCACCATTAAATTATACTCCAACGGTTTCTTAAGTTACATTTTTCATGGAATTTAATCCAATGGTAATTACCATTCAGATTAGTATCAAATTAGGGCGAGTGCTAATTGATTGGGGTTAGTGAGTGTGAGAGGGATGGATTTGTCGTGGGGTGAGGTACCTCTTAGAACACACCCACACCCACACCCACACCCACACCCACACCCATCATTTATATATATATATATATATATATGAGCAAGGCTCTCCTAAGCTTAAGCTTATAATATGATTCCGTAAGCTAACGCTTCTAGGGCCCATCCTTGATCCATCCAAATGGACCAAACACACGACCCCGTTAAATTGCACAAGCTCACCAACTTTTGGTCAAATCCGAATTTACTAGACCGTTGGATCGACTATGTACCAATCCAAATAGAGTGTGAGGGCCCCCACCTTATCTCTCATAGTAAGGTGAGAGATACTCTCATAGGAGTGTCTCCCTATATATATATAAATATATATAGCAATGAATCCCTTGTATTCACAGCATTGGATAATAAGTCGTTTTAGTTGTTCACTAGATAACTTGTTAAAAAGAACTATGCATGCTACAAATGTTGCCAAAAAAAAAAAAAAAAGAGGCAAGAAAACTCCAATGCTTACCAAACTGAGTGGATGGCAAATCCACTAATCCAGGGTCATAAATAATGTTCAGGAAGGTGGCTCCAGAAAGATCTGTTGCATGATGATTATTTAATTTATATATATGCATTTGTGTAACAACCTGCTCTCTCTCTCTCTCTCTCAAAAACTGTTCTGTGCTGCTCTGAAATTAAATTGCCTTGGAATTACTCTACAGGTTGCAAGTGCACTAGAAATAATTGGTCCAATGGTCAATCCAAGTCCAAATCCAAATGCAAATACAAATCCTATTCCAGTAATCTGCAATGACCAAGTGAGTCACCCAATGCTAATGCTCAATGGTGCCATGGAGAAGAAGAAAAAGAAAAAGAAGAGCATGAAATCTGAAGTCGTACAACCATTTATATGTGAGCTCTGCAAGATTTATTGTAGTAGTCAGGATATCCTCAACACGCACAATCTGGGAAAGAGGCACCAGAAAAATCTGGAGCAATTTGAAAAGTTGAAGAAGGCCGCCGCCGCCGCTGCGACTGCTGCTGTAAATCCGGAAATAGCAGCAGGCATGAATAAAACCCCATTAGAAGATAAGGCCAAAACTACAATAGGGGAGGCGAAGAGGAAAAAGTTGGCTTCTGCATATAAGCCTGGAGAGGATTTGGAAACGAAGAAGCAGAAGCTATTGGAAGGAGGGACACTGGCGGATTCAGTGAAGGTGTGCACAGTATGCAATGTCGTCTGCAATAGCGAGACAGTGTACAAGTACCATCTAGCAGGACAAAAACATGCTACTCTGCTGAAGAAACAGATGCAAATGCAGACTGCTGCAACTTCAACATCTGCCTTTGGCCCTAAACCAGTTAGTGCTGCAACTGCGACTTCAACGGTCGGCCCTCTATCGGCTACTGCTGCAATCATGGCGCCAACTGTTTAAACCCTGTACCAGCTCCCTCATTCTGATTAGGCTGTGAAATTTAGATGAAACAGAGCATTGTGTTGTTGTGTAGGTTTTGGTTGGTTGCCTTTGATACCATATCTTTTTACAGTTGAGAGAACCGGATAGGTCTAATGTGACTGTAATCCTATTCCAATCTCGCCTGTTGATTCACATCTTGTATTGTATGGCTTTCCGACCCATAAATGACAGTGGTATTTATGTCGTTGTTTTCTTCCAAATGCTACCCATATAGAGGTTAAACCTGCTTTTGTGATCTGGTTGTTTCACAGTGGGACAGTGGGACCCACTAGGTGGATGGCCTAATCATCCTGATCTGACGGTTGCAGACCAGTGACTTGAAAATGCATATGAATAGGAAGGCTGGGATTGTGCTCAGGATTACAGGGAAGAGACATCCCCTTGTAAGCTTCTTCTAAATGAATGGTGGTTATAGCATTTCCCTGATTAATCTCAACAGAGAACAATCGCTCTTGGATCATCAATCCTGTGCATGAGTGCATCTCAGGAGCTTGATGGATGACCCTGTTTTTATCAACAGGGGCCTCATAGAAGTGATACTTGATCTAGTCTGAGTTTAAGCTCCATCATTTCATCCTGTATGTAGAGTTTGCAGCTGGGGGACTTCCATCAACCTTGATGAAATTATATGAACCATCATCTAGTGCTCTAAATGGACACCCAGATTGCGCCAGAAAATCCATCTCAGCCCGAGTTCTTTTGATAATCTGTACAAACTGGAGCCATTGGTTCAATGGCTGACAAATCTCTATAAGTGTTGAACCCCATCCTGTTTATATTTTGGACAAAAATATGTGCCCAGCCTTGCTTATTGAGGTTATACAGGCTAACTTGATGATCATTTGGCTGGGCTTATGGGCTTTTGAATAGAACTCCAGAACATCCTTATAAGATGAGGCTGATTTTGGGCTTACTCTGGTCCATGGGCTTGAAAGTTCTCTATCTGTGCCAGGCCCAAGTGCTAAAGGTGCTTTTGCTCTGCTCAATTCAAACATGAACCATGCCTTCCAAGCTGAAGTGTGGCCCATCTGTTACACAGCCATACCAACAATTATGATCTAGGCAAGATAATTTACAGTGGGGCCCATATGTTACACAGCTTGTATGGGTCACATGCCCTGTGATAACACCTGTTGATGAGTATAATTAGATCTGTTCCCACTTCAGATTGGTCACACTCACATGCAAACAATGTACTAGTGGGCCCATTTCCAATAAGTGAAAGCCAGGCCCAATACTTGGAAAACCCTCAATTTTGAGGTTGTGATTTCTGAGATGTGAGATGGGCCGCACTCTAGATTTATGGGGCTGGCCTCAGAAGAACCAGATTGCAACTTCTTAGCCGTCTAAATCCTTAACCTTTTCTTTATGACTGGTGCTAAATTGATTAAGAAAGTCCTGTCCATCCAAGGTGGGGCCCACCTAAAATCTACGTTCAAAAATTTCCGGAAGAGGTCTTGATTTTTTTTTTTAGGTTTCTCCAACAGGTGAGAATTCCGCACTTCGACTTTCCCAATATCCAAACAGCCTTGACAGGTAAACTTATCTGGCAATTGGGTCTCTGTCATTTCTTGCTTCTTCTCTCTGTCCCCGAAGATTTGGCGCCTCTCTCTCTCTCTCTCTAAAAGTCTATGAGAAGAACCTTAGATGGTATGCTTTCCTCTTCTGTTTTCCTTCTTTTCTTTGTTGGGTATTGAGGAATCTTTGTAGAAGAGCATCATTTCTGCGATTATTTTTCCTTTGCTGAATTGGGTGTTCTCAGAAACATGTCTAATGCTTCTTTTCTAATGTTCCCAGGTCATGTGATTGGGAGTTGAGAGTTTGTGGCAGTTCTTCAGCTGCTCAAACCTAGTGGGGCTTCTTATTTTCTTTCTTTTTTCAATATTTTCCATTTGGTTTCTCAATTCCTCTTAACATTGTTATCGAAGTATCTAATGATTGGCTTATTGGGGTCTTGTTTATATGTTGAAATTTGGATCATGGGTATCTGTTGTTTGACTGTAAGTAGCATATAGAATTGACTATCTCTGCTCCACGGCCCAATTGTCTGTAATCTGAATCACTCATCTTGTTGGGCCTTGCCATGACGGGGGCATTAATCTCATTGATGGGATGATTTTGAGTCTTTGATTAGTGATTTACTAATGAATGGTGGACAAAAGGTGTTGGTAATGATTGAAAATGAATGGGAAAAGGTCTACCAATCAAAATTTAACGTTCTCCAGTATTATTTGCAATTTTTTGGACCAATGAGTTGATAAACCCAGTTGAGTAATGGATAGACTATTGGGAAAGAACATGTCATTCCTACACACATTGGGAGATAAAATGGTGCATTCTTCTTATATTAGTTTTAGTTCATAAACCCAGAAGGTCTAAGGTCATGTTCAAGTAAATGGAAATAAATTACAACTATCAACTGTGCAGATATCATGTAAATGATATTAAGATACAAGACAATGAGAGTCAATTTTAGTGCTTTTCTCTAGCATAATTTTCAACATGTCTAAGAATGTGGGGCATAAAGAGATAATTTTACAGAGAGGAGTGTCCTTGTTTTAAAAGATTTTGGGTTTTCAAGTAATCGTGAAGCATAATGTCTATATAGTCAATTGTAGTATTCTAATGAATCATTGGGTATAAAGTACACAGAGCAGAGATATGGAACAGTTGTAAAATTATCAGTTTTTTGCACATTGGATATGACAGTTGGCTTCATGATGCAGTGTTTGTTTCTGCTGTATCATGTCCTTCCGTCCAGATCCTTGTGGTGGTTTCACAACGGGAAGGTAACTGATGACCTTGCGGGCATCAATGTAGTTCGAGGTTTGGCAAAGACTAGGTGCTACATGTGTTCTCTTTTTAGCACATAGCATTGCCTATTTTGGTATTGCCTTTGGCTGTATACTTTTAAATGTGTTCATTTAGTCGACGAAGAATTTCTTTGTTGGAAGACAAAATGGAAGTTTCGAGAGTTGGCATTTGAATTATTATTATATTTTCCTGTCAATGCATTAATGGAGGAATGTGATGGACTTCTTTGGCACACAGCCATGATATCTACTTTAATAGTTTGATTTATGTAATTACAGAAGTTGATCTGGTTAGCTTACATTTATTGAATTAGCTTCCTACTTTTGTGTCTCTAGTTGAAAAAAATATGAATGAAAAGGAGATGATACAGGAATCAATATCACGTGAGCAGTCCAAAAGTGCTGAGCTAATAAGGGTAATTATTTCATTTTCTGATCTTCATTGATTAATTCTATCTCTGCATAGACACATTTTGTCATACCTCATTTCACGTCTTTGGTTTTGAAAATTCTTAGTGCTTGGTAATTATTAATGAGGTAGAATGATAATTAGTGTTATGTCAAACTGAGTCAATACTGTATTGAAGGCTGAGATAGTGATTTATTTTTGTTTTTTTTATCATTATTTTAAAACATGGATGTCATACAATGGTATCATTGATGATATGTTGTGAATGTTTCGTTTCCAAACCCAAAATATATTAATCTATCTATATTTACCGATCAAAAGAAAAAAAGGCTAGCCTTTTGTATTTCATCTGAAACACTGTAAAACCCATTATTGGAGGATATTGTCATAATTTCTATATTAACATATTTTTATAAAACTCATAAAAGAAAACAAAAAACAGATTTATACGGTTACAATGGCCATTACACAACCATTTTGGCGGTGAAGTGTGTGGGTGTGTGTGGACAGGAGCCCGTTGTCATGGAAGGTGCTCATTATTGCAACCTTGAGGTTGTAGATTCAAGTCATTTTACCAATAAAGAAAAAGTGGGTGCATGTCTGTTGTGTCTCTCTATGTATAAGTGCATGCATGCGCATGTGTGTGTTAGTGTTTTTTAAGAGGTTTTAGAGAGTAGTTTATTAGACAATGATATCATAGAACTGTAACCTGGCCCTTGTGAATAAGCCTTTGTTTGATACAGCGGCTAGAATCAGATGTGAAGGCGCTGACAGAAGCACGTTCTGAAGACAAAATGTACATAGAGATGTTGGAAAAAGAGCTTAGAAATTGCTCGCAAGAAATTGGTAATGAGCTGATCTTCAACATGCATTTCAATCTTTCATATCTACTATTTTAGAAACCGATCCATGTTAAAAGAAACTTCACTTGTAATGATTACCTGTTGCTTATGCTTATGTCTGTCTCTAGCTATTGCCACTTAGTGAAAGAACTGCTTCTGCAGGATACTTGCAGGATGAGCTCAACTTGAGGAATGTAGAGGCGAATTGTGTGGGTGAACACGTACACAGCCTTGAGCTTAAGCTTTCCGAAGTTGGGAAGTTACGCAAGAAAGTAACTGAATTGATGGAGGAGCTCGATAAATCAGGCTCTCAATGCTTGTTTTTGAAGCGGGCTTTAGAGCATAAAGAAACGGAGTTGCAAAACTCAGCTTCGCACATAGAGAAACTTGAGAATGCAATTTCATCTATTGCACTGGAATCTCAATGTGAAATAGAAAGTGTGAAACTTGATTTTATGGATTTGGAGCAGAGATACTTGGAAGCCAAGAAATTAGACGAACAAGCTATTCAAGAGAAAGCTAATATGGAATCATTAATTGAAGAACTTGAAGTTCGGCTTGAGGAGACTGAGCAGATGGTTAGCAATTTGGAGAATGATAACAGAGAATTGCATGAGAAGCTAAGAAGATCAGAGGAAAATGTCAAAATGTTCTATGAAACGGTTGAAGAGCACCTTGACAAGTGGTTTAGAAGCAACAACAAATCAGTATTCTGTACTCCTGGGGTATCTAATCAGCCTTTTCATACTAAGCTGGAGAACAGGTTACCTACATTGGAGCAATTGTGGTACGTTTTTGCAGGTTGTATCAATTACGTTTTATATTGAGTTACATTTTCTGATACTGTAAAAATGTTGTTTGATTGACTTCATTTATTCACTGCGTATCATCATAGAATTACAATCGAGTAATACTTATTTACTCTACGATAACTCTGGGTGTCAGTAGAATTGATGGTGTTCTTGAGTGTTTAGGATAGAATAGATGGAATCCACATTCGGTAGGATACCATTTTCCTGTCATTTCCACCTCAAATCATAGTTGGAGCCCCTATGAAACAAGGATACTCCCTTTCTGGAAAGAGTTGACATATCAAATAATTGTATTTGTATTGGACAAGTGGATACCATAATTTTTTTAGTATGAAAAAGAAAAAACTTGTAGAAATAATTGCCGTGTCAGATACTCCCTTCTTTTTTCATATTTTAGTAGTCTTTTTTTTTTTTTAATGTGAATAGCTGCAAGTTCCTTATTGATTCATCTTCTTCATATAACTAACTACAACATTCAATAAATAAGCAAAATCCTTCTATTAAATCTAATTATATTTGTATGGGTTCCTTGATGGACTTTTAAAGTGTTGCATCAGATGCCTTATATCTGTATTTGATTCCAAATTGAAATGTATCTTTATATTCTAGTCACAATCGCAAGATACAGTTAGAGATATTTGCAACAGATAGCTTAATAGAAGGCATCCAACGTCATGTATTTTTCATTTTCAGGATTGCCTGATGTTAGGTAATCAGATAGTTTTGATAAGAGTGAGAACTTAATGTCTACCATTGACTGAATGAGGATACATATATTGAGTACAATGGATAGATAATCATTATTGATTTAAGAAATCCTGATCGTGGTATCTAGTCTGTTGATCTAATCAAATTCAAGTATCATATCTCATTTGTCTTTAAATATCCCAAACGTATCCTTACCATATAAATCCTCCCCCCTTTAATACTCCAGATGTTCTGAAAGAGAAGCTGGAATTTTAAAACTGGATACATACGAATATGATGGACAGATGCAAATTTGATGGAGGGATGCAAATGTTGTGGGGGTTAGGTTGCAGTTGTGGAATTAGATTTAGGAGGAGAAGCCAGGTTGGCATCAGTTTTATAGGCCTTTGAAAAACGAGTAATCCTACAGGCGCTTGTAATAGGGGTAATGTATTTCTTTTGTTTATGGCCTTTTATCCATGTTGAGCCGTAAAGTTCTATTCTGTTTATTGCAACATCCAAAGTGGGGCCCAAACTTGGTCATGAATAAACATATCTTCCATAGTTCTCCTTGATTTGGTCATGAATAAAAATTATGCATCTCTTAAGAATCACAGTGAATGATCTTTCAGGAATTCCATATTCTTTAAATCCCTACTGACGATGAATGGCATTTTTATAGCTCCCGTGAAGTGTTGGAACCATTCCTTTCGGAACTGGCAGCAGCAAAAACTTGTGATGATGACCTGAAGGAGGAAATGGAGAAGATGTCGAATCACATCTGTGAATCTGAGCTTCTTGTTAAGCAGCTCAAGGTACATCATGATTTAAAATTTTCTCCCTTCATTTTTGTTGATACTTATTCCTACTAAGTGATATCTAAAACATTTATTAAGTATTTGGTAAACTTGGCGAGTTGACTAGACTGTTATAATTAACCACTAAAAATTGGACTAGGCGTAAGATTATACACTCAGAATTGATCTGAGTATTTGATCGAGTTTAGTCAACTTTTGTCTAGAGTCTTGCAAACTTTTGATTTCTAAGTTTCTGGTATTAGGCTCATAGAAGCCTAACCTGCTCTTCTTGAAGCGATAAACGTGTTTTATTAGGAAGAGCTGAGAGAAGAAAAGGCAAAAGCAAAGGAAGAAGCAGAGGACCTAACACAAGAAATGGCTGAACTGAGATACCAGATCACAGACATGCTCGAACAAGAATGCAAGAGAAGATCCTGCATTGAGCAAGCATCTCTGCAGAGAATTGCTGAGTTAGAGGCACAGGTATATATGCATAAATTTTACATCTGGCAAATTCGAATAAGCTTCTTTTCCTTTCAGATGTCTGAACCTTTTGGCTTCATTTTATTCTTTTTATTGTTTGTTTTCAAGGTACGGGAAGAACAGAGAAAATCTTTTATTGCCATCAGGCGTTATCATGAAGCCCAGAAATTAGCTGAATCAAGATCTGCAGAACTCCGTCATTTGAAGAATACCCTAGCGGTATGTTAGCATTTTTTTTATCAGTTTCGTGGTAATATATTTATGAGGTTTTTGTATATGCCCCCCTAAGGTTTGTAGGATTTGTAAATAGGCCCCTGAGATTTTAGTATTTGCAAATAGGCCACTGTATTTTTGTTTTAATACCTTATGTGTCCCCAAAATCAATAGTCTTCCATTTACCATAGGTTCTTAGAAAGAAATGACACTATTGTCCATCTATTTTATCCTTATATGCATAATTCCAAAAGCTTGTACTCAAAATTTTTTTATAAAGCATGTTAGTGGGAGAAAATAACCCTACATAAATTCATTTTTTCTTATCAATAGATGGCTCATTTCATTAAATCTAAATTGATCATGATGACAACCAACACCTGTACTTATAACCGGTTATGATTTACCCAATCCATACATGACCCACCATTGGATTATTTGCTTCATGTGTAGTGGGTGCAAAAGAAATATTGGGGGAACGGGCAAATGTAAAAAAAATATTAATTTTTAGAATTTACGAGTGGGTTGGGGGGGGGGGGTGGATTTTAAACTTTTCTAATATATGGGTGGGGGCTTCAGTCCCTCGGCCCTTGTACCTGGGTCCACCCTTAGTCATGTGCATTAGAGAGTTATTGAGAGAAATCATTGGGGCTTGAGATTAAATAATGATATTTTTGTAAATAATAATATACTCATTTTGTTTAATGGATGTATGGGCAAAGCTGTCATTTATATAAAAATCCAACATAAATCTCATGGTGGCTGCCCATACTTGTTAGGAATATTGATTTTGGGGACATGAAAGGTATTAAAAAGAAAAGACAAAGGCCTATTTATAAATACTAAAACTTCAGGGACCTATTTACAAATCCTACAAACCTTAGGGTGGTATATACAAAAAGCTCTATATTTATTGACCCATCTGATTTTCAACACGGTAAGAATGTCATTTGGTATAAATCTTTTGATGCAAACACTTTTTTTGGATAGGCTTCAACGTGAAAACACCTTCAGACTGTTCTACCATAAAAAAGAATGCCATGAAATGGGCATTATAGCAATGTCGAATACATTTTTAATTTACTTCGACTTGACTTGAATGGTTATATTTGAAGATGATATTTTGTTACTTATGACTAAGATCATAACAATTTATAAATTTAAAGCTTCCAATGATGTTTGGCATTGGGATGAACTCGGTGGCATATGAAATGTCTTTCAATTTTCACTTTCTTTTCTGGGGTCCGACTTAGTCTTATCAATCAGGGATATAAATACTAAAAGCTGGATTATGGGTCCAGTGTGTTTGCGTGATTAAAAAAACATATTCCACATTCTTTCATTCTTTTCCTACTGTTTCTGAGCTGGGCTAAGTAATTAATTACTGTTCCAACAAATCAGTTACAGGGACTATGCCCAAGCGGAAGGCCGCTAATTGCCTCCCAGAAAACTGAAGTGTGTAGTTGTGGAGAATGTAAAATCTCAAACCCACTACGTGGTTGCTTTGATGAGGTGCTGATTGATGCTGAGATTTCCGATGAGGCCTGCGCTGATGCCCAAGTGCATCAACCAGCCATAGAATGGTATTCGGAGGAAATTGATGATACATAGGGAGAAGCTCCAGAAACTCGTTATCAAGTCAATTTGCGTTCCTTACCAAAAAAAAAAGAGTCAATTTGTGTTGTTTGGTAACAACATCCGATTCTTGTCCTATTATTTTCAGTGATTCTTTTCCATGGAATTGGTAGGCTGTACCAAAAACTGTACGTTGATTCGATCTTCAAATTCTATTAGCTGTGCCCGTTTTTTTTGTGAATGATTATGATCAATTCATTTCATGTAAATGTGGGAATCATTTCTTCTTTTCCCTTTTTGTTTTCCCCCTCCCATTTTCTTTCAATTTTATCAAAAGATGATCAATCCCCTTTTCCAGATGGGTTTTGAAAACATGCAGCGCACCATCATACATGTCATAATCAGTAGAGCCGCAGTAAGGGCTGAAAAACCCAATGGTCCATTGGAATCTGTAACCTTTCAAGGGTATTGAGTATGATTGGGGCAGTGGTAATTTGGAATTCTAGTAAAGCATTCCTTTGTGCTGACCAGATTGATGACGACAATGATGCAAGAGACTCCTTTTCAGGCTATATGAAAAAGATCATTGATCTAGTTAGATATTTTATAAAAGATCACCTTGAGGCTCGATAAGATAACCGTTATAAACAGAACAGTAAACATACACCAATTTGACCCTTTCTTCCAACATCTCAATACCTGTAACTCGTTATGGATGAAAAACTAACTTTTTTCGGATAAAGGACTTTTGAAGCATATGAAACCCAAAACTCGGGCTTTGATGGCCATCCATTGATTTCAGTTTCAAAGATTGTGATTTTCCTTTTTTGGATTATCATATTTGGACTAGTTATTTAAAGTTTCTCATAGTTATAACCTTGAATGAAAGCTAAAATCAAAACCACATTCAATTTCAAATCTTTAGAACGCATGTCCTTTATATTTGAACTACCTAGTGATTTGAGATCTCGCGGAAAGGAGTTCTCACAATTATAACCTCCACTGAAAGCGAAAATCAAAACCACATTCAATTTTGAATCTAATAAACTTATATTTTTTTGAGTTTTGATAGAATCAACCGATTTGTTTTTTTTTTTTTTCTTCTTCAAATGGCAATTTACCACCTCAGAATTTGATGCACATTACCTACTTCCGGTAACCTGGTTCCTTTTGCCAACCGTACGAATGGTTGGTTCTTATGTACAATGTACAGTCTAGCCTATCTTAATCAAATTAGGATTAGCATCTTCAGTATATTCTGAATTAGGTAAGATATAAAAAAAGATTCATCCTCCAGTAGCGAAATTCATATGATTTCATCCATTCATGGGTTAGGGCAATGATTCCTACACGACCAAATGACCATTCATTCATCTCCTCCATCTCACTAGGTGGTGAAAGATATCACTTCCGTGTTTCTCTAGCTTGAACTTGTAAATTAAGCTTTTGTGGTGCCAGCAAAAGATCTCATTATTAGGGGGAACTAAGAACTAAAAGATAATCAGCAAGTCTGACAGCAACTGACATCTTTTAAGTTGCAATGTGCTTTAATGAACCAGAGAAGAGCAAGTGCAGCATGTGGAAGTAGTGGTAATAGGTAAGGAGCATTCTCCAGAAGTTTTCCGACTTGTAATTGAGATAGGGAGCATGGACAACTTATTATCATAGCAGATAGTACAAAAAAGGCTACTCTTTCTACACATGGATTGATATAGCTCCAGTTTACCTTCATACAGATACACATTCTTATCTATGGCAGTTGGGCGGGTTTGATATCCCATATATCTTTTGCATATTCGTGAATGGTTCGATCACTACTGAATTTGTAGGAGCCAGCAGTATTCAAGATTGACATTCTTGTCCATCTCTGTCAAACACACATGGGAAACATCAAAAGACAAGTAATAATATATACAAAAGTACACCAATGCATCCATTATATCTGAGAAGCAATCATCTATAGAGTTATTTTGAGCTATACAAAAGTACACCAATGCATCCATTATATCTGAGAAGCAATCATCTATAGAGTTATTTTGAGCTAAAAAGTCCGACTTTTGGGGCCACCTAGCTGCATGCCAATCATTGGGGAGCATGGAAAGGTACTCGTGTGGATTGGGGGTGGGCCAAAATAGTCCCCGTCAGATTAGATCACCTTTACTCTTGATTTCGGTCTCAAAAGTTTGATAAATTTAACTGACTATGTACACTTTCGGTGATTCAAAGCAGTTAATTCAATGTCTGAGTACCAATCCGATTGCACACAGCAGAGGGGGAAGGTGGTTTGGTGAGATTGATCATAGGTGGACCAGATGGGACCCAAGACCCCAAAAAATGGAGCTCTCTCTGCCCAGCTTAAAAGATAGCATGGCAAATTACATCCTATTATGTGCATTCCATGAATGTTGGCAGGCATCCACGTACAAATACTACATATGCAAAAGCATACAGAAGATGAACTAACACTGAATTATGAATGCTCAAGATGTAAATTATAATAATTAGGTGGCAAATTGTATGTACATGTTGTACATGTAAATAGGTATAATAAATTAGATTTGGAAGTGGAAAAGAAAACATGGGCAAAGGTATACTAAAATTACATGCACAACCAAATACCAAGACATTGTGATAGATTATTTAGGCTAAAAAAAAGCCGAAAGGAAGAAAGAAAGGAATTTGATGCAAACATTAACAAAAATAGATAAAAAAGGCATATTATAATAAATTCATGCACGCTATACATTTCATCATCATCAGTCTAACTGAAGCTTCATTCCATATATCTACTTTCAGATTTGAGTTCTACTTCTCCACTTATTCCCTATTTAAGGCCAAATTCTATCACCTTATAATCTGTGACACTTCTCAGAACCTTTGTTCCACATAAAATTAAAATATAAATATAAATAAAAGAAAGAAATAAGAAGAAAAGACAAGAAGAAGAAGAAAACTGAAAACATCATTCGTAGCATTTCATGTCTTTGTCAGCCTTGAAGGCACACCAGCATTCAGAAACTTAAAAACCCAACCCAGAAAGTAATCAAGTAACTAGGGCATGTCTGATTGAATACTCATTCAGATTTGGTCAGACTAGTTTAATTCACCTCATTGCGTTGACTTACCCTAACGCTAGTAAGTCAAAATGAGTTTTAATGCAATGGCATGCACCCATGTATGGATACATGAAAGAACTCCTCATGCACTACAGGTCCCCAAACCATTCCTCAGATAAGTACAGGTTCCTGATGCGTCCGATACCATCCACACAATGTGCATATGTGCTGAACCTTCATTTTGCTGCAAACTACTTTATCTTCAAAAGTAGGCAGCATGAACCCATTTTATAGGTGCTAGCAGGGCCAAAAGAATGCAGGGAAAAGAGAGTAAAAACATCCCCGTCTAATCTTGCATGAGGATTAGAAGCCATCCTAGAAATGCTATTTAGAGGCATTCTCATCCATGGCAGATTGCATCAGATCAATGGACTGGAGCTCCAAATCATGGGCCCCATTTATGCAGATGGATGCATCAACAGTAGATGTGTTCTATCGTAAAAGGGCCAATATAATTTCCCTATAGTACCTTCTGATCAGCATGCTGCATTAATCACGTGAAAATATCATCCTACATGGATAGATGCAATAAGAAGTATGTATGGGAGTGCTTGAGAGAAAATAGTGAATTTTCCTCCTAAATCCAGTTAGTTGAAATCCTATATTAATGGGAGTGCTTGGGAGAAACCATTTGGAATAGGGAAACATTCGCTGAAACCTTCGCTCTTTAGGAAGGATTGGGTCTTAATAATAAAGCCTTTTCACATTCATGAGCATGAGGAAAAGCAAGGATTCCTTTGAGTGTATTCTTTGTGACTGAAGACATAAGGACAATGTTGTCATTGACAGAGGCTATCTTTTGGCATGTTCAAGGGAGCTTACTGGGAAGCTCATGCCCTTGCCAAGGCAGGTGAAAAAAGACTTTAGAAAGTTCTGGGTTCGTTTCATGTTACCCTAAATAAATTACATAGTACGCGTCATGAAGAAAAAAATTGGAAAACATGTAGGACATAACCCATTCACATAAAACACTCTAGTTCCATACTTATTTCTTATTTGTCTCTAAAATTTCACTATAACCCAAAAATTCGTGTGGTTTCATTAATCACTTAATGACCTCATAAAACTAGAAACACAAACAATCAAAAAACAATATTGGCCATAAGGCATGGGTTTACCCCCAAGCCACCCCTGGTGTTTTCCCACCCCAGACTTACCCGATGCAAGTGTGTGGGGGTTTCAGTGTGTGCACCTAGGAGAATAATCCTGTTGGGTTATATACCATGGGGAAACCCTCGTCAGTGAAAAAAATCATTGGCCATTTGGTCATGGTTGTTCCCACCCACAGAGGAATCACCGAATCATAAGATTCACCGAAGCATGTATCAAATCACAAGGTTCATACCTAAATCCTGATGTTCACAAATTAATGTGATTCCTTATATGGATACTAATCTTTTTCCTAAGGACTCAAAATGAATTGTTAGATTTGGGAATCCTAGAATTTTAACAACAATAGGCATGCAGCCTAATGGGCCCCACATGTCTTTCAATCACAGTAAGGATGGACTAAATTGCTTAGTAGACCACTGTCATATGTGTAGAGTTGGCAGTGCAATGGTTGTTGATCACAAAAAGGGTGATCTACAGGGCTCCGTAGATCACTAGTTGTATCTGGACCCAAAAATGATCCTCATGTTGAGAGGAGGGGTTAGGGGTATGGAAAGGTCTATGCATGACTTCGTGTATGCAAACAAAGGGCACCATATAATTAATCTGATCCTAGATTTAACCTCTAGTTTAAAAAAACTAACTGTCATACACTCCAGATCTTCAGTCTTTGCATGATCAATCACAAGGGAAACATAATTTGAATGTCTGTTTCCTATTCATGTGGGAAGGGCTGGGGATTAGTGAGTTTGAAGGGGTAGTATAGTATTCCAATGCGTGTAAATACACAGAGAGTCCACATCAGGTGGAAGGTGATCTGGTGGAGGCAAGTGGGGCCCACATTGGGCAGTGAGTCCTAAGGGGGATGGGGTGATCGAAAGGGGTCGATTTAAATGAAGGGGTGATTCAAATTTCATGCCTGTCCAATCATTCTAAACCCGCTGAAACTAGATACATGTATACATGTCCGTGCTTTTTTGTCGTTTTATTCACATGCATGAAAATGTGCCAGCAGCATAAGGCAACTGACATATTTGTATTATATGTTTTCCTATGCATCCATGTGCCCTATATATTTGGATTTTATGAGTGCATTGACATACAGAGCATATATATTATACACTTGTCTATGTTTATGCATGGGTCCATATGCATATTGAAAGATAACAAGAACATTCATGCATAATCAAAAGGTAGAAGAATTTTAAATAGTTTTGAGCCCAGGTAGGCTATTAGTTAGAACTTAGAAGTCTTTTGTCTTGTAAATAGTATGTTTTGGTCTGTTTTATCCTCATCTGATGTACAGTTCTTTCTTTTGTTAATATAATATCTCCTTATTAGCAGCAGCAGCAGCAGCAGCAACAACAACAACAACAACAATAATAATAATAATAATACAAGAATTAAAAAAAAGGTATATGCATTATTGCATATAGTTTATGGACCCATTATGGTAAAGATTTTTAACTTTTTTAAAAGAATAAAAATCATATAAAAGTGATACAATTTGATTCAACTCCTCCAATGATTTATGATACGATTTTTCATTTTTAGAAGAATATGGATTGCCAATCATTGGGAATGGAAGCCTGATACGTGAATGAGGGTGAAAATTAGCTTGATTGGCAATAAAATGGCGTAGATATTACCCATGAAAAAGGGTGAAAAGGAAAAAACATAAATATAAATCCCATGGTTGATGTTAGTCCATATGAGTGTCAAACTGGACCTGGTGCCAATTCACATGAGGCGGTGGGTGTTAGGAGGGAGATTGGGACATGTTTCGTTAGCTACATAATTCACCAAATCAATTTTGTGCACACACACAAACACCTAAACGATCAAGTAAGTTATGTAGCTCATGATCTTATCATGAGTAATACCCATGTAGGCCCATCTCCCTCCCATCATCGTCTACCCTCTATAAATTGGCACCAGACCCAATTTGACACTCATTTAAACTATATCCACCGTCGGATTTCATGTTTTAAATTTTATCATTTTTCCATCCTCGATCTTTAGGTCATAATATCTATGACATAGGATGGCCAATCAAGCAAATTTTGGCCCGCTCCTTATGCAAGAATAGAGATCTTTTCCCTCATCCACGAAGACTGATATGCACCAAAGTGGGTCCCAACAAGAGCTAGACTTGCAACAAGCAATATGATGGAAATCTACACCTCCGACGGTGAGATCGAGCACTAAGACTCAAAACCCTAAGATCACTTAGGGAAAAATACCCAAAACTCACACACGAGAACTTTTGAATTGTATTAAGAATATAGCATAAGCATTACAATAGGGGACTCCTCTATATATAGAGTAATACCGTTTCTTAAAAACCAAGACATTCTAAAATAAGAAACTACCCAATCTTAATCAAAATAGAATTTAGGAAGCAAATATACTAAGCAACTCTACTAATTTAGGGACTATCTAGGGATCCCAAAATTAGAGATCATGCGGACCCCATCAAACGGGTCCATCAGGGCCTGCGGGTCCTGGTCTTGGAACTCACTGCATCACAATAGCAGTGGAAGAGAGGAGAGGTCCCATTTGTTTATTTCTTCTTCTTTTGAGTGGTTATATATGTTGGTCCCTAGTTGTTGGACGGCCCTGAACACTCCATCAGGTTGTCTAGCACTCCTGTGTAAGAAGTATGTACAAGAGCATCTCTTTCTTTATCTCTCTCTCTCTCTCTCTTCTCTCTATCGCTTTCATATATATATGGGAAATGCTTATATGAGAGTAACTCTCACACTACTCTATGAGAGTAAGGGGGGGACCCATTGGATCCATATCCAATGGCAACAGCCTAAATATGAGGGTCCCCCCCTTTACTCACATAGTAGTGTGAGAGTTAACTCTCATAGGAGCATTTCCATAAATATATATATATATGAAAATTATCTTACGTGCTCCGTGCTCATGCACACCCCTAGTGGGGCCCACCTTCTAGTCCATCCAAGTGGACCAACAACACCCCCCCCCCCAAAACCCGGGATCTGGATAGATCCAAAGGGACTCGACTGTTGGATTGATTGCACACCCATCCAAATGGGCTGAACTCGTGGGCCCCAGATGATAAGATTAGGATGATCAAATGGAGCTGATTTTTTGTACATAGGAGGGGCCCAAGCAGATCTTTAAATCCCCCCAGGCCCTATCTTGAGGTGGTCCAGCATGTGGGCTCCACAGTGCAGCGTGCATAGGACAACGACCCAATATATATAAAAAGAGAATTCTGCTAAGAGGCACCTCTCACAGATTTGCGTGAGGGACACCCCATGACAAATTCAGCCCCCCACCCCGCGCGCGCTCAAAGCTCAAATTAGTGCCAAATTACAATGAGTGCTAATTCATGGGGGCCTAGCGAGTGTGACGGGGTTGGATTTGTCATGGGGTGTCCCACGCAGTGGTAAAAGGGTCACCTCTCATGCAAATCCTTAGCCCTTGTGTGAGAGGTACCTCTTAAATAAAATATACCCCTTGTGTGATCTCTCGGGTGTGATAGCCCACGGTTTCATGGGCGAGAGCCTAGTGGGGCCCACTTGGGAGGAGGGTTTGGGGTGGGGGAGGGTATTAAAAGGCTCTATCTGGATAGAGGTCTAACCGAATCTTATATCCTTTGGTAAAAGGAAAAAAAGAAAAAGAAAAACAAGAAAAAAAAATTGGGTGTCAAATCCAACTGTTCTCAAAATTTTATCGAGGAGAGGGGTATGATTAAAGGCGAACCTCACTGGGCTCTTGCACATGGCCCAAGTGATTATTCGCATGTATGTATGTGTATGCATGCATGCATATAAGTATAATATAGGCATACACAAGTACCTAGCAACAAAAAATATGCACATGTAACATGCATATCACTTACCTTTTGGTCTTGGTATGCCTCATCAACCTTCTCCTGGCATTCAATGTAACTGGGGAAGTCCTTGCCAACGAGGAAGTAATCTGCACGACCGTATCCTTCATTTCCTTCCAAGGATCCCATCAATACATCATAATTGTAGCTTCCAAAGGCACCACTTCGAACAAATTTTTTAACCTCTTCAAATCTTGGATCTGGTACGAACTGCATATAAAGAGCGAAAAGGAAAAAAGAAAATCAGATAGATGGGAATGACATATTAGTAGAACGAAAATTCTCTCCTTTTTTGGTCCATCTGTACCTTGCCCTCTGCTCTTTCTTTCCTCAGGCCTGCAATCTCAGGAGCTCGAGCACCAAATAAGAAGAAGTTCTCTTCTCCAACCTCTTCCCTTATTTCAACATTGGCCCCATCCAAGGTCCCAATAAGAACACAACCATTCATTGAAAATTTCATGTTGCTGGTTCCACTGGCCTCCATCCCAGCAGTACTGAGAGAGAGAGAGAGAGAGAGAGAGAGAGAGAGAGAGAGAGAGAGAGAGAGAGAGAGAGAGAGAGAGAGAGAGAGAGAGAGAGAGAGAGAGAGAGTCATTAGCTAGAACAAGTGTTTTCAAAACATACTCAAATTGTACCATTCTGTACTGATCTGTATCCAAGGAATGTTCTCATCATAGCATCAAATTGTACACTTTTGTAGTGATATGTAATCAAGGACTCACAGCACAAAGAACTACAAAGGCTAATAGACCATGAACTGACCACATAAACTAAATTTCAACTTGGGACGGAGAAGCTCGAACACCATCTAATTTAAAACTCAGTTGAATGCTACAAAAAAGCTATTAAGTTACAGAGTTTTGTGCACATCATTTTTTAGTTTCTTTAGTACTTGGGCTCGGTTGAGTTATTTGGAATTTTATGAGTTGCCTAAGTCCAGATCAAATTAAGACAATAAGGTTCTTGAAGTATTTGGTTGAAATTCTAATGCAGAACCAGGCCAGGCCCAGATCTAGATCCAGACAACCAGCCCAGGTTCAATCTGCTTATGAGTCCAGCCCAATCAGCCCAGGGCCATGGTGATGATATAAAGCCACCCTGTTAAACCATTGCTTGACCAAGGATGAGACAACCTCACCTCTTTCTAATCCTAACCGAGAGGATTCTTGGAATGAATGCATTTCATTATATATGCATGTAAGCCTATGGCCACTACAGCTTTTCAGAGTAGAATAAGATATTTCCTTTTCAGTTTTTCCTATTATTATTACTATTATTATTATTTACTTGGGTTTGTTTTTGTGTGTGTGTGTGGTGGGTTGGGGTCAATTTGTATGATCAATGTGGACCCAATCTGAATCTACTTATCAACAAGGCTCACAAGATTTCGGCTGCTGGTTTGTCTACATCACAGTCAAATCCAATACGACCTAGTCACCAGAGATATCATTCATATTACAATATGCTACAAAGTGCATCCTGTTTTGGGGGGGGGGGGGGGGGGGGGGGGTGCTGCTGAATCAGTCGTTGATAGTGCTGGAATTTATTAGTGATAACTAAATTTAAATTAAATACATTTGGATTGCGTCAAATTGAACCAAGTCAAGCACAACTTAGGTCTGCTCCAAGCCAAACCCAATTTACATCAGATTTGGCTCAATCCTTTTATTTGCATCACATTTATTCTGGCAGAAATGACAAAGCAATTGCAAAGGTAACCTTATGCTTATATTCAGGAACAAAATTTCCCTTCTGGCCACTAATCTAAAAACCCTCCATTCAGTTAACAATTGTCGAAAGAAATTTCAGCAAGTTTCAACTGGACTAATTCAAAGACTACATTTGAAATAAGAAACCTTGCATATTATAAGAAAATCATATGATGAAGGGAAAATTGAAAGCAAACCAACACCATTTGATAACCACTCTCCACACACCTGATATGTTGAGATAATTCACTTGCAGGAATAAGTTGTTCTGCAACACTCACATTGTAGTCAGGAACAAAAACAACCTGAAAAAAGAGTTACTGTTAAGAGAATCTTATTATCAATAAAATCCAAATTTGATCTTTCAACAGTCTAAAAACCTATGTATGTAACAAGGGTATCATACATTGGGGATTTTCAGTGTTTAAACGCAGTGACATGGATCAAGAACATTTGTAAACAGCGCACAAGGTCCAAGGTCTTTTTTTAATACTTTCCCTATTTTACCTTATTTTTATATGATACATCCATCTTAGCGACTTAGCCTAGTGTTATTATGTTTGTTTACACTTGTCACTATAATGGACTTCTTATTGTCTACAAGATAACTCTTGTATGTCAATGTTTGTGTTGGTTGACATGGTACTGAAAAAAAAAAGGAAAACAAAAATCCCACCATGTAAATTTAACTCATTTTCAACAAATAAATCCACCTTTTTTCTCAAAATTCAGTGCCAAGTGTGTCAATGAATTAGCAATGCAAAACTTGAGAACGGAACTTAAAGCTCTGCAGAAAAAGCATGTATTTGATCAGATACTCTTAGTTGACTCAGACTTCACCGTTACTAAGTCCAACTTGAGTCATCATCATCAAAGCCTTATCCCAACTATGTTGAGGTCGGCCACATGAATTTTGTTTCTCTATTCCAATCTATCCTGAGCCAAATCCTTAGATAAGTTGCACTTCTTCAAATATATTTTTACTACCTCCATCCATGACCTCTTCGGCCTACACCTTCCCCTTGGTGGGCCATCAACCTGCATAGCCAAACTTTTCCTTATCGGCGTCGTTGCTGGCTAGCTTGTGTTGGACATGCCCAAACCATCTCAAATGGGTTTCCCTAATTTTATCCCCTATTGATGCTACTCCTAAATGCTCTCGAAATCACTCATTTCTAATTTTATCCTTCCTAGTTTACCGAGTCCAAGTTGAGTATCAAGGTTTTTATATCTTGGAAGCTGAATGACAACTCAATATCAGAATTCTGCTTCAAGGATATTTGCATTTGGGGGAATGATGCAGCTAGTGAAGAGAATTATTTGTTGGAGACAAGTTTCAAAAACTTTGTCAGTCCTTATAGTCTGCCATAAAGAATTAAGGATAAACCGTCTTGAAAAAGGCAAGGCCTATAAGCTGCTTTCAAACAAAAAGAAATTAGAAAATGCCTTGAATGCTAAGAGGATACATTTATCAGACACATTAATACAGTGACACGTAAATGAATGAAAGATTCCTTAAATAGTATCAACTTACAATGTAGAAAGTACTTATACACAAACACAATAATGCCTGATTCTTTCATGGAGGAGTTTTGCTCAAGGTATTGAAACTTAATCTTGAGTGGTGACTTGGTCACCCTCAAGTCGAGTTGGACCGACTCACACCCTAAAGACGCAAAAAAAAAAGTGAAATAAATGAAGAAAAAGCTTAAGAAAGGAAAATGATCTATGAATTTAAGCCATGTGTGTTTTAGTTATTCAGAGTGTTTTAGTTATTCAGAATGAATTTAAGTAATAATTGGTGGTCACATTTGGATTTCATTCAGTTAGATGACCATTACGTCCGATCTTGAAATTCTTGGATTGGATCCTTTTTCTTTTTTTCTTTTTTTTTTTTTTTGATTGGTAACATGACTCAAACCCACAACATCAAGGTTGCCACAGTGAACACCTTCTAACGTGCCACAGGTTGTTGTTGAATGCTTGGATCTTCTAGAAAATGTGGGTCTTTTTCTCCTCCAAAATTATTGCCAAAAAACCCCAGAAGCCTCCAACATCATCTTACAACAATAAAACACAGAAAATAACAGCTCTATTCCTTCCTAGATAGACCCGGTCAGACTCGACTTGGGGGGTGACTTGACTCGGTAGGTGCCGAATCGGAGTCGAACTGTTTTTTAAAACCATGGTTTTGTAGGTATGTTTAAGGCTGTCCAATATGGCAATAGCGATAAAGGAAATCTACAAAAGTTCACTGAAAACATTTAGCAGTCAAAAGCCATATACCTTCAATAGGTCTCCAATGTCAGGATCACGATTTATTGTAGCTCCTACATCTGTGATAAACTTCACTATCCTCTTTGCCTGCACATATGTTGCAAACGCTTTCCCTCCAAATATGCATACTCGAGGGACAAACTTTGTTTTCCTCTCCTTTGCAGTCATTTCTTTCATCTTTTTATAGCGATAAACAATTCCAAGGATATTCAACAGCTGGCGCTTGTACTCATGGATGCGCTTCACCTAACAATTTAATGGCAAAGATCCGTCACAGGAAATTAAAGCTTTTACAGATTAATAAGAACCAAATGAACCATTAACTATCATAGGTTGGCAACAACCTGTACATCGAACAGTGCATCAGGACTGACAGTATAGCCTGTTTTTTCCTTGATCAATGACACAACCTTCACCTTGTTGCTTTTTTTGGCTGCCTTCCACTCAGTCTGGAGTTCTTCGTTATCAGCAAACTGTTAGCAATGAACACTCATTATTAGGGTATTAAAATAATTACCATAAGCAAATAGGACAAAATCTAAAAAAAGAAGCATTCTTGTACTATTCATCCCATCATTCGAATTTCTTTGCTTTTGATGCCTCTTTCCTTCCTACAGGTCCTTTGCTCTTGCTCTTTCTTCTAAAAAGCCCAAACCTCTAGGGGAGGCCCTTTATCCTGAATAGAGAAGGGGCTATGGTTTGAAGAAATGGAGGCACTCACAAAGAATGGGACCTGGCAACTTGTTCCATTGTTTGCAGGAAAAGACCCTATTTATCACAGGGGATGATGCCAATGGCTGTATACTCTCAAATAGTAGCCATATGGATTGACTTAAAGGTATAAACCCATCTCGTTACAAAGGGATTGATCTGTCAATTTTACAAGCAACCAGGGGCATTCAAATATTTGTTAAAAAACAGTGAAAATATCTAGATTCATAAGAGATCATGGGGAAAAGGGATAAATATATCGAAAGTGATGGAAGATGGAAAAAAGGAGCTATTGATGCAAGTGAAATAACATGACATAAGTGATTAGAAAGGGAAGATGAACAATCGAAGCATTGCATGGCAATAAAGGTAGGCAAATACTGGGAAAAGCATTTGCCAGATTCATGTGCAAGGCAAGAAGACAAAGGACAAGATGATGGATGAGCGGAATTGATGCAAAGAGTACCGAAGACATCAAATGGGCATAAAGTAAGGGAAAAAGGAGAAGAAACTAAAGAATTTTAACAAGGCCACAGCTATGTTGAAGATGATGAGGAAAACCAAGTACAGTGTGAATGGTCTTGATAATAAACAAGTTTTGGTTGTCTGGTAAAAGCAAAGAATCACAATATAAAAAATGGTGGAAAAGTGAACTGCAGGAGGAAAGAGGAGAGAGTGTTTATGAGAGCTTGAGTGGCGACTAAGGTCAATCAGTGATCTCTACTAGAGATTGTTTAGAAATGATAATGATGGAATTAGCTGAGCATACCTTCAGAAAAAAGTGGAGTTGATCTGTCAAAGGAGATGAATATAGAGTAGTTGTGGAGTCACGGAAGAAGGGCCTCACTGTGCAGACTTTACTTGATGCTTCAGCTAATTTTGGTAATTAAGAAAAAAAAAACCTACTACTATGGTGCGGTTGACACTTTCTAATCATTTAGCAACGACAGTTTGCTTGTTTCAAGAATCGAAAGAATGTGACGATCACAGGATAAAAACCAGTCAGTGATAAATTACCTTTCTAAGTTCTGCTAATCTCTCGGCATCCAGCACCCAGTCCTCGGTACCAACCCACTTTGTTATGATTTTACTTAGATCAGGGTTGCAAAACCGAATCCATCGTCTGGGAGTCACCCCATTCGTTTTATTTTGAAACTTCTCAGGCCACAACTGCCAAGGATAAGAAACTAATGAGCAGAATATAAGCAACATGTCTCACAAAGCCCCTGGCATGAGGACTAGGAATTAGCAAAGTAGTTCATAGTTACAATAAACATGGATGTGTATGCAATTGCTTGGCAAAATACAAGTGAAATCATTTGTCCAGTAACACATCAACTTTATGGAATACCTGGTAGTAGCTGTTGAAAACTTCCTCTTTTACGATATCACTGTGAATCTCAGCAACCCCATTTACTGTATGGCCACCAACAACACAGAGATTAGCCATGCGAACCCATTTTGGCAATTGGGGATCTAGCACTGACAACAGTATAACCTCATCATCCAACTCCTCTTCTTCAGGTTCAACATCCTCTTCCTCGGGTTGAACATCCTCTTCTCCAGATTCTACTTCTTCGGATTCAGCTTCCTTTGCTTTCGGTTTAAGTTCCTCTTTTTCGGGTTCAGCGACTTTCTCCTCAGGCTCAATTAGTTCATCCATATCAGTCAGGGAGGTTTCTTTTGGTTTTACCAGTAACTGTACAACAGAAGGAGGTAGCTCAAGATTTTCTAAGATTCTCAATTCTTTCAGTTTCTCCACCAGCATTTTAAGGTCCTCTGTGCCATACTCTGAAATGACGTTGTGAATCAGCTGGTTTGGTTCAAGTACAAACAGCCAATATTAGACCGAGTTTAAAGTTCAACTTCAATCTCCACAAACTCAACAATGATGTAAATGATGCATACATGTCTGTGTAGACAGTGAGTTATGAGCCATCTTTGTGAGATGACATGAATAGGCAAACTCTAATTCATCAGCCTTTACAATAACAGGCAGGTGAAGTTTCAGCACATCCCAACCATCCTTGGATGGGGAAAGTTTTTCAGACCAAGCTCACATGATTCCCTTCGTATCCCAATTCCTGCCCACCTAGGTGAGCGATCTAGTGTCTTTGCAGCCATCTCATAAATGGGTGTCATCTCACTGTACATACATATAAGTAATGTAGTATGTATGTATCTATGTTGGAGTTTTGAACATAATCCAAACAATACCTCCTCGTCAATCATTTCAATGATATCAACATGTCGAGGAAGAAGCTTCTGCATGAGCTCAAAACTCCATTTTTCCAGTGCCTCCGGGAGAACAGTGTGATTTGTATATGCTACAGTTCTGGCAAACAGGTCATAGAAGGATAAGAAATTACAGCAACTATTCCAAAATCATGTGATGAATTTATTAGCACATGATACTTTTACCATAATATTACAATGCAATATGTTACAGTTAAAGATAACAAAGATGATGTCCATCCCAAATTTGGGATGAAATTGATTAGAACTTTTTTCTATGAAGCCTGAAGCTCTGATGCGAATCCTGATGCAGGCTGAAGGTGTGAATATTGTTGACTTAAGCTCTGAATTTTTTTCATCTTGACTCATTCAAAAAATGGTTTTTGTTTTATCTATTTCTATACTTGATACATTGCATCACAAGTGTGGTAACAATATTGTTTTTTTCCCATACTCCAAATGTAGAACTCAAATTCAAAGGGTGTCTCTTAAGTTTTTCAAACATAAATGGGCAGAAACATAGTCTAGCTGTTTCTTATGTGAAGTAATCCATGAATCCATGTTGGAATGTGCCAATGCATCTTAGGTTTCAAAAAATCTGAGTAAGAAAAGGTAATGGATATAACCTCGGATATCTTGACGCTAGAGGAAGTTCTACTATTTAAAGGTCCTCCAAGAATGTGTTCTTTCCTCACAAACTGATTTACAACCTATATAATTAGCCATTGTGAAGTTCATATTGTTATTCAAGGTCCCAAATTTTAAATTTCATTCCAAACAAAACATCCCAGATTTCTCTTTCACATGCACCGCAGAATCTTTCAACCAAAGTTGAAGTTCCACCTTTACTTTGCTCAAATTTATCTTTCTTTAATATAACCAACTTGTAAACATCTGTTCTCTTTTGGGCTTCTCAGGTCATTCCACATGAAGAGGCAGAATTTGCAATCATAACACCCTCTTTACCATAGGAAGTGCCTTTATTTTTCTTTGCTTCTTTCAACCTTAGGCTACTTTGGAAGGATTTTATTAGTCCGAGGAACGGAGATTTCAAATATGTAAAAAAGGAAAAGAATAGTTTTATGAAGTAAATTAGAGCCTAGGGATTTTGGCTATGACCAAGTCGGATCATCCAAGTTTCACTCACATGCCACATAATGATTTACTTGCAGTAGAATGCAACTTAGTTGACTTGGGTTCGATACTGACCAAGTGAACATCAAAACTGAGTTGAACTTTATTGGAAAATTTTGAAGGTGCTCACTTGGATGAAGAGAAAACAATGAAAAAGAAAAGCAATGGGGGAAACTTTAATGTTTTTGTTAAAGTGTATAAAAATTCAACCATTTCCTGTAGACACAGGCATTCACAAAATTCTCGATAATCAAGAAATACTTGTTTTATTTTCACAGATATGCCAAAAATTGGAAAGATCGATGAGTGAAATAATCCAAAGTCATAAAACTTTTGTTTCTGTTCAATTGTATGCACATATACCAACAGCCTATAAATCTAAAAGCAGAAAACCTTGATTCATCCCAAAAAAAAAACAAATCCCTTCTTATTTATAAATTAAAATCCTCATGGCCTGATTAATATGCATTCTTTTATCACTTACATTCAGAGAAAACATTTCCAGGTACTCAAGTAAGATAAGTAAAGGTTAGAGACTTAGAGCAAAACAATATAAGTGCATCTGATATATGTTTTCATCAAAGTTTCAACATTAAACTGTGGTGAAACTACCTTTGGGTAATGCTCCAAGCTTCCTTCCAGCTCAAACCCTTCACGTCGATCAATATTCTCATCAGCTCTGGAATGCATAGTGTTGGGTGGGTGTCATTCATTTGCACAGCAACCTTACTAGGAAAATCTTCCCAATTAATGGACTTTCCAGATCTCCTCTCAAAACGTGCAATGATATCTTGAAGAGAAGCTGAGCATAGTGTATATTGTTGTTTCAGACGAAGAGTTTTTCCTTCCATCGACTCATCTCCAGGGTACAGTACATAGCAAATCTGACATGAGAAGCAAATATTTCAAATAAAAAATTTAGTTGGAATTCACATAAAAATTACTGAAACTCATTTGTCTTAAACAATTTCACCATAGCCTTGGACCCTTGGTGGGAATATTTCATCACCACAGACTTTTGTCTTAAACAGTTGTTTTTGGAAGTTAGGAGAAAGCGACAGCTGTTTCGCCATTTTATTCGGCAATACGACACTTTGTGCTATTAAGGTCATCAATGGATTCCAACGTCAAATTACCTGAAGGACCCAACCTGAAGATTTCAGATATGAACCCATTTTGTGGGCACAACTGATAATCAGGTCTAGATAACAATTTGAGCCCAACTGTTAATCAGGTTAAGGTCCATTTGGGACTTATACCCAGTGGAGATTACATAAATTCATATTATAACTATAAGAAATTTAAGAATTATTGTATTGTATTTACATGAATGTACAATATAAACATTTATATGCTATATATCTGATGTATATAATTCAACCCTGTTTCCCAAAGTCCCATTCCTAACACTGATACAGGCAGGCATCTGTTTCAGTCAGCAAGGTTTTCATTTTCCACCTTACTTGGTCGAGCATTCAAAATGGTCGGTTGAATCTGTACACTTTGCAAGCTCCTAAAAGGATGAAGTGGTATTTTCTAAATGAGTTGATAGACCTCAGGCACCATGGTTGTTCTCCCTTATCCAATGGCCAAGCAGTCCTATCCAGTACAAATAAGGTGCGGAATCTGAAATTTTCACTTTCAGATTTGGATACATGGTTACTCACCACAGACGACCCTAAACAGTAGTCGAACCAGGAAATTTTCCTCGGGGAAGCATTATGTAAAACAAGATATTCTTGGGGGCCATAAGTATAAAAGCATGATTTTTTTTTTTTTTTTACTTTTTGGTGTTTGCGCGAGGAAGGAGTGAAGAAAAGGAAAGATAGGGGGGTTCCAGAATGTAGGAAAATGCTAGATTCTATCATTATTATTATTCTGTCACACTCTAACGTAATTTATCAGTTCCCAAAGTCATATAGGTGTTGGATATAAAACCTATACCCTCAAAACGGATCGAAAGACTGCTTTTTTCCAAAACCCATAAGAATGGTGGATCACGACTGCCAATCATGGATACGGCCATGACACTGAATGTAACTGTCGCAAAAGAAGGGGAATTGTGGTACAACTCTTCACACGTATCTTTGATAATGTATGCTGATTTTCAGTCTAAAGTAATGGGTCTATTAGGTCAATCCACAATAAAATGTTTACAATCGGAATATTTAAAGGTTCAAGCAATCAGGTAAACTTAATGGAAATCAAATAAAAGAAAAGGATTTATACCAACTTGGGTTCCCCCTTCTATTCCCTCAGTGAAAAATAAGGTGGGCTGATTTTAAAGTAAAAAATATGATGCAATCGCATGATGATGCATGATTCTAAGGTGTTATAAAATTAGGACACATGACTTACGTATTGTCTAGTCTCTTAGTCTCTGAGCAGGTGAGAGTCACTAGTAGTTACTCATTCTCTTCTTCAAGAAATCTAAATTAAAAACTTAAAAAGATGATTTTCTTTTTTTGAACGGTAACTACTTTATTAAAATAAGCCAATGAGTACAAGAGAGATATCCTGTCAAGCCACAAAACCAAACAAATCTCCAAAGAGGAACCGACAACAAAACAAAGCAAAAACAAACTCCCTAATCTATCACCAAATTCTGATGAGAAACTCCTTTAGCTAGATGATCAGCCATCGAGTTCGCACTAATTATAACATGGTGAAACAAAACCTAAAATAATGAGATAAATCCACCACACATACCATGTGCCAAGGAGCCCTACAGCTATGGACAGCCCATCTTAAACGATGATATGAACATAAAAACCGAGACTGATTGCCCCAAGATGATTTGATTAAAAGCAATAAAAGAAAGTGGTAAATAAAATGAATAAATAAATCATGAAATCAAATCTAAGCTAATGGACAGAATCACAGAATTCACACAGATCAATCAATTATATCATGATTCTTATTTCAAAACCAACTTTTTCCATAAACATTCAAGTGCAATAAAATATTTTGCATAAGGTTATAGGAAAAAGAAGGATATGATTTTTTTGGGTTTTGAGGTTTTTATGAACTTTTTTTTTTGTGGTGGTTTGGTTGGGGGGTGTGTGGAAGGTGGTGCAGTGGTTTGAAAGTTAAAATCCCATTTCATGTTATTGGTGCATGTGAATACTGAATAGGACCATCCATTGTAAGTTGTGACCAATCACTGGAGAACATTATAAACCATGATAGATGTGGAGATGATGAGATCGACATAGATTATGACTACATTAGATTTGGTTATATTAGGCTAGTGTATTATCTGATTAGGTTCATAAATACTTTTTTAGATAACAATAGGTTTTCTATATATTATGTGATTATGTTTCCCATTTCTAGTCATTGTCTTATAAATAGCCATTAGCCATTCTCAATAAAACGACCACAAAGAAGAGGCAAGATGTAGTCCATGATTTTCTACAGAGAAGGAAACATTGAATAGAATATTTGATAAGCATAACAGCATCCAGACCTTTTCAGCAGTTGCTTGGGGCTCGTATCCTTTGGCATGATCTCCATTATTGAAAGCTTGCAAATCAAAATCTTGCGCTGGAGCTTTTGTTGACCAAAGGCGCAGGTTGATTGTAGTTTTAGTTTTATATCCAGGTATTGGAACATCATATGCAACAGCCTTTATATTTTCTCCACCAATCCAATGCTTCTTTCCATCTGATCCTGTGACAACCTTTCCATAGAATTTAACAGGATATGCGACATCATTTCTAACAATCTCCCACGGATTCCCCATCTGCAAGAATATTATCAGTCAATGAGAACCATGATATTGTTTACAGTAGCAGCACCGAAATTCCCAGTAAAAATAGACACAAACCTTCATGCTGTACCATGTTGAGTTAAAAAGCGAATATAAACAAATCATACCTCAAGCCAACTCTCAGCAACTTCCCCCTGACCATCTTTTGTGATAGTCTGCTGAAATAAGCCATACTTGTATCTAAGTCCATAACCCCACGCGGGGTAATTCAGTGTTGCAAGAGAATCCAAAAAGCAAGAAGCCAGCCTTCCTAGTCCTCCATTTCCCAGTGCAGCATCTGGTTCCTATTTATGGATTACTCAACAAGTTTAGATATTTCAAATTATGTGACTGTTGTCAAGTATGATATATATAACCAGAAGTGCGGAAAAACCAGCGTTACATCACAGATCATTGTGTTTCTACTTTTAACACCAATCTTTGGCAGTTTATGTTAAATCGACAATAGTAGCAGCTCATGCAGGTTGATGTGATCCCCACCGTAATCAGTCTTTCTCATTGTTAAACAATTATTTAAGGAAAATAATGTACCACATCTGACCTGCCTAGCTACATTCTCTAGTGTATGTCCAAGCTTGATCAAGGCATCTGCGTAAGCACCCGTCAGCTCTAAATTACCAATTGCATTGAGCAAAGCCCTACCCTGCAATTCTCAAACAAATGAGGTGTTAGATATTAACCATGGCAGCATAAGTTTCATCTTTTTTTCAAGTCCTCAATTACAGTACAGTTGAAATAGAAATGACCTGTAGAAATTCCATGGACAAATAGTACGCTTGTTTCACATTAATCTTTTCATAGTAATCATACGTCGCATTCCAATTTATGATAAGAGAATCGCGAACACTTTCTGCAGTTGCAAAATAAGCCTTGGGGAGCTCAAAATGCTCGGGAGAGAACGATGGTGTGAATTCCGCATGGTATTTGATACTGGATGCAATGGATGCAGAATCCGGTTTGAAGGAATCCAGAGAATGTGAAACGCCTAAAATCACAGTTATAACAATTGGCATGAATATAACAAGCTAAAAGGTAATCATTCTTCTTAACAGCAACAAATTGAAAGCTTCATTCTTCACTAAACACCAACACTACCTCAAAACAACCCGAACTTTTCTCGAAAAACACAGATCCAAACAACCGGCAAACATCAAAGCCAAATTCGAAAAAAAAAAAACCCTAGTTATGCATCAAATCACGAAAATGGAGCACAGATCAGAGCACGATCCGATACTGAAGTAGTAATTTCGAGAAGAAACGGATCAATGATGGATTACCTTCGTTGGAGACGGTCTCCTTGAGCTTCTGATCGCTGAAAACGTTTCGAACAGACAGAGATCTGCATCTGGAGCGACGAGAATCGACGGTCCTGATCAAGAGCAGCTTGAGATTGGTGGCTCTGGAGTTGAAATCGACGAGTCTGGAGATTGAATTGTAGTGAGAAAAGAGGTTCGAAGATCGAGTGGAAGAAATTGAAGAGAGAGGAGGAGGAGCAGATGCCATTTCAAAACCCTAATCAAATCTCAGAATCTGAAGGAGAGAGAGAGATGAAATGAGACTTTCGAGAGTGGTCTTATCTTCAGGGAAGTCTGGTGTTGGGAGTGATCACATGATCACGTTCAAATCGAGCAGGAATATCGAGAGGGTGGGATGGGATTTATAGAGGATCCGACACTCCGAAGTATTTGAACTGGAGATCGGTTTGTGTGCCGCGGGAGCGCGTGAATCGTAGCACTCGCACATTTAATAATTGAAAGGGGAACGTGCGTCGCACGAGCCTTGATCCGAGGAAATGGATCTGGTGTCTGACCATTTTGACCGGTTTTATAATCCCCCTAATTTCGGCTAGGGCTACTAATGGGAGTGTATAAGTAAGTAATATAAAGGGAATTTTACGAAAAATTAAACTTAAATTTTAATTAAATGATTTTATGAAAAAAAAATTATAAGATGATAAAATAACTGTTCGTATATTTTTTTTTATGAAATCACCCATGTTGATAATATCATCAATCTTTTTCAAACGGTAAGATTTTTATTTTGATAGAGTAGTTAAAATTGAAAAAATAAAAGTGAGTTTTAAAAATAAAAATCAAATTATTTATCTTATAATGAAAATTGAAGAGAAATGGAAGATGAAAAATAAATACTGAAGTCTGAACCATGGTCCAATATTTCTTTTTATCTCGTGTAAGAAAAAAATGTTCTCTCCTGACAGAATGGAAAATGTGGAAAATGCTAACTTGGAAGATGGAAAATACACCTTTAAACATCACTTCTAGTTTTTATTTTATTGTTTTTCATAGTGGCCCCAAGTATATTTTCTGGACTGTGTTTGGGCACAGGGCACTACATATTCAAGATTTTGAATTCAAGTGGGTGTCCTTTGGAATGTAGCCCAATTCACATATGGGTCATTTATATGATAAATTTACATGAAAGTGTAGGCACAAGGACCATGCAGTTGGATAAATTTAGAGCCGTTCAGAAGCTGTGGGTCCCACCTAATGAAATAAATTATATAAACGACTGATAGTTGCAGCTATTGATCCTTTCAGTAGCAGTGCCCAGAAAAGTAAGTGCTTTCATGTGGATAAATTTAGAACCGTTCA
Organism: Litsea cubeba; assembly: GCA_012931725.1. Lineage (NCBI taxonomy): Eukaryota > Viridiplantae > Streptophyta > Magnoliopsida > Laurales > Lauraceae > Litsea > Litsea cubeba. The sequence goes on along the minus strand of CM022945.1, from coordinate 35,367,100 downwards.
CGAGCCGTGGGTCCCACATAATGACATATGATAAAATAAAAGATAGATAGTTTGCACGTATAGATATTTGGGATTTTTATCATATGATAAAAGACCATCAATTCTTTAAAATGGTGCTGACTAAAACCATGTTTTAAATGTGGGTACTATACATGTAATCTCAATTTTTCTTTCCAATTCTACCAATTTTATGCGATATTGCACAATCTATGCCGCACAAATTGTTCGATCTCCCTCTTATATTTTCCTCGTTCCCATCTCCTAAAGCACAATCTTTTTCTTCATGCGACCTTTCCGTTTCAACTACTTTCTCGATCATTAAAAAATATTTCCAGAAAGTGTAGTCTTTCATTCTCTTCACCTAAACTTAATTTAATGAGAAGCGGTTCTCAAAAAGGGTACAACGACCACAAAATTTGACAATGTATTGATATTGTGGATCCATCCCTTGTCCTCAGGATAAAGTCATCACAACAGGACAATGACCAAATGAAAAATAAAAAGAAAGAATAGTTGTGGAGAAACCTTGAGATACTTTTGGATAAATAGAAAAGCCATGGAGAAACCTTATTGAAAACTTTTTTTAACGATAGAGAAATTAAAGTAGTAAAAAAACGAAGAAAGTCGCAGGAAGAAATTGAGGTTTAGTGCTTTTAAGAGATGGGAAAGAGGAAAATATAAGAAGAACAAAATGGGTAGAATTGAAAAAATAATTTGGGGTCCCATGCATAGTACCATATTTGGAATATAGTTTTGGTCAACACCGTTTGACGGAATTCATGGTCTTCTTTTATGAAATCACCCATGTTGATAATATCGTCAATCTTTATTAAACCGAAAATTTTTTTATTACAATAAAGTAGTTAAAATTGAAGAAATAAAAGTGATCTTTAAAAATAAAAATCAAAATATTTATCTTGTAATGAAAATTGAAGGGAAAGAAGAGATGAAAAATACATACCGAACCGTGGTCCAATACTTCCTTTTATCTCGTATAAGAAATAAATGCTGTCTCCTGATAGGATGGAAAATGTGGAAGATGTTAACTTGGAAGATGGAAAATACACCTTCAAACGTCACTTCTAGTTTTTGTTTTATTATTTTTCATAGTGGCCCCAAGTATATACTCTTGACTGTGTTTGGGCACTACATTTTAAAGATTTTGAATTCACGTCGGTGACCTTTGGCATGTAGCCCAATTCACAACTGGGTCATTTATATGATAAAAAATTTACATGAAAGTGTAGGGGCAAGGGCCATGCAGTTGGATAAATTTAGAGCCGTTCAGTAGCTGTGGGTCCCACCTAATGAAATAAATTATATAAACGACTGATAGTTGCAGCTATTGATCCTTTCAGTAGCAGTGCACAGAAAACTAAGTGCTTCCATGTGGATAAATTTAGAACCGTTCACGAGCTGTGGGTCCCACATAATGACATATAATAAAATAAAAGAAAGATGGTTTGCACCCCATAGATTTTTTCAGTCCGTTCGTTTCCACAAAGGACAGGTGTCTAAGATTAGTAAGATAATATACATATATTTGGTTTTGTCCGTTGGATTAGTCCTTTTGTCGATACGCGAGGCGAGGACGCGAAGGGCAAAATCGTGATGATGGTGGATGAGAATTCAAAAGGATCCTGCCCATTTTTGGAAAAAAAATACCAAATCATCCGATCGATCATTGAGTTGGTGGATTCGCATGGGGGCATGGGTTTGCTTTGCATGTCTTGTATTTAAAATTCGACTCACATTTATCTAATGTGTATTTATGCGGGTTTTACGGACACCACCTAAAAATTCAATTTGATTAGTTATGAATACCCATTTCATAAAAAAATTATCACTCTGATTAGTAATATTTGGCAGAGAAAAAGAATTAGAAATACCAATTCAATCAGTCCGGATAATATCAATGTGGGTAACTCTTGGGACATAGAACAAAGCTATATATATGGCACGTTTGTTTACATTTTTACATGTGTAATGTAAAGTAAAATAATGATAGATGTCACGTCATGATAAATGTAAGGTAAAATATAAATGAGATAAAATATATGGCGAAGTAACGTGGAAGAGTGTGTATGTGGTAATTGGTGTAGTAGTTGATTTTTGTATTAACTTTAGTTGATATCATAGTTTTATGTGATAAAGAAAAAATAAGAAAAAGTGACTTGCACTAAAATTTATAATTAAAAAAAGTGACAACTTGAATTTATTTTATCACACTGTTTTTTCATCCAAATACAACGTAGGGATAATATTGTACATTAAGGTCAACTATACATTCAGCTTTACTTTACTGCTTACAAAATTAACATGCCCAAGGTAAACTTGTGTAGTGCAATTTATCTAGAGAGAGAGAGAGAGAGCATCATTCTTTACATTAACATTCATTTATCTAAGTGAATAGTAATTTTGTACATTTTCTAGAAAAGATATCAAAGTTCAAGAAGCGAAGAGTCATTTTCTTCATACTCACAGAAGATGGAAAAACACATATAACAACAAATAAATGTTCTGTCACACAAAATTTTTAGATAATATTGTATACAAAAAGAAAAAGAAAAAGAGGATTTTACGGAAAAAAAATCGAAATTTGGTCATTCCTCGCGAAGGGTCCCTGCAGATTGTGTATCACAAGCTTGGTCTTCCTGTCACTTTTTTATTTTTATTTTTTTATACTTTTTTTTAAGCGACAATAGCGTCGTCCAGAAAAACCATGCGTCTTTTTCCTATTTCTCCACATCCCCACTTCATTTCTCACCCAGCCCACCACCCACAATACTCCCATCATCCTCAAGTGTCAGGAGAGGTTGATTATCGTCTCTAACTTCTTTGTCAAAATGTCTTAGAATTTCTTGGTCGCTCGATCAAACTTCACCCTTGCAGGCAGTCCTGGCAATTCATGAATTCCTTCTATATGATTTAAAATCAACCATTTCTTATTGTTATTTGTTTTCTTCTTCTCATGTAACAAAGAGGAAGAAGATGATGATATTATTGATAGATAAAATCATAGAAGAGGAAGAAATAGGAATACTTGTTGTCATTGGATTTGATGGCTGCAATTGGAGCAGGTTATGTTTGGATCTTTCATAGTTATGTTTGGATCTTTCATAGTGGATCGCTGTATTAGTATTGGAATCATTGTTCTATGTTATGTCTGTCATTTTTTTTCTTTCTCATCGCTATCACTTTTAAAGACAAATATTGAGAATATGAAAAGAATAAAGAAAGAAACTATATGTCGGTGAGTAGTAATATTTTTATATATATGAAGCTTGTGATAGTGTTTTCCCAAGGTGATTGGGAGAAAATGGAGTGGGGAAAATAGAGAAATATATGGGAGAAGATGAAGAAATAAGAGAAAGAAAAAACAAAGAAACTTCTATGTTTTAAGAAAATAACCCCCCAAAGATTTTGTAAACACAATTGTTTCACATGATCCGAGCCAGGGCCAACCACAACCTCGGGCCACAATATGCAATGATGAGAGCATTATCAAATTCCATACATAAAGCCAAAAATAAGATGACCCTCAAAGAAAGAGAAGACCTACAAGTAATTGAAAATTTTATTTCCGTAAACTTTTTTTCCACAGTTAAACGTGAAACATTCAGTTAGTATTCAAGGTCTCATATCAAAGAAATCAATCGATTAAGAGTTTCCATGGTTGGCTTCTTTTAGGTACTAGGTTTCCTCACAGTCCCATTTTCCTAATCTTGTCCAGGGTTGCCCAAGCAAAGGAATTGTTGATTAGTCAATGATTCAGAGTACTGGGCAGAAAGGTTGTTTGGCATACAGTGTGTAGCAGTCGGTCAGCATAGGAATTAGCAGTCTTATGACTCTTCTTAATGAAGTGTTATTTGCACTGACCGCTGGATTATTTCTTACATGGTAGTTGTCCTAAAATAAACATGGTAATGCTCACTAGACTGGCTGAAACTAGCACAGCCGAAAGTAGGCAGAGAACTTGTATCCACCAACAAGTCGTTGACATTTCTCGCCCAGAAAGATCCATCTCACAAGAGCTCATTCTTCAGAACAGGTGATCTCTCACTTTCTAGTAATCTTTAAATTCCCTATTGGGCTATTGGGCAGCGGCATACTCAAAATTTTTATTTAGGTGGGGCTAACATTTACTAGACTTAGTAATAAATTTTTTTTTGCTACACTTTGTTAAATCTTTTCACATTACAAAATAGCACCTATAAGTTTTTCTTTAGAAAATGTCTAATTCGTGAAACTCACCTAGATGCATGATAATTATTAAAGATTAGGCAATGATGAGGTTAAAAATTAGGATGTTAATTAGAAGTACCAAAAGGCATTAGATGGATTCAAAATGATTCCAACCTAAATTTTAGATACTCAAACTTACATTATCATCTTTCACTAAATTTATATGTCGAAGTCAATGCTCAATGGAGATCGCTGCTAGTTCAAGGTCAGTGGGTGTATGAGAAAAAACTAAATATAAGAACATTTTGAAGACACCCATCCTTTCCCTTTCACTTTCTCAAAACCTCCAACCTTTGGATAATGGGAGTGAAATTCTATCTTTGAATCATAGTTGGGGTAAGAAGAGATGACAACGGGAATGGATTTTGTCATCTTTGGATTTGCAGATATATTGAGACTTTTTTCTTTTCTTTTTCTATCAGAGGGTTCCCAACCCTTTGGGTTAGACTAATCCCTCCGGGCCCAGAGGAAAGCCAGGTAAAGTCCCTTGTAGCTCTAGTGTAGATATACTTAGACTTGATGGTTTAGGGATTAATATGATTTAGGGATTCAGGGTTTGGAATTAGGATTTGGAGATTAAGCGTTCAGATTTAGGTATAGAGTGATTAGGAAGGATTATACTAGATATGTTTGACAGATATGATGCAGTAGTCTATATGGTACATAGAACTGGTGATGAGAAACTTGATCCACAATCGACACGAAGGGATTTCGAAAGAAGAGTTTGAAGAAGAGGGAGTGATGTGTTGCCACACTGTTTTCTTTTCTTTTTTTCTTTTACCAACAAAGATTTACATATGTGGGGCTATCCTACATGCGGAGCGACAAATTTAGACATGTGAGGCATTCTCCAAGGCCCATTCAACTCTAAGGAGATTTCAATTCTAACCTGGGGCAACTTCCTAAATCGCTCTAATGTAGGTCCACCCTTACTCTAAGGCCCCATTCAAACTCCATGTTTATATATAAAAAAAGATACGCCCCAGGTCCTTTCAACCTAGGTCTGCCACTGTGCGCTCTTGGGATTCTTCGTCAACAAACTGGCATCATAATGGTCAAAATAAAAGGATATTTTTTAACAATGTCAGATATTCAGAGATCAAGAATATGAAGACTTTAGGCTATCAAATGTATACAAGGGTATATTTTCATCCTTTCGGACATTCAAATACTTGTGTCGACACAGGGGTGGCCCTAAGTTTTTGGGGGCCCTATGCGAGTTCCTAAAGTGTGGCCATACCTATGTACCCACCGATACATGATCGGAGTCCAATTTTTTTTTCTGAATGATAGAATGCCGATCTGTGGTGTCTACCAAATAGTGCTCTTCGCCACAAATCCGCAGATCCAAACCGCTCGTCGATCGGAGGTCGGATGAAGAAGTTACGGACGGTCAAAGGTGCTGTTTGACCAAGGGGGCTGGTACCCGCGTTTGTGTCAGTGTCTATGTTGCGCTGACGTCAACGTCCGTAGAAGCTGCTGCAACAGATCTCTGTAACGATGTGGGCCGGGCTGAAAGTGGGTCGGGTTGGATATTTGGCCTGACCCGACCTGTTCTGACTTGCGCAGAGAACACGAAAGTTCTCTCTTTGCATATATATGCGTCCCGAGGCTTGTTGATGCACGCGTCCTGAGGCTGGAAAATTCTCTCTTGGGCGTTGTTGGCTGGCGCGCGTCTTGAGGCAAAAAGAAAAGTGTTGATATTCCACTCCACTTTCCAGAACGTATTCTGAAAGCCTTTTAACGCACGAGTCACGAGATTGATGCACAAGTCACGAGATGATGCAAATGCAAGTAGTTGTATGTAAATGTCAAAATAAACTCATTAAGTACAAAACATACATACAGGTGCTTATATTAAGATCTCTCTTTTTCCACAGGGCAAAAAAATGTTGAGCACAGCATGGGCACAAGCAAAAATATATATATAGCGGCACCCACGACAACTTAACAATGTAGTAGCAGGATAGATTCGGTTGTAGAAAGCATAGTTTGATCAAAGTGAGCATGGATGAGAGAATCTTCCACTTGAAACCCTCAAAACAAAAAAAAAAAAAAAGAAGAGTCCATGTACAATCACAGCCACTTAGCCAAAGTGGTGATGAGTAATCGGGCATAACCGATTAATTCATCAGTGGGGCCTTCCTACTGTGGGCCAAATTTTTTTCCTACTACCATTGGACCACCATCACCATCAAAATGATAATGAAAATATGTAAAACACAAGACGGTAAGTTGAACTTTTTATGGAGTTGAATCAGCCTGCTGCTGCTGCTGCTCCTCTATTTGGTTCTCTGGCAATCCTATCAGAGGATCCTATATTTGGAGAAGACTGAGTTCTCCATCTTCTTTTCAAGTGGAAGGTGGGTAATGGGCTCTCTATCAGCTTATGTTTTGATCATTGGATTGATCAACAATCTATTTCTTCCAGATTTCCCTCCATTCAGTTCTCTCCAATGGACAGAGTAATAGACATCATCCATGAAGACTCCCGGAGCATTCCTCATCACCTGCCGGCTGACGGGTCCGTTTGCTAATTTTACTTGTCAAGTAAACTAGTAAAGTAAAGTAAAGTCAAGTCAAGTTAAACATCCAATCAAAAGTACTTTTTACCAAAACTCCCTCCATCTTTCTAAAAAAAAAAAAAAGTAAAAAAACAACTACCTTTATTCACTAAAAGAAAAAAAAAAACTGAATTTCCCATATAAAAAGTCAAAAATATTCCATCACAAACAACTAAAAATAAAATACCATCATAACTCACTTATATTTTATTCTCTCTTTTTATTTCACTTCACTCCACTTTATTTTAAAAGTAAAACGCCAAATGGGCGGGATTTTCTGCTTCAATCCACTACAGACATCTTGGTAGCTGATAGCTCCCTCCTCATATACTCTTTCTTGGACGGACTCTTCTCTTGGTATTCTCTCTCTCTCAAGGTTGCTTGGCACCTTCTGAGAACCAGAGCTAATGATCTCCCTTGGACAGGCCTCATGTGGAACAAGTTTGTTAACCCTCGACTGGCTGGTTTCACTTGGTGTCTCCTTCTCGGGAAAACCCCCACAGATTCTGTGGCTAAAAACAAAGACTGCATTATGGATTCGAGATGTTACAACTGTCATCATGGTGAAGAATCCGACTACCACATTTCTTCTCTTGTAACCTGGTAAATGCTTTGTGGTCATGGCTCCTAGCTCCATGTGGTTTTCTCCACCCTTCCCCTACCTTTGCTACTGCTAGAGGAGATGTCTCTGGAAAGACAATTGGCTGCTGCCGTCTTCTTCCATGCCATTTGGCTTTTTCGAAATGATTCTAAGCACAATAATTGAAAGTCTACCCTAGAGCGTGCAAAGGTAATTTTTGAGAACCAAATTAGAGGTATGATCACATTGCTGCTGTGAAGGCTGTTTTTGGGCATGGCATAACTGCCTGCTATGTATTTGTATTGCCTGCTATTTATTTGTATAGCTTCTGCGAACCAACCACCCCCTCACAATTTGGCCTTGAACGGGGAAACCCATCATGTGCAGTTTAAGTTTTATGGAGTGGATGGTCAAGTCCCTCCCTTGCTTAGATCATCCGTTATTTTTTACTGCATACTCCTAAAAAAAAAAAACTACATGTGGATTTGTAGGCTTTGTCATATGATTTCTCCAATAGGATTTTGACCATACAGTCTTATACCTGGCTAGTTGTTAACTTGTGAAAAAAACTTGTAGAGCAGGTTGTATATGCCTATATGGTATAAAATTATATATTGTGAAAAATGTATTTGGCCATTAACTCATCCTTCAAAGACATTTAGGACATGTTTGGATATTTACAAAATAAAATAGTTATAGATTTAAATATTTCAAGAATAAAATAGCATGGAATAGAATAATGTAATATTATAATATTTTTATCGTTTGACAGTTCTTAAAGAATATTACTGATTTTAAATTGAGCTGTTTGGAAGGTGCTATGATTAAAGTAAATTACATTATTAGAATAATCTTTATTAAATATTTTAATTTATATATAATTTACCACGTCTGGATAAAAAAACAGTATGATAAAGTAAAGTTTAACCGTCATATATTTTTACCATAAAATACTTTTCTTTTATCACATAAAACTATAGTAAACCTGATTAATAGATGTGATGAGTAATCGGGCATAGCCGATTAATTCATCAGTGGGATATTCCTAGCTACTGTGGACCAAATTTTCTCCCACTACCATTGGACCACCGTCAAAATGATAACAAAAATATGTAAAACACAAGAAGGTAAGTTGATATCCGGAGTTAGGATATCACACAAAATATAGGCAATTTGTTAATTTTCCAAGTGTCCTATTTACATAAACTATTATATATGTAGGGATTTTTTAAAATTCAAGAAGTTGGGCAAGATAAATGTCAGGTCAAAGGATGTTCAGAATCTCCTCTAATTTCAAATGTACGAGGATCCAAACTCTGGAGAGATGATTTGGATAGACAAAAAGTAAGGCTAGGCTTTCTGACTTTCATGCAGAATAGAGAGTACCAAAAAAATTAGCTTTTTATGTCATGGACTCCTGCATTTCACATGTGATACACGCCATCCAAATTAAATTATGTGGTCTTTTCCCAGAACAATTGAGTGGGGCCCACCAATTGGTTATCCTGGCAAAAGAAATTGATGTAAAGGATCCATGATCTTCCTTATTTCCAGATCACCGTCCATCCGCATGGGCCCCACATAAACATATACATTACTGAAAAGCCCACGTAGTATATATTACATACTCCAGAGACGAAAAGAACCTGCAACGGTCGAAAACTCGTTTCGTATTTGGATCTCCCGTTGGCTACGTTTCCGCTCCATCGAAGGCTACGTTTCCGCTCCATCGAAGGCTAACAATTTTCTCTCTCTCTCTGTTTGATTTTTTCTCAGCACCTTTCCATCAACGACGACGCTCCTGACGAACATCTTCATGTAAGTACGCTCTTCTTTGATATTTATATGCTCTCAAACAACTTCCATTTTTTCTCCTCATCTCTCTCTCTTCTTCTTCCAATCGTTCCCTTAGACCTTTTTTCTAAGGGAATCGATTGATTTCAGGTACACATTTCCAACATCTTTCTTGATTTAGTCCTTGATGTCCTGGGCTTTCTGGGTTTTGTTTTTAATCTCTTTCCATGTTGGTTTCTGGGGTTTTCATGTTTAATTTTCTTATTAATTAATTGAAGTCTCTGGTTTGATTTGCTTGGGGTTTTGGAAGTTTTCTTGTTTTGGGTTTTTTATTAGTAATTTGTTTTCAATCACCCAAAAGAAAATACGAGAGAAAGACTCATCTTTTTCTTTGTGCTAGATGATCTATCTCTTGTTCTTGTTCTGTCCAATCAGATCCTTTTCGAATTTTGAAATGCCCTTGTTCTGGTGATTTGTTCTTTTTTTATTTTTTTTTTTGGTCTTTTTTAGTCTATATTTCTGGGTTTTGATAGTCATCTTATCTTGTTTTATGCTGGTTTCTCCCGTTCTGTGATTTATGTTCTAATGGTTCTGTGAGTTTCAGATAATTATAGATACACAACATACATGCATATAATCTCTTTGTGAGGGTTGGTTTCTGCAGCCATTTACTCATTTTCGAGCTTTTCTTTTCCACACATCTTCCATGGCTTCTGTTTTGGGACTTCGCATGGCAATTTTAACCTGATCTGCTTATATTGTTCTTCTAATTATATTATGGAATTCAAGTCCCAAACTCTGATACAATCTTTAGATTTCTTTCTTATGCTTCTATTTAGTATGTTGGGTCTTAATCAAATAGACATGTAGCTGTGAGATGTCCGGTTAACAGAACTGTTGAGTGTAATGGGGCAATGGTTTGGTTATTCAGACTTTTGATTTGGTGGGCCTTCCCCCAGATGGTGCCATCCAGATTGGTTGATGCAAGTCCTTTGATCAATGGTCTTGAGATAGATGGTATAGGAATAAGGTCAATCATTGGACGGCTACAATCTTCTTATCTGGGGATGGATCCCTCATCTCTCAGTGGGGGCCCAATCAGGTCAACATATGTAGACCTTTTTGTATGGAATTGATTCATTAGGATCCTGTTGACATCCTGGTGCAATCAGAATCAGGCAATTCTGCATTGTTCTACATTTCTGTCAACTGTTCTGTTGTTTTCAGAATTTCACTTTTAATGAAGTTTCATAACTCATCTTGTTTGTGTTCATAGGCACCCTAGTTGAATTGCTGCATTGGATCCTGGGTTCCTGCTTCATATTCCCGGCTTTTTTCGTTTATTTCATCAAACATTCTTGCCATTTGTATTTCTAGAATAGAAATGACGAAAAAGCCGATCAGTAAGGCTTTTGTTGACCCATTTGATTCCGACTCTGATTCTGAAACGAAGTCTAACTTAAGGCACTCAAGGACTTCATCGGCCCCTTTAAACATGAAGACAAATGCCACTCCAGGTTCAGCAGCAAAGAATCGCTACAAGAATGATTTTCGTGACTCGGGTGGTTTAGAGAACCAAAGTGTGCAAGAGCTGGAGGGTTATGCCGTATATAAGGCTGAAGAAACCACAAATGCTGTCCATGGCTGCCTGAAAATTGCTGAAGAAATTAGAGAAGATGCTTCAAATACTCTGGTCATGTTGCACCAGCAGGGAGAGCAAATTACGAGGACCCATCAGACTGCTGCCAACATTGATCGTGATCTCAGTATGGTAATGCCCTTTTCCTTTAGTTAGAGTCCTGTTTATCTTTTATCTCATATTGAAGAAAAAAACATTATGTAAAGCTGATAATCTTTGCAAGTCACTTGATGCGTTGGGGGAAAAAATTATGTAAAAAGAATTGTCTGGCTGGACATTCATTTACATGGCTTCTGGAAATGCTGTAGCTTATTGTTTTCATTTTTTTATGGTATTCTTTACATGGTCCTAGTGTTGTCCTATTTAAGCAGGGAGAAACAAAATTCGTATAGCCAACCCCATATAGTTGGGACAAGGCTTTGATGATGATGATGATGATGTAGCTATATAAACTGACACCTGTATAATACTTTCTCACTTAACATTTAACATGTGATATAATTATGCATACTGTGTTGGCTTTTCAAGAGTAGCAATATGGGGCATCTCTCACATGGATGGGAAATGACTGACTCTGTGTATTCTCGTCTCTTTATTCATTTTTGCTTTTATGTCACAATGTTGAATAATTGATTGTAAGGTATTGCTCGTTATGCTTTGTTATATTTTCTACATTAATCATCATCATCATCATCAATAGATGGATGGGGCTTATTAGTTGAAGTTCAACATTGTCTTTTACCCTTTTTGTCTGGGTTTTACATGTAATGATGTAAAGTAACAGTTATTTTTGGACATTTTGATATGGAGTCTGGGAGTTTGATCATTGTTAGAGGAGGTGATCAGTAAAATTCATCTGTTATTGATATTTGGTGAAGTCTTCTGTATTTCTGATGCTATCTTAAATTGAATTTGATGGTGATCATGGATAGGTTCTATTTTATTTAAGTTGTAATTATACCTAGAGTGGCCATCATTATCATCATCAAAGTCTTGTCCGAATTATGTTGGGATCAACTACATGAATTCTATTTCTCCATTCCAAGTCTATCCTGGGCCACATCCTCGGATGTGTAGTACTTCTAGATCTATCCTTACTACTTCCATCAATGTCCTTTTCAACTTACCCCTTTTCCTCCATCAATTTGCATAGAGACTATTACGCACCGGCACCATTATTGGCATGGGTTGAACATACCCAAACCATCTCAAATGAAACTTTCTTAATTTATCATCTATCGATACTACCGCAAAACTCCAAAATACTCCCGAATGTGATCATTTTTATTCTCAATTGTAGTACTTTAATTTTCACTATTGATCACTCCTACAAGGCCTAAAGGTAGGAAGCTCTCATATTTTCACCATTTTAAGTTTCTGTTGCAATAAGCTACCGCTTTTTCTGCCTACTCCTGACTCCCTATTCATTGAGAGAGCAATTGCAGTTTTCCATCTGAGAATGCAAAACTTGTTCATTTATGTAGGAGGGATGGTGAAATTTTATTTCTTTCCAAAAGTGGGTCTTCGAAAGTGGTTCAAGTCCGAGGATCAACTCTCTCTCTCTCTCTCTCTCTCTCTCTCTCTCTCTCTCTCTCTCTCTCTTCCCATGGGAATCCTTGTTACTTTTTTTCTATATATGGACTATATACAAGATAAAAGCGAACATTTAGATTATATGAACACATATTTATAGGCATATAAATATAGAAGAATGACCCACCACATGAGAAATCTAAATCCCAACCCCTCTCCCCCTTTCCCCTCCCCTCCATGTGGAATTTTTAGCATGCTCTCCAATTTGACACATCCAAGTTCTAGGTTCTTGCTTTGATCATGCTAGTTCGATACTCTTCTTACTTGATCTGACAGCTAGGTTTTGAACAACTCTGAAGACATCAAAGCAGCAGTACCCTCCATAGGTTCTTGCTTTGATCATGCTAGTTCGATACTCTTCTTACTTGATCTGACAGCTAGGTTTTGAACAACTCTGAAGACATCAAAGCAGCAGTACCCTCCATATTAGATAGTTCTTCCCCGATTATTGTCATCTTTCCAAGCCCGACAGTTCTTAAAATGGACTCTATAAATAAATTATATTTCTATGATCATAGATCTTTCCAAGCCAGACAGCTTCTCTCTCTCTCTCTCTCTCTGGAGACCTTTCAAACCCCTTCTGCCTTCGCCCCCATGATTGTCATGCTTATGGAGACTTTTCAAGCTGTCACTGAAAATGAGCCTTACATGTGTGTTTGTGTAGACTGATGATAGATTCTTGCTCATGTTGAAGTCAGGGTTTATGTCGGTTCTTCTAGAATTCAGGATGGGTTTGGTTGTCTCAACATCCAAACTAATATGAACCAAGTTGCATCCCTAGTTTTCTTTTCCAAGTTATGCTAGTTTGATATGTGTCTGGCCCAAACCTGACCCTTTTCTGCTAAAGTTTCTTCCTTGTGTGTTTGGAATTTTCTTTTTTCTCCATTTCATCTTCCAAATGTGGATGTTGTCTATGTCACATGTAAAAGCTAACAATTGGCTTGGAAGTTGGAAGTTGGAACTACTACATGGCTGAGCTTTGATTACTGAGTCCAAACTCTGGTTTTATTAAGTAATAATTGGCTTGGCCAATTTCTTAATCATGTTTGAATTTTGAAACATCAGACATCATTTCATTTTCTGATATTAGCATTTGTATTCAAGTTGGCTATTGTTTACTATTGTCTATAGAGGGGAACACGTCTTCCTGACGATGATTTTATCTTGTTTTCAGGGTGAGAAGATTCTAGGAAGTCTTGGAGGTATTTTCTCTAAGACTTGGAAACCAAAGAAAACTCGTGCAATCACTGGGCCTCTGATCACAAGAGGTTAGCCTAAAAATATGGACATGTTTTTGATCTATTTAGCGTTAAGATAATACTTTCCATGTTTATGTGAAAAAAGTGCCCTATACTCATCCTGTCTAATCTTAACCTTGAATAAAATTTTCTTTGTTACCTTATCATATCATAGAGAATGCTCTTGTATATATGATTTCGTTGTTTTATTAACAGATGATTCATTTATAAGAAAAGGCAACAAACAAGAGCAGATGGAGAGGTTGGGACTCGTGGGCGGTCCTAAAGGACGATCAAATCCTCGACAAAACAATTCTGAACCGTCATCAGCACTCGAGAAAGTTGAGGTCTGTTTTAAGATTACTCATTTAGGAATTACAACATTGTTGTAATTACTGCTCTTTGTTCATTTTTTTTGCAGTCTTTCATATATTCGTGTGGTTGTCTATACTTTATTTCTTTCCCTTGTCATCCAGGTTGAGAAAAACAAGCAAGATGATGGACTTTCTGATTTAAGTAACGTGTTGGATCAGCTGAAGGATATGGCACATGGTATGGGATCTGAGTTAGATAGGTGAGTTCCTTTGTCTGCATGATACACTTGTTAGAATTATTCAGCTTAAGTGTGGCCCAATGACCACACGCCCATGTGGGTCCCCCACTTTAGATGACCAATTCACTTAAAGACTCCTATATTGGTAAGCCCCCTTTGGAGATATCTTTGGTGTTTAGGAAAAGTAGTTAACTTAATAGAGTTTCCTATGCTAAGAGGAATCTAAATCCCAATTGAATTTGGACTCCATGATGGAAGGAAGTGAGTTGTCTAGAAAAAACTATATATATATATATATATATTTATATAGGGGTTACAACTCCATGATGGGAAGGGAGTTTCTAGAAAAAAACTATATATTGGGTTTAGGGGTTACAACTCCTCTCTGCAACAATACGTTGATTGTCCCATCGAGTTCACTTAGAAAGGCAGTAGTGGAGGAGTGTAGTAAATCCCCAAATCAAAGGTAGCGATTGAGATCAGGCGAACGCGATGGAGTCAAATACGCGTTTAGATTTCAAGATCTATGTTGTGTTATTCAAATCTATCATATTATTGCAAAGATCCAATTTAAATATGGTAGTTGCAAAACTAACAACACTACCTTATTTTCATCTATTCACATGACAGCAAAATCTATTCACATGACAGCAAAATAATTACACAATCTTCATTCTTCTCCTTATATTGCTATAATAAGTATGGTCTTGTTATTGTAATTGTAGGCAGAACAATGCTCTGGATCATCTCCATGATGATGTGGAGGAACTGAACCACAGGGTAAAAGGTGCTAATCAACGGGCCCGTAAACTGCTTGCAAATTAGTACACGCTGGCTGAGGAAGTTAAGCTTGCGAATGGATTTGAATGCTGATCTCAGCTGCCTTTCCTTAACACGATTTTGAATCTTTTTATGTGTCGGCTTTCCTGTTGTACTGAATATAGAGGAATATGTATAGTTGGTTTTTTATACTAAAAACGATATGGGATTTTGTTTCCCTTTCTCTGTATAAAACTTGATTAGGGAGGGATACCATCTTCTTCTTAAATTTGTAATTTTTTTTATGCGTGGGTGCACTTTTCATGAGACCTATTACATATGATTGTGGGAGAAGTCAGTGTAACCACTTACGCCACTGATCTAACCATGTCAGAAAATTGGGGTGAATGACTGATTGTTGCAGCTATATCTATCTATCTGAATGGGAACAGATTCTAATCATCCTGAATGCTTCTTTCATTACCAATTGGAGCTTCCTTCATTCCTTTTATAGAGCATAATGATGCCAACAAGTACTTGACCAGACTCGCTCGAGTTACTTTGCTGGGTGACCTTCCAAGTTTCTGAGGTTTTTAAACTATTGAGATCTTGATCACCAGTTGGAACTGAAGCAAAATTTGGATGGCAAGCTCTGAATTACAAACAAGGTTGGGTTCAGGTTATAGTGCAGTGAACTGGGAGGTATCAACTCAACCCAAAGCTGACCTTAACTGGGTTGGAAATGTTCTAACCCAAACCCCAACCACAACCAACTAAACTCTGGAATATCAGGTTGGTTTTAGGTTGGGCTGGCAATGAAGGCCTGGAATTCCTACTTGGTCCCACTACCCTAACCATCATTCTACTCATGTCATTGGCCATGTATGGGTTTGTTCATACATGTCTGTGATGGATTGTTATGTGTGAAACAGGATTGATTGCTTTCAGTTGCTCTAACCACCTCTCAAGCTGAAACTACGATCTTGGTCATAATGATCCACATTGTGGGTCGGTTTTCTTGGGTCTCAACATATCAGGCAAATCTGCATTATTTTGAAATCTTGATCCACTTTCTATCTGACATAAAACTTTCACAATCTAATAAATATCCACATTGCAAATCATGTCAGAATGTGAACTTTAGAGCCCGTCATATTAATAACTTGCAAATAGCCACTTTTGTCGGTGATTTGCATTAATTCTACACTGATTTTCATATTAGCCCACTTCGGGTCGGGCCGGGCCGGGCTTGCATATATAACACAATTTTTTCCTATACCACCACCGACTTCCAACCTAATGCAAACCCTCTGGACTCTTCCTCTCCGCTTCTTTTTTTTTTCCATTTGACAACCAAATTAAACAATCAAATGATCCAACAATTAAGTGAGTTAGAATGGAAATCAAATGATCCAACAAAGATGGGAACACAGGCCCAAGTCAACCCATGTCATCTTCACCCTTAAAAAATATATACAGTATACCTCACTTTTTTTTCTTTTTTTTTTCTATTGATAGACAACAATACAAACTTAACAGTGCACCTCGGACGTATTCATCTTGAATGTCACACTTATCTTAAAATGTGTCTAAAAGTAATCCAGCCATAATCTATCCAAGTGAATGTCATCAAAATTAAATTCAATCAAGAGTGATGATGTCTGCAATCCCATTAAAATCCATGACCAGTAAATAAGCATTGCAAACACTTCCCATAATAATAATAATATAAAAAAGAGTCCAAACCATTAATGTAAAAGGACATGGGCAATTTGGTGGAGAGTGGAATTTTGAGCAATTGGGTGGTGGAAACTTGGGCAGATGAATGTCCTGTTTAATCTTTTGCTTTGAATGGAGAGAGACTAAACTTGAGCAATTTGGTTTTCCTCGGAAACAAACGACGGAATCCGAATCCATTCTAGAGTCCAAACCACTCTAGTCTTGGGTGTCGATGAGCACAATGATCGAGACATATTGAGAGGTGAAAGAAAACAAAAGACAAAAAGAAAGAAGAGAATTTTACCTGAAAAGGGACCTTAGAGGTCTAGTGATCATAAAATGGGCCAATAGTAAATCTGGCACGGAAGTGGTCCCCTGGGACCACTTCCGTTTTTTTTTATCAATAGTGGAACAAGTGACGACGTCGTCGCTTGTAGAACCCCAATAAAAAGCGCGCGAAACCCCACTTCCCCACTTTCCCCTTCTTCCTCCCATCCCTACCTCCATTGCCCCTGGCGATTTCAGTTACTCCTTCTTCAAAAGAGCAAGCAGGTGGTCCCAAAGGTCATTTTCCATGTTTGGATTGTAGCATCAAGATTCGAGCATCTTTATTTGGAAAACCCACCGAGACCCCACTTCCCCATTTTTCCGTTCATCCTCCCATTACTTTTGCACCTTCTTTTCTCCTTCCTCAAAAGGTCGTTTTGCCACCTATTGGATTGTAGCATCAAGCTTCCAGTATCTTTTTCGGGCTATGGTAATCTTCTTGTCTCTTTTTCTTTTTCTGTATTACACAATGATGATTTACTGTGGTTTCTTAATCTTCTTTCCATTTAGTTGACATCCTAAAATGGTTAATGTTCATGCATTGTACATGATTTTTGCATTGAATCGACCCACGACTTAGTCCTTCCATTTTCCCCATTCTCGACTGGGTTGGCAATCCTAGTGGACATGCAGAGACTTCATGTTTGGACTACTTCATTGCTACTGAAATAGGGAGACATCAAGCATAATGCAGAAGATAACAATTGGGTTTTACTAAACAAAAATTTGGGTGTGCAAAGAGGAGAATAAATTAACAGTTACCAAAATCATATAAGTAGAGACTTTTCTAAATTGATAAGTTAATCAAGATTCTACAGTAGTGGCGGAATCCGGATCCAGCTATAGCCCTATTCTCATTGAAAATTCATCACTCCTTTTTTTTGTTTTGTTGGATCATCACAATTCTGATACACACACTAAAATATAGAGACTTGTAGTGGTGGAAAAAACCCATAGGCTTTGGACCATTCGCAATAACAAGTATGATTTGGCCCATTGACAACATAGACTTCCTAATGACTATAGGATGGAATTAAGCTACACATGTGGCCCTTGCATAAAAATGGACCCATTATACCATTATAATTGTTATTGTTCTTCTTATTCATCATGTTTCCATTGTAATGGCTTCATCATTAATCATTTTAGTAATACCTATTCATTTGCAATGAATTAAAGCCAGAAACAATTGTATAGAGGAAGCGGTGGGAAAGGTTGCATTCTGTTTTTCCAACCATTAAATTTAAATAAGTATTGCTATGATTCTAATTCATACATACAGGCCTAGATATACGTTGCTATGATTTATTTTTAAGTGAATGTAATGAGCCTGTACCCATCAAAATAAGTAGTCTCATATTTGGAATTCTCCAAATCATGAAGACAAATTGCCCCCAGATGTTTGCAACCAAACATGACTTAAATTTCAAATACTGCTATAAGGGAAAGAAGAACTTGAGGGAATTTCCTTATTAGTTTTTAATTTCCTTATTAGTTAGCTTTACTTCTCGCTCTAGTTATGTTACATCTCCCTCTCTCGATCTATTTATTTTTTGCAGATGGCTGGAAGTGAGGGAATAAGAAATAGGCTATTATATGACCAGGACAATCATATTTCAGAATCCATAAACCATGGACATGTATATTCTTAGCCACCCTTTCATATATATATATATATATAGTTTACCTTTTTCTTAACTGTAATAACTTGAAACTGTCTCGCAGGAATTTGGTACATTTCGATGCATACCTATGAACCCAGACAAATCTGTTTGGGTGTTAAATGATATCCAAAAGGAGTATGTAAGGCAAGCTGGTTTACAGCATTTTGCAGAAATGGAACATATTAGGATAGATCATGCTCTCATTACAGCCTTGGTTGAGAGATGGCGTCCTGAAACAAACACCTTCCACTTCCCATCCGGTGAGGCCACTGTTACTCTTGAAGACGTGGCCTACATATACGGGCTACCTATCGATGGCCCAATTGTTACCGGGAGAACTTTCCCGAGTTCAATGGTTAGTGATGTATGTATTGACTTACTTGGCAAGGCCCCAATTCAGGGGTACCGAAGTAAATGGGATTAATATTAAATTCACTTGGCTGGAGGACAATTTCGCAGCGGTTCCATCAAATAAGAAGAGTACGAAGAAGAAAAAGAAACTTTCTAAGGATGATGAGATCTACAACACTAGGGCGTACCTTTTCTTCTTAGTTTCCAGTCAAATTATGTCCTAACACATCGGGTGGAAGGGGTCCGGCATATCTTCTAGAGTTGTTCAAGGAATTTAAGCCATATGCATGGGCCCCTGCCTGTCTTGCCAATCTTTACTGGATTTTAGCAAAGGCAGTTAAATATGTTAAGGACAAGTCTGAAGATAGACATCAGGAGGGAGATGAAAGCAAATCACCGAACAAAACTGATGATTCTAGGAAGTTTAGAACTTTGACTGGACCTCTTCAACTTCTCCAGGTGATAACATTTTTATTTGAACATACTTACAGTTTTTCTACAACTGTTACATTTGTATTTACTTATTAATGACTGTTTTATGCAGCTATGGGCGTACACGAGAATGCAAATTGGACGTTGTCCACCACCAACTGATACATGGAAAAGTGATATTCAGTTCCCATTGATGAAAACATGGGCAGTTAGGTTGAATTCATTCAAAGCTGTAACCACACTGATTAAGACTCGAGATGAGTTGAACAAGTTGCCAGAGGACGGTGTAAGTTCAATATAATCGGATGGTATACAATTGGGATTTGATGCTTTTATCATTACATTGAAACTAATCTTGTTTTATTTCTTTTCTGTAGTTCAAATGGCAACCATATAGCAAGTTCGGAAAGACATTCCGTCATACTGTTTCTAAAGCCGACCGTGACCTATTTTCATCTTCAACGGTCTTGGCTTTTTATTGGGTAGTGGAGCGACATAATACGGGTCGCGTTATGAAACAGTTTGGATTTGTTCAGGAAGTTCCCCCACCGTTCAGCATGCCCTATCCAAGAGTGGAGCGAGTAGAAAAAATCGTGTATGACTACAGTGCACCTGGCAGGGGTACCAAATTATGTGTTGTGGGACAGTAGATCCCGGTGCAATCTGAAGGGAAAAAAAGCATCTTCAAAGACACATAATGATGAGTATATGCATTGGTATCGGGCCAACACGATCATTTACATCGGTCGAGGGCAAGAGCATGAGGAGATTGATAAAAAAAAAAAAAAAACGTGATGAACATGAGGGTTGTTGTGAGCAGAAGCACGTAAGATACCGGTGGCTATTTCTGTCGATATAATTTTTCGTTTCCACATGCCTTATGGCTGATTTTCCTTGTTATGTCCACAGGTTCATCAACTCTTGCTTCACATGGAAAGGTCAGTTGACCGTGCTGTTCGGAAGAAAACCACAATTGAGCATTTCCGGGAATCCTGGATCAGGAAGATACTCAGATTTAGATCTGGTTTGAATACCAAATTCGTCAAATTTAAGGATGACCACTTATACAGCTCAGCATCAGAAGATGTAAGCAAAAATTTCATCGATTTATTTTTATTGTTACCTCATGGATGTCATTCTATGCAATGTGTGAAAGATTTTATCCTCAAGTTGATGTATTTGATATTAAACAATGACAGGATAAAAAGGCATCCACCGACGGATTGAGGGTTAAAAAGCCTGCATCCAAAAGAAGCCCAAGGAAAAAGAATGGAAAGAAGCAGAAGAGCGTGAAGCACAATATTGATGTTCCAGGTTCACCTATGTCACACACCCCTACTGAACATGCCCCTGAAGTAGCGAAGGAGGATTGCAGTATGGATCCAGATTCAGTAGAAAGACACACTTCTACACCTTCCACTTCCAATGAGCCACCAGTGGTTGATATCTTTTCCACTCCTCGGGGGGCATCAACCTCGCAAGCAATAATAGTTTCACCGATCAGGGCGTCCATTGATTCACTAGTTTGGAGGTTAAAAAGATTGCCCCGAACGAGGAAGATTCCAGAAAAGTATGATGATTACTTACACTCAATGGGTGGATCGGAGTATTCACTCTCCAAAAGTGACAGGTTTCTACTGAATGGGTTCAAACGATATTTCAATGAGAGGTATAATGTAATTACATTACCATCGTAATGGTTTCATTCCATATATGGCCTTATGTGTATTGTATTTTGCAGTAAGAATGAGCTCGACATTGTATGCACATTGGTATCCAGTGAAGTCCTCTATTCTGCTCTAGAGGAGGGAATTTGGTTCGACACCAATATTCTGTATTATTGGTTTGATGTGTTGAGGGAGAAGTGTCAAACGGCCTTTTTGGCAGACCCAAGCATTTCTGTAAGTATATAGATTCTGATTTGCAGTTATGACTTCGTTGCCAGTTGGAGGTTAAAAACTCACATTAATTTTTTTGCAGAGCTGGTGGCAGTCTGGATTGCCGACCGCTGAAGAAGCAGCCTTCGGTCCCGGAGGTTCTCGAGTGTGTGAAGCTAGAGAATGTAAAACATTGGTTTATGTTATTCACTCTGTCATCATTTCACATTACTTGTTGGGTATACGGACGAGCGGAAATGGGAATTCTACAATAGTTCAAGCAGTGATCGTCATGCTTTAACTACCTGTAAAGGATTTGTAAGTATACCATAATGGTACAAAAATTTAAAAGAGCTTCTTAAGGTGTTATCGTACAAGATTTAGTCAGATTTCTTTTACTGATCTTGCAGGTTGAGTGGCTGACGACGAAGTTTAGCCAATATGGGTGGGAAGACCCATACATATGGACAATCAACGTTAAAACGAACATCCCACTGCAGGAAAACGGCTACGACTGCGGTGTCTTCGCCGCTGCGTTCGCTGAGCACTGTATATTTCGTCGTCCGATTAACTTCACGCAGGCTGACATGATGTATTACCGGGAACGAGTCATCATTGAGATCTTCAAGCGCAGCTGGGAGTTGAACGCATACCGATTGAATATTGATGAGATTCCACTCGACTCAATTGATCCTCAGAAATGATGAAAATTTGATCTTTTGTTGTGATCCATTGTTGAATGTAAATCTAACTTTTTCTATGTAAATTTTTCAAATTAATGGTAAAGGGAAGTTTTGTTTGCTTCGGTATGATCAAGCAAAGTTGTTAGGCTTTATTGAATGTTGCATTCCTATGTATTTTTTTAATGCAGCTTGTAATATGGACGTGAATGTAGTATGGTAGTTGTAGTGCATTCGCACATCCAACCATTACAGAAGTCACAAGTTTGAAGATATTGCTTAAAACTGACGACGTCGTTGCTTCGCAGAACCTAATATATAGGGTCCAGTGTTAAGAACTGCCGACGTCGTCACTTCACAGAATCTAGTGGAACATAGTTGTGTGTTAATAATTAACGACGTCGTCGCTTCACAGAAACGTTTATAAAAATCACAGATGTAATAAATGACGACGTCGTCGCGACACAGAACATAGCGCAATTTATATGTTTGTTATACTGACGACGTCGTTGCTTCACAGAATCTATTGGATCTTAGTTGTGTGTTATTAACTGACGACGTCGTCGATTCACAGAAACGTTTATAAAAATCACAGTTGTAATAAATGACGACGTCGTCGCCTCACAGAACATAGCGCAAACTATATGGTTTTTAATACTGACGACGTCGTCGCTTCACAGTATCTGGACTAAAATAAATCGTTGCTGAAACTAACGACGTCGTTGCTTCACAGAATCTAGTGGAACATAGTTCTGTGTTACTAACTGACGACGTCGGCGCTTCACAGAATTGTTTAAAATAAAACACTTATAATAACTGACGACGTCGTTGCTTCACAGAATCTAGTGGAATATAGTTGTGTGTTAATAACTGACGACGTCGTCGCTTCACAGAATCTTTAAAAAAAAAACACTTACAATAACTGACGACGTCGTCACCTCACAGAATCTTTTAAAAAAAAAAAACTTATAATAACTGACGACGTCGTTGCTTCACAGAATCTAGAGGAACATAGTTGTGTGTTAATACTGACGACGTCGTCGCTTCACAGAATCTTTAAAAAAAAAACATTTTAAAAAAACTGACGACGTCGTTGCTTCACAGATTCTAGAGGAACATAGTTGTTTGTTAATACTGACGATGTCGTATTTTCACAGAGGGATATGGTTACAATAATTGATAAAAGTTGATAACAAAAATGGTGACATAGTTGATGGAAGTTGATAACAAATTTGTTGAAACTGTTATATATAAAGTTGTATTACAAAAGTATGATCCACATCAAGGGATATGCACAAGATATGCTAGAAAGCTACCCCACAAAAGTATGATCCACAGCAGGGGCTATGTACAAGGTATGCTATCAAATCACCCCAACATAAAGTATTTCTGTCCCACAAAAGTATGATCCACATCAATGGATATGTACAAGGTATGCTAGAAAGCCACCCAAAAAAAGTATTTCTACCCTCAAAAGTATGATATTGACAAGATATGCTAGTTGGATCTATGCAAAATGATCTGATGGTGGATTGCGACAACTCTTTCGGTTATGTCCCCTATGTTTGCAGTTAGAGCAAGTAACAACCCTGCGTTGTCGATTTCTGTCCTCAACACGAATCCGGGATTTCTTTGGACGCCCTGGTTGTTTGGTAGCACGTGGAGGCAAGACGATTTCATTTGATGTATGTTCCCATTGTCTGCTATCACGAGTGGCATGAATGACGTCACTATACGAAGCACGATAAGTAGTTGTTAGGTAACAATCCTCAACATAGTCATACGGATTCAGGTGCCTAACTTTCATCGCTGCTAGTGCATGACAGCATGGAATCCCCATTATTTCCCATCTACGACAGCTACACTTCTTCAGTTCAAGATCCACAATATCTACGAATTGTGCTGATTGAACCTGAAACTCAACGAGCCCGGCAACACGTACATGCACGCGGCGTGAGTCTTCAGCCTCTTGGCTCATTAGTTTCTCTGCATAGGGCGTTAATCGCGATGTAATATCCAGTGACTCGAGATGTCTTCTCTGGAAGAATTCCATCAACTTCGCACGGATTTCTTCGACTTGCTTTGTAATGGGAAGCACCCTAATGTCCTTTAAAAGCGCGTTCGTACATTCAGCAGCGTTGCTGGTTATCATGTCATAGCGCCGACCCTCGACAAACGCATTTGACCAACGTTGTTTTCCAATGGCATTGATATAATTATGCGCCCCTTGGTCTACAGACATGATGTCATTCATATAGGCCTCATACTCACATGGTCTGAAAGACTTGGCAGCCCGCCAGAATTTCAATACAATGGCACGATCACAGAAGGCTGTTTTAATGTTCTCTGCAATGTGATAACAACAGTAGCAGTGAATCGCGCTTGGAATGATGTTGGCCAATGCCGGGACAAGACCCTTTTGTCGATCAGACACAATAGTCAAATTTGTTGGACTTCCCAAAGCAAGAGATAGGTTGGCAAGAAACCACTCCCAACTGTCACGACGTTCGGCCTCGGCCAAAGCGAAAGCTATAGGAAATAGCTTATGATTACCATCATAGGTGACAGCCACTAGAAGCACACCCGGATACTTGCCGCGAAGATGTGACCCATCAACAGCGATCATCGGCCTCATCGACGAACAGAATGATCGGATACAAGGACCGAAAGCCCAGAAGAATCTTCTAAACCTGTCTTCAACAGTCGTGTCGATATTAGTCACAGTACCTGGATTGGTCATGTGTAATTCTTTACAATATAGAGGTAAAATCTTAAAAGATTCTTCATATGATCCCCGAACTACACGCAAGGCCATCTCTTTTGCAATATGTGCTTTTCTATAAGTGATACGGGTGCCAAACTCCTTTTGGTATTCATTCATAATTTCTTTTGGCTTCAAGTGGTTATTGCATCGGACTCTGTCCTCAATGAACTCTTCAATAAGTTTCGAGGATGCTTGGGGATGTGTCATTCCCATCATTGGTTTTGAGCAACAATGTCTTGGGTTATAAGTCCGCACCTTAAATTCCGGGCCTGAATCAACGATGGAAGCATGTATACGCCAGGGACAACAATCATCTCTGCAACGTGCCGTGACTTTTTTCGTCTTGGTCGACACATGTCGTAGAGTAAAATTGTTATAAATTGCAAATTTCGCAAGAGATCTTCTGAAGCTTTCACGATCAGGAAATTGACGCCCTACCCACATTTCTCGTGCTGAGTCCGTACCAGTATCAGCTATAACATCTTGAGGGGCCATTGTGTCTACAAAATTGATATCTCCCATAGCCACTGAATGAAGCACAGCCTGAATGGTTTCAGATCCTTGTTGATTACCAATATAATTGACATCTTCCATAGCAAGTGAATGATCCACAGTATGAATGGTTTCACCTCCTTGTTCATTACCCCCGGAATTGACATCTTCAATATTAAATGAATGATTCATAGCATGAATGACTTCAGCTCCTTGTTCATTGCCAACAAAATTTACATCTTCCAAATCAAATGAATGATTCGCATCATGATTGGTTTCGGTGCCTTGTTTATTACCAGCCATCATCGAAGAGGGAGTTCCACGAACCATTGATATATCAAAAGTAGCACATACAGCATCGTGTGCATCAACAGCCTCTCGATCTATACCATCCACATCAAAAACAGCTCTTGTAGAACGATTTGTTGCATGAGGATCCAATGAGGTTGAGAAATGCATATCAACGTTTTCATGGAGATCCACGGTGGGAAATACTAGGCCAGACGTGGGCATTTTTATCTCGCAAATCCCTTTGCACATTTTCTTCTTGGCACTTGGACAGCCAACCTTCACTCGTTCTCTGCAAGGCATGGACAAGAATTTAAGTTAGGCACGACAAGTGCAACTATATAAATATTTAAAAAAATATAACATAGATACGTACCTAGAGCCTTCGCGTTTCTTGTTATTAACGTGTAGTTTCCTGTTGACATACACATGTAGCCCATGTTGCTCACTTCCAGACGCCATCAACATTCCCAGCATATCATTTTCATCTTCCAAACTGATCAACGAAAAAACGAGTCCATTGTGATGAAGGTATTTCATGCTTACATCCTTCATATTTGCATCCCAATTAGACAATGCAATGGCTTCATTCATCAACATGTCATATGTTAAGGTCTTAGGTAGAGACCTCATCTTCTGTCTTCCACCATTGTAGACCGGTCGTATAATGTCAAAGACAAACTCTCCATCAAAGTGAAATATGATGGAAATCTCAGACTTGGTCATTCTGCCGACGCAAATAGAGCATATATTAATTTGTTGGTATTAGCAAATGTAGTCCAAGGGTCACCTTTCACATAATGCTAATAGAGAGATGATTGTATGAGTCAAACTGTCCATTTCTATTTCTATTTACAAGGAGAAAAAAACACAAGAGAAGTTAACTCCCCTAACACTGTTTTTTTCCTAGGGTTACTGACAGATGAGGAGTGAAGATGAAATCATTTTATTGGTGTTTGCTCCCACTTTATACAAGACATATTCACCAAGATTTCTGCACGTATTTGAGTACCCATCTTCATATTACTTATAAGGGTTTAACCCTAACGTGCAAAAACGTAGATTCACAATCTTCATATGCTCTCAACTAGGGGTTGTGACAATAAACAACCTTAGAACAGCCAGAGTTGTTACCTTTCTCAAAAGCCTTAATAAACTTTTCTCAAAAAAATGTATATCAAATGCCCTAATGAACTTTTCTGAAAAGGGTAAACATGAAACAGAGAATCTTTGGTAGCTAATGCATGAAAGAACACATAAATAGCGATATACCTACCTCTTAATGGAGTTCAACAACCTCCATAAAGAAGCCCACCCGTTGGGGAAGACGCCTGCATCGTCCCTATTCGTCGGCAGCTCAAAAGGATCCCACGAAAAAGAAGCTGTGACGGGATATGTATATATATATAGAACATAAGCGACGACGTCGATACTAACCCACTATTATAAGTGACGACGTCGTCGCTTGTAGAAAATAAGCAAAAAAAATATATTTTCTGGCGGGAAGACCCATTCCGTTACATATCATCTATGGAGACCTCTTCCGGTGAGTGACCAACTAGGGTCCTTTTTCAGGTAAAATTCTCAAGAAAGAAGAGAATTAACCAATTTTGGCTGATGGTTTGCATTTTGCATGTGCCTTGAGAGATTTGTTATGTGTTTGTGCTGTGTTGAATTGTTCTTTCAGGCTCAAGGCCAAAGGCTCTTGGTCTGAGTTAGACAAGAGATTTTCTAAATTATCAAAAAATAAAAGAAATATTAGTCAAATGAAAAAACATGTTACATTCGAGTTAGGGACATGTTTTCTATACAAACCAAGCAGGGTCGGGTTGGGTCAAGCCTATCTCGGCCCTCAACGTTGTGGAATTTTCAAAATCTAACCCTAACCTATTCCCGGGCTTTATACAAGCGGCAAAGCCACCACTTTTAAAGGCCGGCCCCTCATCAAAAGGGCCTGATTGACAACCCTAGTTAATGCGTACCTTTACCTTCTTTGACACTTTCTAGATGCTAGGCATTTTACCATGGCCATACACATGTCATGCATATTGCATACACGAGGATGAGGTCCAAATACAACTTCTCATGGTCTCATCCACAACACATGGCCTTCTGTGGTCGACTTTGAAACCTTACTTAGATTAGATAGTTATGATCATAAAATGTTGACAATGTGAGCAGCTTGAATCTCAAAACACATTTTCTAAAAATACCAAAAACCAAAGGAATTGAATCATCTTTTTTGCATGGGTCGTATTAACCAGGTGCAACTTAATTAGCTTTCTGGCTAAATATCACTGGTCTAATACTACCTTATATTAGGCTCGGTCGCACATGGACCCCGAACCCCCAATGCCAGCCTTCTTTGGCCCATGGCTTTAAAAAAGGCTTAAGATGTTGGCCCAATTTTCAGAATATTTTGCAACTGCCTAAAGCGGGCTGGGACCGGGTCTGGCATGGGCCTGGCCGGCCCAAGAGCAGCCCGATTCATGTCTTTTCAAACCGCGCGCGCTCGAGTCCTGCAACCTTTATAAACCACCCCCACTCAAAACGAATTTCCTCAACTCCCTCTCTCTCCTCTCTCTCCCCAAAGTCCAAATGTCGGATTCCGATCTCTTCAACTCGGAATCTTCAGACAGTACAGAAGAAGTTGCAGGTTCTGATTCTGATTATGATCCCTCTGCCACTTCATCTGCATCTGTTTCCCAGACATCTGATTCAGAGCCACCAGATCTTCAAGACGATATCGCTGCAGGTGCTGCTCCCTCTGCATCTGATTCAGAGCTTCCATCATCAGATCCAGATCTCTCGTCCTCAGAGAGCTTAGTTGATGTCGTTATAGGTCCTAATCCTAGTCCCTCTGCATCTAATTACCAGTCAGTTGATCCAGAGCTGCCATCATCATCATCATCAGAGAGCAAAGATGATGCTGTTCCAGCTGATCATCCATCTGTTGTTAGTGCATTTGATCAGGCGCTCGATTCAGTGCTTCTTTATCTTTGGATCGTACATCTGATGCATTCGGAAATGAGTTCCATGCCGAGCAGACATTTGACCGCGGATTTGGCGACTCGCAGATGGGCAATTCAGCAGATTCTGGAGGTAAAATCATCTCAAGTAGAATCGAATAGAATAGATTATAGATCTAGGGTTTTTAGATTTCTTATAGCCATTTTTTCAGGTCTCTAGAAGCCTTGGTTTTCTCCCGTCGACGGCATGCCTCGCCGTCAGTTTCTTGAATCGCTACCTTTCGGCACCAGCTGCTGCTGTTTCTGTGAGAACTGCAATTCTCATTCCTCTGTTTCTGTCTTTCTCTCTCTCTCTCTGTAAATATTCTCATTGAGATCTATGTATCAATGTATGTCTTTTGCAGACAATTGATGAATGCTGTACTCTTTTCTCTTCTTGAAATGTCTATATTGAGATGTATGTATGTATGTGTGTATGTCTTTTGCAGGCAATTTATGAATGGCGTTTGCTCCTGGCAGTCTGTCTCTCTACAGCTGCAAGGTCAAAGGAGACACAAGTTAATGAACGCGTTCGCTCCCATTTAGCATCACATGTGACAGTTGGCTGCTATGATCCTCTTGATCTTAATCTGATGGAGTCTCGCTTCTTTACTAATCTAGATTGGAGCTTGCAATCAGTTACGCCATTCGATTTCCTAGGAGAATTTGCCATGAGACTCGACAGTGGTCATTTCATGGAGTTATTCAACATTGCTTCGAGGAACATACTCAACGCCCTTTCAGGTTACTAGTGAAATTCTCCCCAATTTTATTGTTCGCGTAGTTTTATCCAGTCTACTGATGTTCACACAGATGATGATTTCTTGGCATATCCACCCTCTGCCCAAGCTGCATCCGCAATCATTTTGGCTGCAGAACAAAGTTCAGGCGAGCCAGACACATTTGAGCAATATGGGGAATTCTTATCCAACTATTTTACTGAGGTGAAATAGAGCTGTTTGTTACAAAGACATAGTTGGTTTCCAATTCATTATGTGTAGTAGTTAAAAAATTTCAACTTGTATGAAACTTGGGTGCAGGGTGCCATTAGAAGTGTTAGAGAGTCTTATGAACTGATGTTGCCATTTGCCTGGAGGAGGAGGGAAATTGTAGCCCGGCCAGATGAACCAGAGACATCGGAAGCAGGTTCTCGTCGTGGCGAAAGAAGAAGAAGCCCTTCCGATGAGCGCGACGGTAAGCGGGACAGCAAGCGTCCAAGGATTGATGATTAAAAGTAACACAGAATTGTTCATTCTTTGTCAAAAACAATTTTTTTTTCTCTGGGAGCCAAACTGTTGCTGAGCTCTTCAGTAGCTGTAAATAAATTTCATGCCACTTGACTTCTTTGAAGAAGTAGAGCATTTAGAGTTGCTAGAGCATTTAGAGTTGCTAACCAGAATGGTTTTGATGATAGGAGAAAAGAGCTTCACTCATCAAATGTGGATCAAGTGGGCCACATGGCCTAGCCAGCTTTGGGTTGACCTCTTGGACCCAATTGGTAAATGGGTTCAATTCAGGTTAACTCAGTTGCTACTCTATCTACCAGACTCGAAATGGGTACAACTGGAATCTGGACTTGGATACAATATGACCCGCCAATCCGATTTGAACCTGAAGTTAATTTGGGTTTGTGGTTGACTCTGTTACATGCTAGGTTGTGTCTGGGATGGCAAATGGGTTCCTGCTACATAGTCTCATTAGTCTGTAAGCCTAGAGTTGAAATGGGCACAACTGGACTAGATACACCATGGGTGTAGACCCACCAATCCCACGCGAATGTGACGTTAATTTGGGGTTTTGGTTTACTGTGTTAAATTCTAGGCTGTGTCTGGCTGACATTTTCAACTCAATCAGTGGATGGGCCGGGCTCCTTTGAGGGCTGTCAGCTGTGTGTATGAGAGAGAGAAACAAGTGGATAAACCTGTTTGAAAAAGCAAAAAAAAGGTAGCAAATTAGCTAGCTAGGCTTGTAAGTAATAATTTTCATTCTAATTGTGGTTAAAGCTGCAGTGATTGATTGCTCTTACCAAAAAAATTGATCGTTCTAACATATCATGAATGATTTAATTTGCAGAAATTCAAGGTGAAGTTATGTTGTCATATTGTTTTGCATGTAATGTGATTATAAAGTGATAATCAAGTGCTGTAGTTGCATAATCTACTCTGCATTTTAACCACTTTGTATCTAAAGTCAGATGTATTCTGCACCGCATTCATGTTTGCTATGTGGATTCATGTGTGCTATACTGCCATGTGAAGGGAGGCTCACATGGGAAAATGTAGAAATGAAGGGGGGAGTATGCTTTGGTTGCCAGCGCAGGTGAATGCAATACTCAACAAATCACACTAATTATTTAGTGATGGCTGTGAGCGGTTCAATGAATCTTAATTGGAAGCAGTCGTCATCGACTGATTGTCTTGCAAAATTAGAGGGTTATAATGACTAATGAAACTGACTGTCGGTAGATGATGGAGTTCAAAGATCTGTTTAAACTAGCCGACACTTAAAATGTTAACCCACACTTAAAATATCACCTACACGTAAAATGTTCGTGTGGTTAGGAAGTCCAGTTTTAACCTACCAATGATCAACCGAAAGGGGTCGGCGGGTTCCCATGTTATAAAAAATTATCCGATATATAGGGCTAGTGGGTGGTTTTATGTATCCGTGGGTTTACCAATGATCAACCGAAGGGGGGTCGGCGGGTTCCCATGTTATCAAAAAAAAAACTAGGAAAGCCTGTGGACCCATCAACATGACATATTTTGAAGTAGTCATAAGCTTAAAGATGAGGACATCACTCTTAATATTAATGAAAAGTGATCTTAACATGCCATTTGCTAGTGAGGGGGACCGCTAGGGAAATTTTGGGTAGAATAGATGTTTTTCTTTATTTTAATTTAGAGGATTTTATTCGAAAATTCCCACTATTTGGCCGTTGCACGAATTAGTGCCTCGGAAATAGCACTACACAAACGGGGTTCGTTAGACCCCGTTTGGTTTTTTTTTTTTTTCCAATATGAAACGAGTGACGCTAGCGTCGCTCAGTGTGAAAATTAGTGACGCTAACGTCACTCTTCGTCTCTTCCAAGCAAAGAAGAATAGGGTTCTCAACCTCTTTCTCGCCAGCTCCGGTTCGGACTCCACCTCCACCGGAAACACCTGCGAATCCGTCAAATGCCAGTGAAAAACATTCATCTTGTTCAGCCCCATCGCGTTATAGACGTCGATGTAGTTAAAGAAGAATAAGAGGGCTCGGACGTGTTCCTACAGACCATGTCCACACCCATTTGACAGAAACGAAGAAATTTTGATTCTTGGTTTTGCAATTCTGGGGTTTCTCAGGATCACCCGGTGCTGGAGGGGAGCAGAGAGATCGGATACAGTGAGGGTTAGGGTTTTGAGTGGAGGGGAGTGGGTGAGGTTGGCGGAGGGGGCGGTGGCGCTCGGTGAGGATGAGGCGGAGGTACCAGCCGACGGGCGTGGTGGAGATTGAAAAGATAACGATCAGAAGGGAAAAAAACAGGGCCTTTATTCTTCTTCATCTTCCACAAAATCGCATTTGCATTTGGTCATGCAAAACCATGTCGGTTCAAAGCCAAATCACTTGGACTCGTTGTGGGCAAGTCCTATTCTAGTCTCCATGTGACACAATTTGCAGAAGTTGGGGGTTTTGGAGAAGATGATGAGTAACGATAGCGTCACTTAATTTCTTCTTCCAACGACACTATCGTCACTCTTAAAAAATACTATAAAAAAAAGTGGCAGGAGGAATGCTACCGTATGAAAAATATTCCGAGGCACTACCAAGTGCGATGTCTGTATACCGGATATTTTTCGGTAAAATCCTCTTTAATTTATCTATTTTTACTTGGGTAAAATGATTCTGTTTGGATTCAAGTTCAACAGATTTAAACCACTTGCTTCGTATTGTTATCAAGGGTCATGTACTAATACTATGATGGGCCGCAGGTGGCACTTGTGCAACATCATCAGAGTTAGATGACATATGAGTAATTCCAATATTTGAGCATTTTTTAGCCTCCCTCTTTCAGCTAAGGGTTTCCATATCCTATGTGGGTGTGTGTCCAACTTGAGAATTCTCAAAACGAGGATATTAGATGGCCCAAATTCTTGGAGAATTATAATTGCCAAATGTAGATTTTTTGGGTTTTGATGGTGTAATTTTGAAAGAAGAAAAATAAGAAGGTTTTGAGATATGATTTTGGAAGAAGACTAGCAACAAAAGCCCGTACTAAGCTGCCAGAAAATTAATATATATATATATTTAAATTTCATATTTTTAAAATATTATTAATAAAATAAATAAATGATTTAATGAATATATATATATTTAAATTTATAAGAAAACAATCCAAAAATAAGAAACCATAATATGGAACCTATAAAAAGGATATAAACATTTATTACCTAAAAAACAAGTAATTAAAAGAAAATATTTAGAAATAACAAACATATTGCTACTATAAAGAAATAAACTTGTACCTATTATACCTAATTAAAGGAAACTCAGGCAAAATAAAATACAATAACATATCATTGCTACAAATCCAATCCACCTCCATTGAAGCGAGGTAACTTCAGTTTAACAAAAGAAATGACGTACTATTAACCAATAGAACTTCCTAACTTATCATAGTATCTTCTCTTATAAAGTAATCAAAGCTCTCCTAATTCTCAACATCGAACTACTGACAGAAATCACCTTAATGATAGATAATTCTCCACTCCAATACAATCTTCTTACCTAGCTACCCGTAATCTAATCACCATCTATCCATAATTCGATCTTTATAGAAATCTTCTTCTCATCTAAACAATTATAAACAATAATTAATATGTTTTTAGTATATTTAAAAATATTTTCTACTATCTAATCTAATTGTTATAGTCGTCTGGGTATATTAGGCTTCTTTTAAGACTTGCCTGAAACCTGATCTAAAGTGATCATTGTGAAATTTGGAGGTGTCATATTATCATCATGTTGTCCTGAATTAACACATTTTTGGAGTTATTGGAGAAGACTTGTTGGAATTTGAAGGCACACAGGCTTTGGAGAAACGTTGAAAATTAAGGTTGTTTAAGCTTCTCATACTGGCATTGAAAAACCCTCTGATTTGTGTAGTCCACTTCATATATTATATCATATGAGAAGGTTTTACCTCTTGGTCTTGAAGATCCCAAAAAAATCATGTAAGAATTGATGAAAATAGGAATTAGAGATTGTAGGAAGCATTAGAGATTCCTATGGGTAAAGAGATGGATTATGGTAAATTTGAGTTTAAACTGATTAGGTGGGCACCACGGTGCCTTGGGAGAGTTTCTTGTACACATGTTGTACAGTTGGTAGGGCCCTCATGATTATGTAGGGTCATTGTTGGTGCGTAGGCTGAAATAAGAGGTTAAGAATTTATTTGAAAGGAAAAAAAAATCTAGAAGAAGTTAAGAGAGATTTAAGGAAATAAATTGTCTCTTTTTAGGTTAATGGCATTGAGAAGGGACTTATCACTTCTATGAATTTGATTTTGAATATAAAGAGTTAAATGGAGACTTAAATAAGAGAGATATTAATTAATGAGGTGGCACTTTAAATAAAAGAGATTTTCGAGGAGGAAGATTATTGTGAGAAAAATTTTAGGGGTGGAAAGATTGGACAAAAGAGAATATTAGATTTCATTAATTAGGGATTACCTCTTTTCCTAAATAAAATTAGAGGAAGAGAGATTGTAGGAAAGATAAATAATAATGATGAGTTGCCTTAGTGAATATTCATTAGCTTTGATGCCACATGGCGTTTGTGAGAGCCCTGGCCCCATGAGATTTGAGAGGGTGTGTGTGGATACAAAGCGTGTGGGTTTTAATGATAACTCAGCTATATCAAGGCTGACTCGCTGGTTTGTTGATATCGTGGTAGGGACTTGCGATTGGAATGTGATTAGTATAATAGAAAAGAAATCATCCAAGAGTCAAAATTATATAGAATTAAATTTATATTGCCTAAGATTGAGAAATAATTAAGACAGTGATTGTCTCTTGAGATCACATTAGATTGTGTTGGATATACCATTAATAACAATTCATAAATAAATGAGAAAAAATGTAAAAAAAAATAAAAAAAATAGTAACATGTTAATTATATCAAAACTTTCCTAGTTCGTGATAATAACTGGTATAAGAAATGCAAATCACCTATTTCTACGAAAAGTCGGCCCTATTTATGAAAATTCATCTATTACAAAAAAAAAAAAAAAAATTCCAAAATCATATAAAATTTTTGACTCATATAAATAGATCATGACGTGGCGAAACTTGATTGGTCAATCAAAACTCCTCATAGGATCCGAGTTCAGTTCAGAACAGCAGTCCAAGGTGTGATCATCATTTCCCTATAAAAGTTTCCAATGGCTGTAACTTTCCCAAAGGGCATTCCCGTCAATACGTGCATTTCCGAAGGGCATTCCCGTCAACGAAAAACCCCTTCGTTTATGCGCGGGTAATGCGATAATTTGCAATAAACCCCCAATTTACTTCCATATAAACCTTCTCAGTCCTTTTGCTTTGCAAAGCAGAAGCAGCAGCAGCAGAAGCAGCAGCAGCGCGCGCGCGAGAGAGATCAAGGGAAAAATCGAAGAATCGAATCGTCTTCATCGTTTAAAAAGGTCTTGTAGATCTCCAATCGATATCTTTCTCTTACACTTTCAAAAGGTCTTGTAGATTTCCAATCGATATCTTTCTCTTACACTTTCTAATATACATTTCTGATTCTTTTTTTTTTCGATCTGGCTCTATATCTGTATTTCGTTCTAGGGTTTTTGACCGTTTCTGTGATGTCTTGTCTTCTTCTTTGCATTTCTTTTGGTGATTTGACTCTGTCTTCTTTGTCTGATCTGTGTTTGAGAGAGCGATTTGCGATCTTATGATTTTCTGGTGATTTTGGTGATGGAATTCTTCTGTTTGGATGTAGATTGTGTTGAGATGCATCCGTTTTGGCCTTTTGAGATGGATATGGTATAATGTAGAGGGTTTTCATATTTTTTGTTTCGTTTTTGAGATCATCCTTCAATGTTTGGATGAATGTAATTGTATTTTATTAGATTGAAACTGCAACTTATCATTATGCATTTGCCTTTTATTTTCCTTGTTTTGGGTATGATTGCGCGTGGCGATTTTTCTATGGAAATGAATTTCCATGGTTCTTTCATTTTTGTTGGAAAGTAAGAACTCAAAAGACTTCATGTTCTGCAGTTTGAGTTTTATTCGGAACATCGAAGGCTTTGGATACTTAGATAATTTGATCCTCATTTGTAATTCTAACTGTATCGTTTGTGAATATTCTTATCTGCACCTTTTTTTTTTTTATCTTTCTATATTTGATTTCTGTTTAATCTGGCTGAAAGAATGTGTTTATCTTGCAATATCAATTGATATTGCCACCTTTTCTAATGTTTGTATCTAGGAGTTTTTCAAGGACACAATTCGAGTGGGATTGAATGGACCGGGTAAAAAATAACTGGACTTATAATTTAAGCCTTTTTTTTTTTTTGGGAGTTGTGGATTTGTTGAATTAGACTGTAATCCTTGTCATTTGGGCAGTATGTGATGACTGAGAAGAAGATTGGAGAGGGGACTGATGATGTTTTTTACGAGGCTCATGATCTTGTGACGAATGAGACTGTATCAATTAAGAAGATCCAAGATGACGACGGAATTCCAACACAGGCATTTAGAGAGCTCGCCATTATGGTAATTCCGCATAGCAACATAATCAGGTTGTACTTCTTAACTATTAAGTTCTCTTCTCATAAAAAAAAATAGGGTATGTGCTTGATGATTCCATATTTTTATATGCTAGTGAACTTGTTTCTTTTCTCAATTGTGACAGCTCGAGTGTCTGTGTCTTGGTTGTAAAATCCAAGTTTGATTGACATTAGTTTATATTGGAATAATAGATAATCTAAAAGGGTCAAAAATCAAAAAGTTGGGTGAAGGAGAAGATATACTGACAGCAACTCATTTATCTTCAATGGACATGGTTGGGGATGCTTAATTTTTTTTTTTTTTTTTTTTGTAGAGTTTTTCTTTGATTGGGAAAGTACTGGGTTCATGCCACTCTTTATTTGGTTGGATTCATGGCATGTTTTTCTAAGACCATTGGGATTGAATTTCCATGAGGCATACTGGTCAGTGAAGGATCACTATTAATCTAGATTTTTAATATATAAGGTTATGCTTCTGTCCTTGGAAAGATGGTTGATGTGTCAATGCGTGATCACTGATCACTTCATCTCATTATTATAGTATGTGTTCTACACTGTTTTCTTAGAAACCTTTTTCGTTAGCAATAGAAAATTAGTATGCATATTATGCAAAAAAGGGAATTTATGATGCTGATAAAAGGCATCAACGACGATGATGCAGAAAAGAAGAGTAAACAAAACTGTGCCACCTAAGCTTTCTGCTGCATATTTCTTCTGTTTCCCAGAGTCTCTGAGCCCATAGTGGAACTATTGAAAGAGTACATCTGGAGCAAGCCCTTTGATCTCTCCTTTTTGCCTCTGCTTAATATCTTATCTGACATGATGCATATATAATCACATGAGGTCCTGACCTTCTCTAGAAAGTATCTTCTTCACCATTATCTAGAGGAAAATTTTCCTTGTTTCACCTGCACCAATACTTCATTTTTGTCACACACATGCGCGCCCACGCACACATAATAATTTAAATTTGAATAGCTTCCCCGGACAGCATCTTATGACAATTTTGTGAACAATAGGTTGAAAAATGTCGTGCATAGCGGGGAAATGTTGTATTTAGTTTTTGAGCATATGGATTTGGACTTGAAGACATACATGGATTCTTGCCCAGATTTTGCTAAGGATCCACATCTGATAAAAGTAGGTGAGATCTTTCCTTCATTTTAATATTTGTCCATGCTGTCAAGCTTGTGATCCTTGAAAAGGCTTTAGAAATCAGTTGTAGAGATGTGGGTTTATTTTTAGAAACCCTTATTATAATACTAATTTGTCCTCCAGACCTCTCCACCATTTGAGATGGTTTGGGCATGTCCAACGTAGGCCGGTAACAACCCCGGTAAGGAAAAGTTTGGCCATGAAGGTTGATGGCCCACCAAGGGGAAGGGGTAGGCCTAAGAGGACGTGCATGGAGGTAGTAAAGATCGATATGACGAAGTATAACTTATCTGAAGATTTGGCTCAAGATAGATCGGAATGGAGAAACAGAATTTGTGTAGCCGACCCCAACATAGTTGGGACAAGGCTTTGATAATGATGATGATGATGAACCTCTCCACGCAAGCTGATTGCATATTGAGTTGGAAGTTGTTCCTGTGCTACAATTGTAACATATAAATTATTTGTATTAACTTATGTACAACATTATTATGTTTGAGCTGGCAAAGTTGATTCTGAGGTGGCTTTTTTTATTTTGAACTTTGCTCGTGCATTTTCTCATAGGAATTATAATACATGCTTGCATGAGTCCTATTAGAGCACACATTTCAGAATCAAACAAGTGCCGATTGCTTGGACGCTTACTGGAAGGAAAAAAAAAAAATTGTGGTTGAAGTGCTGGGTTTGGCAGAGTAAATGGTTTACCACTCACAACTGAATAGCCTCATATTGTAAAGTAAGGGGCTCTAGAATCCACACGTGCATACAAGAATCATGATGAGATCGAATATTGAGTTTGCTTGGCCCACTTTCCCTTATTGATTATTAACTCTTAATAGTGATTATATGAAACAATAAAGTTAATGGGGACAACTTTCTGCTTTGTTTGCAGAGGTTTCTCTATCAGATTCTTGTGGGTGTTGCCTATTGTCATTCACATAGGTTCCTTCACCGTGATTTGAAGCCTCAGAATTTGCTGATAGATCACACTAATGCATTGAAGCTTGCAAATTTTGGACTGGCCAGGTCATTTGGTATTCCTGTCCGTACGTTTACTCCTCAGGTGAGTTTCTGCATCTTTTTTAACATTCCAGATTCCCTTTTTTTTCTTCTTAATATAAAAATACTTTTGTTCTGTTTGTTTCTAATGCATCTTAGTTATATCTGCTGGTTGAGTGTTCTTTTAAGGATACCCTATTAATACATTAAGGTAATTGATATTGGCACTCCCTTTTCCCCCTTTTTTGATCGAGGCACTCCAAAATCTTGTGAAGGAAAAGGAGTGCCTCCATCAAAAAAAGGAGTGCCAATATCACTTCTCTTACATTAATTGCTTCATGCTTCTTTTTCACCAGTTTAAGATCTTTGAGCATGAAGATCATTTTTAACTTGTCTAACTGATAGGAAAAAGATGTTCTTAACTTTTATCATCTGTACGTGTGTGAAATGAATGGTACAGTGTGTTCATTGCAGTTCCTGTTGATGATTTGCAAACTTTTGTCAGATCTTATACCATTTTTTTTTCTTTCTTTCCTTCTTTCCTTCTCATTGCTGCTACTTCTATGTCTGTTTTCTTACTTATAGTCACTACAAGCACTTTTCAGGTGTCAACACTCTGGTACAGGGCACCAGAAATCCTCCTTGGATCACATTTTTACTGCACTCCTGTTGATGTGTGGTCAGTGGGATGTATTTTTGCTGAAATGGTGAATCAAAAACCGTTATTCCCTGGGGTTACTGAGATTGATGAGTTGCATAAGATTTTCAGGTGAGTAACACATGTTTGAGCATATAAGATATTGTTTTTGAGATAACCCATTCTTATATCTCTTTCTTGCAAATTTCTATTTTTTAATGTTTTGGTTATATTTTTTGCTTGTCAAATTTAAAATGCAGTATTTTGGGTTCACCAACTGAAGAAACTTGGCCTGGAGTGACTCAGTTACCAGACTTTAAGTCTAACTTGGCAAAGTGCCCTGCTAAGGTGAAATCATTTCTGTCATCCTGTATTCACTAAAAGGCTTTTTTATTTTTTATCTTATATTTGTCATTTAAGCTGGTGAATATCTGTTATTTATTCTCTTAAAAAAAATTAAAAAAAAATCTATTATTTATCCTTTTTTATAACATTCCATTTTGCTCACAATTTTTTGAGAAGCCGCATATGATGATTCTTCATTTCTTCTGCTTTTTTTTTATTGGTAACTGAAAATTATATTAAAATGGAAAGAGAGTACAAAGCGAACAACCCCCCGCTCCCCCAAAATAACGAATGAGAAGAAAGGTATAATTGGACTATGTCGACGCCCAAACCAACAAAAGATGACAGCATAACAATGAAAAGACAGCCACCAAATCTAAAAAACCTATCGACCCCCTTAGCGAAGGCATCCGCAAAGCCATTCGCAAACCGCTTCACATACTGAACTGACACCAATGAACTTTGATCTCATTTCTTCTGCCTTTTTGCTTTAGATGTCAGAGGCATGACCTTGCTCCAATCTCTTTGCTTGTGTGTGTTCTGTCACACATCCCATTTCATTCACTAACTTGATGGATACACCAACAATGTCCTAATTGCTTTTGATTTTTGTAGTCATATGCAGAATTATCAAGAGAAGTGTGGTTCTTGAAGGGGCTTGTCTTGTTCTTTACTTACAAAAGTGGCAGTGGTCCAAGGTGAAGGGTGAATGGTCCATGATTAATATATAAGGGTCACCATCAGGTTAACCAAAGAGAAATAGTTCCCTACATGGGAAATTCTGATGATCCTCACCCTTTGTCCTTCACTATCATCTTTTTATCCTTTTCCAGCCCATCCAGTTTCCTTCATAAACCATAAAAAAAAAAAAAAATGCCAAAGTCCCTTAATGCTAATGGAAGTGTTTTTAATTGGTATTTTTCATGCAGGATTTGGCAACTGTGGTCCCAGGTCTTGAACCGGCTGGAATTGATCTTCTTTCTGTATGTTTTTTTTGTTAATCCATTAACTTTTTGTTTCGGTCATGCTCACAGCTTCTTATGTCATATCTTTTTCCTGTTGTTTCGTGAAATGAAGACAAACCTGTGCACAGATTTCAGATTTATCACCAACCAGTTTTTATGTCCAGGACTTGTTATGTTCATCTTTTTCCTAAGTCCTATAAAACACAGTTACTTCCAATGATATGAAACTTGGATCATATTGTAAAATAACAAGGCAATAAGTTGCAAGTTGGAAAATGCCTATGACCACAATTTTAATTTTACCAAAAAAAATTAAATACTTAAAATAATATTGAAAATTCAGAAAATTATGTCCTGACCAATTTTTTTAATTCCTTTTGGCTAGATTTAAATAACATTCTAGGACATTCTGGAAAGTTGCATTAATTTTTGAATATCTTTCGATCTTCTTGGAGTATTTCTTCTAATGATATTATTGTAAGATTATTACCATGGTTTTGACATTTACCCTGCTAGATGATATTCCATATATCCCCAAGATTTGAAACTCCTGCGTTGAAAATTGTGGATAAAAAGAACCAACGAAGAAGCCCAAATTTGCAACGGCCATTCTGGATCACCAAATTTGGCGCTCATCTCAAGAATTATATAGGACAGCCCTATAATTTCTCTATATTCTGTTGGGTGTAAAAGATCTGGTGAAGTGTGTACTATGGTTGTCTTAGGTTGCAGTTTTAAAACAATCTCTCTCTCTATATATATATATATATTTATATATTTATTAAGTAAAATATTTTAAAGTTCAACTATTGCAATTGAAAGTGAGGTTTATTGTAGTCTTTATCATCTTGGAATGCTATTTACATTTTTGTGACTATTTCTCACCAGAAAATGCTTCATTTGGACCCATTTGGAAGAATTAAGGCGCGGAGTGCTCTTGATCATGACTACTTCAAGGATCTAAAATTCTAGATACTCCGTAAGAATTGCTGCTTGCGTTTGCCCTTATTCAGATTGTTTAAAACTGAAGAACATACTACATAGTATATACCATCCAATTCAGATTTGCCTGAAGTAAATCCCAGGCCCCAGCACTACCTGTGAAATCAAGTACTTTTTCCACTTGTGGCTAATGGCTTTATCATAGGTCAACATGGATTTCGTCCTTTTTGCTCCAGAATAATGAGTTCCAGGATTTGAAAAATACTACAATGGCTTGTTCTTAGCAGATTTAATTCTGAAATCTGAATATGGACAGAATCAGTTTGTTTCCGCTAGTTCTCTTTAGAAAAATCAGCTGAAATCTTTGAGGTTTGTTCTACTTTTGAGGGTGAACTTTCATGCACTCAAATGATGGACGCCAAAGAAAAAATACCTTGGACATCGAAAACAAAAATATGATTTTGATGCAATTTGAAATCGTTCAGGGCACACAAATCAATGGGAATGGGAATGGGAATGGGAATGGGCGGTCTTGACATATAATGTGAGTGGTTTATTTTAATTTAGGTTGTAACTTTCTTGATCAATCCAATGCTGCACCCAGTCATGATCAGTGTTAAATTGGCTTTGATGTCAATTCAGATGGTATTTGAGTATCCACTATCCAATAGCATGAAGGTCGTATGTGGACGTTGTGATCAGTACTTTCAAATGGGCAAAATTGGTTGCCTATAAAATGAACTGTTATCTTCTCGAGTGGGTCAGGCCAGGCTGGGCTGAGGTATGCGCCTGGCCTGATCCACCTTAGAAACAGAGGTTC
The DNA here is from genome assembly GCA_012931725.1 of Litsea cubeba. Classification (NCBI taxonomy): domain Eukaryota; kingdom Viridiplantae; phylum Streptophyta; class Magnoliopsida; order Laurales; family Lauraceae; genus Litsea; species Litsea cubeba. The sequence goes on along the minus strand of CM022945.1, from coordinate 35,324,892 downwards.
ATATATATCGGGGTCATGCCCAATTTAATCCGTCTGACGGTGCAACTATCCAGGGCTTTTATCTCATGTTCAGGCTTTCTAGCAATTGTTGTTTAGATAGACAACTAATTACTAAATTATTACAAGCACTCTTTATTTGAGTCAGGCCTAACTGAAGCTTATCTCAAATATTATATGGGTCCAGATGAGCAAGGGCCGGCCTGGTCCATGAGTACCTGCAATCATGTTCAATCTCATGTGCCCACGCATGGCATGGTATGCTAACATTATCTTCGTTTCAAAACTCGTTTTTTACTTGCCCTGAGGATGTAAACGAGCCAGATCCCTGCTGGATCCAGTTTGCAACATGAGTCAAAGCCAAAATATGTTATGTATTATCTTATTACTATGATTATGTAAATGTGATTTAATATTAATATATTCAACCACATTACATATATTAGATAGTAATATGTACCGTACATTTTATACATTATATATGTTATTTTGCGTTAAATACGTTATACACAGTTAATCAGTACTGGATCTGGCAGACCCCATTATCAATCGAGTCCAAGAAAAGGACCTATATGTGGATTTCAAGGGTTGTGCACAATCGGGTATGCGGCTGTTCTTTTTTCTTTTATGTACAGCCCAGAAGTCTTTGGCCCTGAGCCCAAGGAACGCCCAATTCTGAATAACAGAGGGACACTGGATTCTAGACGGTCTAGGAGTCTTTCCCGCTAGTTAATAACATAGGGTATCTCCTGCCCAACCCTGAAGCCTTGCCTTTGAGCCCGAGGGACACTGGATTCTGGACTGTCGAGAACTAATAACTAGGGGCACATGTAAACCCTCATATCCACATGCACCGAGTAAAACTCTGGGAGCTGAGGTGCAGAGTCCTTGCACGCTGCCTCAGCTAAAAACCTTAAAAATTTATAAACATATTGACCTTCCAAGTTTCTGAGCATTTAAATTATCAAAAAGTCTACATGGACTAACTCATGGAGTTAGTCCATAGACAGACCCCATGGTTTTTGGGGGAAAATCACCTAATGTCAGGTGATTTTTCCCCCAAAACTATAGAGTTAGTCCATGGATCGGTCCATGGGTTAGTCCATGTAGCAGGGCTCTTAAATTATAGAGGAATTTACGGCGCAAGTCCCCGTAGGACCCCATACCACTTTTGAGGTCCCAGACACACCGTATTTATGGATAAAGTCCTCAAGATGCGTCTTTTTTTTTTTTTTTAGAGAATGGTCGATATCGACCATTCTGTGGGAACCCAAATAGAAATTGGGTTTTTGAGGAGGGAGAAGATGGGAGGGGAGGAGGAGGGTTTTCTCCCTTGGATAGCTATGGCACAGTGAAAATCAGATGTCGTCTCAAGTCATATGAAGCCTTTCCATTTCGTTCTTACCATACTATACATTCTATGCTATAAAATCACAATGTTTGGCTTTACGCATGAATTATGCTATGGTTCTTTCCTTGCCAAGCAAACCCTACAAAAAAAAAAAATCCCAGACAGTTCAGACGATTCTCTCCCTCTTGATTATAATACCTTTGAATAATAGGGAAGATTCTCATTAGAGTCCATACACCAGAACCCGAAAGAGGAGTCTGTATCATTGATTACATGTTTCAGCAGCCATTTGTTTAACAGAATATAGCCCGAACCAGGTTGAAAGCCACTAACGTAACAAAGGTGTTTGATGAAATGCCTGAGAGAAATTTTTCCTCCATTGAACGGTTTGAGAGAGATTGTGCTTGTTTTGTGTGTGGGATGAGGTCTTGAATAGGGAGAGAGAAGAAAATAGGCATGTTGAGGCGATCCTCCCTCCTCCAACGGAGAAAACCCTCCTCATCCCCTCCCCTCCCCTCCCCTCTTCTCCCTCTTGAAAAACCCAATTTCTATTTGGGTTCCCGCTATTGGTCGATATCGACCATTTGCTAAACGTAAAAAAAAAATAATAATAATACCTTGAGGACTTTATCCATAAATACGGCGTGTCTAGGACCTCAAGAGTGGTATGTGGTCCTATGGGGACCATGTTTTTTTTTGCTTCTTATTTTCTCATTTTTCATTATGTTACCCACATCTCTTCTATATCTTCTTACAAAAAAGTCCATAAAATTATATAATAGTTTGTTAGAGAAGAAATGATTTTTTTTTTATTGTTTCTTTCCATCAGGATTTATGTTCTTACTATTTTTTTCTGTTTTGATGATCTTTTAGTTTACCTGTGTATTGGGTTTTCGTTTCTATCTTATATTATTTTAGTGTTTTTTTTTATTACTTTTATTGCTTTTCATTATGAGTTTATTTTATTATCTTTATCCATTTACTATGGGTTCTTTTAGTTTTCCCCGTTAATGGGTCTTCATTGATTTGCAGTTTTCTATTTTTACATTTTCATTTATGGTTTTAATTAGATGAAGAATGATATTCCGGATTTTTGAAATTGTAAACATACAAAATCTAAATCACTCAATTTCAATTTTAAATTATCAATTTTATAAATAACTTAAAAGAATAATATTTTAATGATCAGCACGGGCAGGTTTTGCTAGTTACATATGATTGTGGGAGAAGTCAGTGTAACCACTTAAGCCACTGATCTAACCAAGTCAGACAATTGGGGTGAATGACTGATTGTTGCAGCTATAGATATCTATCTACACACCTTTACAAATTCTTGACTGATCCTGGATGCTTTTTGTCATTACCAATTGGAGCTTCCTTCATTCCTTTTATAGAGCATAATGATGCCAACAAGTACTTGACCAGACTCGCTCGAGTTACTTTGCTGGGTGACCTTCCAAGTTTCTGAGGTTTTTAAACTATTGAGATCTTGATCACTAGTTGAAACTGAAGCAAAACTTGGATGGCAAGCTCTGAATTACAAACAAGGTTGGGTTCAGGTTATAGTTGCAGGATACAAATTATATAATATATATATTTTTTCTTTTATTTTCCTTATTATTGTATTTTTCTTGTTTATATAAGTATATTAATTTGAATTGATTATCATGAATGCATGTAAGTAAATGTAACTTTATATTATATAAGTAATGAATTTATTTTTTAAATAGTTGTAAATTATTTAAAAAAAAAAAAACATTACTCTTCTGAGTCTCCGCATTGACTCTATCCGAGTCAATGTTTTTTTTTTGCATTGGAATTTTATTTTTTGCATTGGACGAGTTGAGTCCGAGTCATGAGTTTTCTAACCTTGCCTACAAGATTAGATGTTTGCAGCCGTCGGATTTGAATCCAAATACATCCAACTGCCAGCAAAAGGTTAAACGAGCATTGATGGCATCCCTGAAGCTTCCTCTCCCACCAGAGCGTGTGAAACTGGCTGTAGAAGGGCCATTTCTTGACCCCAAACCACCAACCCGATCCGAACCTGACCCAGTAATTTGGGGTTTGGATCTATCCTCTTTGTTTCTAAGTTGGGTTAATAAATATATGTATTGGCTTTGAGTTGTGTCCACACTTACAATTCTACCTAACATAAAATAATTTAAGGGTTTGGGTTGACCCCCTTTTTAAATTTGAATTGAGCTTACGTTGACATTTTAAACCAATCTATAAAGTAAATGGTTTTGTATTTCCACATTATCCACAATGCTCAACTTCACTAGACCTATTGCCACCCACTGGGAATGCGCAAGCTGTCTATGGACCAAGGTCTGGCCCGAATCCACGGTCTAGCAGGCCCTATGGGCCATGATAAAATCTAGGTTCATGGTCCTAATTCCTTATAGGGCCGGACTCATATTCTGACCACTGCACTCTAATCAATGCATGGATGCTAATATATTAGTATGTATATGTACATAAATGTACACCGGTATTTTTTAAAGGAGAATTTTCACCCAAGGGACAATATATGAGAATTCTATATGAGCATCAGTCAATTTGTAAAGGGTTATGTGAAAATTATTATTAAATATAGTTGCATGGATTGATCCATTTGATATTACTTCAGGTGGACCATAATTTAAGTGATCAATAGTCCATAAAAGAAGCACGTGATACCATATGCCTAGAGGGTCATCCATCTGTGAGCCCGCCTATTATAAAGTGGTTGCAAAATACAATTGAAGTTCAATCTTGCGAATATAACACAGAAGATACTTGTAAGGGGCCCACTATTAAAATTTTATGACCTAAAAATATCAACATCTTTCACTTATATGTTACCAAACACAAGTTTTATCGAACTCAATAAATTTGTCCCACGTACCATCTTACTGGGACCCACCAAATAGTACTTAACTAATCTATATAGGATTTGATAGATTAAATATCATAGCCATCTTAAGTTATTTACATCATCTATGGGACTCGTTTGATGAAAGATCTGCATAAATCTATCATGTGTAGTGGTGTTTTATTTTTATTGTTTGGGTTTTATAGTAACTATGACAATAGTATTTCAATCTAAATTTTATAAATAAATTAATTTAGCTTTTTTTTTTGCTAAATAGTATATTTAATTATTTATATTACTTTATTTTTTATCGATAATATTTTAAAGAAACCAATAAAACTAAATATATTTTTATTATTTATCCCGGGCTAAGTATAGGCCATCGTTGCTAGTATCTTGAAAATAAAATGTGTCTAAAAGTAATCCAACCGCAGTCTATCCAAGTGAATGTCATAAAAATTAAATTCAATCAAGAGTGACGTCAGCAATCCCATTAAAATCCATGACCAGTAAATAAGCATTGCAAACACTTCCCATAATAATAATATAAAAAAATCTAGGCACACAATTTGACAAAGCATCATTAATGTAAAAGGACATGGGCAATTTTGATAGAGAGCGAAATTTTTAGCAATTGGGTGGTGGAAACTTGGGCAATTTGGTTTTCCTCGATCCTCATAAGGGCCTGTTCATTTATTAGAATTTTAGGAATTTTTGTCTAAGAAATTTTTGAATTCCTAGATAAGGTGGAATTTCTAAATCCTCCTAAAGACATGTGCATTTTGGAATTCCTCCAAAATACAAAAAATGTGAAATTCTAGGAATTCCTAAAGGCCAATTGAGACTTATCATGTACTGAAATTAATAAATTCTTGTAAAGAAACAGGGGATTTGAAAATGCAAAGTGACATGATGTCTCAAAAACCCCAACCACTAGAATTCCAGTCAGGACAATTTAGTTTTCCTCAATTCTCATAAACAAATGACGGAATCCGAATCCATTCTCGACTCCAAAGTCCAAACCACGCTAGGCACAATAATCAAGGCATATTAAGAGAAACGAAGGACTAACTAATTTTTCATTGAGAGTTGGCATATATTTTGGGGGATTAGTTCTCGGCTTTGAGAGCCCGAGAGATGGGTTGAACGGGAGATATCCTAAATTATTAAAAAAAAAAAAATGGCATTAGTCAAATGAAAAGAACATTAGTGGAGTCAAGGGACCATGTTTTCCATACAAATCGAGAAGGGTTGGGTTGGATCAATCAAGCCTTTCTCGGCTCTCAATGTTGTGGAGATTTTATAATCGGGCCCTATCGTTTCCTCGGGCTTTAGAAAAAAAAAAAAGAAAAGTATTTATGATTGGAAAAGTCCACACAGCCCGGGAAATTTGTCCGGTCTGTGGCACGGACCCCGAGGGGACCGTGGGATCCCAGCGGGCACAATTCCCGAACTGTGTAGCATGGCTCTGTATGATTTACGGCAGGGTGCCCTCATCAAAGGGCCTGACTGAAAGACATATTAATGGGAACCTTGATCTTGTTTGACACTTCTAGATGGTAGGCATTTTTTCATGGCCGTACAGATGTCGTGCATATACGAGGTATCGAGGATGAAGTCGAAATACTACTTCTCATGGACATTAATCCACACAACACATGGGCTTTTGTTGTTCGTGCTCGACTTAGGCCCTATTTGGTAACTCTAATATATCGAGCTAATTAAATTAAGGTTTAAAATGAAAGGTCTAATTTTTAAATTTAAATTTATAATTAAATTATTTGGTATAAAAAAAAAGTTCTTATTTTATAATTGAATGTTTGATAACCATCTAAATAAGTCGTCATCATCGTCTTCCTTTGCATGGTCGTGCCAAGAGAAAAGTAGCAAAGAAAGAAATTGTGAAATGGCTTTCCCGACTTTAGAAAAAAAAGAGTTACGAAAAAAAAAAGTACTCAAAACAGTTGATATTTAAGAGCTTAAAATCACTTATTTCTAAATTTAAATCATGATTAGAGTTTTATCAAACGCTCTAAATTACAATAAGCTCTAAATTATTTTTAATAAATGCTTATTTTTAGAGTTATCAAACTTGCCCTTAGTAAAAAGGGTTGGACTTTGAAGCCTTAATTAGATGGTTTTGATCGTAATAATAAAATGGTGACAATGTAAGCAGCTTGAATCCCAAAAACACAATTTTCGCCCGGCCCAAACACATTTTCTGCCCATGTCAGTCAAATTACCAGTGGCACAGTGACACAGTCCAGCCTAAAGCGGGCTGGGACCGGGTCAGACTTGGTCCGGCCCGGTCCAAGAGCACCCCGATTGATGTCTTTTCAAACCGCGCGCGCTCGAGTCTTGCAAACTATATAAACCACCCCCACTCAAAAACGAATTTCCTCAACTCCCTCTCTCCTCTCTCTCTCTCTCCAAATGTCCGATCTCTTCAACTTGCAGTGTTCAGAGAGTAAAGAAGAAGAAGAAGTTGCAGGTGCTGATACTGATCCATCTGCGAATCCATCTGCATCTGATTACGAGACACCGGATCTTCAATTTCAACCCTCAGAGAACATAGACGATGTCGTTGCATGCAGGTGAATGCAATACTCAAAAAATCACACTATATATTTAGTGATGGCTGTGAGCGGTTCACTGAATTTTGTCTTGCAAAATTAGAGGGTTATAATGACTAATGAAACTGACTTTCAGTAGATGATGGAATTCAAAGATCTCTTTAAACTAGGAAAGCCTGTGGACCCATGCATCAACATGACATATTTTGAAGTAGTCATAAGCTTAAAGATGTGGACATCACTCTTAATATTAATGAAAAGTGATCTTAACAGGCCATTTGCTAGTGAGGGGGACAGCTAGGGAAATTTTGGGTAGAATAGATGTTTTTCTTTATTTTATTTTATCTATTTTTATTTGGGTAGAATGATTCTGTCTGGATTCAAGTTTTCAACAGATTTAAATCACTTAATTGATTCATATTGTCATCAAGGGCATGTGTTATATCATGTACTATTACTATGATGGGCCGCAGGTGGCACTCGTGCAACATGATCAGAATTAGATAGCAGGTGAGTAATTCCAATTCCAATATTTGAGCATTTTTTACCCTCCCTCGTTCGGCTAAGGATTTCCATTTCCTATGTCGGGGTGTGTCCAACATGAGAATTCTCAAAACTAGGATGTAAGACAACCTAAATTTTTGGTGATCTACAATTGCCAAATGTGAATTTTTAGGATTTTTGATGATGTAATTTTGAAAGAAGAAAAATAACAAGGATCAAGAGATCGAGATATGGTTTTGGAAGAAGCCTGTGGTTTTTAGGTATTAATGATGAGCATAGGAAAAGATTGGGATGCGATTAATTACTATAATAGAAAATAAATCATCCAAGAGACAAAACTATATATAATTATATTTATGTTCCCTAAAATTAGGAAAGAATTAAGAAAGTGATTGTGGATTGAGATCACGTTAGTAGATTGTGTTGCATATACCGTTAATAATAATCTATAAATAAATAAGAAAAAATGTAAAAAAAATGAACAAGTTGATTCTATCAAGAATGTGAGGAACCCATCCATGATCCTAGTCCGTCATGTGTATATATGGACACTAGATTACCATTATAATAACTTGTATAAGAAATGCTAACATTGATTGATTAAGAAAAGGTATAGTTCGAATACCATCTACTAATACTTTACTTAGGATGATGACGGACAACTATTAAATCTTGGGTGCAAATTTCTTACACCCCTTTCTATAAAAGTGGGCCCTGCTTAAAAAATCATCTATTACAGAACAGCAGCCTCTTACATGACTACTTAAAGTTTGACTCTGTGCATGCCACCTTAACTCACCAAAGGGCTTTGACACCTCACTCGTAGGGTTGCAAACTGAACGGTTCCGGATCGGAACCATAGTTGATCCGGACCTGTTTCTAAATAATGGTTCCGGTTCCGGATTCGGTTTTTTACTCGGAACCTGCTTTGTTGGTTCCAGTCCACTTAGAAGACTGAAATCTAGTTCCAAAATCAATTCTAATTTCTCTTTATTCTTCATTTCTCTTAAAAATAATTACCATATCATTCAGCTTATAACAGTGCATCAAGTCTACTACCTCTGATATTATATATAAAAATGCCTAAAAAAATTTATTTTAACTTATAATTTACGATATCACCGGGTTTCAGGTCCACGGGTCGAAACCTATATGGACCATGACCTGAACCCGTTTATCAATCGGAAACTAAATTAGGTTCCGGACCCAAATCCGTTTATGAATCGGAACTTAAAATAAGTTCCAGATCCGATTTTTTACGGATCAAAACTTTTAGATAATCGGAGAATCGAATACCCATTTACAACCCTACTCACTCGTGGTCTGATCTGCATCACTCATCTCATCTGAGGGCTCAATCACCTCTCCCAACGGCTACTACCCTCATAGCAAAGGTGGGGGCAGCCTCCTATAAGCTACAGCTGGGTACCAAGTTAAAAAACGAAACTAATAAACTCCTCAGGATCCCCTCGGCAATATGTGCAATTTAAAAGGGCATTCCCGTCAACGAAAAACCCCTTCGTTTTCGCGCGAGTAATGCGATACGGGTTAATGTTTACTGCAAAATATAAATCTTCACAGTCCTTTTGCTTTGATTTGCATTGCATTGCATTGCAGCAGCAGCAGCAGCAGCAGCAGCGAGAGAGAGATCAAGGTAAAAATCGACGAATCGAATCATCTTCATCGTTTATAAAGTTCTTTTGTAGGTTTCCAATCGAGATCTTTCTCTTACACTTTCTAATTTACATATCTGAATTTTTTTATTTATTTATTTTTTTGGGTTTTTCGATCTGGCTCTATATCTGTTTTTCGTTCTAGGGTTTTTGACTGTTTCTGTAATGTCTTGTCTCCTTCTTTGCATTTCTTTTGGTGATTTGCCTCTGTCTTCTTTGGCTGATCCGTGTTTGAGTTATGATTTTCTGGATGTTGTAACTTCTTTCTGTTTGGATGGAGATTGTGTTGAGATGCATCCGTTTTGGCCTTTTGGGATTGATATGATATAATATAGAGGATTTTCAATTTTTTTTTTTTTTTTGTTTCGTTTTGGAGATTATCCTTCAATGTTTGGATGAATGTAATTGTATTTTATTAGATTGAATCTGCATGTTATCCTATCTTTTTTTTCCATAGAATTTCGTTGATTGATGCATTCGCCTTTTATTTTCCTTGTTTTCGATATGATTATGCGTGGCGATTTTTCTTTGAAAATAAACTTTCATGCTTCTTTCATTTTTCTTGGAAAGTAAGAAATGTTATGCAGTTTCAGTTTTATTCGGAACATCGAAGACTTTGGATACTAAGATAATTTGATCCTCATTTGTAATTCTAACTGTATCGTTTGTGAATATTCTTATCTGCACCTTTTTTTTTTTTTTTCAGTTTCATCTTTCTATATTTGATTTCTGTCTAATCTGGCTGAGAGAATGTGTTTATCTTGCAATATCAATTGAATATGGTATTGAATATTGATATTGCCACCTTTTCTAATGTTTGTATCTAGGCATTTTTCAAGGACACAATTCGAGTGGGATTGAATGGACCGGGTAAAATAACTGGACTTATAATTTAAGCTTTTTTTTTTTTTTTTGGGAGTTGTGGATTTGTTGAATTAGACTGTAATCCTTGTTATTTGGGCAGTATGTGATAACTGAGAAGAAGATTGGAGAGGGGACTGATGATGTTTTTTACAAGGCTCATGATCTTGTGACGAATGAGACTGTATCAATTAAGAAGATCCAAGATGACGACGGAATTCCAACACAGGCATTTAGAGAGCTCGCCATTATGGAAATTCCGCATAGCAACATTATCAGGTTGTACTTCTTAGGGGGTGTTTGGAAACAAGATATTTTAAGATATTTTGTTATATTATCTATTAGTTTAGAGTGTAATCTACTAACCTAAAAATGAGGTGTTTGAATAACTTTGAAAGTATCTTACTATATCCCACTTTCCTCCGAAAACTTTCATAGTACATTATTCAAGGATATGTTGTATAAAATAATTTTTAAAAAATCTTTTTTAACTACAAATGGAGAGTTTGAGTTAAAAACCATATGATAGATCATGAGCAACCACTAATTATAATGACCCACTATAAGTTTTAACATTTATGGGTCCCACTATTAGATTGGCCCTACAGTGCTTACAAATTTAATGTCGGTCCTATAGCCATATTACGACTACATAATCCTTGTTAATTATCAATATTAGGTGGGTCCTACAAATGTCAAGCTCGGGGCTTTCATTGTGATTACCAACAATTAGGTGGGTCCCATACTATCAAAATCAGTCGGATCCCATGATTACCAAGATTGAATTAAGTGATTGTAATTATCAGTTTGCCATCATTAAATGGGTCCCACTATTTGATAGCTCTCCTACCGTTAATATGACCAACATCAAATGGGTCCCACAATGATTTCTCATAAAAAAGTTAGATATAGCCATTTGTGATAATCACCATTAGATGTATATAGTATAGCTACCAACGTTAGGTGGACCCACCTTAATTAAACAACATTGCTTGGATCTCAGGATTTATCTCATGATTTAATTTAGTCTTATATTTCTTTTTCCAATAGATGGGTCCTACCATGATTATTAACGCATGTGATTACTAATTAGCGGGTCCTATATTGGGTTAATTGATTATATTCTCTTCATTTCTTATTTGGTATATCATCTTGTGAGTTTTTTATAAATTGTCAAACGCTTTAAAGGTATATTAAAATCTGTGAAGATTGTCAAACACCGTAAGTGACACAATATAATAATATGACACTATTTTATTCTATGATAATGAAATCTTACAATATTTAAACTTGTTGATATTATATTATGCACTTATCCAAACACCCCCTTAACTATTAAGTTCTCTTCTCATAAAAAAAATAGGGTATGTGCTTGATGATTCCATATTTTTATATGCTAGTGTACTTGTTTCTTTTCTCAATTGTGACAGCTCGAGTGTCTGTGTCTTGGTTGTAAAATCCAAGTTTGATTGACATTAGTTTATATTGGAATAATAGATAATCTAAAAGGGTCAAAAATCAAAAAGTTGGGTGAAGGAGAAGATATACTGACAGCAACTCATTTATCTTCAATGGACATGGTTGGGGATGCTTAATTGTTTTTTTTTTTTTTTTGTAGAGTTTTTCTTTGATTGGGAAAGTACTGGGTTCATGCCACTCTTTATTTGGTTGGATTCATGGCATGTTTCTAAGATCAGTGGGATTGAATTTCCATGAGGCATACTGGTCAGTGAAGGATCACTATTAATCTAGATTTTTAATATATAAGGTTATGCTTCTGTCCATGGAAAGATGGTTGATGTGTCAGTGCGTGATCACTGATCACTTCATCTCATTATTATAGTATGTGTTCTACACTGTTTTCTTAGAAACCTTTTTCGTTAGCAGTAGAAAATTAGTATGCATATTATGCAAAAAAAAAGGAATTTATGATGCTGATAAAAGGCATCAACGACGATGATGCAGAAAAGAAGAGTAAACAAAACTGTGCCACCTAAAACATTGAGCTTTCTGCTGCATATTTCTTCTGTTTCCCAGAGTCTCTGAGCCCATAGTGGAACTATTGAAAGAGTACATCTGGAGCAAGCCCTTTGATCTCTCCTTTTTGCCTCTGCTTAATATCTTATCTGACATGATGCATATATAATCACATGAGGTCCTGACCTTCTCTAGAAAGTATCTTCTTCACCATTATCTAGAGGAAAATTTTCCTTGTTTCACCTGCACCAATACTTCATTTTTGTCACTCACATGCGCACGCACGCACACATAATAATTTAAATTCGAATAGCTTCCCCGGACAGCATCTTATGACAATTTTGTGAACAATAGGTTGAAAAATGTCGTGCATAGCGGGGAAATGTTGTATTTAGTTTTTGAGCATATGGATTTGGACTTGAAGACATACATGGATTCTTGCCCAGATTTTGCTAAGGATCCACATCTGATAAAAGTAGGTGAGATCTTTCCTTCATTTTAATATTTGTCCATGCTGTCAAGCTTGTGATCCTTGAAAAGGCTTTAGAAATCAGTTGTAGAGATGTGGGTTTATTTTTAGAAACCCTTATTATAATACTAATTTGTCCTCCAGACCTCTCCACCATTTGAGATGGTTTGGGCATGTCCAACGTAGGCCGGTAACAACCCCGGTAAGGAAAAGTTTGGCCATGAAGGTTGATGGCCCACCAAGGGGAAGGGGTAGGCCTAAGAGGACGCGGATGGAGGTAGTAAAGATCGATATGAAGAAGTGTAACTTATCTGAAGATTTGGCTCAAGATAGATCGGAATGGAGAAACAGAATTTGTGTAGCCGACCCCAACATAGTTGGGACAAGGCTTTGATAATGATGATGATGATGAACCTCTCCACGCAAGCTGATTGCATATTGAGTTGGAAGTTGTTCCTGTGCTACAATTGTAACGTATAAATTATTTGTATTAACTTATGTACAACATTATCATGTTTGAGCTGGCAAAGTTGATTCTGAGGTGGCTTTTTTTATTTTGAACTCTGCTCGTGCATTTTCTCATAGGAATTATAATACATGCTGGCATGAGTCCTATTAGAGCACACATTTCAGAATCAAACAAGTGCCGATTGCTTGGACGCTTACTGGAAGGAAAAAAAAATTGTGGTTGAAGTGCTGGGTTTGGCAGAGTAAATGGTTCACCACTCACAACTCTTAATGAATAGCCTCATATTGTAAAGTAAGGGGCTCTAGAATCCACACACGCATACAAGAATCATGATGAGATCGAATATTGAGTTTGCTTGGCCCACTTTCCCTTATTGATTATTAAGTTAACTCGTAATAGTGATTATATTAAACAATAAAGTTAATGGGGACAACTTTCTGCTTTGTTTGCAGAGGTTTCTCTATCAGATTCTTGTGGGTGTTGCCTATTGTCATTCACATAGTTTCCTTCACCGTGATTTGAAGCCTCAGAATTTGATGATAGATCACACTAATGCGTTGAAGCTTGCAAATTTTGGACTGGCCAGGTCATTTGGTATTCCTGTCCGTACGTTTACTACTCAGGTGAGTTTCTGCATCTTTTCTAACATTCCAGATTCCCTTTTTTTTCTTCCTAATATAAAAATACTTTTGTTGTGTTTGTTTCTAATGCATCTTAGTTATATCTGCTGGTTGAGTGTTCTTTTAAGGATACCCTATTAATACATTAATTGCTTCATGCTTCTTTTTCACCAGTTTAAGATCTTTGAGCATGAAGATTCTTTTTAACTTGTCTAACTGATAGGAAAAAGATGTTCTTAACTTTCATCATCTGTACGTGTGTGAAATGAATGGTACAGTGTGTGCATTGCAGTTCCTGTTGATGATTTGCAAGCTTTTGTCAGATCTTATACCATTTTTTTTTTCTTTCTTTCTTTCTTTCCTTCTCATTGCTGCTACTTGTATGTCTGTTTTCTTACTTATAGTCACTACAAGCACTTTTCAGGTGTCAACACTCTGGTACAGGGCACCAGAAATCCTCCTTGGATCACGTTTTTACTTGACTCCTGTTGATGTGTGGTCAGTGGGATGTATTTTTGCTGAAATGGTAAATCAAAAACCGTTATTCCCTGGGGTTACTGAGATTGATGAGTTGCATAAGATTTTCAGGTGAGTAACACATGTTTGAGCATATAAGATATTGTTTTTGAGATAACCCATTCTTATATCTCTTTCTTGCAAATTTCTATTTTTTAATGTTTTGGTTATATTTTTTGCTTGTCAAATTTAAAATGCAGTATTTTGGGTTCACCAACTGAAGAAACTTGGCCTGGAGTGACTCAGTTACCAGACTTTAAGTCTAACTTGGCAAAGTGCCCTGCTAAGGTGAAATCATTTCTGTCATCCTGTATTCACTAAAAGGCTTTTTTATTTTTTATTTTTTATATTTGTCATTTAAGCTGGTGAATATCTGTTATTTATTCTCTTAAAAAATTTTTAAAAAAAATCTGTTATTTATCCTTTTTTATAACATTCCATTTTGCTCACAATTTTTTGAGAAGCCGCATATGATGATTCTTCATTTCTTCTGCTTTTTTTTATTGGTAACTGAAAATTAAATTAAAAAGGAAAGAGAGTACAAAGCGAACAACCCCCCGCTCCCCCAAAATAACGAATGAGAAGAAAGGTATAATTGGACTGTGTCGACGCCCAAACCAACAAAAGATGACAGCATAACAATGAAAAGACAGCCACCAAATCTAAAAAAACCTATCGACCCCCTTATTGAGCGAAGGCATCCGCAAAGCCATTCGCAAACCGCTTCACATACTGAACTGACACCAATGAACTTTGATCTCATTTCTTCTGCCTTTTCGCTTTACATGTTTGAGGCATGACCTTACTCCAATTTCTTTGCTTGTGTGTGTTCTGTCACACATCCCATTTCATTCACTAACTTAATGGATACACCAACAATGTCCTAATTGGTTTTGATTTTTGTAGTCATATGCAGAATTATCAAGAGAAGTGTGGTTCTTGAAGGGGCTTGTCTTGTTCTTTACTTACAAAAGTGGCAGTGGTCAAAGGTGAAGGGTGAATGGTCCATGATTAATATTTAAGGGTCACCATCAGTTTAACCAAAGAGAAATAGTTCCCTACATGGGAAATTCTGATGATCCTCACCCTTTGTCCTTCACTATCATCTTTTTATCCTTTTCCAGCCCATCCAGTTTCCTTCATAAACCAAAAAAAAAAAATGCCAAAGTCCCTTATTGCTAATGGAAGTGTTTTTATTTGGTATTTTTCATGCAGGATTTGGCAACTGTGGTCCCAGGTCTTGAACCGGCTGGAATTGATCTTCTTTCTGTAAGTTTTTTTTGTTAATCCATTAACTTTTTGTTTCGGTCATGCTCACAGCTTCTTATGTCATATCTTTTTCCTGTTGTTTCGTCAAATGAAGACAAACCTGTGCACAGATTTCAGATTTATCACCAACCAGTTTTTATGTCCAGGACTTGTTATGTTCATCTTTTTCCTAAGTCCTATAAAACACAGTTACTTCCAATGATATGAAACTTGGATCATATTGTAAAATAACAAGGCAATAAGTTGCAAGTTGGAAAATGCCTATGACCACAATTTTAATTTTACCAAAAAATTAAATACTTAAAATAATATTGAAAATTCAGAAAATTATGTTCTGACCAATTTTTTTTAATTCCTTTTGGCTAGATTTAAATAACATTCTAGGACATTCTGGAAAGTTGCATTAATTTTTGAATATCTTTCGATCTTCTTGGAGTATTTCTTCTAATGATATTATTGTAAGATTATTACCATGGTTTTGACATTTACCCTGCTAGATGATATTCCATATATCCCCAAGATTTGAAACTCCTGCATTGAAAATTGTGGATAAAAAGAACCAACGAAGAAACCCAAATTTGCAACGGCCGTTCTGGATCACCAAATTTGGCTCTCATCTCAAGAATTATATAGGACAGCCCTATAATTTCTCTATATTCTGTTGGGTGTAAAAGATCTGGTGAAGTGTGTACTATGGTTGTCTAAGGCTGCAGTTTTAAAACAATCTCTCTCTCTCTATATATATATATATATATATTTATTAAGTAAAATATTTTAAAGTTCAACTATTGCAATTGAAAGTGAGGTTTATTGTAGTCTTTATAATCTTGGAATGCTATTTACATTTTTGTGACTATTTCTCACCAGAAAATGCTTCATTTGGACCCATTTGGAAGAATTATGGCGCGGAGTGCTCTTGATCATGACTACTTCAAGGATCTAAAATTCTAGATACTCCGTAAGAATTGCTGCTTGCGTTTGCCCTTATTCAGATTGTTTAAAACTGAAGAACATACTACATAGTATATACCATCCAATTCAGATTTGCCTGAAGTAAATCCCAGCACTACCTGTGAAATCAAGTACTTTTTCCACTTTGTGGCTAATGGCTTTATCATAGGTCAACATGGATTTCGTCCTTTTTGCTCCAGAATAATGAGTTCCAGGATTTGAAAAATACTACAATGGCTTGTTCTTAGCAGATTTAATTCTGAAATCTGAATATGGACAGAATCAGTGTGTTTCCGCTAGTTCTCTTTAGAAAAATCAGCTGAAATCTTTGAGGTTTGTTCTACTTTTGAGGGTGAACTTTCATGCACTCAACTGATGGACGCCAAAGAAAAAATACCTTAGACATCGAAAACAAAAATATGATTTTGATGCAATTTGAAATCGTTCAGGGCACACAAATCAATGGGAATGGGAATGGGTGGTCTTGACATATAATGTGAGTGGTTTATTTTAATTTAGGTTGTAACTTTCTTGATCAATCCAATGCTGCACCCAGTCCTGATCAGTGTTAAATTGGCTTTGATGTCAATTCAGATGGTATTTGAGTATCCACTATCCAATAGCATGAAGGTCGTATGTGGACGTTGTGATCAGTACTTTCAAATGGGCAAAATTGGTTGCCTATAATAAAATGAACTGATATCTTCGAGGTATGCGCCTGGCCTGATCCACCTTAGAAACAGAGGTTCATATATATCGGGGTCATGCCCAATTTAATCCATCTGGCGGTGCAACTATCCAGGGCTTTTATCTCATGTTCAGGCTTTCTAGCAATTGTTGTTTAGATAGACAACTAATTACTAAATTATTACAAGCACTCTTTATTTGAGTCTGGCCTAACTGAAGCTTTGCCCAAATATTATATGGGTCCAGATGCTACATTGAGGCCCGGCACAAAGCAAGGGCCGGCCCGGTCCATGAGTACCTGCAATCATGTTCAATCTCATGTGCCCACGCATGGCATGGTATGCTAACATTATCTTCGTTTCAAAACTCGTTTTTTACTTGCCCTGACCCCTGAGGATGTAAACGAGCCAGGTCCCTGCTGGATCCAGTTTGCAACATGAGTCAAAGCCAAAATATGTTATGTATTATCTTATTACTATGATTATGTAAATGTGATTTAATATTAATATATTCAATCACATTACATATATTAGATAGTAATATGTACCGTGCATTTTATACATAATATATGTTATTTTGCGTTAAATACATTATACACAGTTAATCAGTACTGGATCTGGCAGATCCCATTATCAATCGAGTCCAAGAAAAGGACCTATATGTGGATTTCAAGGGTTGTGCACAATCGGGTATGCGGCTGTTCTTTTTTCTTTTATGTACAGCCCAGAAGTCTTTGGCTCTGAGCCCAAGGAACTCCCAATTCTGAATAACGGAGGGACACTCAATTCTGAACAGCCGAGAGACATTGGATTCTAGACATCCCAGGAGCCTTTGCCCACTGGTTTTTTTTTTTTTTTTTTCTTTTAATAACGTAGGGTATCTCCCGCCCAGCCCAGGAGCGTTGCCCGAGGGACCACTTGATTCTGGACAGCCAAGAACTAATCCCTAAGGGCACATGTTAACCATCCTATCCACATGCACGAGAGCTCGGAGCTGGGGCGCAGAGTCCTTGCCCGCTGCCTCAGCTAGATACCTTAAAAAATTGTGAACAGATTGACCTTCCAAGTTTCTGAGCATTTAAATTATATTGCTCTAGTTGGCACATGAATGATCACCAGTTGCAACCGAAACAAAAACTGGATTAGCAAATTCTGAATTGAAAAAACGAGATTGGGTTGAGGTTATAGTGCAATGAGTCAGGCATCAGGATATGGCAGGTTAGTGAGTCGAATATCGACAATCCAAAGCCGACCCATTTATTACACAATTTAGTTTTACCCTTGAATGCCATGTTGGTTTTAGGTTGGGCCTGTAAGGAAGGCCTGGAACTCAATTCCTACTTGGTCCCACCCCACTAGTCCACTACCCTCTAACCATCATTCCTCAGTATCAGCCCTGGACGCTGATTCATGAGCCAATTGTAGCGCCTGGCTTTTATCCATCTGCATCAAGTCTTTGAACCCAACAAACGGGCTGTCATCAATGGACCACTGATATGATTGGATGGCCTGCCTCCAGTGACATAATTCTGCCCTCATTCCTTCTGCTAAACAGAAATAAGGCACCTCCCACGTGCCATTCCCTGTTGACAAAAGTAAAAAAATACCAGGCAGCATGGCCCTATTGTAATACATCTGTCCATGGAATCGACATCTCACATTTTATTTTATTTTTGGTTTAGAATTGCAGACAAAACTTGATTTGAATCCTTCGATAATAAATACATACATGTGGGAAATGAACTCTGATTAAAAAAGAATCTTAGAGGCTATGTATTTGTTACAATTACAGACACTAAAGATCCCCCAACATACATAAAGAATAAGGCAAGGTGAACTAAAATAAAAACTCGGAGTCTGAAACTTCAAGCATCTTATGGATACCCTTTGGGTTCACTCCCGGCTTGAACTGGTTGCCTTCTATATACCTGCATCAACAGATGAGACTTGAGAGTTGAATTACTTCATTGTCAAGGGTCTACTCTGCAATGGTCATTAAATGGTATCAATAACTCACATTTCCTTCAAGAACGGGTGTTTATAGAGTGCATCTGGGATCCTCCCTGAGAAAAGATTGTGATCCAAATACCTGAAATTACAAAGAAGGTCAAGGGGATGACATAATAGTAACAGGCTGTGCAGGCAACAAGGTGCGTGCATGATTGCATTTTTAAGCAAATATGTCATACTGAAGTTCAACACCAACGGATTTCCAAGCTCAAGAGGAGTCCATTCGGTTTGGCTCAACTGTGAAATTTCCATTTAGTCCTTGGTGTCCTTGATTGGGAGACCAATTAGAGACTTCCAAATGCAACAGGAGAGTTTTATTAAGGTTGAGAAACGGTTGAGGAAAGTCTAAATCCACAGCACCAAGGATTCATCCAAAGAGAGGAATCCTCTCCAGTTAGCAAACGTGCCCTTAATGAATTGGCTACATCAAAGATGGAATTGTAAAGCATAAACTCATTAATACATATTCATTAATTAGTGATGATTAAGTTGCTGACAATGGTGATGACAGATAGGCAGCCTGATTGGGGCGATTCAACATTATACTTAAGGCGGCTCTTGCTTCTAAAGTTGAGAGCCCTAGAATCTTTATGGTCCTTCAATGGATAAAGAAGTGGAATTACAGGCTGACACATTATTCAGATTCCATTTGACAAGTTCTAGGAGGAAAATCGGACATTACACTGAGAAAATGCTCTTTTTCTTTCTGCTGCTTCTATGCAGGAAATAAAGATTTCACAGAAATTTTGGTGACTAGGTGCAAAATTACAAAAGGTTATAACTTGTCCAAGACTCATGAAGCAACTGTTGACCAATCAGAGGAAAGAGACTGGACCCTAGGAATTTCTAGAAGCTTTAGGACAAATTTGTGCAATGAAACAGTGCCGCAAAATAGTGGTTCCAGTCCGTCGGTAAAACCCCCCACCCCAAAAAAGCTATTTTGCATGGACTTGAGAAAATATAGATCAATTTTTTACTTCTCCCAGCATGGCTTAGCGCCGCACTAACTGCAGAAAAATGGCAGCTGTGGGGAAACATATGCTTTTCGGCACTACTGAGGAATCCTAACATTGCACAAACATGTCTTTAGTTTCGTGTGACTGAATGAATCGGAACATTTCTTATCATGTGGTGACTGAAATAACTAATCACATTAAAAAAAATTTCATTTTTATCAAAACTAGCTGCCCCTTTTCCAAGTGAAACACACAAATCAATATGACGAGCAGAGTGAAAATCAATACTAAAGGAATACATTTTATGGAGGACTGAGTTTTACTCGATAAATAAATAAAAAAAAACTCACAGATAAGTCAATCTAGGAATTTGAGCAATCCCAGCTGGTATTGTCCCTGACATCTTGTTATTAGATAGATACCTACATAACCAAATTATCGAATAACATTCAGAAACTACAGAATTCTGAGAAATAAAAATAAATGAAAAGGTAGTAAAAAATGGCAGTCCAGGATACTTACACAATCTCTAAATTTGTCAAGTTTGCTAGCTGAGCTGGTACTCCTCCAGTCAAGAAATTGTTATTTAAGTACCTAGATGTCAACACAGGTACAAAATGGATCCAAAATATACTATAAGGTACCAGAACTAAAAAGAAAAAGAAATAATGACTGAATAACTAATAACTGAAATCAGAAGAAACTTATATGGGATTGTCCTAAGAACTGTGGGCAGATCTCTCCTAATGGAATTTTAATAGATTTGGCAACACAATCTTCTCTTAAAACAAACAGAGAAGATATTTTTCTACCCTTGTTATGTTGCTGTGCGTATATGACAAACAGAGAACAGCTATTCATTTGTGCACATTAACATCTGCTTACAGGTTGCGCAGAGCTGGAAAGCTTCCCTCAAAACGGATGAGTTCTCTTATGGTTCCCACCAAATGGTTGTTACCTACATCCCTAAGAGAAAAAAAAATGTCCGACAATGGATTAAAAAATATGACATAAGTTTCCTGAGAAGATAAACAAGGAAAACATCAACGACAAGATACATGCTCATAAATGAAATTCAACTCAGGGAAATAGTGAATACAAGTGACGCAGGTTTGGAAGATTTCCCAATTCAGGAGGAATTCGCCCGGTAAGTCGATTCTCATGAAGATAGAGATAACGAAGTTCCGGTAGATTTGAAAGCTCTTTAGGAATTTCACCTTTGAGATTATTGAAACTCAAGTGCCTGAAAACAAATTCAGTAAGTGACTGCTGAAGATGATCCATATTTTTTAAAAGAGGATTTCAATTAATGCAGTAGAGTCAAATATTCTTTGTGAAGAAAAAAGGTCTGAATTACTCACAGATTTGTCAGCTTCTTTAGCTCACCAATTTCGGGAGGAATTGCATCCTGTAGCTTATTCCACCTTAAGTTTCTGAATATTGCACGATAAATGGGAAATCAATGAAACATTAAAAAAATGCAAAACATGCTTCCTTCACATTGAGAGTTACAAGCGGAGTTCCAGATAGTAAATAGATGCTATAACATAACATAGAAGAATTAAACAAAACCAACTGCTGAGCCATAAGAATAAATCAAATAACATATCCCAACTAAATAATAGCTTTTGAATGTGAAGCAATTACAGTATTCTAAGACGCTTCAGTCGCCCAATTTGAGGAGGTATTGGCCCAGTTAACTTGTTATTGTGGAGATCCCTGACATTGACAAAAATAAAAGAAATTAGGATTTTTTTTTATTTTGCATAAAAAAATATTATTACTGGATTCAGAACAACTAAAATTCTACATCCAACCCCTATAATTTGATGCAAAAAGATCATTCTTCCACATTCATGTAAAGTAATATATGTTTTACAACCTATTAATGTGAGACTGGGTCCACCACAGGTGAAGTAGGGACCACCATATTTATAGAGAGATGATTGTAATCTATATCATATATGCACATATATGATTGTAAATACTCACTGCTTCAAGAAAGGGTCAATCACATGATCGGTACTCAATTTCAGTGCAAAATCTCTTCTTCTTGATTATCTTTCAATTGTCACAACCAAACCCACACTAACTTGATATCCCTTCTGTGCAGACAAACCATTTCGATGATGAAAGTCTAGAATACTACATATTCAGTTTACCTTCTATATTGTTGGAAATGACTTTATCCAAGTTGCCTAATGTTTCAAACCTTGCACTGGGTTACAATACCTGGTTGTGTACATATCAATTGTGGAAAGGCCTAAAATATCCTTATCAAAGAAACTATTCACATAAGTCAAATTTAAAAGCCATTTGGAATGGTTTATTAATATTGCCTTGTGCATATAACAATAGCAAAATGCGCTTACACGCTAACTCTTCCTTCTAGTGTGGGTACAAGAATCTGAAACTTGGGTTGGCAGTATATTGGTCACCTAATGCGCTTCTGGGAGCAGTAATGTTGATTAGATCACTTTTCAACAAAGATTTAACCCAAATTAAGAGAGGAAAACAGAGATTGTAAATTGTTGCATTAAGTGATTGGCACAAGCCGAGTCCATTGATCACCTCCTCACATGTCATGTAGATTGTGTAAGACCCCGACCCGAGAGACCTCGTTTAGAGTTGTTTGAGTTGTGTTTTAGTGTTAAGTGTGTTTAGTAGTTTTGGATTAGTTGGGGATTAGAATAGCTTTTATAATAGCTTTGGGGAATTTGGAGAGCCTTTTGATGTGTGGGACCCTTTGGGGGTTCTTGTTACGAATTATGTGAGATTGGGGGTTTACCGATGATTTCCAAGAATCGTGTTTTAACCCATTGAACTTATTTTATTAATCCCTACAGTTTTCATGTTGACATCGTTTTCATTTGAGGACCTTAAACCTGATTTTTCTCTAATTGAGGGCAAAATGGTCTTTTTACCCAAAATCTGGACACCGATTTCGATGTCACCAAAATGTGCAAAATATATACTTTTTGGAAACTAGAAATTTTGCCGATCAACTTTGTCTTCTTCGCCGATTTCGTTTGAAGCCCCGAGAACCATGTTTTGAGCCCGAGAAGTTCTTTAAGTTGTGGGCCCCACTCCCACTTACTATATATAGAAAGCTTCTTCTTCTTTTTCCCATTTCTGGCAAAAACCCTAGAGGAGAAGAGAAACCCCAGCCCTAAGGGTTTTCCTTACCTTTTCTTGCTTCTTCATCTCCAATCACCCACTAAACTAGTGCTAATGGAGAATTAGTTGTTATAATCTTCTTCCTCATCTCAAGGCCTTCATCTTGATACCATTTTTGAAGAAAACCGCCCACTCCAGGATCTTCTTTGGACAACACTTTGCTTTTTGAAGAACTTCCTTGTAAGTGATTTTCCTAAAAATGTTATAATCTTGTTTGTTTAGCCCTAGGGTAGCTTCATTTCAATTATTGGAAGATTCCGTTTTGTTTTAATTGGATTTTGATATTTTAGGGTTTGGATTTGGGGGTTTTGTGTATAGGTGTTTGATTGTGGAATTAAGAGGTGATTAGAGCTCATTTGAATTGCAATTGGACCCAAGGCAAGTGGATGAAATGATTCTCATGTGTTTTATCATGTTTTATGCAAAATCTTGATTTGTCTTCATTGATGGTTTTAATGAGTTATTATGTTTGATGATTTAGTCTTATTGATTTTGAACGATGATTTGATGAGATAATGAGGCAAGGAATAGCCCAATTAATTGTGAAGATATGTATGGAAGAAGGGGAAAGAAAGGAAATGGATAGGAGTTGGACAAGAGAAGGATTCAACCAAATGGGTTGAAGTTCGCTACAGGGCCGATCGATCGCCCCATCAGGTCCGATCGATCGGACTGTAATTAACTGAGAGGGTTTGCAGGACCGATCGATCGCCCATCAGGTCCGATCGATCGGACTGTAAATAACTGTGAGGGTCTTCAGGACCGATCGATCGCCCTTCAGGTCCGATCGATCGGACTGAATAAAAATGAACTGTAAAATGAGAGAATTATGGGACTATTTTCCAGATTCACCCCAAGTCCATACTCAAGTCCAATTCAGCTCTATCCCTTATCTTCTTATTTGAAGACATTGAACCTATAATGATGTGTTCAAACCCATGAAAGATTGGGGTATATTGTGAGGTGCTGTAGTGTGGAAGTATTGTTTGGAGGCCCAATGCTATTCAAGGATGGGTAAGGCATTATATGGAGTCCGAAGGAAGGAAGAACCTCATCGTGGAAACTCCATGAGGTTTTCTAGATTGATCAATGTGTATAAGGACCCGGAATGTCCCTAACTCTTAAAGAGTACCAAAATTTCATCATAACCGACATACGGGACCCTATTCGCACTGATTCAATCCTAGAAACCCCATTGTTGGCCTGTAAATGTATGAAAAACTATTTGTATTCAATTTTCAACTAAACTCTTACTTTGGGATTTCAAACCAACTTGATATGACTAGACTGTTACAAGAGTACAAAAAGTGATGTGTTTAGCTTTTGCTAACTTGTATATGGCGACTTGAGATGGATGTGTATTTGTGCCTATGGCACCCCGTTTTCTTACTGTGCATATGATTGGATTTATCGTATTTGACCTATGAGTCGGCACCACTGAGCTTGGACGACCTCGTCGGTTTGATCCTCCGACTTGGGGTTCCTTCCCCTCCCGATAGCCAGCTGCAGTCTGGAATGTGCAGAGTTTTTACCCGGTTCGCTACCGTGGCCCCGCAGAGTATATATGTATATATGTATATTATAATATTTATAGTTGTTCCTCCTCACCTCGTGTGACTGAGGACAATGATCTTGTTAGGGTATGCGCTCTCTTCACTTCGGTGAAGGGAGGATCTAGCTTGTGGGGTTGCCATCTTGACAGTTTCCAAATCCTTGTTACCTTACTGGATTTATTGCATATGTACTTCTTTTGAAATGATACATTGTCTTTTATAAAGTTCATTGTTTATCCATAAGTTTTCTTAACTCTTGCATAGCATCATTGTTTTATTATTGTTATGTCTTTTCACCCACCTGCCAGACCGTCGTGTCTGATCCATTTATTTTGGTACTCAGGTCCCGAGCTTATTGCCTTTGAGGAGGAGCCAGAGGAGGCGGTCGGTGCACCGCAACGAGTGATTGAGTGGCAAGCCGATGATGTCATGTAGACATTCGGCCTTGCCTTGAGAACGATACACTTTGGGAACTTGATATCTTTGGTTTAGATTTCATTTGGTTGTACGGTCTTTGTTGACCGTTATTTTGGGAGTTTTAATTAACTGATACTTTGTAAGCATACTTGAATTTACTTTTGGGGAAAACATGCTTGATCATTGCTCATCCTGATATCATATCATGTTAACCATAGATTTGCCTTGTTTATGGATTTGAATGGTATTAATATGGTTTACTACACGCTTCCGCAATTATGAGAATGTGTTTGATATGGTTATATGTGAGATGATGTGTAAAGATAATCCTCACCGCGGAACCCTGTGGGAAATCACGTGCACGGATAAATGTTCTTTTAATTCCGTGTGCGTTTTAGCCAAAGAGATGCACGTGGCGCGGCATCACCCCGACCTGTCCCGACCTCCCGGACTCGGATCCTTCTTTTCCCCTAGTTTCTCGGTCCGGGGTCGCGACAGGACTGGTATCAGAGCGGGACATGTTTCAGGCAATTAAAAGAAACTAGAAATCTTAAGTACGTGGCGAGGATCCGTTAGATAGAACCGTGTGAGCAATGTGTGACCACCCTGTACTTGATTTATATGTGCTAACAATTTGTTTTGCAGCGTTATGCCACCTCGCAAAAGAACAGCAAACAGTAATCCCATTGCCAGTAACAGCGAGAGTGCAGGGCTTAGTACAGAGGAACTTCAGGACAACAATATGCAGAACCAATTCCAACAGATGATGCAGGCTATGATAGACCAACAACGCCAGGCCAATGAGAATCAGGCTAGGCTCCAAGCACAAGCATTTGAGACGCAGACCAGATTGCAAGAACAGATGCTTAAGAAAGATGAGGATCATGCTAGGGAGATAGCTCAAATGCAGGCACAGTTGTTGGGAATATTGGAGAGGAGACCGGAACCAATCCCAGTTGCACCACCTGGTCCGGTAAACATTAGAGGAAATGATCCTAATGTATTGTATGAGCGGTTTAGGAAGAGAGGACCGAAAGAATTTTGGGGACTGAGGACCCAATGGCAGCAGATGATTGGCTTGAGCACACCGAAAATATATTTGAGATCTTCATATGTACCGGTGTGGAACGTGTACAGCTTGCAGCCTCTATGTTTGTGGGTTTAGCAGATATTTGGTGGAAGACCGTCAGGACAGAATATAGGGAAATGGCTGATGCAGAAGCTTGGGTTAACTTCAAGAGACAGTTTGGAGAGAAATACGTACCTGCACATGTCAAGAGACAAAAGGCAGCTGAATTTCAGCAACTTGTACAAGGGAACATGACAGTCCTCGAATATCTTACCAAATTCGAGAGATTGTCAAGGTATGCTCCAGAGCTGATAGACACTGTTGAGAAGAAGATAACCAAGTTCCTTGAGGGACTTCACCCGATTATTGAGAGGGATGCTACCGGGGTTGTACCACCCGTTACCTTTGAAGAAGCTGTCAAGAGAGCATACAAATTTGAGAACTTTCACAACAAGATTGTCAAGAACCAAGGAAAGGGCCAAGGCCAGCAGCAGAACAATCAACAAAGAAACAATCAGAACAAGAGGCCAAGACAAGAGCAAAATGTGCAAAATCCGGATGTTTGTATCCATTGTGGGAAACATCATGGGAATGCCCAATGTCGTACTATCACGGGAGCATGTTTTAGATGTGGTTCATTGGACCACCAAATGAGGGATTGCCCAAGGCCTGATAGACATAACAGGCAGCAGCAAGGAGCACAGCGTCAGGCACCACCTCAAAATGCGCTAGTGGTTCAGAATCAAGCAAGGCCACTACAACAACAGGCACCTCAGCCACAGTTTAGGCCACAACAACAACAGCAACAACAGGCCCGTCAGCAAGGGCAGAATCAAAATCAGAATCAGCGTCCTCAGAATCAGAATAGGAATGCACCACAAGGCAGGCAACAGCAAGGGCAGAACAGGCCACCACAAAGGGCACAACTCTATGCTGTCAATAGAGCTGATGTGGAGGCTGAAGGCAATGTAGTGGAAGGTACACTTCTCGTTTGTGGTTTTGATGCTAAGGTTTTGTTTGACCCTGGCTCTACTCACTCATTCCTATCTCCAAAATTTGCTATGTTGATTGATATGCATGCTAGAGAGTTGAGTTTCATTTTGACTGTGACTACCCCTTTAGGTAAGGAAGTTGTTTGTAGAACTTTTTACCCTAGTTGTCCAGTCATGATAGGAGAAGTAGTATTACCGGCAGATCTCATTTTGTTGGAGATGCAGGATTTTGATGTCATCCTAGGGATGGATTGGTTAGCAGGATACCATGCTACTATGGATTGTTTCCATAAGACCCTAACTTTTAAGTTAGAGGAGACCCAAGAAGGGGTGTTGTTTCAGGGAGAAAGGAGTAATTCTGGTGCAGGATTTATTTCAGCATTGAAGGCTGATAGGCTTCTAAAAAGTGGTTGTGAGGGTTATTTGGCGTTTATCACGGAGGATAAACGGTCCCAAGGGGTGGAGGAGATTCCAATTGTTTGTGAGTTTCCGGATGTTTTCCCGGAGGAGATACCAGGATTGCCACCCGTTAGAGAGATAGACTTCACTATTGAGTTGTTACCGGGGACCGCCCCGATATCTATCGCACCTTACAGAATGGCTCCGGCAGAATTGGGAGAGTTGAAGATGCAATTGCAAGAACTTTTGAACAAAGGTTTTGTGAGACCTAGTGTGTCACCGTGGGGAGCACCAGTTTTGTTTGTAAAGAAGAAGGATGGTTCCATGAGAATGTGTATTGACTATAGAAGATTGAACCAAGTGACCATCAAAAACAAATATCCGTTGCCAAGGATAGATGAATTGTTTGATCAGTTGCAAGGAGCTGCTTACTTTTCGAAGATTGACTTGAGGTCAGGCTACCATCAGTTGAGGGTTAGAGATTCAGATGTGCCAAAAACAGCCTTTCGTACAAGATATGGACACTATGAGTTTCTAGTGATGCCATTTGGTTTGACTAATGCACCGGCAGTTTTCATGGCGTTGATGAACAAAATATTTGCGGAGTATTTGGATCAGTTTACAGTGGTGTTTATTGATGATATTTTGGTGTATTCCAAGACCAAAGGAGAGCATGAAGAGCACTTGAGGATAGCACTCCAGCTATTGAGGGAGAATCAGTTGTTTGCAAAGCTTAGTAAGTGTGAATTTTGGTTGGACCAAGTCACATTTTTGGGTCATATCATCTCCAAAGAAGGATTATCAGTAGACCCGTCCAAGGTTGAGGCAGTCATGAATTGGGATAGACCGAAGAATGCATCAGAAATCAGGAGTTTTCTTGGATTGGCAGGATATTATCGGAGGTTTGTGCAAGGATTTTCGTCGATTGCGTCACCTTTGACGAAGTTGACGAGGAAGAATGCACCATATGTTTGGACAGACAAGTGTGAAGCTAGTTTTCAAGAGCTGAAGAAGAGATTGACTACGGCTCCAGTCCTTACTTTGCCATCTGGGAGCGGCAGTTTTACTATTTTTACCGATGCTTCCAATGTTGGACTTGGATGCGTGCTAATGCAAGATGGGAAGGTAGTTGCATATGGGTCGCGGCAGTTGAAAGATCATGAGAAGAACTATGCAACACATGATCTCGAATTGGCCGCAGTTGTTTTAGCTTTGAAGATGTGGAGACACTACCTCTATGGAGAGAAGTTTGAGGTTCACTCCGATCACCGTAGCCTACAGTACTTGTTCTCTCAGAAGGAGTTGAACATGAGGCAGAGGAGATGGATGGAATATATTAAAGACTATGATTTTCCAATCAAGTATCACCCGGGAAAAGCGAATGTAGTCGCAGATGCCTTGAGCAGAAAGTCAGTGAGCATGGCAAGTCTTCGGGGGACTTATGTGGTACAGCAGTTAGAAGAGTTGGGTGTAGATTTTCAGCCACTAAGAGAAGGTGTCATGTTAGCAAACATGTCAGTGTCAGAGCCCTCGTTCATTCAGAAGATCAAAGAGAATCAGTTGCAAGACCCAGAGTTGGCTAAGATTTCTGAGCACCTAGCAGATCGCCCAGATTTTCGTGTGGTAGATGGAGTTTTGTATTACCGAGACCGTCTGTGTGTGCCTAACTTGGAGGACTTGAGGAATGATATCATGTCTGAGGCACATGATACCAAGTATTCCATACACCCGGGCAGTACGAAGATGTACCAGAATTTGAAGGGCAGATTTTGGTGGAATAACATGAAGAGAGAGATAGCAGCTTTCGTCTCTCGTTGTATGACATGTCAGTTGATCAAGGCAGAACATCAGAAGCCTCCAGGGTTACTACGACCATTAGAGATTCCGGAATGGAAATGGGAGCATATTACCATGGACTTCATATCGGGTTTACCGAGGACTAGTAAGGGAAATGATGCTATCTGGGTCATAGTGGACCGTCTCACCAAGTCAGCTCATTTCCTACCGATGAAGACTGGAAAGAAAATGCATATGTTACCGTTGGCACAATTGTTTGTCACAGAAATTGTCAGTCGTCATGGACAGCCAGTTTCCATCACATCAGATAGAGACAGCAGATTTGTCTCAAGATTTTGGAAGACATTGCATGAGTCTATGGGTACGAAGTTACAGTTCAGCACAGCCTATCACCCACAGACCGATGGTCAGTCAGAAAGGACAATTCAGACGCTTGAGGATATGCTTCGAGCTTGTGTACTAGATTTCAAGACTCAATGGGATGAAGCCTTACCGTTGTGTGAGTTCGCTTACAACAACAGTTTTCACTCGAGTATCGGTATGGCACCTTTTGAGGCCTTGTATGGCAGAAGGTGTAGAACACCTGTTTGTTGGGAAGAAGTTGGTACTCGCAGTTTCCATGGACCGACCATTGTTAGTGAGACAAGTGACAAGGTCAAGTTGATCCAAGAACGTCTGAAAGTGGCTCAGAGTAGACAGAAGAGTTATGCAGATTCTCACAGAAGGGATTTACAGTTCAAAGAAGGAGATAAGGTTTTCTTGAAAGTGTCACCTACTCGTGGAACTTTGAGGTTTGGACAGAAGGGCAAATTGTCCAGGAGATACATAGGACCGTACGACATTGTGAGTAGGATTGGTGATGTGGCTTACAGGTTAGCCTTACCACCCGAACTTTCCGGCGTACACAATGTTTTCCATGTGTCTATGTTGAAGAAGTACGTTCCCGACAGGCTACACATACTCCGTTATGAGCCGTTGGAAATCCGAGAAGATGCTACCTATATTGAGAAGCCTAAGCAGATCATCGACACCAAAGAGCAAGAATTGAGAACTCGGACTATTCAGTGGGTCAAGGTACTTTGGGAGAATCATGGACCGGAAGAAGCAACTTGGGAATTACGGGATCAAGTTCAGAAGAAGTACCCACATCTTCTTCCGGAGGTGAGTTTTAATTTCCATTTGGAGGACCAAATGTCCTAAGGGGTGGAGGATGTAAGACCCCGACCCGAGAGACCTCGTTTAGAGTTGTTTGAGTTGTGTTTTAGTGTTAAGTGTGTTTAGTAGTTTTGGATTAGTTGGGGATTAGAATAGCTTTTATAATAGCTTTGGGGAATTTGGAGAGCCTTTTGATGTGTGGGACCCTTTGGGGGTTCTTGTTACGAATTATGTGAGATTGGGGGTTTACCGATGATTTCCAAGAATCGTGTTTTAACCCATTGAACTTATTTTATTAATCCCTACAGTTTTCATGTTGACATCGTTTTCATTTGAGGACCTTAAACCTGATTTTTCTCTAATTGAGGGCAAAATGGTCTTTTTACCCAAAATCTGGACACCGATTTCGATGTCACCAAAATGTGCAAAATATATACTTTTTGGAAACTAGAAATTTTGCCGATCAACTTTGTCTTCTTCGCCGATTTCGTTTGAAGCCCCGAGAACCATGTTTTGAGCCCGAGAAGTTCTTTAAGTTGTGGGCCCCACTCCCACTTACTATATATAGAAAGCTTCTTCTTCTTTTTCCCATTTCTGGCAAAAACCCTAGAGGAGAAGAGAAACCCCAGCCCTAAGGGTTTTCCTTACCTTTTCTTGCTTCTTCATCTCCAATCACCCACTAAACTAGTGCTAATGGAGAATTAGTTGTTATAATCTTCTTCCTCATCTCAAGGCCTTCATCTTGATACCATTTTTGAAGAAAACCGCCCACTCCAGGATCTTCTTTGGACAACACTTTGCTTTTTGAAGAACTTCCTTGTAAGTGATTTTCCTAAAAATGTTATAATCTTGTTTGTTTAGCCCTAGGGTAGCTTCATTTCAATTATTGGAAGATTCCGTTTTGTTTTAATTGGATTTTGATATTTTAGGGTTTGGATTTGGGGGTTTTGTGTATAGGTGTTTGATTGTGGAATTAAGAGGTGATTAGAGCTCATTTGAATTGCAATTGGACCCAAGGCAAGTGGATGAAATGATTCTCATGTGTTTTATCATGTTTTATGCAAAATCTTGATTTGTCTTCATTGATGGTTTTAATGAGTTATTATGTTTGATGATTTAGTCTTATTGATTTTGAACGATGATTTGATGAGATAATGAGGCAAGGAATAGCCCAATTAATTGTGAAGATATGTATGGAAGAAGGGGAAAGAAAGGAAATGGATAGGAGTTGGACAAGAGAAGGATTCAACCAAATGGGTTGAAGTTCGCTACAGGGCCGATCGATCGCCCCATCAGGTCCGATCGATCGGACTGTAATTAACTGAGAGGGTTTGCAGGACCGATCGATCGCCCATCAGGTCCGATCGATCGGACTGTAAATAACTGTGAGGGTCTTCAGGACCGATCGATCGCCCTTCAGGTCCGATCGATCGGACTGAATAAAAATGAACTGTAAAATGAGAGAATTATGGGACTATTTTCCAGATTCACCCCAAGTCCATACTCAAGTCCAATTCAGCTCTATCCCTTATCTTCTTATTTGAAGACATTGAACCTATAATGATGTGTTCAAACCCATGAAAGATTGGGGTATATTGTGAGGTGCTGTAGTGTGGAAGTATTGTTTGGAGGCCCAATGCTATTCAAGGATGGGTAAGGCATTATATGGAGTCCGAAGGAAGGAAGAACCTCATCGTGGAAACTCCATGAGGTTTTCTAGATTGATCAATGTGTATAAGGACCCGGAATGTCCCTAACTCTTAAAGAGTACCAAAATTTCATCATAACCGACATACGGGACCCTATTCGCACTGATTCAATCCTAGAAACCCCATTGTTGGCCTGTAAATGTATGAAAAACTATTTGTATTCAATTTTCAACTAAACTCTTACTTTGGGATTTCAAACCAACTTGATATGACTAGACTGTTACAAGAGTACAAAAAGTGATGTGTTTAGCTTTTGCTAACTTGTATATGGCGACTTGAGATGGATGTGTATTTGTGCCTATGGCACCCCGTTTTCTTACTGTGCATATGATTGGATTTATCGTATTTGACCTATGAGTCGGCACCACTGAGCTTGGACGACCTCGTCGGTTTGATCCTCCGACTTGGGGTTCCTTCCCCTCCCGATAGCCAGCTGCAGTCTGGAATGTGCAGAGTTTTTACCCGGTTCGCTACCGTGGCCCCGCAGAGTATATATGTATATATGTATATTATAATATTTATAGTTGTTCCTCCTCACCTCGTGTGACTGAGGACAATGATCTTGTTAGGGTATGCGCTCTCTTCACTTCGGTGAAGGGAGGATCTAGCTTGTGGGGTTGCCATCTTGACAGTTTCCAAATCCTTGTTACCTTACTGGATTTATTGCATATGTACTTCTTTTGAAATGATACATTGTCTTTTATAAAGTTCATTGTTTATCCATAAGTTTTCTTAACTCTTGCATAGCATCATTGTTTTATTATTGTTATGTCTTTTCACCCACCTGCCAGACCGTCGTGTCTGATCCATTTATTTTGGTACTCAGGTCCCGAGCTTATTGCCTTTGAGGAGGAGCCAGAGGAGGCGGTCGGTGCACCGCAACGAGTGATTGAGTGGCAAGCCGATGATGTCATGTAGACATTCGGCCTTGCCTTGAGAACGATACACTTTGGGAACTTGATATCTTTGGTTTAGATTTCATTTGGTTGTACGGTCTTTGTTGACCGTTATTTTGGGAGTTTTAATTAACTGATACTTTGTAAGCATACTTGAATTTACTTTTGGGGAAAACATGCTTGATCATTGCTCATCCTGATATCATATCATGTTAACCATAGATTTGCCTTGTTTATGGATTTGAATGGTATTAATATGGTTTACTACACGCTTCCGCAATTATGAGAATGTGTTTGATATGGTTATATGTGAGATGATGTGTAAAGATAATCCTCACCGCGGAACCCTGTGGGAAATCACGTGCACGGATAAATGTTCTTTTAATTCCGTGTGCGTTTTAGCCAAAGAGATGCACGTGGCGCGGCATCACCCCGACCTGTCCCGACCTCCCGGACTCGGATCCTTCTTTTCCCCTAGTTTCTCGGTCCGGGGTCGCGACAGATTGCCTGTTGTATACAGCTTGTTCTTGTTGTGGTTTGGAGTCAATCAGGTGCATTTGGTCTCAACTGGGACTCTCTTCAGTTCATGGAAACAGGGCTATCAGTTGCCTTGGGGAGGCGTGAAGTGGTTTCTAGCACTTGAGGTTACAATTTGGTTGATTTGGATAGAATGGAATAGTCGCCATTTCAAGGGAAATGCAGGTAAACACAATGATGTTGGTGACACAAGTCTACAAGTCTAGTAAAACTCATCATCATCATCAAAGCCTTGTCCCAACTATATTGGGGTCGGTTACACGAATTATGTTTCTCCATTCAGATCTATCTTGAGCCAAATCTTCAGATAAGTTACACTTCTTCATATCTATTTTACTACATCCATCTACGTCCTCTTTGGCCTACCATTTCCCCTTGGTGGGCCATCAACCTTCATAGCCAAACTTTTCCTTACCGGCACCATTGCCCGCCTACGTTGGACAGTCTAGTAAAACTACTTCAAAAAATGAAAATAATAATAATAATAAAAATGTCAGTAGTAAAACAGCTTCACAGGCTTTTGACATGAACCCATATCACAGTTGGAGGGTGCTCTTTGTCACAATCACGAGTTCCAAGTTGTGTTACCAATGTAAAAGAAAAGTAAATCTATTTGGCCAAGAGGTCATCACCACTAAGGTATACAGTACAGTACAGAGTGTAAGCCTACCCCATCACATTGTCGGCAAACTCAAGATAATATCTGACTCAAGCAAACATAAATACATGGCCAATTGGTCTTCTTTTTTCAGAGTTAACCGGAGGTCTGGAATGTTAATGAGATTAGAATGAATGATCTGTGGTCCCATTAAGAACATGGACAAACATGATGTATAAAATAAAAGATATATAATTTTAAGTAGGTATATCATCATTTACAAGTTACTACACAAACCAATCAGAGTCTTAATCTCCTACATAGTTACAACCACTTGAACAAATTCATTCATTCCCCTATTTCATTCCATTGGAACATGAAAGTGGGAAATATGAGATACCTCTTCAGGTGAGGTTCTTCGTTCAACACACAGAAATAAAAAAATAAAAAGCACCATGAATCTTTGGATACCTCATTAGCCCATGCTATGGCAGTTCAATGAATCACCCTCCACTAGTACCATGTCCTGTAAACAGAGTAATTCCAGTGCAATGATTTTGACCCTTATGGCAAAAATTCCTGTCCTGTTTGAATCCACAACTCTACCCAGTCCCATAAGAGATAAAATGGCGAGAATCCATATTCATCTTTAATTACTCCTTCACTGTCATAAGGACCTGGATTCCCTTCAGAACCACCATCTATATATAACTTTTAAGTCCCCCACCAGAGGAGGGAGGAATCACCTTCGATGGGTAGCATACTGGCTCTGTTTGACACTTCATCAACACCATCCAATCTCTATAGAGTTTGGATTTTGGGTACAGAATTCCTAGTAAAGCTTTGTCTTCTTTTAAGTGGTAATCAGAATGATGAAACCCTAATGTCAGAGGATGAAAGAGGGGAAATATGAGGAGAAAAAGAATGGAGATCATCCATTCTTAATCTGAGGAACACCACCTTTCTTCTCTGTGTTTGTTTGTTTGAATGGTGATTTTATGTGTTTGTATTCACATCTAGAATGAAACCACCCTCTATGGAATCCTAAGGGAAGATAAAATGGAAAGTAAATCTTGTACCAATCTCATCACTCCTGTTACACCTAAAAGTTATAGACAATATGATGGACTGTAGGTGTACATCATGAGTACATCTTGATCTCGTCTAATAATCCACTAAAGCTCTCAATAAGCGTCCCTTTCAAATGAACAAGGCTTCAATCCATTCACACCAAAGAGACCCACGAAGAGCTTTTACATTAAAAAAAAAAAAAAAAAACCCCGTCTACATTGAGGCAACATCATCATCATCATCAAAGCCTTGTCCCAACTATGGTGGGGTTGGCTACATGAATTCTGTTTCTCCATTCCGATCTATACAGTGCCAAGTCCTCAGATAAGTTGCACTTCTCCAGATCTATTTTTACTACCTCCATCTACGTCCTCTTCGGCCTACCCCTTCTCCTTGGTGGGCCATCGACTTGTAGAGCCAAACTTTTCCTTACCAGTACCGTTGCCAGCCTGCGTTGGGCATGCCCAAACCATCTCACATGGGTTTCCATAATTTTATCCCCAATTAATGTTACCCCTAAATGCTCTCGAAATCGCTCATTTCTAATTTTATCCAAAGAGGTAATATTTTCCATTAAATTTGGCTGGATTTATAAAAGGGAAATAATCAGGTGAGAACTATGGGGTGGGGCCACCTATCACCTAATCCAAACCTTGCAATGGACATAGACCCCTTTGATACTCACACGCCCCAAGGTTTGGCACCAATGCGAATGAATTGGACCGTTGGATCGAGTATATACCCATACGAATGGATTGGACTTGTC
Source organism: Litsea cubeba (assembly GCA_012931725.1). Taxonomy (NCBI): domain Eukaryota; kingdom Viridiplantae; phylum Streptophyta; class Magnoliopsida; order Laurales; family Lauraceae; genus Litsea; species Litsea cubeba. Next base: position 35,289,017 of record CM022945.1, on the reverse strand, counting down.
GGCCATGGATGAAGGGGTTAGAAGCATGGAATTGGGGCCAAACTTGATATTCGGGGTGGTCCCATATAGATCTTTCAATCCCACCAGTCCCATTCTAAAATGGGCCCCCTAGTGGGCCCCACAAAAAAGTTCTCATGGGACTCCGTGAGAACAGAACTCACTGGATCACATCCCTTTATAAAAAGACTTGACTCTTATCAATCCATGGATTAGAAAGACTTTGAAAGACCATGGAACACAAAAAAAAAATACAAAATAAACCATAAAGTCTTTGTGCGAGGACAATAGAAAAACAAATGATTGATTGATTCCTCATCCAAATAATGAAGGAAGCCTATATTAGGAAGGCGAAATTGAGGTGATTTTAGGTGATCAAGGGTTTAAGTCCCTTTACAAAAAGGGCCTACAAAGAGCCTTCATCTTTGACATATACAAGATCAATAGGTCATATTGAAAGATCGGTGCAACTGACGCATACAACAGAAAGGGTAAGCACATATACATGACCATGGCCACACACCTATAAGCATAAGCAAAAACTTATGCACTCATGCGCATAAACACGTGCACGTGTGCACATGCACCCACAGCCATGGATCCTCACTTGGTAATTCGTATCGCTGTTATACCACTCAATACAAATCTCATCACAAACTGACCATCATAGATACTAGCATCACCCGAAAAAGAAAAAGAAAAAAAACCACCACCACCATACGTACACACAAACTAGGCCTAACAAACATGAAATGCACCATTTCTCTTCAATTTTAAGAACAGCTCTCAAAACTGGTCAAAATTGTTTAATGGAATGAATACTAGGTTACAATTTGTCAGTGAAAAAAAATCTGATTATACTGACAGAAAGTATATGTAATTAGATTTAGATATGTTGTGTTAAGGACCAAAAAAAGATTGTAAATACCATCAATATGCAAAAAAGACTAAAGGATCTTACAGCCTCGTCAGATCTAACAAGTTGGTTACAGCGATAGGAAATGGCCCTACAATTGATACTGCATAGACTTCCCTGCAAAAGAACAATAACAACAATAATAAGAATTCAAGGTCAAACAAGGAAACTCTATCATCAAACATAACTTCAAGATATTTTATATATATAAATATATATGAGAAATATTCATATGCATATGTTCCTCACCGTATTAGTGAGGGACAACTTAATGGGGCCCATCTGGGGCCCCATTGATCACTAGGCTAGGGGGATGGAAAGAGACATCTTGGATGGGCCAGATATCAAGTTTAGGGTCAATCACATGCCTCTAACCCCTTCATACGTGGCCCACAAGTTTGATGACCTTATATTAAAGAAAAAAATTTGACCTTCAATTCCATTCAGATTGGTGAAATCTCGATGGCTCTAGTGTAATTCAAGGGGTCTCATGTGTATAGATGGTTCAGATGGATCATAAACCCCACTATGTTTCCCTCACCATAGTACGGTGAAAGACGTCTGCATATGAATATTTCCTATATATTTAGCACATCTTCAAGTCTAAGAAATGAATCACTGAATTTGACTAGAGACCCTAGCTTGAACACATTATAGCATCATGAATATTTTCTATCCTCATGGAATAAGCTTTTTTGAGTTCCAACAGCTTTTGAAAGCAAAATGCAAAACCAGGTAACGAGAGAAGTGAGTCTTTCAGATCATAAACACAATGAACAAATATGCTGTAAAGCTTTATCATCAGATGGTTAACAAAACATAGTGATTGAAGTGAATTCTTACAATTCTGTCACAACCCTATAATCTCCTTGATTGGAGCATGTCACACCAGACCATGGCGGGAGATCACCATCTCCACAAGGATCATCTCCAACCCATGCATAGACCACCCTCCAGCCCAGAGACGCCTTTATTTCATTCAAGGCTTTCACTGAAATGAAAATGTCAATCTTAAACTTATTAAAGATAACCAAAAAGCCTCCCACCTTAGATAACCAAAAAGCCTCCCACCTTTTAATTGTACCAACATAAATCCAAATTGATAAACTCAAGAGATTAAATATATAGCCTATAAGAAATAGGTAGTTATCAGCAGAAAAAAGGTGTATGAGATATTTTGATCAGATGTCCTATGACCAATAAAAATCGGAAAAAAAAAAATGACCAACTAAATTCTCTTTTATAAACTAAGCTTTTTCAACAGGTTCTTTGTATATTATAACATCAAACCCAATAAATTACCATAAAATGAAGTGATAGTTTAACTAGCTTTTCCATGTTCAGCCTGACCCTATATTTTGCCATCTAGTGCTTGGAAATTTCAATTGTATGCTCTTTGATTTCTTCTCCTGCTTATAGATCTTAAACCCAACCCATTTTACGGCACAATTAGATATGTGCGTCATTGAAGACTCCAACTGGTTACCTTCAACTCCCAATTGGAATTCATCCAGATGCCTTTTTTTGTGTGTGTGTGTGTTTAAGTTAGTTATCCGAAAATAATGCCACAGCCATTCGGTGTTCATTGCACCCACCCCAATCTGATCCAACACTGATAATCAATACACAAGGCAAAACATGAGCAATCAAAATCGAATCCTTATCCAACCCAACATAAAAACCTGGTTCTCAAACTCTATTCTTTAATGGTAAATCTCAAGCATATAGCTTAAGAGATATATTAACCATCCAAAAATGCAAGCAGACGAAATCCCATCAATATAATTAGAACCACGATCATGATCAGTCAGCAACCAAATTCCAATTTCAGAACCAAACAAGCTCCGACCAAACAAAAAAAAAAAAAAACCCAATTGCAAGCATATGACAGAGATCACCAAAAGTAGAAAAAGCTGCAAATTTGAAGTAATTTGAGTAAAACAAACCACCGACATTGCATAATCCTAGCTATCGAAGTCCGATCTAAGACTTAGAACCCTAAAATGCAGCTCAAAAGCCCTAGATTTGAAATCCCAGGTGGGTTTTAAGAAGATTACCGTCTCTCTTTAGGGTTTTGGAGTGAGCGAGAGTCAATAGGAGGCAAAGGCAGATGATCTGAGCGAAAGATAGCGAAGACGCCATGGAAATTCGAATGCCAGAGAGAGAAGGAATCAGAATTCAGATGCTTATGAAGAGAGCGAGATCGAGATCGAGATCGAGATCGAGACGAGATGAGATCATCGCATTTGCGCTTATGGTTTCATTTTCTCGAATCGGATCCGATGATGATTGAGGTTTTAATAACAAGCACTGAAGAAGAAGAAGAAGAAAAGCGTGTGGTAATCATGGTTTTCAGCTGCTGATGCGATCGAAGGGTGATCTGGACCATTGATCAGGTGGGCCACCACAATATGGGCCTCATTGCAAAGAAGGCTTGGGATTTGATAAGATAAATCCAGTGCATTTATTTATGAGAAAATTTCAAAAAATACCTTAAGTCTCTACCTTATTTACGTAGAAACGTTGGTAGCTGCCGTCATTCATGTCGCTTTAACAAATTCGGATTATATAGTTTTATGAATTCATGTTAAAATCACCTCAATTCATATATAACTCTTAATTTAACGGGTTATACGACCCAATTCGTTAATCCAAAAAAATCATATAAAAATATTTAAGCCATACGAAACTGTAAGTATAAGTGAGGATCTCAAGTAGATCTCACCTAAAATCTCACTATAAAATAATAAATTTTAATTTTTTTTATGAATATAAATTAATTCTAGCTACACTTAGGGACTAAAAAAATTTTAACGAGTTAAGCGGGTTGTTAACGGGTTACCGATCGAACCCATTAAGAGCCATCCGAATCCGTTAATATTGTGTGGATTCGTATCGCGTTAACAAGTCGTGTGGCATTTTGGCCCTGCATAGCATGAGAGTTACTCTCTTTGAAGCATTTCCCTTATTTATACACTTGAAATAACAAAATGCTCCTTGTTGATTCTCTCTCTATATATCTATCAGTAAGTTGGGTCCACTAATGAAATTGAAACCATCCATTTCCGAACCCCACTTTTTAATTTTTATTTATTTAATTTACCTTAATTGTTATCGATATGATGGAGGGTCAACCTCAATTGGAGCGAAATTTGAACCTATGCACATGAATGATTATCCACATTGAGGTCCACACACTAATCCACTGAAGGAGTCGCACACTTAAATCACTATTATATATAAAATATTTACTGTCGTCTAGCAATCTAAACAGAAAAGGGCGTTTTTTTTTTTTTTTTTTAAGATTTAGAAATAGTCAACAATACGTGATTAATGCAGTTAAGAAAAAAAAAAGATAAATTAGTAAAAAGTCCCTCGGCAAGGTCTTATAAGGCCTCCAATCCAATAACGTTTTCAACGTAAAACTTTATCTTCCTTCTGAAGATCACATATACTGCAAGAGCTATATGCAACGAAAATTAGCCTCAGATTATCAATGAAATAGTTCTCTTATTCCCTATTGTATTTTTTTTTTTTTTTGGTTTTCTATTTTTATTTGAAGGGACTCAGGTAGAGCAAGGGATCAATCCCATTCCCTGGCTATTTTCGTTATATACATATGCCAATGACTATGCATAGCACACGGTTTCTCAATTGAAAAAGTCTATATGGACAAACTTTTTAGACAGAATTTGTGAGTCTGTGACAACCCCTATGATATATCACAGGGGTTGTCACAAATTTTATCCAAAAAATTTATCCATGTAGCACAGATGTTCTCAATTACTACTCTCTCTCTCTCTCTCTCTCTAAAAAAAGAGTTAAGACGGAGATTAGATTTTTGTAGATGGGGTTGAAAGGACAAGGAGGCTTAAACTAGAGTGAAAATCCCTCCAATTCTCTGACAAATAGGCACAATCATTGGTGTCATCTTAATCACCAATAGACAGAATCATCCATCCAGTGGACAACAATAATATGATTAGTGTTAGTCATTATCTACAGCTCATTTGGGCCGTTTCACAAGGCAAGATCGGTCTCAAACATTATAGCAGATATGTGACATTTATAAGTGAATGCATACCTTGGCGTATTTAGAAAACACCACCAACCCCTCCATCGTTCTGGGCCAAGCCTGGTCACAGCATCACATCACTATTCCTTGGGACTTTTCTGGACCGATGATGTTCTCTGTGATATGATATGGATACCCCAACCAATCAAAATAGTTCTGGACAATTTTGTGCCCAACTGGATATTTTTAATATCTTCCCGTGTAAAATAGTAACAGAACATGTCTGTCTAAGAAAATGTTGTGAGGACTAGTTCATCCAATCCTTGAAAGATTTTTTGGCTCATAAAGTTGGAGATGATCAATTGCAGCTGGCCAATAATAAAACACTCCTCACTTCTGCCCACACAGACCATCAAAGACTTGAGTAACATATCAAGGGAAAAATAGTTTTGGGGTTTTATGATCCAAGTTAGATTTGGAGGTAGCATGCATCCCAGGGCAAGAGGGCTCACTGTTCGCAACCAGTAGAGTCAAGCCAACTATCCACTACCACATGACAATAAACTTTCTGATTTGTTAGCCAAGCAGTCGCCAAAGATAGGGTCCTTGATTGGTTCAAGTTGCATGTAAACCTACTAGGGTCAATGCTATTCCCCTGGTTCTTGCTGTTTGCAATTGCCATTTCCAGTAGTTCTCGCACTTCGAACATCACAGATTGGTCACAGGTTAACAATCACACTGATCAGGCATCTTAATGTGGCACATTCATTGCCTTAACAAAATAGAGAATCAGAGATGGCCACTATATTCAGTCCTATTTAGAATATTTCCACAAAATTGACTTATGGTACAACCACATGTATAGGTAACTACCCAATCAGTGTAAGACTGAGAAGGAAACTTTTAACAGCAGAAACAGGAATTATAATATGAAAATTTGAAAACATTAAAAATCCAGCACCTCGAAAGTCTCAGACATTGCTGTCTATCAAAGATTTCCTCATCTCATCAACGATTGCACTCGGTTGAGCATCCCTCAACTTAAAAACGCTTTCAATGACAGAGAGTTCTGTGGCTGTAGTGTCTGACCCACAGAAAGCAGTCCAGTCGTTAACAGTCATCCCAGCAGCAATGACTTCGCTTCCCCGGTTCACCGTTCCGGCAACAAGAGGAACTTGAAGGAGAGTTGACAGTTCATCAAGATCTTCAATGGATGTATGTGGATGAACCTGTTTTGTCACGGCATTGGATAGCAGTCAATATATGGGAGTTTTCCAATCACTGCATGAAAAAAGATTTCATTGTCCCACATCTCTTACCAATCCACCTCTGTTGGAGAAAGCACAGAAGCTACCCACAAGGATATTGCCAGCAATTGTCTGTCTAAAGACCTCCACTCCTAAAACATCGGCAATAAGTTCCTCGGTTTCCTGAAATCAAACAATGAAGCATGACTTTTTTGAAAGATTTGGTGAATTCTCAAAAATCGCAAACAGTTGTGTCGTTACTCATTTTAAAACCTGCAAAATAAAATGTTAAAAGTACAACAGCTTACAGCTCGAAAAGCCCCCCAAGAGTTCAAGATAGGTTTCAAGACATTATGACCTACAATTTGACAGCTCATTGTTCCCAGAAATTAAAAGTAACAATGAATATAATCAGTTTTTGCAAGCCACTTATTGGAAAACAAAAGCAACAAGTTCATTATATACATTAAGGGCATGTCTGTGTACATGTGCCTTTCTAAGAAATGTGAAAAAATGACACATCAACAAAATTCATAGTAAATGCATCGCCAAAAAAAAAAAAAAAAAAGCATTTCTATGGGTGTTGCGAATCCATGTTTGGTGCTGAATTTTCTTTTTCTTTGGTGAAATAGTGCTTTTAATGTTTGGGACGGCTGCAAGAGAGGACCAATCTTTCCTATTTGGTGTAGCAGTACTCCATGGTTAAAAAAAAAAAAATTGATATCTAATAAACTTTAAAAATATGTTTGCACGTTATATTTATTTTATTTATCTGACCTCATTTCACATAATTTAACACAATTCACAAAACTCACCGATAACAAAAGTGTAGATCATACTTAACAATAACTAAAAAAAACAAGTTAAGTACTGTCAAAAGATAATTTCATAGATTTTCCAATTTTATTTGCCCAGAAACACAAGTTAAACATAATTCACAATAACGTAAGGCAAAATAGATGAACATATATGTGAGGGTAGACTATGGAACACAGATAAAATGTTGCCAAACTAAATCCTTGGACTTTTCCTAAACATCATCTTTTCTGTTTTTAGAACTGAAAATACTGCAATGTATGCAAAGAAAGCATCTGCTGATGGATTTGATGTTGTGTTATTACTTTGCATTTCCGTCATGATCAATTCAATCAAGTTATTGATTTCTTTTACCTGTAATCTGAGGAACTGAAGACACCATCGACATGGCTTCAAGATGTATGTGAAGACTCCACATTAATCCACTCTCCTTCACTTCTTTTTTGTTGATGAATATACCGTATGGAAGTCAAAAGAAAAACAACTACGACGACATTTGGAATCTGAAACAACTAAAAAGCCCATGGAACTTGCTCTCGTACCAAAATAATGAAGAGTGATCAATGCGAAGTCTTTACACACATCTTGAAGCCATGCACAGTGGCAAAGCCAATATTTTCTTGCAAAGGAGCAAGTGATAGTCGACCGATAATATTTTATATTTATTTATTCATTACAAATTATTTAAAATTATTGTTGTGCAGATTTTTTTAATAATATTTGAATAAATTCCAAATTTTGATAATACTCTAATATTTTTCAAGATATATTTTTCAAAACTTTGTTAGGGCAGTTAAAATACAGATATAACAGGGCTTACTATAATTAATTCAAATGAAAAGGAGAAATACTCACTATAATTAATTCAAATGAGAAAGAGAAATAGAATTCATGTAGCTGACCCAACATAGTTAGGACAAGGCTTTGAGGATGATGACTATTATAATGAATTCTAACCTCTCAAAATAATCACTTTCTCCTTCTTTTAGCACTGATAGTTGTATCTCGCTTTAATCAAAGTGAACCCATGCCGGATTGATCACATGTAAACCACTTGACCCCCTACTGTTAATAAAAAAAATCTAGGTAAGAACCTCTTTCGGACCCTACCTAATGGGTCCACGCTCGGGTACAATCAGGTCCATAACTTACTATCCGTTTACCCCAGTGATATCTACAAAAATAATATACAACATCAAAAAAAGATAATAATACATATTGTATTAATATTATTATTTACAATAGTGGACCAAACAAGTGTTTGCAACACAGCTGGTATGTGATTGAGGCCACAAATGTCAGGTTATGGTTTTGAATCAGCTTCATGACATATTATTAATTGGGTCTAGAGTTGGTCCATTTCCTGTCAGGTCCAGGTCCAAGTATTTGAATTATCCCATCCCAAGTTCAAGTGCGAGCACAATGAGGAGCTTCCAGCTGCACAATGTTCTCGCCAATAATTAACTTGCAACAAGACCAATATGAAGCAAAACATAACAACTTTATTAGACGTGACAAATGGTAACATGGGCCACTTACATGTTCTGTGATTTGATAACTCCCAAAAAAAATTAATGTATTAAGATTCAAGAAATCAAGGATAGTTTCGTTTTTATTAACCTAAGACAAGTAGAGGAACTGAAAAAGGTCTATAACTTTGAGAAAGCAATAGCATCAAGAAACCATTTTCAGATATGAGAAATATTTTAAGCTATGAAGAAGCAAATATGCTCCATTAATACCAAATTGTTGCGTCAAATGCTCACACACATATCTATTGCCATATTGGCCCTTTAACACAATCACAAGTCGAACAATTCATTTTTTTTATTTTATTTTATTTTTATATTCATGTGGCATTTATATACTATTTATATAACTATAATGTATATCTATCCTTATAAATAACTTTTTGTTCAAATATATACTGCTATATATGCTTTTCAACATCCTAATGTTTTTTTGTCTTTTTTAATGGTATATACCAATGTATTTATAAATATCAAGTACATGTAAGTCTTTTTTCTTTAAATATTGATATATCAGGCTTCCTAAAGTCCCTGCATCAAATAACTCATATCAGAGTCCAGAACCAACAAAGCAACACCCATTTAGTGTCCAAGTTAGTAGGTTTTATATTCAAACTATTCACCTTTATTCCAAAAGGCATTCATCTTTAAAGAAATAAACTAAAAAAGTATTGGTAAAAGAATAAAGCAAAGAAATCTTACCTTATCAAGGTCAGTATGCGTAAGAGCAACATGGTCGTTGCACGCTATGCAGTTGCCCAGAGCAGATAGCCTCTCGTCAATGCGCTGAACCACCACTTGATCGGGCAAGCTATTCCGCAAATGTTGAAGCTCTAGAAAAGCAACCAAGCATTTAGGATGCAAATGTTTTATAAAAAAAAAAATTATGGAAAAATGTCACTTATTAAAAAGCGTGTTTGTTTAGCAAGAAGTAGAGTAAAAAAATGATTGATGTGACATAAGGTTTTACTTCATGTTGTTTGGATGGAAAAAGTAAAAGGAGAGTAAAACAAGTAATATGACAGTTTTACTTCATGGGTGCTTGGATGAAAAAAGGGGAGGGGAGAGTAAACTTTCGATGTGACATAAAGTAGACGATTTACCCCACTTTTCCCCACTTTGCTTTGCTCTCTCCAAGTGTAATAAGTTTGGGGAGAAGTAGAATTTTGTCTTGTCGTGCTATTCTCTTTAACCCCGCTCATCTTTAACTTTATTCAATGTTTGAGCCATACTCCATACTCCTCCCACGTAAGCAAACAGGCCCAAATGAATTACAATTTACAACCACCATAAGGGACATTGTTAAACCATTCATGAGTGTTACCAACAAATAATTAAAAAAAAAAAACCATCTAAAAACAATATTTTATAGAAGACACAATACACCCAATGAATTAAACCATGAGATATGGCATACTTGCATTGCACATATTTCAGCCTTACCTTGGTCGGTGATATTGTGCGGCAAGAGAAGCCCATTCTTGTTCCCTGCCATGAGAAGCAAGTGATAATGGTAAGTAAGGTGTATGGCAAAAACAAAAGGGTGAATTTCTTCTCAATACAAACCAGCACATAACCGTCCAATAATTCTGGTGCCTGCGATGGAGGTTTTAACCACGGGGATGGCATCTGCTAGCTCAGCTTCAAATGTGCTGTGGGAGAATAAGAGAAGTCAACATCCATCAAATAAGCCACTAAAGTAGAAATATTAGCCCTTCTAAAAACTAACCTATAGAAGTTTTCAGATCCTCCTATCGCTACTAAACAGTATGCATTTGTCAACTTTGAGAACACACCAACATCACAAGAGTTCTCAAATTGAAGTCCTGCATGGATTCACAAGGAGAGATGTCTATATCAAATATCAGACTTCTTGTTTCATTATCACAATAATGATATTAGACATGGCTTTATATATCAAACTACCAATATGAAAACTCTGTTTGAGAAAATACAGCAATGAAGGTTCTGAAAGCAATATGAAACTAATGTCCACAAAAATATAAATTGCCAACACTGTGTAAAGGATAAAATGTCAATGATGCATACAGCTATGGGCCAGCAAATGCCAGCCCTTCAATTACATATCCTTTCAGCAACTTTGCTAGTGTCCTGCCAATACAAATTTAACCCAGAATTCCTAGACCCAACATCTAAAGTGAACATTCTGATGCCTCAGTAAGAATAATTTGCATTTACGATTTGTGACATGATGGCTCATCCATCAAAAAATTCAAAAAAAAAAAAAAGAGGGGGAAAAGAAAAAGAAAATTGCTCTCATAACTAATCGTCAGCTCATCCACAACTAATCAAAAAGGAATATTTAAAAAAATATATGGGAAATCGGAAAAGTTACGTTTTATTTCGTGCTTGCAAAATCAATGAATCGATATAACTATTTTTCATCTATTACCAATGTTAGAAAATAAATAAGCGAATTGGCTTATATCCAAATTGAGTCAAATTGGAATCAACAAATTTGGTTCCTATTTCTCAATGTGACAAATACTGATGACCCAGAAAAGTGGAGTTCATTAATGAGATTGAAGCATAATTTTCATAACAAGGAATCATGGACATTCCACTTAATAAACATTTATGCTATTAACACAAATTTAGTGCATTCCTTTTTGTATCTTTTATTCTTGTAACAATTAAGATTAAATAAGTTAAGTTTTGTAACCAAATGCTTTATAGATTGTTTTCCTTAAACTAATATTTACATGATACCACAGGCAGAACCAGACCAACCACCCTCCCCACATACACACAAGTTATTTTTGAAACTTCTATGTAAATTTTACATGGTGGCCCCCACAGAAAAACTTTCTCCTTCCGTCCTTGCATGATACCCATATTGTAGTACTATCATTATATCATATAACAAACAGAGCAGAACTTCCATCTGTATAGTTATAGATTGAATAACCACCCGCAACCAAATGAACTCTTGTACAGTAGCTAAAATCATTCACTTCTTGTAGACACCATCGTATTCCAGCAGTTCGCAGGTAACAAATCCACTCGATAATTGTGACCTAACCTTCAAGATGATTAAATCTAGATGGAGAAGAAACTGGACCGTGACATGTTAGCTGAACAATCTTCCACTAATACAATGAAAGATGCAGGTTTCATTTCCCCGTCCAGTGACTTTCAGTGCAGCTTTTGGTTGAAAAAGAAAAGAAATTAGTGGAGAGAGCCCTTAATGACATGTTGACAATTACACTAAAAAGGAGGGAGAGATAAAGATAGCCTAACACCCCATCACATTGGCTTCTCTAAATAAATTGAGACAATGAAGCAATAAAATCTTTTTAAAAAGAGAGAGAATAAACTTCCACTGTTTTCATCTGCTCATACACCAATCTATTCACATTCTCAAATAATGAAAAAAAGAAAAAAATGAATGACTTCCAGCATCCAAAGAGAGGATGATCCTTTTAGCAGATCCATTAGAAAGCTTAAGAAAATTGTAATTCTTTGAGAATCTTGCCAAATAAAAAATCATGGTGCGTTTGTAATTTTGATTATTTCTTTTTACCAAATAAAAGCTTAGCTTTGCTCATTCAAAAATAAGATTACTAGTATCATAGCATGGGCATTAGTATCTACAGCAATGGGGGTGATTGAAGTTTCAAACAAACTAAAAAATGTCAGACATATTACAAAATATGCAACTTACGAGTAGCCATTATGAGATCACAACCAAAACCCAAATGCAGACAATTCTGAAAAACCAGCACCTGCACTGACCAAATTGACATGATAGATCATTTTAAGTACAAGCAATATAAACTCACCGAAAAGCAAAATACATAAAAGTGAAACAGGATTACTAACAGGAGATAAGTTCAGATAAAAAACAACTTTTTGGCTCGGTATAACAAATCAAGACCATAAGAAACAAGAAATACAAGTAATTATAATATATATATATACACACGTATGTATTAGAGAACAAAGCAATTAGCAGAAACAGAACCAATTGGGTTTACTTAAAGTTGTTGCACCCCAGCTAGACTTATTGTCGGTTAAGTTATTTTGATAACATTTTATGTTACCAACATCTACCCAACTAACAACTAACAAGTTGATTGCATTTCACTCTTGCATTGGAAATGAGCATTGAATAAAATTTTAGTAAAATCATTACATGATTCGAAAAAAAAAATTATAAAATACTCTATGAAAATGTAGACAGTAGAATAGGGGGTCAAAGCAGATCCTACATGAAATCCTACTCCAACAGAGCGTTCAAACATAATTAGTCACTCATTACCCACATTTCTCACATTTGTTATGGCCCCTTTATGGAAGTCTTGAGTAATTTCAATATAAGCACTAGGGAATAGGGATGACTTTTCTTGTCAATGTCTTCCAAATTAATCGCCTTACTTCCTAATGCAAACCTTCTCCAATCAACAAAAACATGTGTAAAACTTTCCTCTACTCTATAAACTTTTCAAAAGTTGTCTAATAAGATAACGGCTTCTGTAATACTAATACCAATAAAAAAAAGAGGGATAAGGGCTGCTGTAATAGACCTCATTGGCATAAACCTAAGCTAGTTCTCTGAAATATTTAATTCATAATGTTTGTCATTGCAAGATTACAAACTCCCATAAGTTTCATCGCACAGTTCTGAATATCTCATTTGTTCTAGTTGAAACTTGAAAGGGACCATGCTGCTCTTTCTCCATTAATCAGGTGTGCTTGTTCTAAAGATTTTATCGAACAATTTAGTTAAACAGTCAATTCTAATTCCCCCCATCGAAACCCATGCATGTATAGGTACACCAGTTGGAACTAGTGCTCTATTTTTCTTCATGCCAGCTAATGCATTCTTTACATATATTCTAGATATCTTATTGATGGCTCCTTGGTTTGATTCTAAATGATAAATTTAAATATTCCAGATTAGATAAAGTATTCCTCTTGAACGCTGTTCATCTTTGGTCTCCTCTCTTTTTTTTTTTTTCTCTCTCTTTACTGGACGTTACCTGGTCAAGGCCACTAGTAGTCTAGTTTTCCTTTTAGCATGCTTATAAAATCCCCTCCTGCTCCTCCTCCTTGGTTCCCAGTTGCACATACAAAAGTGCGATACCTGGCTTTACCTGTGGCTTTTAGCATCATTATTTACCAACTTATACCCTTTCTTAGTTTACTATACTTTATATTTTTATGCCATTCTTGGATAGTACTTTTTGCCTTCATAATATTTTGGACATTGGAATTCCACACAGAGATTCCTTGTGTAAGATGGTACTTCCCCTTTGATTCCTCAAGTACCTCTCTGTCAACTTGTTTAATAGAACTTGCCATAACATATAGTTGGATGGGGGTGCATAAAATAAACATTATAATACGCATTCATTGATATTAATTTTCCTGGTAAAGTTCACCAAAAAAAAAAAACCATCAATTTACCTACAGAGTCCCATCAGAACAGTTACAGATGAAAGTTTTTTTACCTTCTACCAAATATTGCAGCATAACAGCATCTAGATCAAAGCTTGAAATTTTCAAACTACAGTTATTAGTGGAATTCAACAATCAATCTTTCCATAGGATAATTGAAATCTCATAAACTGCTGTGATATTAGGTTTAGTCAAAATGTAATCCAAACTTCAAAGGGGAGAGAAAGATCGTAAAACTTCAGACATGAATTTCGAGCTTAAGCTTTGCCCATGCCTAAATGCATATCAGGCTGATAAACTTCTAAGTTATTAGAAATGAAGAACAACGAAGTTGAATATGGAATCCGAAAGGAACAAAAGAAAAGCACCCCCCTTTTTTTTTCCTTTGCAATCATAATCGATCGTAAATGAAACGAAATCGATTTGAATCTTGAAAGAGTTAGGGTTTTGGGGAGAATAAAATACCTGAGATGATTTACTGCAATGGTTGCCGATTAGGATTTTTTTGCAGTGCAGATAATAGCACGCGGGTTAGGGTTTCAAAAAAGAGGAGTTGATTTTGGGCTTGTAGGATCCCCTGTTTCGTCCAAACAGGTGGGCGACACGCGGGGGGAGCGGAGGACGGAGATAAAATCCGCCCCCTCATCCGCCCCATTACGTGTCGCCTCTTGATTCGTCCAAACAGGGTTCCTCTGTTTAGACGAATGCAAACCAAACGAGATGTTTGGAGGTTTGCACTTTGCAGCAACCGACGCGGGAGTACCGTATTAAAGTCGCACGTGCGTCGCCAAAGATTGGAATTTTAATATCTAATGGGTACTTTATAACATTTAGATGAGGATGTCCACGTGTACATGTCTCCATGGGGAATTTGACTTCATGTGTTAGACTTAACAAAAGTCGGCTTGGCTCAATTCAGAGTGGGGCTAAGTTGTTTTTATTGTGATAGTGAGGATCAACCCAGTGGCTTTTATTATTATTATTATTATTATTATTGTACGCCAATTGGGTAATTTATTTATTGAGTGAAGTGAAGTAAATAATTGATTATAATGAGAATATAAAAGTAAAGGAGGTCAAATTAAATTGTGTGGCCTTTTTTGCGATTTAGTAGTTTGAGAAGACATTTAAAAGTTCTTTGTTTGAAAAAGTAAATGATCTTGCTTTTTTGACTTTTTTTTTTTCAAGAAAGAAGACGTGGTTTTTGAATTTTTATACTTGGTGATATGATCCATCTTTTTTTCATGTCTCTTAAATTGAGCGTTCACTTCAATTCATATTATAAGATAATTACACAAACAAACCCGCGCGAGGGATTGAGGTTGCCAGTTAGGGTGTCTTCCTCTACATGTGATTTGGATTGGACGGGTGTTGGGTCAATATACTTGGCTATACTTAATCGGCCCATGCATTATACACTATCTTACTGATGCCCCCACGTTATGCACTACCTAAGCTTTGGAAGCATGAAATAGTCCGGCTTTCATGCCCAAATTTAGTACTCATCTGTACTCCTTTTCTAACTAATTCATTATCATTATTAAAGCATTGTCCTAACTATGCTAGATTTAGCTACTTAAATTCTATTTTTTCAAGATATTCTTTTTCAGAAGATATTGTTAGAGTCGCGTCAAAAGTCATACACATGGCTGTGTTATTCTACTTAACACAATCCCTCTTTAATATAAGCTTCAATTGATAGTTACATTACAAATTAGTGGTGTTAAACCGGGGTATATATCATTTTAACCACACACTATTTTCATATAATTTAGCATCTCTTATTTAGTTGATTTTTCATTTGTTTCCCTCTCCGAAGAGGGGAGGATATTTCAAACTTGATACATTTATGTCATTATTTACTAAATAAATAAATAAATACCATTTCACTTCCATGTGTAATGTGGGTAAGGTTGCAAATAAGATGGACCAAGGTCGGAACCATATTAGACTTGGACTTGGACTTGTTTCTAAATAAAAGTTTCGATTTTGGGTTTGGTTCTGACTCAAAAATCATTTTATTTTTACAGATTGGGTTCTAATAGAAAAACTTGAATCCAATTTCAGAAGCAAGTCCACTTAAAAGATCAAAATATAATTCTAAAATTAGTTATAAATTTTTTATATATTATTTTTTCTTAAAAATAAGCATATTATTCAACTTGTAACTGCACATCAAATATTCTACCTCCAGAATTATATATAAAAATATTAAAAAATACTAATTTTAAACTATAATTTGTAATATCAAAGACTTATACGTCGGGTCTCAAATCTAAGGGTCAGAATCTTTATAAATATAAAACCGAGCTTGTTTATCAATTAAAATCTAAAATATACTTACGGAATAAACCTAAAATAGTATCAAGCTCAAAAAAAAAAAAATTTCGGACGAAAACTTTTGGATAATCAGATACACGTTTACAACAACTCAAGTGGATTATTTTCATTTCATAAAAGAGCATTACCGTGTGGAAGACTGACACCAGCGTCCAGTCCACCAGTTTTGGCTTTTCTATTTCGAACGGCGGCTTTTATATCATCGATCCCCCGATTCATCTCTCTCTCACCACCCCAAATCGACTTTGGGTTTTTTTTTCACAGTAATCTCCAATCGCAATCGGTTGTGGGTAAGTCTCAAATCTCTTATCATTTTCAGTTATCTGCATGTAAATTAGATAGTTCAACTGGGTCTCTTTTATTTTTGGGACTTCTTCTTGTTGTTCTTGCTGCTGATAGTGGTAAGAAGAATAATATTAACAATAACAACAAATAGGGGTTTTCTGTATTGGTTATGTTTACTTTGAGGTTGTCTTTATAATTGGATTTCTTTTTTGGGTGTCCTTTGTTTCCTTAATATGAAGGATTCTGACATTATTTGGGGGGATTCTTGATTTTGTAAGTGGGATTTTTCTTCTTGTTTTCTTCTTATATTGTTTGTATCTGTGTTGTGTGAGAGAGAGTCATGGGAGGTTTTGGGGGTGGGGGGCAGAAAAGAGGGGGATAGATGTGTATTGCTTTGCTGATTTTAAAGGCCTGTTACTGTCATAAATCTTGGGAGTTTTAGTTTTCTTTTTATTGGGATATGTTATCATCCAAGCTTCATCCCAAAACTTTGTCTTTGTGTTGATAGTGTTACCCCCAATAACCCATAATGTAAAGGTGTCAAGCCTAGGAAAGGAGGATGGCTGTATCAGCCCAGCAGTTATAAAATGTACTTTTATCTTCTTGGGATCTAATTGGGGAATTCTTTCCAATAATTGGGTGGGGGGCATGGTTTGGGTGTGTTTGAGATGTTGTTGTTTCTTTACTTCCATCATCATCACTTTTTTTTTTTTTTCAATAGTGGATAACTTCCATTTTCTTCAATTAATTCTTTGGGAAATGAATATGAAAATAAGGCAAGAAAGCCTTAAATGTGGTTCTGTGGGGAATTAATGATGATTTAAATAAATAAAAAAAACGTTCTGCGGAACTTGTAGTTCTTGCTTCCTTTTTGATGAAATTCATTTTTTTTTTCTGAGTTCATGAACCTGTGTTCTAAGATATCCATCCACCTATTGGACGATCAACCCCTTTAGGCCCTAGATGATGCCTGATCATCTATGTAACCTTAATGTAAGGGCTGATCTCCTATTACAGGCATGCATAACATAGATCATATTAGACCTATTACCAAGCTCTATGTATCCTTATTGCTACATGAGTTTCCAAAAAGTTGATGTCTGATCCATGGCTGTGTGAAGGGGTTTCTTTTAAAAATTGGCAGTATGGGTGGATCTGGAGCGTATCTGACCTCCCTTGCCTAATAAAACTTTAATTTTTCATTCAAAAAGGACATTGTAACAGATTGTGTATGCAGGGATGGGAAGGGGCTTCTTTTGCTAAGTCATACATAGGCCCATGTTACTAACAAGTAGGGAAGAAGTTGTTACTTTTTATTTATCAGTCCTAATCTAGTTAAGGTCTACTTGTATTGTATTAGTTTCAAGTTGTAATTGTAAGTCAAGTTGCTAAGAGTCTTGGTAGTGGAAGCTTCCTTTGTTTTGGAAACAAATTGAAAAGGGAGTTGGTCGCCTTAGGGAGCATCAGGGTTTTTCCTGGTTTGCTTCCTCTGTAACGAGTCTCTAAATATTCATAATGGGTAACACTTTCAATTAATGAAAATTTGATCAGTTTTCTGATTTCTCCTTGTCTGGGTGATGGTTCCACATCTCTTTCCTTAGGTGATGACTTCATTGGAAACCCCTAGGTCTTGACTCCTAAGTTTCTCCTGCAGAAGAATCCCAAAGTGCTGACTCCAAGGGGTCCATCATGCATCACAATTTACATCTTAATAATTGCACCATTTTATTTTACTGTTTGTGTTATTGTACTGTACGATAACTGGTATAATCATTATAAATTTTTTGATCGATGAAATCGTTATAATTTTGCATGAAGAACAAATGAGATCAGTTTTACAAGTTGGTCACTAATTATATAATGTTGTCTAAAGGTCTTCCAGTGGTTTTGACCTTGCCTTTGCATATATAATACCGTCTTTGATCTGAAAACTTGGACTGGTTCTGTGGTTCCAACTGTTCATAGGAGCTAAACGATATCTTTCTACAGCAGGCAGCTGAAATAATGACAGTTAAGTTAATGAAAATTGTTAGGTGATGGCTCATGGCTCATCAATTATGGGGAACTTGATTGAGGGTTCCATAGTGATGACCATGTGCCATTGATGCAGTATCATAGTTAGATTGATTGATATCTCTATGGTTTTGACTTGTAGGACCACTACATCTGCTACCTTTTTTGCAACTCAAATTGTAATTTAATTCATCAGTGATGCTGTAATGCATCCATGGTGTAATTTTTAAATTTAAAAACCCATCAACTCAGCCGGTCACGCTACATTGCTTAGTTGTATGCTAGCTGAGGTTAGCAGTCCAACATAAGTTGCAAAAGGCCAAGAGGCCTGATTTACATGTGCACAATTGAGTTCATTTACTGAAGTGTTAACCACATTATCTATTCCATTTGAATAGCCAATTGGTAACCTGCATTACATCCATTGTGTTTGTATCTATTGCATTTTGCTACTATTTATACTTTTTTATTTTTAAATGCAGTTGCTGTCTTTATCATCTTCCCATCATCTGTAGAAAAAGCTTGTACTCATCATCATCATCCAAACATGATGGCAAGTCCAAATGCATATTCAAAGGCCTTGTCATTGGAATCCTCAAACACCAGTGGAGCAAATACCATGAACCCAAACATGGGACCCCCTCATGCCCCCAACCAGCAATCTAGAGCCTTAAATGAACCCGTGGCTATACTCTGGGACATTGAGAACTGCCCGGTCCCAAGTGACGTTCGCCCTGAGGATGTTGCTGGAAACATCCGAATGGCATTGCGGGTGCACCCTGTAATAAAAGGAGCAGTGACAATGTTCTCTGCATATGGAGATTTCAATGCTTTTCCACGAAGATTACGAGAGGGTTGCCAAAGAACTGGTGTGAAACTCATTGATGTCCCAAATGGTAGAAAGGATGCTGCAGACAAGGCTATCTTGATCGACATGTTCCTATTTGCACTTGATAACCACCCTCCCTCCTCAATCTTGCTCATATCAGGTGATGTAGATTTTGCTCCTGCTTTGCATATATTGGGCCAACGTGGGTACACCATCATCCTTGTCATCCCAGCTGGAGTAGGTGTCTCATCCGCTCTAAGCAATGCTGGTAGGTTTGTCTGGGACTGGCCCAGTGTGGCCCGTGGGGAAGGTTTCATGCCACCAAAGGCAGTCATGTCTCGTGGGCCTGACATTACTAGATATCTAATGGGCTGTCATCTTGGTGAGAATCCAGATGCTCAAAATGAAGCTATCCTCTACAGAGGAATATCACAGAATGAGTCATCCACAGATGCCAATATCAACCAGATGTATTCCTTCAGCTCTTCTCATGTCTCAAGGGATATCTCAAGAATGCCAAACTCATTTTCTGACTACAGAAGCAATTTGATTGGGGCATCTTATTTTCCTGCTTCTAGATGCCAAAGTCTTCCGTCTACTTCGAATGAGGTTTTAACCGGTGCTTTTGCTGGCAATGGCAGTGAAACACATGAAGAGACATTGTGGGTGCAGCCTGGAGACTTCCAGGGTTTGAAGGGCCAATTGGTGAGGCTGCTCGAGTTGGCAGGGGGAAGCTTGCCTCTTGTGCGTGTTCCAGCTGATTATATCAAGATATATGGCCGGCCACTATACGTGGCTGAGTATGGTGAATTTAAGCTTGTGAACCTTCTTAAGAAGATGGCTGATTCGCTGACCGTTGAAGGGAGCGGCAATAGGAGACTTGTTTGCCTCCGCAATTTCCTTCTCAGGCCCGAAAGAGTGGGCCCAAGTGCTCAATGGGGTACAGGATTGAAGAATAATAAGGAAATTCAGGAGGAGAACATGGATGTGGTTGCAAATGTGGACATGGTTGGCTCTTCAGATGATTTTTCAGACGATGAAAGGGTCATTGGACAAGATGAGAGGAACACAGAGACTGATTCAGGCCCAGCACATGAATTCAATAAGCAGATTGAACGTTTCAAGCAGGAACTGCAAGAGCTTCTTGTGAGCTACTCATGCAAGATTCTGCTGAGTAGTTTTGAAGCTTTGTATGAGCAACGCTACAAGAAATCTCTAGATTACAATGACTTTGGAGTTGATGAATTGGAGGAGCTGATAGAGAAGGTGAGAGATGTTGTGATATTGCATGAAGAACAGGGAAGTGGGAGGAAGTTCCTTGTCGCAAACTGCTTTAATGGCTAGAGTGTAGCTGGAACTTGGCTTGCTTGACACAATGTGTATATGTGGACCTCAGTTTGTGCTGAAACAGTTGAGGTACACTTTTAAAATATTGTTTTTTTTTTTTCCAACATTTGTAGCCCATGTCTGACATTGATATTGCACCTTTTTACAAGCGTCCATGAAAGAAATGGGTGATAACAGCAGAAAAATGTAGTCTGATGACTCGACATGATTAAATTGATCAATCAATAAAGGAACATAATCTGCAAGTCTACTAGCATTTTGCATCATGTTTGTGCTTTTATGATTCAGGCATTTCTCTCTTTTTTCCATTTTACTCTTTCTGGCTGAAGCTTTGGGCCATTGCCCACATGTACACCTGTAAAATCCAGGCTTTTCAGTAGGCAGTTACCTCATGCATGTTAAATTTGGACAGCTTGCTGCCCCCTTTTCATATGCATTTGTGGGGCTCATGGCTCGCCTGGTTTGTGTTTTTGAGTCTGGTGTACAAAAAAATGTAAAGCACATTTGTGTGAATCAATGCTCGCCTGATGTGTGCTTTTTGCTCGTTGATGGGATGGTGGCCGAGTTCAAATGGCACGACTCTCTTAAAAGTGTTCATAGATTGTGAGGGATCCAAGTACACGAACACACACCTTGGTGTTGGTGGGATGCAACTTTGTGCAGATGGCCCAAGCTCCTTAAAATTGTTCATGGATTGTAATGGATACCATTACCCATGAATTGAAACTGTGCGAATGTGGTAAAAGAATGTTCTACAGGCTGTGTTTTGGATAATGATAAACTTGAATGTGTTATAAGTATCATCTCTCTCTGCTTTCAGAACTAATGCTCTATATGGAAAATGGTACCCAGGTTGTGCTCTCAATCGTCTGGGAGAAATACCCCATTGCATTGGCAGAGAGTGAAGAGAATTCTAGGACGGCATTGATCGGACCTTCCATGTATGGTCTGGGTCGCACCCTTTTCTGATAGAGGTGTTGAAGGAAATTGATCAGTTTTTTCTTGAAATTCGAACTGTGGGGATGATATTTTATGTAATCCAAACTGTTGAATCATATTATCCCATGGTGATTTTACAGCCATCAAAATATCACCCCGATCAAGGTGATACTCACGTTGAATCATATTATCTTGGTTTGTAAAGAAAGAACACCTGCAAAAATTGAGTTTAGTATCTGAAAATGAACACGGTTATACTCCAACACTTTCAATGTATTGCAATTCCATACAAACAAACAAGCCCATTTCAACACTTTGGATGTATTTCAAATCCATACAAGCAAACAAGCCCCAAACATGAGTCTCAATGTATTTCAATTCCAGATAAACAAACTAGCCCCTTTTCTAACAATAACTTCTTCTATGTTCCAAATACATTTCAAGGCAGCTTAACTCCAACTACACAACAGAAACATTTCAAAAAGAAATGTACTGTGTCAATACAAAATTTACATTTCAAAAGGTAAATATTTTTGAAATTTCCAAAATGAATCTCTCCATGCAAATAAGAAAGGAGAGACATTTCTACATGTCAATTCATAGAGCTCTTCCATGGCATTAGCATTCCACATCTCTAATTATATTCTATCTCGTAAGCGATAAGCACAATGGCTGTTGGATTCATTAGCATTCACTATCTCCCCACAATCATCGATCTTGTCGTCATCAATGTGTATTGTTGTTCACTACATCCCCCATGATCATCTAATTGCAAGGAAGGAAAAAAAAAAAAATACAAATGAAAAACATGTTTAATAGGCCAGGCATTAGCAAAAGTGACGCGGGAAACAAGATAAGAAACCATGAGAAGGAAATCCCAAAGGAGACACTCAGATGTTAATCCCCAATGTCATTGACTACATAGGAAGATATGCAAAACTTCCATTATTTTGCTTGGGTACACCAAGTGAGGTTGCTACGTGTTCCCAGTTAAAAATACCCATCCATATTTTTTGCATTAAAAAAAAAATTCCACCCAGCCGGCTGGGCGGATTCAGGATTTCATCTTTTGGGGGGGAGGGGCAAACTTAAATAAATATTTTATAACAAATCAAGATAGCTATTTTTTTTTAATTTTTTTTCTAGACATATTTTTTTATATTTTTTTTGGGTTTTTAGTGATGCTTATGAGGCATTTTTGGGAGCTTTATCTAATACAACTTCGAAAACATTTTCATTATAAGAATACAACTTTAACATCTCCAAAAAAATTCCACGGTTGATTGAACTTTGACTTTCATCATGTCTTCTAAAACCACACGCTTGAAATGCAAGCCATCGGACTGTACCAATCGAGGCCTAAAAGTCGTAACTAATTGTTTGCAATTTGTTCAGAAGTGAACTTGTCAAGCACTTTTTGTATGTGTTGATGTTGGTTTATCAAGTCCTCGCATGATCTTTCGGCATCTTTATGAAAAGTATTAGGATATTTTCCCATATGATTTAACAAAGCACAATTTCTTCCATCCCTAACTTTCTTCCAATTCTGAAATCCGTCAATAGTGAATGCAATTTGTCCAGCATGTTCGATTAGTTTATGAAAGAGATAACATGGAAGATAAAAAACTGCATTTTTCTCTGAAAAATATTCCAACGGAGAAGAAAATAAATTAAACCAAGACTCTTGAAAGCTACGAGGATGAGACGTTGATCCAGATTTCGGATACTTTAAGAGCTTCGGTTGGTATTGACCAGCCTTTATGTACTTTCGTCGAATTTCATCGCATATCTGACAACGCAATCCTAGATCACGCTCCAAATGACCAACATCATTATTGATTTCAGTTTTTTGAAATTTTGTAGGATGATTTTTAGCAATTGGAGTTTCAATGTTAGAGGTGGGCGATGGCCCATCAGCATCTAAGTTTGTAGGATTTTTTCTCTTGAAAAATACATCAATTGCAGATGACGTTCCTATCTACAAATCAAATAAAAATCATATTTATTATAGATTTCATATTCCATTTTAGTCTCTCTTTTTTTTTTACTTTGTGCAAATAATTGGGGGGGGGGGGGGGGGGGTATAAAATTAATATATACTAATTAAAATATATTATACAGGGGATAAAGTTTTTTTTTTTTTTCTTTGGGGGGGGGGGGGGGGTTTTTTTTTTTTTCCACCCCAGCATAACAGTCTCACCTGCCCCAGCATAACACTCTCACCTGGGCAGGCCTACACCTAGGTCCGCCCCCCGGGCTGCAGCATAACACTCTCACCTGGGCCCACAAATGCATGCTACATTTGACAAGAACATGTATATCAGTATATGTAGAACATGCTACATTTGAACGACCATGGCAGTGGCACACTAGTGACAGGAAGGGGAACCTTAAAAACCAAGATTTGAAAATTTTACATGTGAAATCCATCAGTAGATATAAACAAATTTAAGAAACAAACACATGGCATTCAAGTAGATATAAACACATAAGAAATTCACACGAAGAAATGGGACTGGAGTTTGGCAGAGTAAAGATCTTTTAATCTGGAACCCTAAATACTGTGTGACCATGACATCCACTACCAGATCACCAAACCATGGCCCAATGTCTTCTCATTGTACGGTTTCAATTGAGAATTTTGTCACTTCAAAGCCATTGATCTACGATGGCTAGAATCGCTTCAATGATCCACACTGTAGGGCACTTGTCTTCTCCTTTTGCCCCTCATCATTTTAAGGAGAAATTCTCTAAGTATCGTCTTTTGCTTTAATCTGAAAAAGATGAGATTGGAGTGACATAACTTTCTCCTCTTTGTTGTTAAGAACTTAAGATTGAATTCTTTGGGTATCCATCTCATGGTAATATGAATGAAGAGAAAGGAAATCCATAGTGGGGTCCCTTTTAATGAAAATTTGAATCGCCTCATAATGAAAAGCTTTTATTGGGATTTTTGGTAAATGTTACTCCAATAGGAGTTGATCCCTTCTTAGGTTGAGCTTGAGCATATGATATATAACCTAATTATACATAAAGTTTAAGGATCATAATTAATGCATAAAATTTAAGGAAAATGAAATTGCCTTGCACTTGAGAAAACCTGAATCCTAAAATCTCTCTCTCTCTCGCCAATGCGGAGGGCTTTGAAATCAACAGCAGGCCACATAAGAAATGACCGCCGTAAGAAATTTCACTCCAATATGACCTGCACCCATTGTCAGTTTTTCTTTCCCATCGTTGACGTTCATTGCTAGCCCCCTTTAAAAGAAAATCCTGGCTCTACCACTGTATACCGTTGAGTCATTGTAAGCTCCATGTGTGAAAGAAATTCTAGACCACAACAAAATAGAATCTGTAAATCTGTTGTAGGATTTTGATCCAAGGGTTAGATTTGTACCACCAGCCAATGAAAGGCCTGGATTAATAACCAAGAAGACCATTGAATGCTGAAATTTGGACGTTTATGTCTGGCCCTCTGTAGATATTTCTCTAGATATAGTGGCAGTTCCAGAGGAAAATAGAGGGTCAAGATCGATGTAGGGTACTGCATTCATCTCTGAGGCATGAGAAACCGATCAATTGATCTGCCAAAGAGCCAAACTCTAGTCCCATCTCTCTAAATCCTAACCCAAATACCAAAAAAAAAAAAAAAGATTAGTTGAGAGAGAGATTTAGGGCACGTTTGTGTCGCCCATTTCTGCAAAAAAGGAGGTGGTTTTCTGCGGAAAACAATTTTTCTTGTGTTTGGTGCGACAGTTTTCCGCAGAACTGCTTTTTTGCCATGTCAGCTTTTCTCTTCCTAGGCCTGGAAATAGACTTCCTATGGGGGGTATGGAAAGTCCATTTCCACAAAAAACTGATCTCTCATTTCCCCATTCCCACCCCCCACCCTACCCAGCCACCCTCTTTCCTCCCCCTCCCCTCCCAACTCTACCCACCCAATATTTTTCACTAAAGAAATCCGCAGATGCACCAAACAACATTAGCACCAATTCATCGAGGAAAAACTTTTTGCACCAAACATGAATTTCTAACTTTCTCAGAAAACCTTTTCTGAGGTATTTAAAAATCATAGAATTTGCTAATGTGGCAACTTTAGGCAACTTTATCTTTCCATGGAAGTTGCTTTTACACAAACGTGCCCTTACCTATAACGAAGAGGTTTTTTGGTAGAGAGGAAGTCTATCTGGCGATTTATTTAAAAAAAAAAAATGGGGGAGAGAAGATTCGAACCCAACCAGAATTCATTACAGTAATTACCTGGTCATCCTTTGGTGTGCATCGGTTACGCTCAGAAGTGTGGTGTTCTGTCATTGTCTATCTCTTTGAGTGTTCAAATTTGGTGGCTTATTTTTATACTATTTACACACCTCTTTTACAAGTACATGTATGAGTCAGACAAGCATAATTGATGCGTAAACATAATTGATGCGTAACCATTATGCATGTTCACTGATTACATAAGTAAACAGGCGCAAACAAACGACCACTTAATGGCGATTGTAAAAGAAATGGAAGGCATCAAAAGAAAATTTTCTAGACTAGTTTCAAGGACCCAATTAGATCCGCTTGATAAGCGGGTCACGTCCCCTTTAATTTCCTTTCTCACAGCTACCCAAAAAAGCTAATCTGGCTTTGATTATTTCAAAGATATTTCCTCGGAACTCTTTATCATTCCTCTCTTTCTATAACAATTGTGTTACTGCAGAGGCATTAACCGTGATAGCTTCCCCCCTCATTGGAATGGACCTATTCCCTGAGAGGTTTAGAAAAGTCTTCAACTACCTTGCAAGAACCAAACTCACCTACGAAAGCAGTCACTTTCTTTTTAGAAAAGGCAGCAAAGCTAATCTGGCTTTGATTATTTCAAAGATATTTCCTCGGAACTCTTTAAGATTGAAGGCTCTTCTCATTCCTCTCTTTCTATAACAATTGTGTTACTGCAGAGGCATTAACCGTGACAGCTTCCCCACTCATTGGAATGGACCTATTCCCTGAGGTTTGGAAAAGTCTTCCAACTACCTTGCAAGAACCAAACTCACCTACGAAAGCAGTCACTTTCTTTTTAGAAAAGGCAGCAAAGCAAGCAACCACTTTCTTTTTGGAAAGGTAGCAAAGCAAGGCAACCACTTCTGATCGCACCCTTCTTCGTCGTCACACTGAAAGACCAGATGGTTAATGGACTCGCAACGAATACCTAAATATCTCTAACAGCCTGTTTGTTTGCATGAAAATGAAGTCTTAGGTACTCTGAGATACTATTCCTATCAAAGTGGCTACAACTGAAGAAAATAAGGTGAAGATGCACAAATTGCTATCAAATAATCTCTCCCTTGTTGGAAAATGAAGAGGGGAAGATGGAATCACCCTAATAAATCAAATACTAGAAAAGTCAGGTGTCCCAATCATTTGCATTATTCAACTTATATCCATCACCCTTCACCTCTTTATTCCTTGTTGGAGCCTATTTTACCATGAATTTCTAGTGGGCCCTAAAAAGAGGAGAAGAGAAAAAACACAATGAAGCATCTATTGGCATGCCAAAGAGAAAAATGTGTACCTAGAAAGTGGAGTATTGCACTGATTTCTTGGTCGTAAAACAATAAATATACACTTGAAAACACCTGTTTGGTCTATCTTTTAAATGCTCAGAGCCTCATTCTTCATAGTAAATACATCTGACCAAGTAAGAAAAGAAGACATGAGAATTTTATTTTTTTTTATTGGTAAAGATATTGGAATATTCAACCAATCAAATCCATAATCTTCTTCCCACACAAATCAGTATCCCTTGGAAGCCACTGTTCCCAGAATGAGAAGCAGAGGAAAAACACACCTCATTTTGCAACTCATTGCTGTAGTATTTATGTAAAAGCGAGGAACGAACACGGCAATCTGGATATGAGAAAGGTTTTCCAGGAGAAACAGATTTCATCAAAAAACTGCTGATGGATATTGTTGATGATGCCAAAAATAGGTTTCGGACACCACCGGTCAAGTAATAAATGCTAGGTGAAAATGTAGTAAATAAATGAGAGAGAGAGAGGGAATTTATAGTGGTTCGGTCTGTATGACCTACGTCCACTTTAGAATATGGTGATCTTTGATTGATAAGGTGGATTACAAGCGAGAGAGAGAGTAAGATGTTCATCCCTTTTTCAGTGATAAGAGGGCTCCTCTATTTATAGTCATCCCCTAACAGATGGGGACGACTTCTCTTTGGAGCCTCAGAGCTGTCCTCGAGGGACGGGCCAGGTGGAGGCAGGTGAGATATTCTCCGTAGGAATTGGTAGAAGCGGGACTGCTTCCAAAGCGACGTAGATGCCTGCCTTGACTTGGTCACTCCGTGGATCTGGACCTGGGCTTCCCTGGTGGATTTGGATCTGGCTCATCATATTCTAGGCCACTTAGGCCTGACTCATCAATTGTTATTCCAAAGGAGAAGCATCATTGCTCAATGCCTTTTAAGGATTTCTGATAAATCAGGTTTGTGTGCCGCGAAATCCAACTGTGAATTCATTTTCACCAAAATCCCATGTATCTCTTCCATCTGAGGGTGTGTTTTCTCTCCTGCAATGAACTCATGAACAGACCCATTGACCTCAATGGAGCTGCAACCTGGAGTTTTCTCAACACCTCTGTCCTTCATCATATTCCTTATTCTTCTCGCATCAATAAATTTTCCGTCAGCTGCATAGATATTCGACATAAGAACATAGACTCCACTGTGCCGCTCTAACTGTACAAGACGCTCAGCTGCAACCTCCGCTAATTGAGTCTCTCCATGATTCCAGCAAGCACTTAGCAATGCCCTCCAAGCAATTGCTTCTTCCAAAGGGCTGGTTGATGCGGGTATTCTTCTAATCACTCCCATTGCCTCCTCAAAGAGTCCAGCTCGACCAAGGAAGTCGACCACGCACCCGAAATGCTCTCCTTTAGGCTCAATACCATACACCTCCCACATTCTCCCAAACTCCCTCAATCCTTCACACACCATTCCAGAATGATTGCAGGCAGTAAAAATTGCAATAAATGTAACATCATCAGGGCGAAAACCAGCTTTCTGCATTCCCTCAAACAGCTCGAACGCACCCTCTCCATCTCCATGCACACCCAATCCCATAATCATCACATTCCAACAGACAGAATCTCTATCCCTCATTTCATCAAACACCTTCTTCGCCAACCCCAAACTCCCACATTTCACATACATATCAACAAGAGCAGTCCCCAACCTCACACCCAACCTCAACCCAACTCTCTCCACATACCCATGTACCCACAACCCAACATCCAAAGCTCCCAACTGAGCACAAGCACAAAGAACACTCACCAAAACCGCCTCATCAGCCTCCAAATCCGCCAGCTGCATCATCCGAAACATCACCAACCCCTCCTTGAAACAGTTATTCTGAACATACCCAGAAATCATAGCACCCCAAATCCCTCTATCCTTCACCGGCGCCTCATCAAACAGCTCGCGTGCAATCTCAACCTCACCCCGCTTCGCGTACCCCGAGATCAAGACCGTCCAGGACACTTCACTTCTCAGGGGCATTTCGTCGAACACCTTCCTCGCACCAATCAAATCACCGCAACAAACACTCATTTGAATGAGAGCATTGGCGACGAAGATATCAGAAGCTAATCCGAGCTTTACAGAGAGGGCATGGATTCGATCGCCCATCTGGGAGTCTTGGAGGCTCGCGCAGGCTTTGAAGAGGGAAGGGAGGGTGTAGTGATCAGGGCGATGGCCGTGGACGAGCATCCGACCGTAGATTTGAAGGGTGTGGATGAAGTGATTGTGGAGAAGGAGGGCCTTGATCATGGTGTTGTAGATGCAGATTGTGGGCCGTTGGATGTGGTCGAAGAGGAGGAGGGAGTGGGCCAGGGTTGAGGGAGTGGGGTCCGAGGAGAAGTGGGCCATGAGTCTGCTGAGGGCGTAGGGTTCTTGGGCCAGGTTGGATATGATCATCTGGGCGTGGGCCTGCTTCAGCTGTTTCAGGCTCTTGCATTTTTCTAGTAATGTGAGAATGAGAGCTCTACGTTTGGACATGAGGCAGAAGATCTCATTTGATGGTGATCTTCATTTATCAACAGTTGGTTTAAAAAGAGTGTCCCACTCAATGGACGGTTCTGATTTATCACTGCAGCAGCAGTTACAAGTTTTTATGGAAATTCTTTTCTGATGAAAAAGTGTCTACTCCTTATATTTATATTTGAACTAGTAAAAAATAAAAACTGTGCTAAGCCCGGGTTTAAAAATATTACTAAAATACTGTCAAGTGTCAAATAATAAAAATTTCAGATTGTTAACACATGACAGGAGTTTCCATCCATGGGTATTAAATGTTTAATAAAATGTGAGAAGAGGGTATTAAATGTTTAAAGAAAGTATTGCCAAGTGTCAAAATATACTGTCAAGTGTCAAATAATAAAAATTTTAGATTGTTGACACATGGCAGGACTTTCCATCCATAATTTTTGTCTTATAATATAGATAGATATTGCTGGTAAAGGCGTAAAGCGGCCTTTGGATCTAACATTTGCTGTAAAGTGGTCAAAGTTTAAGCAATTTCATCAAAATTGTCCATACAATATTAAAGGTCCGTGCAATATCTCACATATGGTATTAATATATTATATAATATTATAAAATCGTGTAAGAAATACTTAAACTTCTACCGTTCTAAAGCGAATGTCAAATATAAGGGCCAAGTATGATCAAAATCCCTTTTTTAATGGTTTTGACCTACTTGTGCCTTGATATTTGACTTTCCTCTCATAGGTATTTTATATTTCTTATGAAACTGTTTATACAATAAAGATGATGTAAGAATAACAACTCGGCCTTTGTAAGGTTTAATATACTAGATATCGCATAATATTCATTGGTACGTAGGCAGTAGTAGGTGTAGAATATCAAACATATTAATTTTCCTGACTCAAAGAACTTACTTCTTTTGCTTGTCAAGGTGAGCAAGGCAGGATTTTGTACTATATTCTCCATGCGTGGGTTATCATATAGTAGAAGGCAAAATTGTTAATTCAACCCCTTTTTTTCTTGCGTGAACTGTTTATAGAGATTATTTAAAATGTCAACGTCTATGAGGCAAAATCAAATTTATGGACATCTATAGTACTATTAAAATCCTTTTTTCTCACAACTAAAATAATTACTTGTAAAGGAGTGGGCCATGGGAAAACTAATCATGTATATAAAAGGGAGAATTTCGAAAAAAGCCTTAAGTTTTTACCTTATTTCAAAAAAGAACACAAGTTTTAAAACTTTTCAAATTAATCCCTAAGTTTTTCAGAAAGTGTTCAATTAAGGACATTGGTCCATTTAAAGTTATTTTTCAGCAACTTTTTCCCTCAAAATTCTTAAATTATCCTAATTATCCTTCATTGAAATAAGATCATCATTCACTTCCTCTATATTCTTTTCATTTTCTTTAGCGGCATCCTCACAATGATCGAGAACAACTAACATCTCCACAGGGATCGGTTGAATGTAGTGGTTGCTAGAACCATGTCATGGCTTTAAATGAAGGGTACTTTGGGCATTTTTAAAAAAATTGAGGGAAAAATCATAAATAAAAAAATCATTAGATGGCCAGATGTTCTTAATTGAAAGTTTTCTAGAAAACTTATGAACTAATTTGAATTTTTTTGAAAATTATGTCCATTTTTGAAATAAGATAAAAACTTAAGGCCTTATTTAAAATTTTTCCTATATAAAATACGTGAATAGGGCATTGTTGAAAATTTATGCCATTATATGTGATCAGTCTTCAAGTATGTAGCATCCATGGCCAAATCTTCATAGATGATATGATCCTTTACATTACAAGTATAATGATGAGTCTGCTAGAGACAAAATGTTAGGATCGTGGTTAATTAGTTAGCCTGTGATAAAAGTATAATATGAAATATTTGTTGGATGTAATTTGGATGTTGGAAAAAAATTACAAGTAAAATTTCAGCCATAAAAATCAAAATGCCAAAATTCATACAAGAATGTATGGTTGATCCCAACATAGTTGGGACAAGCCTTTGATGATGGTGATATTTTTTGGGTATAGTACACTCTCAATTTTCACAAAAGAGCAGCATTTACGTGAGTGTATTTATAAGTATGTGTCTTGAAGGGTTTTTTTAATAATAATTTATATTATATTTAAATATAAAATAAAATGCCCTAAGCCACATTTTTTCTTGGTAATCTAAAGTGAGAGCCCGCACACACACGGAAAGATAGCCATGCACACAAGGGACCTAAGTTGCATTTGACCTGCATAATTTCATCCCACATACTAGACGAGTCGGTCATAGATTAGACAACTCTGTTCTACTGTAAAATGGGTCTGGTTAGGGTTGACAACATAACCGGCAAGCCCATATAATTGGGTCGAGTTAGGGTCAACCCGTATAATAAATTGATTTAAACATATGGTGGTTTAATATTTTTGGATTTTTACACCCTCAAACTAAACGCAAATCTAACCTTAACTCAACATTAATTGGGCCTGGGCTGAGCATCTACAAGTTAGTTAAGGTCTGTTCAGGTAAAATGGGTTGGCCCATGGTGGTGCAGGTCATGCAAATAGGATCGGGTTGACCCACATTGAATGCAAGTTGGTAGGGGTGTTCATGCGCCGGGCTAAAACTTATCCAGGCCTGGCCTGACTTTACAAACATTGGTCCAGGCCCGGTCCAAGCCCGACACGGGCCATAAAAGTTAAGCTCAAGCCCGCCCATTTAACAATCGGGCTGGGCCATACTGGGCTTTTTATCACGTTTGTGAGCATTTAATCAATTCTATGGACTAATTAAATTAAATTACATGCAGTCCTTACACAAAGCCGGGCCAGGATTTGGGCATTCTATCACTTAATCCAAGCCCGGCCCAATTACATATCCAAGTCCGTCCCAAAGCAGGCTGACCCGGCCCATGAGGATCCCTACACCCATTTTAAAAAGACACAGGTTGGCCTTCAACCTCTAAACAACACAGGTCAGCCGGATCCATTTTGACCCGAGCTGACCCTTTTGCCATCTCTAGATTGAGGGAGAACCTTAAAAGAGACTAAAGATAGAGGGGGATCTATCACTGCTATTTCACGAGATGTACTAACAATTTTGGCTTGAATATCTCTTGTGGGAGAAGGAATTGTGAAATTAATTTCACAAATTGTTATTCAAATCAATCATCATCAAGAAATATAATCAAGGACTTCATTATCACTACCATGATTCATGCATAGGCTCAACACCAATTAAATTCCTTGCCGGATGCTCACATCCCTTTTAACATGTCCCAAGTCCCAACAAACTTTTGCCAGTGTAGCTATGCCCAACTGTAATAGTGTAATCTATACATAAAACTTTTGGGCCATTAGTTTTAAAACCTATGTCTCCTGTCATTTTCTCACCCCTGAATACTTGAATATAAAACTCATGAGGTGTTTTGTAAACATTAGCCAGACTGTAAACATTAATCTCATCTACACGGAAGAAGTACAATTTAGTGATGTTGATGCAGCTTTGGAAATCTTCATTTATACGACTGACTAGGCAGAGCCCATGCATACACAGAAATGTTCCATGCCAGTGGAAACAAAACCGGTTCAATCATCAATCTATAGGCCGTCTGCCAACACACTTTTGATTGAGTGGTGTTGGCACCATAATAACACACTCAATCCCCATGTAACCACTATTTCAAACATAGCTCAAAAAATTTTCTAGGCCGCCCATCAAGTGATCGCCAGACTCCAATTGGTCGAGTGTGTTATCAAGAATTACCTCTATCAATTCATTTTCCAATCTTCTTTTTATTCTATTTTTCTAAGAAAAAAGATTATTGGGTGCTTATTTTTAAGATCTCACCCTTTTATCTTCATGTATAACCAATTCAGTGTGAATTGTATGTATTTAATTCCTAAGTATTTTAGTTGCAAGCAAACATGCCCAAAATGTTCTATGGATGATAATTTCATATGATTGGATGATTCTAAATGTTCTATGGTATGATAATTTCATTTGATTAAATGATTCTAGAAATAGATAGACAAATTAAGAACGGACTTTTGAGTCCATTAGCACCACTGTAGACCAGTCATAATCTTGAAAGAAGCTGTTCAACCATCACCATAAGATCCTCTCCCTCTCTAGTTGTGAATGCTATGAAAGCTTGTCACATCAAAATAAATACCCAAGAATTGTTGTATTAATAAAGGTCTAATGTAACGCCCCACCTTACACGCATGCATAATATTGTCCGTTTTGTCCCACTTGCTCATGATTTTATTTCTGATAGGCCTCAACCAACTAAAAAGACAATATAAGGGTACAAATTCTATATATAATCTCAGTCACTTTTCTCTCTACAATCAGTGTGGGACTCCATGGCGTCAACAGCGTCACAATCCACCCCCTTAATAGACCGATAATCATATAACCCCACGTTAGACTAAAAAGGTGATGTAAGAAATATTAGTTACCCTTACTGTTCAATACTACTTTCTAATCAGACGATTCTAACCATTCAATTGAAAAGGAGAAAGATGACTGATTGATATTTACATATAAAAAAAGTAGTGGTCAAATCACTGGTTTGGGCCACTCATTGACTAATCTTCGCATTTGTCATGCCACGCTCTCAAGAAACAATGCTGATGGATAGCCACTTGGCCAGGGTCAAATGCTAGAACAAAGGTTAAATCAAAGTTAAAGGGGAGGTCGTTATTGTATAAAAAAAAATTTGAAAAAAAGGGGAAATCACTGACTAATCAACATTCAAATATAAAAGGGTCAATATTTGATTATTAGATAGAAATTGTTTAATCATCCAACCCAGTTAGGACAAGGTTTTAATGATGATGACGACGGAAGAAATTGTTTAATTATTGATTTATATAACATATACTATGATTTTGAGGAGTTTGGTTAAATGATTCTAACATGAAGGAAGGGACAAATTGTTTAATTCAAGTGTATCAAAAGAAATCTTGACAGTTTGTAGGAAACAAATTTCTTGACCCAAAATTGAATTGGACATCCTTGCCAATTTATTTCTTTAGAAAACCATAACCACTTCATAAATGACCTATAAAATTGACAGACCATGTTAGGTTTGAGGTCTCCATTAGAGGGTCTATTATTTTGTCATCCATTCTAATTGAGAGAGAGGATGGGGCGGGGAAGAGATAGGGAGAGATCAAGATCTTTGACTGGATGGAAGTCTTTAATTTAATGCACAATTGTGGTGTGTCATAGGATGCACCTTGGTCATTGAATGCCGAGGATTCCTTGGAAGTCACTGACTTTTGCGTTTTCCATCTTTTCCATTGTTTGTACAATGTTTTTCCACATAGAAGAGGGAGAATTGAACTATTTTCCCTCACCATGTGGAAAACCATTTTTAGATAACAGGGGTAGGAACTGTTTATTTATTTTTTTGTATGCCATTGCTGGAAAGGTATTCAGGACACTGCAAAAATTTCAGCATTGCACAAATGCATCTATAAGAGAAGATTACCCACCTTACAAGAATGTTATTGAGAAATTCAAACCATTGTCCTCCCACATTGGTTTCTCTTGTATGTCCACTATATTGATCACATTGAAAAATATATGATTAAATTAACGAGATTAGAAGTAGCCAAATCATATATTTCAAATGCCATCAATCTAATGGTGGGCATAATTTAAATTGAATTGAAAATTTTGTTGGTTGTAGATGAAAGATTTAGACGCGAACATAGACCTTACATCAAGCATCCAATATGGAGATCCGAGTCCATCTATGTATTTGAAGGCGTCACTTTTGTTGGTTGGGGCCCAACAGATGTGATCACATGTGGGGCCATCAATAAATGCTAACAAATTCATATATAGCCTTCTTGTTTGTTTGCAGTAGAATGCATAAAATTTATACTATAAGTGGTTAAAAATGAAGACTAAAAGTGGATTTTTGAAATCAAATATTAAGTAAGATTTTCTTAAAAAAAGAATTCAAAGGAAGACTAGACATGAATTACTAAAGGTGATGGTTTGATATTCATTTCCCATATATCTTCCTATGATCTTATTACCATAAAAGAAAAGATGATCTGATCTTCTTTTTGAGATTTGCCTTTGGTTTTCATTTTCAACCACTTATGGCATAAATCCAATGCATTCACTTTCTATATATTTAATGCAGACAGCTCATAATGATAAACAAGGTAGGGAAAGCAGTTTGGATTCCAAGGTGGACCCTTTGATAAATTTATAAGAATGAGAAAATTGTGATAGAATATCACCCACTTTCATGCAATCTGTCACGCATGCCTAGGGTTGTAAATGGGTCCCCGATTCTCCGATTATCCGAAGGTTCCGACCTGTTAGGTTCCGGGTCTGGGTCCTTATTTTGGTCCCAATAAGTAAATGGTTCCGGTCCTGATCCTTTTTTTTTTAACAGTTACCTAAACGGGTCCAGTTTCGGATACCCGTGGACCCGACCCAATACTCTAACCTAAATACTTTATTATTTATATGTTACATGGGAACCCCTCATTCTAAGTTTCTAACATAATCTTCTGTCCCCAAACCACATGTTATTGATGGACAAAAGGTTACATTTGCTTTGTAGGTGATCCAATTGAATTACAAAAAAGCATGATTGTTTTTTTTTTTTTATTAAGGAAAAATACAGGTATTAGGGTCTAGACTGGGAACCATACCCGGAACCGGATTCATACCCGCCTCACATACGGTTCCAGTTTCCATTAATATTATCGGGTCTGGTTCCGAAACTAGTTTTCTGGTTCCGAACCAGGTCCGTTTTCGGTTTCGGTCCCCCCCCCCTAAAACAACTCCAGTTCCGGTTCCACTATGGATCCGGATCGGAACATACCCGTTTACAACCCTTTCATGCCTATGACTCCCCTGTAGAAGGACGTTGGGTCAGATGAAGACTGGGTTTGTACTGGTGCGTAAGTCCCACGTTAAAAACACGCTAGTCCTAATCTTGGATATATATGAGTGTGGCCCGACCCCTAACCCTGCATGAACAAAACAGACAATATCATGCCCACATTTCTAACTTTTCCGGTGATAATACATTGGCATATCCAAATGCAGAGAATTAAACAATACAGTCTTCCCCCTGTCTCCTCTGGCTGTCGCATGCATGCTCTTGTGACACCCATGATCATAGAAAGCCGGTCCAACCCAAACAAAACCTTGAAAATTGAAATCCGGATGGGATGGAGAATTTCTGGATTTCATGGAATTTCTGAGAAAAGTGAGAACAAGAAACAGCTGTCACAAGAGGACCCCACGCGCTTACACAGCAGTGAGAAAGGCACAAGAATACTAATATAGAAAAGCTTGATGAAACTCCTTTCCCCCTCACAACAAGTCTTAAAACTTGGAAAGCTATTCTGCAGATTACAATTTAATTTTTCAAGTAATCTCCATGCCCCCAAACAGTGTAAAAGATACTCTACCTTCTCTAAAGATAGGGAGGGCATGCAATCTAAGCTCATGTGGTCCATTTCTTCCCAACTTAAAGATCCTTATTATTTTAGACACCTATATTACGGCCACATGTTTCTCCCTACCAAAGGGCTACCCTAAAACAGGAAACTGGCTAAAACAGAATTGGTTCCTATTTCTTTCTATCATCGTTGGGTCAATCAAAGCCCACCTAAGCCTAAAACTACTCCATCTCACCTTCCTAGAGAGGGAGAGGAAAGAGAAAGGAAAAGATAAACACCCTTATTTCTTCCATGGTCTTACTCAAATCTCTCTGCTAACCCAAATGCTCAATATATGGCTTTATTAAAAGTAAAATTTGGGAAAATAACCTGCGTTTATTAGTGGTCATTTTTACAACCCACCATTAACCAATTAAATCAATTGAATCTCTTCATTGCAGCTCCCTTTGCAATTCTTAGGTTTTAGTACAAAAGCTTGCATGGTGGACAATTGTTAAACTTTGAAGACTTAAAATTAAGGACAAAGATTGTACGTCTCTTATAAGTTTAATTATTTTCATGATCGTGCCAGCTTTGATTGTCATGGATCTAGCTCGGCTCTATAAAAATGGATAATTCTTTTTTTAGGAAGAAGCCCAATCAATTTATAATATCACACACATATCTCGAGATCGATCCCTTGACCTTTAACTTAAGGTATCACTCCTATATAGTAGCCCGACCCATAAAAAAAAATAAATGAAAAACTTGTTAAAATTAAAAACATTTTGTATATACCCCTATTGTTTTTGGTTATTTGTAATAGATACAATTAGAAATTAACAAATGTAAAACAGTGCATTTTGTTGAAACGCTTGAAAACCTTCATAGTTGCTAACCAACCCTTTTTCTCACCTATTTAAGCAAATTTCAATGTATTGCAATTTTTTTTTTCTTGTTTTTGTTTTACTTCTTTTTAATGACAACAAACCCCATAATATAATATCATAGAATTTAAGAATATTATCCAAACACAGTGAGTGCGGTTGATAACTCAACATCACCTTCTGACTATCCAAATACAGTTGAACAGCTAGGTGATAACCACCCATAATCCTTACTGTAATTGCAATTGCATACTGTTTGACCATCTTGATCGAGTCCATTGTATTTGTATCAGTTGGTTTGCCCTGTTTTTTGACATATTTTAATCCAAGTCTTCTTACCCAAATGAATGAAATGATACATGCATTGTTTTAATAATATTTCTCTCCAAGGGTTTACTTTTTCTTAAAAATTTGATTTGAAAACTTCAATTGAGAAATGGAAACTCAGAAGGAAAGTATAGCTTAAAAATTAATGGTTGCGATTTCGAACTCACCTTCTCTCGTAGGGCCACTTGCTGACCAGGTGCGTGGCGTAGGTAGAGAGAGACTTTATATGCCGGGGGAATAGTTGGTTTTCGGAGAGTTCGGACTCCATTGTAAAGAAAAGAAATTATTTTTATTATTTTTATTTTTGGCAAATAGTAATTTTTTTGGAGAGATTTTATGAAGAGGAAAAGAGAGAGGGTTTTTATGAAAAAAGTACAAAATTATAAACGAAATAGTACAAAATCATCTGTCTCTCTCTGGTTTGAAATTGAATGCATTGAAATTTTACCGAGTGGAAAAGTAAAACGAAGCAAATCGAAATCCGTTTCGACGAAACGAAACGCCCCCTCGTAAAACAAACACAAAAGGAAAAAACCCATCTTTCTATTTTTCTCCCTCATTCGGGTTCTTTCACGCTCTATATTTCTTTCTCAAATCCATGGAAGAAAACGGACCCGTTCCAATCGATTCCTCTCTCTTGTTCGACAATCATCTTTGCCATTGAAATTCACCCAAAACCCATCTCACAAATCCAATGCCGGATTCAGAAATCCCTGCAAAACTCGATTCCAAGAGGACCCAGAAGAGATCTCTACTCATCTTCATCAGCTACCCTCGCGATCCGTTCTCTGGGGCTTCTGCCTCTTGGATCTGATGTTGATCTCCTTGGGTCTTTTCAGGCGATTTCTGATCTGGGTTCTTAGTATTATCGTCGTGGAGCCGTCAAATCGGCTGTGGCGACTACGATGCAGCTTCGCTTCTCGCCTAGTATGAGAAGCATCACGATCTCGAGCAGCAATGGGTTTCTTGACTTCATGAAGATCAAGGTCGCAGCTCGCCACGTCTCCTCTCGGACGTTCTTCCACTCCGTCCTCATCCTTGCCTTCTTGCTGCCGTTCGTCTTCATCCTCACAGCGGTCGTCACACTCGAGGGGGTCAACAAGTGCTCTTCCCTTGGTATAAAAGAAAAAGAACCCATGATCTCAATTTTGATTTTAGGATGCTTTTCAATGCGCTCTATGTATTCTTGTCTGTTTTCTTGAATGTTATGCTTATTTTGTGCTGCTGATTCCGGCTTTTTTTTTGGTTATTGTTCTCTTTCTCCTATTGATTGTGATTGTGTTTGTCTGACATCATTTAACCCGATATTAAAAAAACCCATGATTCAATATTGGCTCTTATTGTTTGGTATGGGAGATCTTGCAGACGTGGTTTTGTAGATGGGGAGGGGTTGGGGGGCTTCCTCTCTATCTATCCCCCCTCTCATTTAAACTGTTGTTGTTGTTGCAAGTTGAAATCATAAGGTTTGAAAAACAAACGTTTGGTTGCCTCATTTCATATGTCAGTTTCTTTTGGGTAAAATGTGGGAGATCTTACAGTAGTTCTTGCATCTAAAACCAGCTGTCTGTCTTGCTTTCTTTCTTATGATATTTGAATCTTGTTTATCTGTCTTGTATTAATTTGCATATATATATATATATTGTTTGATTCTTCATAGATTTTCCTGTTGATTTGAGGTCTTTAGCTGTTCTTCTTTCTGTTTGAAGGCCGTATCCAATAAGTACTAATCTGATCTGGGTTCTCTCTGTTTTGTGTCTTTTGAGGCCTCATGTGTCGGTTCATGGTGAACATCATTGTTGTCGTCATCATTATCTTCATCATCAGAGCGTTGTTTCTCTTCCTTTATTGCTAATGCTATCCAATGTGTTCTAAATTGTTGGGTGTTTATTTTAGGTTTTGATTGATTGAGTGTGGTTCACATGAGACTTTATAGTTGTACATGCATTTATTTGCCACTTTTGCTTTTTCTTATTCTTTTGTTTCCCAGATTGTTTGGGCAGGCGATTGGGCCCAAGGCTTCTTGGAAGAACTGATGATTCAATGGTAAGCGTTTGTGTTTATCTAGATATGTTTAAATTTTGATCATATGTGGAAACATATAAAATTTTGGTGAGGTTCTGCCAATGTTGTGATCTTATGCGGGATCATCTTATTGTTCTTCTTCAGAGGTTAGTTAAAGACCTGTACAAGATCCTTAACCAAGTGATGTCTGAGGAAATTCCAGATGGACTGAAGGTTCCCACATCATTTAGTGAATTTGTTTCTGAAATGAAGAATGGCCAATATGATGCCAAGACATTTGCTATAATGTTAAAGACAACGGTATGCCCATTTGCTTTCTAATACTTTTGACTGTTGAGCTCATTAAACTAGTATAGTTTTTCTCAAGAATATTTTATAGAAATGTTCTAAATTGTCATTCTTATAGTCAATGCTGATTCAATACGATATAGTTTTTAATTGAGTGATCCCATGATGGGCTTCTTCTTTCCCATTTTATTTTTTATACTGCTCTATATTTTTTAACAAATCATATGTAACTGATACCAAAAGAATTTCCGCTCTTAGTTGATTTTCTATGAAACTATACATGCAACCTGATTTCCAGAGTTTTGTGTTGTTGCTAATTAGCTTGGAGGAAACTCTCATTGGTCTTCGTCTCAAGGTTCTGGATGGCTTCACATCTGTCGTACTTCTTTTATAAGACACTCCTCACTACTCAATGCCATTGCATACTTGGAGCTCTTGAATTGAATGGAAAAGCACTGTATTATGTAGATCTTACTTGAAGGACAAGCTACTTCAGTTTTCCTCTTTAAATGTGATGGGTTGTGATATATATATATATATATATATAATATTGATAAATAATGTAAAGACTTGATAATGTGGATAATTACAAATACAATATAGAAAGGAATGAAACTGAGAATGAAATTATAGAAGACAGAAAGAAAAAAAGATACAATAAAAATTGAAAGCCAAACAAAGTATCCAGCTGAATTATAATAGAAAATATTCAGTAAGTTGGTTTCCCGATAGAGGGTTTTCCTGCCCTTCTATTTGGGATTTGTTAATATTTACTTACACACCCCCCCCCGCCCCCCTCCCTATTCTCACTCTTTCTGTGGCCAAATTTCCCTATTCTTCCTCTCTGGCAAACAGTCTTAGCTCTTAGATATTATGTCCTGAAAGCTTATTGCACTTGAAAGTGAGGTTGTTGTATGTTTAGTTTGAGCTTCAAAAGTCTTAATGGGTTTTAACTTTTAAGTCACCCATGCTAAGGTTTTTCAATTTTTATTGTTTACTATCTTTCTTTGTTTCTAATCCTTTTTTTTTTTTTTTGCTAAAAAGCTTTAATATATCTAAATTGGGACGAAGGGCGAGAAAAGAAAAGAATTTTAACTAACTAAGGGTGGGTGTTGGGGGGGGGGGGGGGGGGGGTTTGTTTCTGTTGCAATTGTTGCTTGAAAATTGGGTTACTAGATGGAAAATATTAAAGAAAGGATTGGTCTCTTCTTGCAAAATGGTGGTGAACTATTCCAAAAGTCAAAAGGCGGTGGAGCAGTGGAGGTCTGGAGTGGAAGGGATGCTCTTGATAAGAATTATTTTCTCAAATAATGGAGAAAAAAAAGGGGTACTGTGATATGGAACGGGAAAGGATATTTTTAATTGGCCCAGGAATTGAAGAAGGTGCAGGAGATTATGGGTGAGAATCAAGATTTCTATTGGGCGATGAAAGCTGCATTTAAAGTGAGGACAAGCAATTTGCTCCTTGTACTCAGTATTAGATCTACCTTCTAAGCTTTCTAATTGCAAGGGGCACTAATTAAGTATTTTGTGTTGGAGTTAAGGGGGAAAAGTTGTCTAATGTTATCATAAAAATCTTTAGAGTCTGAATTTAATTATTGGTTTCTCATGGAGGTTCTGAATCTTGTGTGGTTTCCTTTCAATGGGAAGGTAATAAACTAATCACAAGTTCTTGCTGGAGGAGCTAACGCTAGCTCTCTTTTTATGCAGTAGCAGATTGTTGAAAAATTCAAATATAAATTAGCCTCTTGGAAAGGTGTAGGTCAAAAACATAGGGAGGCTCTCAAAGGCACAACCTCCTGTATTCATGGATCAGTGCTATTCCAAGGGGATTCAAGATGTTAGTTTGTGGTGGGCTAATGCTTGTTTCTTTTATTTGTTGGTTGGAACTGGGACATATTTAATGATGCCAATGCTTGCTTCTCCCACGTGTTGAGAAAAGATAAGCAGGAACCAAGTAATCTAGGAAAGAAATAGGAGTGTAAATGGTGCCTCTTGTTATTGCCAATAGAGTGCTCATTTTCAAATGATGTATTCTTGCATCGTAGTGCCATTCCGAAGTGTGGATAGGATTTTCCTTAGATGCCGCTTCTTTATTAAAGTTTTCTTTGTTGATCCCTATGTTTTTTGTTTGTGTTGGATATAACGCTCTTATAACTGTGCATGTTTTCTTGGGTTTTCTCTTTTCTTAAGTTTTCTCTAATGACTTTATCTTAATACAAAGTTTACCGTTGCTGATTAAAAAAAAAGTAGTGCCTTCCCAATTCATCCGATGGGGCACAATCATTGTATGTTCTTTTTCATGCGTACATAAACTTTTGTTGAACTTTATAAAAGGTCCCCTGATAATAGAGAGGCTTTTAGTAAATGTCTTGGCTCGGGGTAGAGGGCAAGTCAAGAGCATTTGTAGTATATGAAGTAAGCAATATTCCTTTCTTTATAGAGGTTTCCTTTTACATTCCCAAAGGGAAAATGAAATGGGGTTCTGAATGAACTTGCCAAATTGGGAGATATTACAGATTGGATCTTGTCGTGGATAATGTAATTCCTTTATTGTGTTTTCTTCGCCAAACCTGTGGTTGGCGCAATGGTTAGGCTTATCTCCATCATGGCCACACAGTTTAAACTTGTGACAGGATCCCCGAATACAGTTATGAGTTATAAATCCCTTTGTTGGACACAATGGCTGAGTGCCAAAAGATTGTGTTATTTTATTTTATTTTATTTTTCTCCTAAAGTTTCTTCTTCTATTGGTGGCAAAGATAACTTTATTTTGATTGAAAGAAGTACATGCCAAGGTACAATTTTGGCGTAAGAACACTATACTAACAAAATTGAAAAGTGAAGGAAAGAAAGGAAAAAGAAAACACCAAATCCAAAGAGCTTTGACAAAGGACCTAAGTACATTGAAGATCTGGCTATCCCCTAATTCAGTCAGAGTTCGACCCATAATTTACTTCCCTTGGAGTTTGAAGAAATACCACATCAAGTATCCACAATGAGTTTAATTTCATTTAAGGGGTTGTTTATTTGCAATTAGCTATCCCCTAATTCAGTCAGAGTTCGACCCATAATTTACTTCCCTTGGAGTTTGAAGAAATACCACATCAAGTATCCACAATGAGTTTGATTTCATTTAAGGGGTTGTTTATTTGCAATTATTTACATAGGTTAATGATTCTCATGCATAATGGTTACACATCATCATGTTTGTTTGCGCTCATTTACATATGTGGTGCGTCAATGAGAGTGTGAAAATGGTGTTTTCCACACCAAAAATTTCACACCTGAATAGGTGTGAAAATCACTTTCACACTCCGTCCA
The DNA here is from genome assembly GCA_012931725.1 of Litsea cubeba. Lineage (NCBI taxonomy): Eukaryota > Viridiplantae > Streptophyta > Magnoliopsida > Laurales > Lauraceae > Litsea > Litsea cubeba. The sequence continues at coordinate 35,245,008 of CM022945.1, read as the reverse complement.
AAAAGGTGCGAGTACAATCTCTTCATGGTGATTGCATTCTTGAGAGGGCCCATCAATTGATCAACTTTTTTTTTTCTCATTCTTGTGGGCTCCATATTTGTAATCCAAAATGTTTATTTTGTTTTTTGAACTAATGAACCCGAAGACTTTGAAGCTAATTATCTTAAATCTTCATAGATTTTGAGTAATTTATGGAAAGTCCCAACATTTAGATCTGATTTTCTTCACTTATGTGGGCCCCTAATTCATAATCCAAACCGTTCAATATTCTTGTATTAATGGTAAATATCATGATGTTTAGTTTCATATCTTAATTCTTCATGGATTTTGAGAAATTTGTGAAAAAGCCCAAAATATCGAAATACATCTAAAACCGTTGGCTGTACACATTTACTCATGTGAAAATGGTGATTTTGACAAACATAGTAATGTATTTCACATGCGTAACATTTGCATATGTAGCATTTACAAATGTAAATATCATTTTCCTATCACTTTTAAAAGGCAAACATCTAAAAGAGGATTTGGCTCATGATAGATCGGAATGGTGAAACATAATTCATGTAGCAGACGCCAACATAGTCGGTACAAGGCTTTGATGATGATGATGTGTACAAGGCAAACGTGAGGTAAAATCGTATCTCCAAGTTGAATCCTCTGCCACCACAGCATGTTGCACCATGTATGAGCTGTAATATTTGGAAAAATGCAATAATGGAAATAAGAAGCCATTGGAGATGCAATGCACAAATGGGCACCAAAATGGACAAGTAACAATGACTCACATCAATGGAAAAAGTGCATTGATTGGAACTTTTAATTCGTCAAACAGAGGTGAGCCCATGTGGACCATGGTAGATGATTTGGATAACCTTATACGTATTCTGTTTCTGGAAGCAACCCCAGAAAAAGAAAAAAAAAATGTTGGCATGAACATTCTGTGCTCCAGGGGATGATGGCGGATCTATTTTCTTAACATTGATTATGCTTTTTGATAGAATTCTCTGATAACTTCCCATTTCTATCTTCCAAGTGGGCTTAGCATTTCTAAGTTTTTCTTCTTGTCATGGATGATTAATCTTTAGGGGGTAGGTATTCCTTGTGGTCACTGAGGTGAAAAAGGAATGGGATTATTTTAGTGTACAACACATGGCAATAATTATAGACAAGCGTTAGGAATTACATCTGACTTGCTATCTATTGATAATTGGAAGTAAAAATTCTATTTTAAGTTTCTTGCATAGTTAAGTTGATTCCTGAAGATCATTGCTTGTCATTAGTAGTTGTGTTTAGAAAGATTTCTTTCTATGGTCATTAATTTTTACTTTATTTGCCTTCATTCACTAATTTGTAATTATGTTCTTTTTTTTTTATTGGTATATTGAATCCATGAAATCTTATCATAGTGGAAGATATATTCTAATTTACTGGTTCTTCACTTCACATGCAGATGGAGAAACTTGAGAAGGAGGCGAGGGAATCCAAGCTGGCAGAGCTGACTTATAAGCATTTTGTGGCAACTTCTATTCCAAAAGGCATCCACTGTCTTTCTTTACGCCTTACTGACGAATATTCTTCTAATGCGCTAGCACGTAAACAGTTGCCACCTCCTGAGCTACTACCATTGCTGTCAGACAACTCCTATTTCCATTTTGTTCTAGCCAGTGATAACATCCTTGCAGCTTCTGTTGTGGTCACCTCTACTGTAAGGTCATCTTTAAACCCCGAGAAAGTTGTCTTCCATGTCATCACAGACAAGAAGACTTATGCGGCTATGCATTCTTGGTTTGCACTGAACCCCCTTTCTCCAGCCATTGTTGAGGTGAAAGGTGTTCACCAGTTTGATTGGTTAACAAGGGAAAATGTACCTGTGCTTGAAGCTGTCGAGAAGCATCACATGATCAGAGCCTACTATCATGGGAACCATATAGCTGGGGCCAATCTCAGTGAAAGCCCAAGGCTTTTGGCTTCGAAGTTGCAGGCCAGGAGTCCAAAATACATTTCAATACTCAATCATCTTCGCATATACCTTCCAGAGGTAAAGAGACAATACATATTTTTTTTTAACCCTCTTTTATATGTAAAAACCTAAACCTATGTTATTTGAAGCTTTAGAACATGGAACACAATTTTAAAATGTTGAAACTGAATCACATTTGATCCCTGGAGTTCTGAGTTTGACTCATCTGGGCCTGTGATTGACTTTTGATGAAACTGAGAAAATACTAGAAACTTATAAATTGAGGAACTCAAATGGATTAGAGAAGATGAAGTCATAAGAAGCAGTTGTGCTTGGTTGAACTGAAAATGGTAGGGTATTAATGTGGTTAAACTACTAAAGCATGTAGTTGGCTCAAGATTTTCTCCCATCCGAGGATTTGGCCAGGATAGAATGGAATGGAGAAACAAAATTCATGTAGCCGAGGCCAACATAGTTGGAGAAGGCTTTGATGACGACGACGATAAAACTACTAAAGCAACTTCTGAATGTAAAAAAGATCAGTAAATAAAATAAAAAAACAAATCTTGATTTCCACATATTCAACTTGATTTATAGAGCATCTTCTCTGCCTTTCAGTCCTTGAAAACCTGAATTTCTGGCTAAATATATGACTTCTCAAAGGTTGGTGTTCAAGTCATTTGAGTCTTTGACTATTATTTATTTATTTCTTAAATGGCCTAGAATTGCATCATCAATTAGTGCAGTTGCTGTTTCATGTTTAATGGTATCCCTGCTGTGACATTCTAATAGGTTACTTTTTGGTGTGTGAAACAGCTCTTCCCCAACCTCGACAAGGTGGTCTTTCTGGATGATGATGTAGTAATTCAGCGTGACCTGTCACCTCTGTGGGACATTGATCTTGAAGGCAAGGTGAATGGAGCTGTAGAAACTTGCAGAGGCAAAGATGAGTGGGTAATGTCTAAATGCTTCAAAAACTACTTCAATTTTTCCAATCCCCTCATAGCAAAGAGTCTAAACTCTGATGAGTGCGCATGGGCATATGGGATGAACATTTTTGACTTGCATGCATGGAGGAAGACAAATATCAGAGACATTTACCATCACTGGCTGAAGGAGGTAGTAAACAACTCGCATTAATTGCTCACCATAGGCTTTTTACGTGCTTCAACTATTATACTCATTATAGAAACATAACTGACCAGATTCTTGAGATAAATGCCATTTTAGTTATTCCTTTAATAATTCCACACATTTCATATTACTTCCATAATTGAGGTTTCCTTGTCTTTATATTTCTCCAGTATATCGTTCTTTTCTGCTCCTGACATTCATACAACTTGCCCAACAGTCCTAGTTGTCACTTGGTGTTCAAATATTTCACAAAATGCTAATTTTGGCTGATAACCATCTTTTCTAGCAAGTGGCTGGGGTGGTGGAGAAAACTGGAACATCATTTATTAACCTTCTGAAAACCCAGTATTTATCATCCTCTAGTATTCGTCTGATACATGTCAGGTCTGATCTGAAACACATTAGACAAATTTAAATGAGAAAGTCTCCTGCTGATGAATTTCTCAGTACTTCAAAATACACCCTAACAATTTCCTGATACTCGGCAGTTTGTGTTATATTTTTTTTAAATTCTCACTTGCTGATAACATTTTTGAGCTTCACTTGTGGTATTCAATTTCTTTTTTCTTTTCCTTTCTAAGGTTTTTTTTTTTTAGTTTTGTCTTTATTGTTCATGGACTTGTTCAACTTGGCTGCATACTTGTTTGGCAACTCATTATTGTCATCATTATTTTTAGCCATATCCCATCTAAGTTTTGCAGAGCTTAAATCTTTGTTTAAACATCAGACACCTAACTAATCAGAAGTCTTTGTTAAAGCATCTAAGTAAATATATATTTTTTGACATGATCATATGTTTGTTACTCAATTGTCATTACTGCTCCAATGAATCAGTCAGTAGTAAATATTGTCCTTTTCTAACTTCTGCTAATTATTATTGATCGGCAACCCACTTCCAAATAGTGGACATATCAGAATAAACCCTGTGATGTACAAATGCTTTAGCAACAACTGTAATGGTGATATCAACAAGAAGTTTTTTTACAGCCCATAGCACAGTTGGAAGTTGCTCATTGTCACAACAACGATGTTGCGGCTATGAGTCACTTCAACGTAAAAAAAGAAAAGAAAAAACCCAATGACAATGGTAATAACACAAATAGTGAAACCAAATTTATTTTTTTACACAAATAGTGAGGTAGTTTACGAAAGAGAGATCAAAATGTCTAGCAATTTATATGAACATAGAAAAATCTATATACCACACATGCAATACGGTTGATGAGGTGCATGCTTCACATTCTACCTTTCCCCTTGAGGTGAGACCCATTATCTTTTATAAACAAGCTAATTTATCTTAGAACCATATTGCTAATATTAGTTACTATCAGAACCATCTTTAAATTTACTGGAGAAGGTTACTTGATCAATCTGCTGAGAGGTTTTTTCTGGGACTGTTTTGTAATTTCTTAGAATTTTGGAGACCGTTTTGTAATTAATGAAAAAGTTTCTTTCTTTCCTCTTTTCTTATGGGTGTTGTGGTGAAATGGGTGGGAGTGGTTGTAATTGGAGAATTTTCCAGTGATATAGAAGTGAAGACCTGGTTGCTAGCCTAATTGGGGCGACCAAATCATTCTTTCCTAAAAAATTGATACCTATTAAATTCTAACCATTCATAGGATGGGAGCCCACTGCTAAATTGACACCTAAATGAAATGTTACAAAAAGGATCAATGTATTAGTGGGCCCAAGCTGTATAAAAATCAGATTTAGAAATTTCACTCTAATAAGAGATGTGCCCACTACTAAATTGACAACTTAATGAAATTTTACAAATATGATCAATTTGATCGCGGGCCCATGTCATATTAAAATCAGATTTGGTTAGGGCCCATATAAGAGGAGATATACCCTTCGAGTGGTCTAAATTTTTAATAGGTAGGCCCCATTATTGTCTGTTCATAGGACTTTTATTTTTTTATTATACCCAGTAGGGGAGAAAGGGATTCAACATCCTCTAAATCTCAAAGAAAATTGTGTGGCTTTTTAATTGGGCTCTTTATTTTTGCTGTATTTTTTTATTCCCTTAATAGTTTATGTATTCATATTTTTATTTCAACCCCTTACTTTTTTTGCTTTATGCTACATGTTATTATCTTTATTCAAAATTATATGCTTACTTCAGCATTCATTTTATTGCCCCTGGTATAACATACCCAAAAGCATGAGGTGAATTATCCAAGCCTTTAAGTGAACAGTGAAAGAACTTATTTTACTGTGCACTGATGTTCCATTTCCATATGTTGGGGTTTTAGAGAAAACCTAAAACCAAATGTGTCTTTCAACAGAGCAATTGGTTTTAGCTGAACCAATATCATAATTAACATATTAACTGTTCCATTGATTAAGGCCTTCAAAGACAATAGTGCAGTCAATGCATACTGTCTTTAAGAAGACAATCACTAAATTTGAACAGTGCTTGCAAAATATAAATTGGATTCCCACCTTAAAAAAAAGACCTATAAGAAAATACATAAAATATAGACTATCACCAAATTCAAATGGTACTTGTAAAATATGGATTCTAAACTAAAGAAAGTAAAACAAGAAAACCTATGAAAAAAATACCCATAAAATGTAGAATTTCACTGACTTTTGTTAGTTAGTTATTGTTTGGCAACTGATTTAATGGATATATAAACATCATTACTAAGACATTTAATTTTGGGTGCAGAATCTGAGTTCGAACTTGACGTTGTGGAAGCTAGGAACATTACCGCCAGCTCTGATTGCCTTTCGGGGCAATGTTCATCCTATTGACCCATCTTGGCACATGCTCGGCTTAGGCTACCAAAACAAAACTGATGTAGAAAATGTGAGGAAAGCTGCTGTCATTCACTACAATGGCCAGTCTAAGCCATGGTTGGAGATTGCATTCAAGCATCTCCAGCCATTTTGGACAAAGTATGTAAACTACTCCAATGAGTTCATAAGGAATTGTCATATCATGGAGCCTTGAGTATTCCAACTGGGAGGAAGGAGATCATGACAGGGAGGGTGAAATGGATTTACAATTTTGCAGCTGTAAGTTTCCATGGAATTCATATAGCAAGAAGAGAAATTCGCAATGGGAGTGGGAGTGGATCTGGTGACCCTCAGATATTGCCCCACTATAAGACTGCTTGATTGGTTGCTTGGGATGGTCTTTTGCTTCTGTAACATAGCAATCATTATTTCTATTCTGAAGGGTAGCCTTTTCGGTATCAGAGGTATCTTCCTTACCCATTTTTGCCACAAAGAGGGGGGTGTACATTGAATATATTGTAATGGCATCCCATGATCAGGATTGCCATGTTCGAGCAGGAAACAGCCCAATCCCATTATCTATAAATCTTTCTTTACATAATTCTTTTTTTTTTTTTTTGGGGGTTCCTGTATCCATTTAATGGTTTTAGTTGACGAGGACATTGTTGTATTGCAGATCCCTTTGAATTTTTTGGGGATAAATTTTAGAGTACTTGTTACCATTTTAAAGATATTGAAATTGTGCAGATAATTCTTTTACATCCAATCTCTCTATCTCTGCCTTGTTTGACGTGGTTCTTGCCTTTATATTGGTCTGGAATTGATTGATGACTTGCATATATCACTGGAGGAATCACAACTTGCGTCCTTTTTTTATGCATTCTAGTGTTTTGGGTCTGTTGGGTTTTCATGACTCCATGCATGTGTAGAGGAAGGTTCAGGAAGTCACTGTTCTTTGCCATGAGCAATTACATATAATTGGACTTGAAAGTAATGAAAGTTAAGAGGTAACATCACAGCAGAGACCGAGTTCCAAACAATTCAAAGGGGTTGCCTTTGGATTGACAAAATATGATCATTTAGGATTATTTTGATAGAACGAATGTATGAAGTATTATCCTGTTTGGTATTTAATTGTTGGGGAGTGAACGAGATACTGCACCCGTGAATTAGGATCATTTGGATGCATGGAATCTTGGTGTTCTTGGACCGGAGAGGAGGTTTACAGCCGCACAGTTCTTACCTGGAAGGTGGATTCCTTAAAACCATTGTTATTAGAGAATTTCATGGAATCCAAATGAAATTTTCTGTTTCAACTATGCCTAAAGAATGCTTTGGGATTCTATTTTCTTCCAAACCCCCACCCAGGTAGGATTCTTTTAAAGAGGGTTGACTTCAGCGGAGAAAATCATTTTGCTTATTTTAAAGAGACCCTGAGGGCGACAAAAATGAGGTGAATACAATGGTTCACCTTTAGATTCCTAGACTCACTCTTTTATTAAAGGGTTAAAAATGCCCTGTTGGTGGGGTAGATAACAAGCACAGACTCAACCAAAATACAAACCATTTGTCAATTGGGTTATAAATGCCAACCCAAATCTAACCCAGAAGGGCATCCTGGACTTTGAATTTACTGGGTGAGGTGGAGAATTATCATTCCTAATTTTGGCCATGACCAATGCCAGTTTTTATGAGTTAAGTCTGAAACTTAAAGTGTATTAAAAGTTCTCTCACCAACTGTTATATTATATCTTGTCATTTTATTAGGAGAATTATTCTTCTTGTTTAACTTTTTTTTTTTTTTTTGAATATTTTAATTTTTTCTCATAAAAAGACAGGAGACAAACTGTTATATAATCACGGCTGAATAAAGAGGTTTCCAATCTGGCCGGGTGATTTTACCTAATAGACCTGTATTTTCACAAATCCAAAGACACCAACTTACATGAATTGATGCCCCTGATAAGAGGGATATCTTGTCAATTTTCACTATTCCTTGTCCAGATGGTAATGTACAGCTCTCATTCATTGGGTATGACAAGACAATAAAGATTTGTCTAATTCATAATAGTGTTATGATCTGCACACTATGCTTTATACAAAACTGGATACAGCCCACAGGTAACCCCACTCCTAAGAATAACATGGTGGGTCCCGTCATGCTAGCAAGATTCTTTTCACATAAAGACTTTTCTTTTTGCCTTTCTTTTACAAAAAATGCTCATGGCATATCTTTAAACATGTATACTGGTAGACTTACTCAAAACAGTAGATAAGAGATAACTGTAAATTAGTCAGCTAAAAAAAATGGGTCTCATTTACAATGATTGTTAGTCATTGATTATTTCTATTTTGCCTCTAAATTTAGAAGTTCCTACTTCATTATTGAGAATGTCAGATGATGCTCAATTTTTTTTTAATAGGGCAGTGTACACCCTTATCTTGTATTTCTCGTGTCAAGCGGATCCATCAGAGCCAGGTATCATCATTATTTTTTAACATTGGCAAGTGCTGTAACGTGAAGCCACCTTGTGTCACATTAGAGAATAAGTGTAAACTGATGGAGGCCTGCAGGACCATAAAATTTTGTATTTCTACTGGTCAAAGCCCATTTAAATTGGTGGGTTTTGCTTACTGGGAGCTATCTGCATTTGCTTATAGTTGGATTAATTTATGGGGTATTGACTTATGGCTCTCACCTAGATGCATGTTAATTATTCAATAAGAGACAGTATTGTCTCATCATAAATTAGGATTGGACTAAAACTGGCTTTATTAAGTTATCTTAGCCCTTTATTTTATGATCACACTTAATGAACTTTTAATGTTTAATTTTTATGATCCAATCCAACGGAGAGTATAAGTTGAAAGAATGCCAAACTTTATTGAGTACAGATTGATCATAGATTGGACTAAATGGACCCCTTAAGCTGCTTTGTATGTGATTTTATATATTTTATAGGTGAAAATCTTTCTAAGGTGTGCCTATATCTATACTTTTAAAAGTTAAAAAAAAAAAAAAAACATGAAACTAGTGGTGATTGTGATTACATTTAGATTAGGAAAGATAATCACTTCAAATCTTCAATGGTTATAGACTATATGGAAGATTTGATTCCTTACCAAAGGTAACCTTCTCTAAAGATTTGAAAATTCCACAATCTCTAAGTAGCATAACATGACATTTACTATTACCATTTTTAAAAGATTTGATCGATTGTTCCAAGAATATGCAAAGTTTCCAAGGACATTCCAACTTCTTTTATAATAATATTTTTATGAGAATCTTCATTTGTTTATTTCCATTTCTTTTCAAGAAAAATTTAAAGTGGGTGAAGATTACACTGTTTGTGGAAGTTAGCAAGCAGCTGTCAAAGGCAATGTAAATTTTTTTTTGGGTTTCCAAATGAAAATAAGTGGAAATCGTCCGCTTCCAGGGTCTTAGGAGTTTGGAACGAGATGGTGAGGGCGGATTCATTGACCACAGATTTCGATGACTTTGAACACTCCGAAATCGCCTCGTCTAATGGGGAGATTTTATTCATGTGCTCTGTCTTGAAGCAGGCAGCTCATTGGTTCCATCTGCTTTGATTTCTGCTTTTAAATCGAAATAAACAAGGATCCCAGATCAGTTCCAGGGGATTGGAAGAGAACCCTTGAAGGATTTTGGACGAAATGGAAGGAACCCAGATCAATTCAATATGCAAGGAGAAAAACCCATGAAGGATTTTGGGCGGTTTTGAGGATTTGGGTGGTCCTTTTCGGGTAGGTTTTGATTTTGGCTTTTAGTTTGTGCGGAGACCCAAGTGGGGATTTTGGTGGATTTTTGTACCAACTTATGGATTTGGGCTGTTGCTTTTGGCTAAGCAGAGTACCCCAAGTGAGGATTTGTGTATCTTGAAGACATATCAAGAGTTTTGGTAGTTTCTGTTTTAAGATCTTTCTGATCTTTTCATTTGGAGAAGACCCAAGTGGAGATTTGTGGTGGTTGAGGAGGATTTGTAGCCTAAGAGATGTCTGAGCAGTTGGAGATCAAGTTTAGATTGCACGACGGATCCGATATCGGTCCCAGAAGGTTTCCTGCTGCCACTAGTGTTGCCACTGTTAAGGAAAGTATCCTTGCTCAGTGGCCTAAAGGTGTTCTTTTGATCTTGTTTTTTTTCTCCTTTTATTTCCCCTTGTTTTTCCTCTGCTTCAATATTCATTAGTTTTTCTGTTAGTATATTGGTGCTGTTGGAAAAATCAGGGTTGATGTTTTGTCTGCCTTGTTGTGAATTGGTTATGCTATGTGTTCCCAGGACATGTATCTCTGTTGTGGATGTGGATTTTGATGAAAATCATGAAAGATAGGTTTTCCTGGTTCTTTTTTGTTTATTGTCATTTGTTTAGTTGTAGTGATTATTTTCTCAAAGTAGGTGTTTTTTAGCTGGATGAGATGTTAGTTGGCATCTATTCCTTAAAAATGTCAGGACCACAAGTATATGCAAAAAATGGTCATTGAGAAAAGTAAAAACAATGGTTCACATTCTAAATGCACTTGTGGCCCACTTGATGAGTGAAAACGATGATTTTTCTTTTGGGGTGCATATCTTTAGGAGCTTTTCAATTGCTCAGCTTCATTCCTGCTTAAACTAAGCGTATTTGTATTGGATATAGACTTGGTTGGAAAAAAACGATTCTTTTAATGAGTATTGGTAGGTTGCTCTGCCTGTAAAGGCAGTGGTTTGGTTAGAAATCTTGGTAAAGTTGTTGGAAGACCCTAAACAATGATGTTATTATATTTGGAATCCATCTACTTAAGAAACCATCTCTTTTAGGTGTTGTTTGCTCTTGAGAGGTTTGTAGTGTTCTGTTATGATTTTGCTGCTATCTAGTTACATACCATTCTTTTTGAGTCGATTTAAATATTTAATGACACCTTTTATTTCTGAAATTAGTAGTTCACTTTTTTTTTTAATTTAATGACACCTTTTATTTATAAAGACCCTGCTTTTGCAAGTGCATCTTGCTCTACATTCGTTTTTTGTGGAATATTTGCGGTGGAGACGCCATTAATAGATTGTTACATCCTTATTTCCTTCATATTATCAGCCATCATCCAAGATGGTGGAATCGATCTTATAGTTTTTACGCTTTATAGTCAGCTTAATAATGAACAATGACGAGTGCAAGAATAATCATACAACATCTTCAAATTTTGATTTCCAAGATTTTTACTCTACTTGAGTCTCCAACATCAGCTGGGCCTGAGAATGCAAGCAGGAGCATACCTTCTTATCTTTATTACTTCCACCTATGTTGCTTATGGACCGGGCTTACCAAGCGCAGCTTCAACTTCTTCCATCGACCTGGTTTAGGTGGAAGTCTCATGTTCTTCCTTTTAATTGCAGCTACCCTTTAAACACACATTCCGCTCTTTTTCGTCCAATAAAGTGGCTCCTGCAAATATCTTTTCTTTGGACTCTTAAAAATACATTTAAGCCTATCAACAAGTAAAGCAACATTTTCTTTTATTAGTCTACTCCTTCCCTTCAATACGACCCATAAAATTGCCAAATGTGACATGGGGTGCTGACAATGAACTCCAAATCATTGTACAAGGAAATGAAGAGTACAATTTTATGTAAGAAGATGAAGTAGGCTCTTCCTTGAAATGTCTCCACTGGAATCTAGCATCCAAATATAGGTATCTTCCCCTTCAAAGGGGAATGCCATCCTGTTGAAAATTTCTGTAAGCACCTCAAGCTTTTGCAGTTTGAACACCTGTGGCTCTCTCACCTATAACTTAGTGTCTGTACTTGTTTCCCCCAATTTCCTTTATGCATTCTTTGATTAAAGCTCCTTTGCAGTTCATATAAAGTCTTTGGAATCTTGTAGTTAGACATCTCCTATCCACACATCTTTCCAAAAACAAATATGGCTTTCATGCCCCAATAAGAATGCAGAGTTTTCAGCTCATACTCTTAGCTTACTACTAACCTCCCTTACCTTGAAATATCCATCCCCACTTTTAATCTACTCTTAGTCTTCTACGTCTCTACGTTTCTATCTCTCACTCTCTATCCTTTCCCCAATCTTTGAAGCAATTACCTTTCTCTATAGTGTATCCCTGTCCACTCCAATTCTACACCTGCAATCCAGTTTTTCCACGATAATTTCTGTGCCTAAACCCCCATTTTCCTTGGGCTTCTTCTATTCTTGATATTCTTCTAATTAATAGATGAAAATCTTTCTTATCACCCCTCCACCTGCAATAGATTTCCTTTGGATCTTTTTGAATTTTTAGCCTCTGTTTCTGGAATTTGGTGAAGGGACAGATGATAGACTTGAAAATTTTGAAGAGCCGCTTGAAAAGAGCGATCCCTACTTTCGAAAGAAAAATAATTTTTTTCCTCCAGTGTCCAGTTTTTTTAGTTAAACATTTCAATTATAGGATTCCGGAAAGAAGCGTGTCTAAATGTAGCCCTGAGAGGTAGACTAAGATATTTGAATGGGATCATACTGAATGACCTCCAATGATATCAGCCAATCAGAAAGGATTCTCCTCTGATACTGCCACCCCTGTTATAAAGCTCTTGAGAACATTTACTTTTTAGTTCTGAAACCGCCTCAAAGCTCCTTAAGATGGCAAGAAGATTCTTAAGTTGACCAGCATTTTGTTGAGCAAAGTTACTTTCATTTGGAGAGATTACAGCATTTAAAAGGCTTTGCATCTGTCGCCTTTGTTAGTAATCTTCTGAGTCCCTCTGCAACAATCGTGGCTAGGAATGGAGATAAGGGATCTCCTTGCCTTCGACCTTTTGTGCTTCCAAAATGCCCTTCTAGGGAACCATTGCTCAAACACAGAATTGCAATGTAGAAGTACATTTGCCCGACTCCACTTTGGGCTGAATCCCGTTCCTGTATCATGCTGTGCAGAAATGTCCAAACAATACATTATATACTTTCTCTATATCAATTTAACTGACTAGCTCCTATGAGTTGCTGTTTTTTTTTTTTGGTTTTGGTTTTGAGGGTGGGTGGGGGTGGGGGTGGGTGTGTTCAGTTACTTCACTTGCCACCAATGTGTCACCTAGAATTTGTTGACCATGAACAAAAGCTCCTTCATGTGGTAAAGGAATGATGTCATTACCTCCTTGACTTAATTTGCCAAAGCTTTTGAATCATTCTCATACAAGCTAATGGGTCTAAACTTGGTTCATTAAATTGACTAAAGAAATGGTCTAAATACAGTGGATTTTGAGGGATTGGAAGGTGGCTGTTAAAAATGGTGCATATAAAGGAAATGCTGGTGTAAGCTGTCTCCTCACCTGTTAGTTTTATTGTCGTACTCATAAGTCTTAGCTTGGGCACATATGCCACATCTGTACATGTAGTCAACATGCACAAGGAATCACCCATAGCCTTCATGAACCAAACTTTATGATTTATTCATGAAGCATAAAATAAAGAAATGTGCATCTATAATATAGATAAATGTGCACACATTTTATTTGTGCGACAATGATTGGAGATGAATGGTGTTTGACTGATCAACTACTTAAATATTGAGCCATTATGTAGCTTCGTACTTGCCATGACCATCATTTAACTCGTCTGTTTTACTCGTTGCATACCTTGGCCTGTATATTTAATCTTTATTATTATTATTATTATTATTATTATTATTATTATTATTTTTTTTTGCATTTTTCTGGGCATATGTAAGTGAACTATCATTTGACCAGAGAAGGAGAATGGCCCAAGGACAGTGAATGATGTCAAATTAATAAATGCTGGAAAGGTATTGGAGAACAACAGAACATTGGGAGAATGCAAGAGCCCTATCTGTGATGCAGCAGATGTTACAACAATGCATGTTGTCGTTCGGCCCCCTTCAGAAAAAGGAACTGGTATGCCTCTATAACATGTTTTGAAAGATACATTCTCAACATCTTTGCATATTTGGGATATGTTCTTTTGGGTCTAGATTTCTAATTCATCCATAATATTTTATCACATAACAGAAAAGAAAGCATCGAAACAGCGAACAGAGAACAAGTGCGTTTGTGTGATCTTGTAGTTAGCTCTCCTTTCAATGATAGCAGCGTGGTTGACTGGTGGGTTTTACTTGTGATTTTCCGTAGTGTGTCTCTAGCTCTCTGAGTTAGCAGAATAACTCTACTTTTGGTATTTATTCTCGATAGCGAAGCTTGAGCTGGAATAGAAATATTGATGTTGTCTCCATGGAGTTGTCCCTGGTTGAAGACCCCATTGGTAGGTAGTTGATTTGAAGCGGTGAGAGCCCACAAATTTCTATACAATTACGTGTTCCTATGAATGTTGTTATTGTGTACATTTGCTATTTATCGATTCTTCAAGTTGATGAGACTTTGCATTCATTTTCTGCACCACTAGTTCTTTTGTTTAATTTTGTTTGTGCCATTCAATTTTGTTGTGGGTTCCTTTGGTTATTATTATTATTATTATTATTATTATTATCATCATCATCATCATCTCAGTTGCCCCTCATATTCTTTTTCAGATGCCATCAATAAAAAAAAAAGTCGAGTGCGACCTTTGTAACTAAAATATACTGACCCAGAAAAACAATCTTACTAAACAGAAGAATATGTAAGAGAAAATTGGACTGCAGGAGATCATGAAAAATAACCAAATCTCACTAGCCTTGGTCTCGAGTCAATTAATGAGTTTGTTGAGTAAAAAAATGGTTTGAGGTTTTCTTTCAGTCATTGATTATTTTGAACAACGGTGAGTCGGTGACCCAAATGATGTTTGTTTCATGTAATTGAACTCCTAGGAATTCTACGACTTTGTATTTCTTTAAGCCTATTTGTTTTGCACAGAATGCATATGAGTGAATCAAAGAAAGATGAGAAATGAAAACACAGCTATTAGGTCCATCGCTCTTTTAATTCAAATCCTAGGAATGTCAAGGTCTCATCTATGTTACTACCTTATATCTTGCATCCCTCCGCATATTATTCACACTTCACTCTTTAGTAAATCCTTCAGCGTTTAAAGATGAATCAAAGTTCAAAGGTGAATGTCCAAAGATGATCAAATAACCTTCCTTTTAATGGAAGTTGAATGAAGGGAAGACAAGAATGTGTACATGACCATCACCATGCAAACAAAACAAATAGGCCCTGAATCTGTTAAACACCTCATTTTTGAAATTTTGTTACTATTTATGAATTTCATGGAGTAGTGAGAAATCGTGTTATTTTCAATCTGAAACGAGTTTCTGGATAACCATAGTTTGGATGGTTATAGGCAATACTCTGATGATTACTAGCATTCTAAGTGGGGTTGATTCAGCCAAGCTGATTCAATCAAATACCCAATGTTGTATTATCTCGAAGTTATTTTTATGGGTCCAACTTGGGCTGGACTGGTTTGGGTATGAGCTAGGCATTGGTGTTAGATTTTGAAGTCTGAGTGGAATTCAAGCCTGGCTCGTCCTGGCCTCCAAGACCCAAAGGAGTCATGGTAAGTGAATAATTGCATATATACACATACATACATACAAAAATGGTCAAATCATATATATATATATATATAATACTTTGATGATTTGGCTAAACAAGAGGTTGAAAGGGTGTGATTATGTAAACTATGTTGGATGGGGTACAATCCTTCTGTACATCCCTTTATTCTTCTTTTGTATTTTCTTTCTCCTTTAATGAAAGTTTCTATTACCGTTTAGAAAAAAAGATAAAAAAAAAAAAAAAAGCTCTTCTCCAAACAAAATGATATCAACCATTGGATTTAAGGAAAAAAAAAATGATCAAAGCATTAATTAATACTGATACATTAATAAGTTTGTGTTCTGCCCACATTTTGTGATCTGGACTTTTCCTCCACTATAACAATGAATTTTCGGTCTGATCAAAGCCCGGATACAGGGAGGGAGAATCAAACTAACGGTTTGGATCCATTATAGAGCTTGATTTTACTAAAGAAAAATATGATTAATGCATTCACTGCCGTTGGATGGCATGAGATGACTTTTCATCATCTCGTTAGCTGACCTCGGCAACTTGTTGAGCGATAAATCAACTGGTGACCTTTTAGCGAATTATGGTCAATCTTATGAAATCACTCTCTCTATATACATATATTAAGATATAATGAGTAATCGTGGGACGTTGAGCCCAGCCTTTTTTCTCTGCAAGCCAAGGTGGCTGGGACCCATGGTAGCACCCGCATATGTTAGGAGAGAGCCTCCATGCACATAGGAAGAAAAGTCCACACAAGTGGGAATGGAGCCCAAACAAGTGAGAAAGGACAACACACCCACGGATACCTGGGCGAGTTATGGGGCTGCTAACAGACTAAGCAACCCCAGTGGTAAGATGAGGCAATTCTTACATGGCTGCCCAGGGGTCGAACCTGACAGTCACCTTCCCTCACCCTAGGGCTGTCCTATTTCACTAAAGGTCTACTTCCGTCATCCGAGGGCTCTCTTATCTCACCCGAAATCTACTTCCCTCTCCAGAGGGCTGGGTAAGCAACCCATCACGGCCACTAGTTTCATGTACTATTTTGTAGTTCATAATTATTATCTATTTTTATGTCAATTGTGAATTGTCCCTAAGGCCTCTAGTTTTATGGCTTGCATCATAAGTTCAAGTGATAATGCAGGACCTGTTCTAAATATAATCCGGCGTACGAGGGATGGGTTTGCAATGGGCCGGGTTAAATGGGTGACCCGCCTCTACCCAGGCTTAAATCCAGATATGATTCTATTGATTTTTCACCCAATCTAGTTCGGACCGGTTCCGATTTTGATTTCCCCAGCCTGCCATGTGGCATCGTTTTTACCTATCACTTCCTGTGGTATTCTGACCCAGCTGGCCTGTCCCAGGCTCAGGCTTACCTGCAACCAATTCTAGGTAGGCTTGGCCTTGGGCTTGGGCTTGGTCTAGGTCAGTGCCCTGCCCGACCTGCTCGATTTACACCCCTAAATTATCGATCCCATTCATTGGTGCATTTTTTCATTTTACTTCCAGTGGGCCCCGCTTGGAGCTTACCAATGCACCTTGACCTGGTAGACTGATCCTGGTTTATGTCATGGTACACCACTCTAGTCAAAATTTTGTGGGTCCTGCTTACCTCGCTTGGGTCATTGCACCGGTGGAGTCGGAACTGAGTCCATTCATGGTTTGTGAGGCTGGCATGGAATAATTGATCATTGTTTGATTGGGAAGACAATGTCAATCATTTATGTGTGTATCCTCCATGTTGGCCCATTGTGACTTCAAACTGCGGATTTGATCGAACAAAGATGGGCCTATAATAATAAATAAGGTGGTAGACCTAATTTCTACCAAATGGTTGAACTTTGTTCCCCAATGCAAATATCCTAATGGGTCCTTTTTATAAGTGATTTTAAAAAAAATGTTTTTTGATTTATTGTATTACTTTCAGCTTTTGATTATTGCATCAAGAATTTCATGGTTATATCCCAAAAGCCAAAATTTGGTAAATCTCTTAATAGCTTCTGGATTTCATGAAATTGCCTACTTTGTTTTGATAAAATCTCCCATCAAGTCTAGCTCTTTAATTAAAGAAATTCAGTTTCATTCTGTTGAGAGGTTTATTCCTCTTCTCTAGTTTCTTAACAAAAACCAGCTCCTTAGAGGCCAAAATTGGTTGGTCTAAAATCTGTATATAATGATAGGATTCTATTGTGGATTTTAAGGTGTGGGTCTTGCTTGTTTTTGCTAGGAGATGGGTCTGAGGATTTGTCTTCTTTCCCTTCTCCTATGTAGTCTTTGTTTGTCATGTCTGGGTGAGAAAGTGACAGTAACAGTGAGAGTGGTTACAACTTCAGCTAAAACTGACGATCCATTTGTATGTGCTACTCTTGATTGGTGGCCTCCTACAAAATGCGACTGCAATATGTGCCCATGGGGTAACAGCTCCATTTTAAATCTGGTATGTGTTTGAATGTTTTTTCACTAGTGGATGTACCAAATCTACATGAATATGCTTGCATGCATGTTAACAAATCATTCATGATGTGATCAAACCTTTTTTTTTTCTTTTTTCTTACAACTTTTTTTGCAGGATTTAGATAACCCAATTCTTCTCAATGCTGTCAAGGGTAAGCAGATTAAAATTTGGCGTTCCATTATGCAAATTTTAAATGTTATTAACATGATTTGGAATTTGGATGTATTTGAGTGGTTCAACCAAGCTCCCATTCTAATTATGAATCTGTCAAATGATGTCAATTGAACTGAGGGTTTTCGTCAGCTTGATTGAGTTGGTTTGGCCATGTTTAGGTAGTTTGGCCAGGCACAGAGAATAAACCCAAACTTATTTAGTTATTTTTCAAAAAGGGTTGTCTTTTAGGAATTGGTAGTATCCCTAGGCTTTGATAAAAAAGCTCATCTCCTTGAAAAAGTCCATTAGGGATTTTCCGAAAGAGTCCTTAATTTAAGATCTTTATTATCTTGTTTTAATTTTTTAATTTTATTTCTTATTATTTTTTTTGTAATTTTCAATTGTTGGACACCTTCTAGGAATTTTTTTCTACTATTGATTTTCTAGCCATTGGAATAATGTATGTTAATTATTGAGGTTTGGTAGGTTCTAACATGTCAATTTCAATTTAAATTACAGCCTTCAATCCATTGAGAATTCGTCTTGGAGGGACATTGCAAAATCAAGTGTTATATAACATTAGAAATTCGACTGAAAAATGTGATAACTTCAGACTATGTTCGGAAGGGCTGTTTGGATTTAGCAATGGTTGTCTTACCACGGAAAGATGGGACAAGATCAATGAATTTCTACTCAAGGCAGGGTAAGTGTCTCCACATCCTAACTAAGATTCTTCATTTTGGAGTACCATAAAACACCTTGGAAGATATTAACTTTAAATTCATAATGGTCCATTAGGCATATACATATATTGCGATTCAACCATTATGGTTATAAATAAAAATTATATTTTATTTTTTTATGCTTGTTTCTTGACAACATTGTAGAAACTTATCATAATAAGCCATCTATCTTATCATGATTTGAATAACTTCTACTAGCATAGAGAAAATCATTCTCATGATAAATTCTAATTTCCCTCAACATGGGAATTCAATGGTTTGAACCCATGATTTCCTTCAAAGAAACAATAACTCTACCAATTAGTTGTACTTTTATTTACTAATGAATATGCATTAAAAATAAACCAACCAAACAATCTTTGATATTGTAACATTAAAAAATTATCTCTTCAAAATTTGTAATTATGAAGAATGGTCCATCTACCTTATGTCCCATTAAACCGAAACCAACAAGCCTTTTGGAGAACTAAGATAAGGCACCATCAGTTTTGTACATGTATAGACTTTGAAATCTTTATAGTTAGTTTTTGCTATTGTCACATATCTGTATCTGAATTGTGATAGCCCAAAGCTCAACTCAGCCTGAGTACAAGCACAAAGATTTATCCATCTGGTTCAACTAGTTACCCTTCCTATTTGAGTGCTTGAACGACTTGCCGAGTCGACTCAGCAAGGGTACGAGCTATGCTGTGGATTTGTAGCTTGAAAAGCAATTCTAAGGTTTTCATTTAATGCATACAGAGCTGTGGGAACTTTTGGATTGAATGCACTCTATGGGAAACAAGAGCCTACAAATTCGATGAATACTCTATGGACAGGAGCCTGGAGAACCACCAACACCGATCAATTCATTCAGTACACAATTTCTAAAGGATATAAGATTGACTCATGGGAATTCGGTAATTAAAACCACAGCCTGGATGCTTAAATCCAAGTAATCAGCCCTTTTTTTTGCTACATAATTTTCTAACTTGACAACGTTTTCAACTTCGTATCAGGGAATGAGCTGAGTGGAAATGGTGTTGGTGCACGCGTTGAAGCTAACCAGTATGCCAGAGACATGATACTTCTTAAAGAACTTCTCACTGAATTATATAAGAATACTTCAAAGCAAGCAAAGATATTAGGACCTGGAGGATTCTTTGATCAGAAATGGTTTGCTGAATTCCTTGCAACTACAGGGCCCAATGTTGTTGATGCTGTAACCCATCATGTCTACAACCTCGGTGCAGGTCAGCGAGTTCATGTGTTTGCAATTCTTGTTTTTAATTCATATATAAGCATTTGACTGTGTACGCCAATTCATTTAGTAGTCCTTGCAGTTTATCACAAGATTATTTTACTTACAATTTCTTCATGGGTGCATTCACCTTATGATGAACTAAGAATCAGTACTCGGGAATTTGTTTATAGGCCTCAATCCCGAGCTGTTATATAAGATGCAAGACCCACACCTTCTACGTAATACTGCTCAGATATACAAAGACATTGAACGTGCCATTCGCAGCTTTGGTCCATGGTCATCCACTTGGGTGTCGGAGTCTGGCAGTGCATACAACAGCGATGGCAGAGAAGTATCACACGGCTTCGTCAATAGTTTCTGGTGATGACTAACTTCCTCTTCATGTTCATTAACTGTTATGCTTATGTTCTTCTATCATCTCATTGTGTTCTCTTCAACCTGTGAAGGAAAGTTTGCAGTTTATGTTCTGTATTTCAACAGTTCTCTTGGGAGAATCCAAAGTTTGATTTGAGCCCCCTTAAATGTCTGATTTAGCTGATAACTAATACCAGTTGAAGTAAAAAACTTAACAAATATTTTGATGTAGTTTTAGGACTCTTCGGTCATTTATAACCAGCTTCCAGCTATGGTACCTTCACATGGGTAATTCATGATACAAATGAGACAGGATGAGTGTCAGCATAAAAAACTGCCCTTCAACCCCTTTTGTTTTGCAATTAGGACAAATTTCAATCAGATTCAATCCACTGGAGTGATATTCACATGCACCCATTGTCTTCACAATTTATCTTGGGGTAAAGATTACCTGAATGCTAAGCCAGTCACAATTTCATGTGGGGGATGGATGTGTGTGTGTGTGTGTGTGTAGGGGGGGGGGGGGTGGTTTCCAACTTGCATCCCTAGGATTATTTGATGGGGTGAAACTTCAAGTCAAAATCAATTCTCCAACTTGCATCCCTAGGATTATTTGATGGGGTGAAACTTCATCTCAACGAGTCATCTGGTGCACTGTACATGCATGCATACATGGATTTTATTGTGGTGGTTGCATAATTTTTAAATTTCTTCTTTTGAAAATGTATTGTATTCTATTTTCATTTTATTCTGTCTAAAATGTTGAATTGATTTGACTTTTTGATGTTCTTTGTCTTTTCAGGTACCTAGATCAGCTTGGCATGTCATCAACACACAACCACAAGGTTTATTGCCGACAGACATTGATTGGAGGAAACTATGGTTTTCTCAATACAACGACAATGGTGCCCAACCCAGATTATTACAGGTGATCTAATGACATTGGAGTCTAAAACACAACATATTGTCAACTGCAATTTACACTCTTTATTCTACTACTTTACACAGATGTTGACCACTCTGTTGTATTTACTTAATCAGCGCCCTTCTTTTCCACCGATTGATGGGAAAAGACGTTCTTACTATCACTCACAATGGCCCTCCATCCCTGCGTGCATACTCTCACTGTTCTCCTGGGAACAAGGTATTTAGATGCCATTGGGCAAGTTTGCTTTTTGGATCTATTTGATTTAAAAACTAAATTTGACCGCTTTAGACTGTTTGTGAAAGTCTACTAGAAATGTTTGATTAAACCAGCTCTAAGATCTTTTACTTCTTTTTCAAAAAGTAACAAAATGATAACTTTTTGAAACAGACGTGAATTCCCAAAGCAATCAAACATTCTTTTGCCTTTTTTATCTTATACATTTTTGCCTAAATAACTTTTACTATAAGACTATACTGCTTTTACTCTATGACAACTTTGCCAACATAACTCTTTAACTCTTTATTATATGATAAGTTGGCCTTTAAAAAAACATAATTGAATCAAACATACAAAACAGTCTATTTATAAAAAGGCTTAATTGAGACTGGCCATACAGCCCTCGGATCATCTTTTGGTCATTGTTATTCATCTGAACTGACAAAATCTATTTTAGTTGTGTAATATGATGTTTGTTCTAAGTTCTGACTAATGTATTTTAACAATCTGTTTTGGTCAGACTGGGTCCAATGGGATTACACTACTGCTGATAAATCTGTCCAATTCGACTTCAGTCGACATCTCTGTTGCTGCTGACTTGAATTTATATGCACCCATGACCATGTCTATGAAAACAAAATCAAGTGTACCGAGAGAGGAGTATCATTTGACTCTCGAAGATGGAAATCTGAAGAGCACCACCATGCTGCTAAATGGATGTCCATTGCAGCTCACAGCTGCAGGAGACATCCCCCCTTTGGAACCTAAGCTTGTTGATGATTCTTTACCTTTGATAGTTGGTCCCTCCTCTATTGCATTTGTGACTCTCAAGGACTTCAAGGCCCCTGCATGCGAGATACATTCCCCCATTGGACCTTTACCTGATGAAATCATAATTCCTTGATGCTTCTTTCCTTTTAATTGTGTGCTCCCTAGTCCCTCCTCAACTGCATTTGTAACTCTTCATGAATTCAAGGCCCCGGCTTGCGCTTGATAGACTAATGTGCCACTGACTGCTTTGTACTTTATTATATAAAGAAATGATAATGAAAGCTTACTTTATTGCATTAGTGTCCATCACTGATTTCTTGTGTCATTTTACAGCTTAATTCCAACCCATGTCCTAAGATGTCCTAGAAAATGGGCTCTATTTGTTTGCATAAAAAACATACAAACTTATGCTTTAAAATCATTGCTTATTGTAAAAAAAAGAAGAAGTGAGTTTATACGTGCGATATGCCGAGGATATCAGGATATCACATATTACAAAGAGTAAAAATTATCATTTTTGTACCATCCTTCGTTATATCAAAATCATTCAAGAATGATTTATATATATATATATATATTGACACCAAAAAGGCAGGAGTCAAGCCTACAACGAAAATCCATAACACAAACAGGCCTTCAGTGTAAAGGACCAAAAGGAGGGAGATACACAAACTATCTATATAGACGCTTTTAATTGATAGAAAATGATTGTCTAAACTTCACCATATAAACTTAAATATTCAGAATCTAGCTTTACTGAGATCTTCACCTGTAACCTTTCACTCTTCACTTCTTCAATAACCTTTTGATAAAAGCACATTCCCTTTAATTTCTTAAATACTTAGATATCAAAGTGGTTGTATTTGGACTCAGCTGGTTAGGGGCATGCACATGAGTGTCCGTGAGTTTAGTCTTCATGTAGTAAAAAAAAATAGCTGTATTCAGGCTCTCGAACAAGGGTAGGTAAAGCCCAGGGACAGGGATATCAACAAGCGTTCAGTGGCAATTTTAACTAAGTACCACCGTTTTGGTTAATGAGGGTCATTACCGGTTTTCTATTATTAATTAATTTATTTTTTGGTTAAACATTATCGATTTTATTTCAGCAAATTTGTTTTACAAGTGTTAGCACGGTACTGTCATCAATCAAAGCAAATGTCAAGTCTTCAAACATTGAAAGTTTTTAAGCCGTTTGAAAGGCAAATGTCAAGTCTTAAGAAAGCGGTAAGGTTAAAATCCTAAGTTTTAATGAGCAAATTATGTTGAGATGGAGGGATTATAGGCTTTAAAATATGAGCCTCCATCTTGCCCTTTCACTAAATTGGCTTTATTTTAGGCCAAACCTGACCAACTACCAATCGAGAACCTCGACCCAACCCATACCACGTCCCATAGGCCATAGTTCAATATCCAAAGTTTTCCACATCAATGATTTCAATTCCTTATTCTTAATAGGTTTTTGGTTAAAAGTACACCATCTACCAATCTACCAAATCTAGTACGACATTAGATGTGGGCAATGGGCACGTGAGTCTTCCATGCTCAGGCTTGAATCATGGCTATAAGCTAGACGGCAGTGTCTTTAGCCACTAATTAATTGATATAAGCTTGTCAGCAAATAATTAAATTATTGAGGTCAACGTCCACCCTTGCTCCTGAGCAGTCATAATTATAGTTAAGCGCTCGAACTTGTAAAACGTGTGTCTCGTGATTCGAACACTCGACCTACCAGACTCTGATATCATTTGTAGGATCTTACACCCTATTGAGCTACTACTTATTCCAAAACCAATTGGTGGGGTGTAAGATCCTACACAAATACTAACGCGTTGATCAAACTAAATTAAAACCCTAACTAAATCCTCTTTTAAATTAAACTCTAATCAAACTCCAATGGAATTTTGAAATGCCCAGGGTTGATTAACATTCCAACTGTTGGATATATGAGGATTCTACATGGCAAAAGTGTCATTTGGTATGAGAGATTTTAGGTTAAAAAAAGGTGACTCATGTGAGATCGTGGATAGAGAGAGGAAAATCCAATGTGAGATTGCAAGAACCTTATTGTAAAGTGGGAAGGATAGCCCACACACATGGGAAGAGACGCCCCACACGTGGAAAGAGTGGCATACCGAGGGATCTATCCCCGAGCACCTGGGTAACCAGTTACATGGGTGGGACCCAAACAATTGTTGAGATTTAGGCACAAACCCAATGTTTTTGTGTGGATTTTGGGGTGGATCCATGATTTTGTTGTAGGTTTTGAAAGCAGACCTAATATTGTCACTTGTATTTTGGAAGTGGACCCAAGTCTAGTGGGACGACTGCCCTCGAAATTATATATGTGAATCCACTCCTGCGGGTGACAAGTGGGGTTGCCATCCAACTCAGCAGCCCCTTGTTATCAAACACAAGTCACTTAAGTCACTTGGTTAGAGCCCCATCAGGCCCAGCTATTAAGAGGACATGTGTACAAAGTCACCGTTGGGTGGCATTGGCAGTCCAAGATTTTCTTACTTGTACGGTTGTACCCATAAGTTAAGCCATTTCTGAAATCCAAATGGGTCAAATCACTTTCTCAAGGGTTCCCATGGGCTAGGTCAGGTTAAGCTGAGGCATATCCAGGCATGGCTCAGCTTTAGAGACAGGCCGTTTCCGTCCAAGCCTGACCCACCTCAAACATGTGCCCTCAGCCCATCCATTTAATCAATTGGGCTGGACCATGCTTTTTTATCACTTGTTTGGGAAAATCAATCCCTAAATCTACAAGTATTATATGCTTTCAATCGCTTTCCAAGACTGACCCAAATATTAAAGGGCCCCATCAGGCCCAGCTAGAGTGCTAAAACCCTAAGACTGAACTCGAACAGAGTGGGCTGGGCCCAGGTGGGGCCTTCAGGCCCGGGCTGGCCCAGGGGCCATGAGATCCCTTCCTATGACCTATCTCCTCTTATATTATTTCTGCATAAATCTCACTTTCATGGGAGTTGTTTCCACCGTTAAATTGATCAATATAAAACAAATGATTAGATTCCCTTTGCTTTTTAGTGTTTTTAATCAAATATTTTACTTATAATCTTAATATAGTGAAATTTATCTCAAATCTAACAAAAGGTGGATTACATAGTGACTGCAATTCGTTTGGATTCAGTCGTGTGCCCTACTGATGGATTCAGAATTCGCCATTGTTTTGACTGTTTGTGAAGACAATTTTAATAATTTATGTGCGTGAAATTACCACAAGGGTCCCTTCTGAATCCAAGTAGCAGTTGGATCAAGCAAAAGGTGGTCTCGCATGATTCAAATCATGCGGTTGAGCTACTCTTTACAAAGTGGTTGAATTTTATTCCAGCAAGAATAGTATATAATGGAAGAGAACTGCGGTTTGCTCTTGGAGGTTGATGGTTCGAAACTGCGCTACTACACTGGGGTCTCATAGGATTTACCCGGCTCCCCCTGAACCCATAGAGATTATTTCGGCCCAAAGGAATGGAACACCCTCCGTTATAAAAAAAAAAAAAAAAGAAAAGAAAAGAAGAGAACCATTGCATTTCCATTAATTTTTTCTTAGACTAAAAAAAATACTCATCAATTTTTTATTTTTTTTTTATTTTACTGTATTTCTTTCAGCTTCTAATTTATTGTAATTTAGCCAGAATCTCCTGATTATATCCCAAGAAAAACCAAAATCTTGAAAATCCCCTGGTAGTTTCTTATTGTAAGAAGTTCACGACTTTCTTTGAAAAATTCTCCCATCAGGACTCTCTCTTCTCCAATTAATTACACTTGTCATCCTATTCTCTAGCTTCAGTTTCCTTCATATGTGATATGGGTCATTCATTTCCGTACTAGTCTGTTAACTAAAATTAGCCCTTTAGACCCTGAGATTGGTTGGTATGAATTCTATATAAGGCCCTGACGGGAGTCAAGGGTGTTTGTTGGTCTTGCTTGTTTCTGTTGGCAGATGGGGCTGATTACTTTTCTCCTCCCCATTCTCCTAGTCCTATGCAATCTTTGTTCCTCTGTTCTGGGGGACGATGTTTGTTTATCTGCTGGGGGGGAGAAAGTGACAGTCACAGTGAAAGGGGCCACAACAATTGCCAACACAGATGATCCATTTGTATGTGCTACTCTTGATTGGTGGCCTCCTACAAAATGCGACTACGAAATGTGCCCATGGGGTAGCAGCTCCATTTTAAATCTGGTATGTCTTTTTGAATGTTTTCTAGTAAGTACGTAGACGTACCAAATCTACATGCATGCTTCTATACCAAATGAAAAAAAAAAAAAAAACTACTTGCATGCTTGTACAAATGTTATGTAATGTTGCATAATTATGTAATGATGTATGGTGTGATTAAACTTGGTTTTTTTCAATTTCTTTGCAGGATTTGGACAACCCAATTCTTCTGAAAGCTGTTCAGGGTAAGCAGTCAAAGAATTTTGTATTCCATTGTTCAATCTTTCAGTGTTAATAAAATTTGCATTCTCTTGTTTGAACCCTTTTTTCTTTTTTTAAATTTGTGTAAATACCTTATTTATTTTTTATTTATTTTTACTCATCATATAGCCTTTGGAAGAAAGTATGGTATTGAGGTAGGGTAGGTTCCTTAACATGTGAATTTAAATTTAAATTGCAGCCTTCAACCCTTTGAGACTTCGTCTAGGGGGTTCATTGCAAAACCGATTGCTGTATAATGTTAGAAATTCGACACCAGAATGCAAGCCCTTCGAGAGAAGTTCAAGTGGACTGTTTGGATTTACTGAAGGTTGTCTTGAAATGGAAAGATGGGACAAGGTCAATGAATTTATTGTCAAGGCGGGGTAAGGATCTCTATTTTCTATCAAGTGCATTCAATCTATATCTTCTAACCCATTTCAGAGTAAAATAGGATTTCTAGGAAGATGCCCAAGGGCACATTTGGTCTACACAAACATATAGCATTTGTCATTATAAATATAAGTCTTTTTTGTTTACAATACTATAGAGATTTATTTATCAGAATTTGCATGTAGAAATTCATTCTCATGATTCTCACGTTGTTATTTCCTTTGAGATGAGCATTCAATGGTTAATTTGAACTCATAATTTCTTTCAAGGAAACAAAGAATGTTACTAGTAACTTCTACTTTGATGTATTTGTAAAATGTGTTTTAATTTTTTTTTAAAAGAAAGTCTATTACTGCATAGTATTTATTATCTCTATGAAGTTGTAAATTTATGATCAAACAAAACTACCACCCAAACATTTTTTCCGGGACCGAATGTATAAATATTGGAATCTGTGTATTTCTTGCCGCTCGAGAGTACTGGTTATGTCAGAAAATTACAAGGCCAAATAGTGACTCTCAATCCATGAGCACAAAAGATTTATATATCTGGTTTGACTTCGTACCTTGCCGATTTCAATGGTCATGACTCACTAAGTGTCATGACCCGGTTCCGAGATCTGATTATCTCGGACAAACCTAGAGTCGTGAATCCATACTCACTTTCGTAAACTCCAAATTAACCAAAGTTAATACGAAATTCACAAGGGATCACAAACTTATAAACCTGTCAATTGTATAAAATTTGCGAAAAATATATATTGACGAAACACTATAAGTTATATAAGTTCCTTTACCAAAAATAAAGTATAGTATAACATACACATTCTATTTTTATTATCTGTCAACCACTGTATAATTAAATACAATACAAGGGATACTATTACAACTTCAAATAAATTTACCTAAAGTATTCAAAACATTCTCAACAGTCTAATTCTTTCGTACTCTGATCTAAGTCCATTCGATTAAACATCCTGGAGGTATCGGATGGGCCTCCTCCGCTGGCGGCGCGGCCTCTGCAAAACCGGCACGGGCAACTGGGCCTGCGATGTCAACAATAACACCGTGAACACGACGGTTCAACAATGTATTTACAGTTCTATGATATTACATGTATCATATAAAAGAACCTGTCAATTTTACCAATTGAACAGTTCTATACAATTCAAAACAGTGGAGTCAAGTAACAATAATTACTTAAGACAACCACAACAGTATTCCATTCTATTCAATTCAGTATTCTATACAGTACAGTCAAGTAATCAAATCCTCAGATTGATATCTATTATGACATTCATTTCATCTCAATTCAGTTCTTCCAATGGAAGCAGTTCGATGTATTTGTAAATACAAATACTAATCAATTATGCATTCATTTATATTGTCCTCTTCAGCTCAGGGTAGAAGGGCGTACCATTCAATGACTCAGGCTTCAAGGATTTGCAGTGGTTATTCACTTTCTATTACATGGCTTGTGATTATTTCCTCTATTGGCTCAGAGTGGAAGGGCGCACCATTTAACGACCCAGGCTTCAAGGATTAATGACTTACAAATGGGTGGGATATACCAGTGTATTGATCAGAGATCACTGGCATCACCACGGAGCTCCGGAACGCTCCCATATCATCTACTGCAGTATGAATTATTTATTTCATTATTACCTTTAGTAATTGTTCATTTCTTCAATAATTTCGTATATGAAGTCAGTCTAGCCCTATACGAGCAGTGTATTAATACAGTTCAGCTCTATACGAGCTTTTCATTCAATAATTCAGTATATGAATTCAATTCATTAATTCTGTACATTATGTTAGCATAGCTCAATAATGAGCTTAGGGAAGCATTATGTCAAGGTAACTCAATAATGAGCTTAAGAACTATAAAAATAGTTTATATACGGAAATCTAGTCAAATCCTATTTAGACTTCTAAACCAATCAAATAAGTGAAACGTTCGTTATCCAATGCACGTGTTATTCTTGATGAACATCACTTTATATTTGAATTTGTGCATTAGGATAACCTTAGCTAACACCTATGAAGGCTCAGACATCAATAAAAATTAGCCTTTATAAATTAGGCTTCAAATCAAGAAATCAGACTTCAATCTGAGTTTCCCTACAAGTTCGGTCAGCTTGTCGGTTGACGGACCTTGCATGTCGGTGAACCGAACTCAGTTCGGTTAACTTTCTAGAACCACACATTTTCTCTAAAAATCCTGACTATTCAGCTTGGTCACTATGTCGGTCGACCCTCGGTCAACCGAACTCACTCGGTCTGCACTTCGGTCACCATCTCGGTCAGCCGTGGTCCATACTTCAGGAATCTCAAAATTTTTGATACTTTAAGGGATTTCGGTCAGCTTGTCGGTTAGCCTTCGGGTGACCGAAGTCCCTACTTCAGCTAATCGAACTCAGTTTGGTCAGCTTTCCAGAAGTTGGATTTTATGCCCATTTTCCATCAGGTGATTTCGGTCAGGTCTAGGTCAAGCGTCGGTTCGCTTTCCAAAAATCGAACCACACTGAAAATGACCCTGGACCAATTTGGTCAGCTTGCTGCACCCAGAACTCCATTTTTGGGCTTCAGAATTTCTAAAGCAAATTTCCGGGATTTTGGCCATATGAGTTCTAACAACTCTTAAAAATATCATAAATCATAAGACATGTAATTACTTGCCTCTATTGATGCTTAATTGATGAAAAACCCTTTTGATAGCTTGATTCTTGAGATGAAAACCTCTTTAATCCAAGCTTTTGAACTTCTCAATGGAAATAAACTTGAGGAAGAAGATGAAGAGAGTGAAGGCTCTTCAAAAACACTTGTAACCTTCTAGCTTGATGCTTAATGGAGAGATAATAGAAGAAAAGGAGAAGAAAAGAGAGAAAATGAGAAGAGTGCTGTGCCTAGGGTTTGTGGAAGATGGAAATGAGTTTGAAACTCATATCTTAGGCTTTATAAGCCCATTTTTGCATTGAGCCCCTCCACCTCCTTAATTCCTTTTAAATTAAGTCAAATGAAAGGTCATTCGATCCAATTTTCGTCGAATGAGTTCAAGTCTATTATAAAAGTTAACGTACTCGTCGAGATACGCGTGTTGGTATCAAGAGTTTCCGTATTCGACAAACTACGTGGAAATTCGTATTTACATAAAAGTCCCTCATTTCCTTGTTTGAGTTCAAAAACTCATTCAATGCGTTTACAATCCTTTATCACTATTTCATTAAGCCTAAATCATTCATTTAAGGCTAATTCATTGTCATTTGGTCATAAACCAATGTTAGTTTAATTAAACATAGTTAATTAGCCTTAATTCTAATTAAGTAGAGTTAATCTCAATTAACTTGGGACGAGGTCTAACACTAAGTAGACTCAGCATGTTGGCAAATTATGATTCAAATTGATTGGTTCTGAAAAATAATTACAAGGTTTTCATTTTGTGGCTACAGAGCTGTGGTAACATTTGGATTGAATGCACTCTATGGGAGAAAAAAGCCTTGTAAAGATCCCAACGACACTCTTTGGACGGGCGCTTGGGGATCGACCAACGCTTACCAATTCATTCAGTACACAATATCTAAAGGATATAAGGTTGATTCATGGGAATTCGGTAATTAGAATTATAACTTGAGTTCATTAATCCAAGTACAATTTTTTTTCCTTTATATATGAACTCTCATAATCTGATAATGCTCTACTTCCTATCAGGAAATGAGCTGTCTGGATTAGGCATAAAGGCACGGGTAGAACCTTACCAGTATGGCAAAGACATGATACTTCTCAAACAACTACTCACAGAGTTATATAAGAACACTTCAATGCAAGGAAAGTTGTTGGGCCCTGGAGGCTTCTTTAATCAGACATGGTATACCCAATTTCTTCAGAGTTCAGGGGAAAATGTTGTTGATGCAATAACCCATCATATCTACAACCTCGGCCCAGGTCAGCGAATGC
Source organism: Litsea cubeba (assembly GCA_012931725.1). Classification (NCBI taxonomy): domain Eukaryota; kingdom Viridiplantae; phylum Streptophyta; class Magnoliopsida; order Laurales; family Lauraceae; genus Litsea; species Litsea cubeba. The sequence goes on along the minus strand of CM022945.1, from coordinate 35,214,016 downwards.
ATCAGTTTTCCATTGTTGTGTTTCATTCATATGTATTAGGATATGTAGGCTCATTCAGTTAGTAGAACTTTTTACACTTGGTCAGAAGATTTATATGTATCTCTCATGCTTTCTTCATGGGTACACACCCATCTAATATGATGAACTAAGAATAAAAAATATATGAACTTGCTTCTAGGTAATGGGTCCAACCTGTCAGACAAGATGCAAGACCCATTCTATTTGTATAATGTTGCTCAGATATATAGCGATATACAAGTTGCCGCTCAAAGCTTCCCATGGGTATCTGTTTGGATGTCGGAATCTGGTGGTGCATACAACAGCGGTGGCAAAGAATCGCATAACTTCGCCAATAGCTTCTGGTGATCACTGATAGCTTTTCATGTCCGCTACTTGTTATGCTTATATTCCTATTATTCCATTGTTTAGATGCTGCTTCTGATATAACTAATGTGGCATCGTCTGAGCAAGTTATATATGCAGTTCAATTCTTCTCTTAGAAAGTTGTCCAATTCAATCAAGTCCACGCAGTTCCGCTTTCTATGATGGTTGGGAGCTGGTCCTTGATCATTATCATTTACCATTTAATCAAAAGTTATATTAGAGCTAGCCACCTCATATATGTCAAAAAATTGAGCAACTTGTAAGATATAAGTCAAATTCTCAGGCCCCAAAAGCACATCCATGTGATGATTTTGAAATTTCACTTCCCTAGGACATGTTTGTTTAGCCACCCATACCTATAAAATAAAGGTAAGTCCGAGGGTCAAATAACATTTCCTTTATCATCATGTTTGGATAAAAAAGTTATGTACGTGATGAAGTTGCGTTCTACCACCACTTTATTTTACCGCCACCACTTTATTTTACCACACAATGCAACATCGCCGCATTATATTATGGTGCACAACCCATCTTCAATACATGGTGGGGCCCATCTTTTCAAATCCAAGCCTGTTATCAGCCTAACACCTACTATATTCACCGTCTCTAAATTATCAAAGAAAATTTCAATAGTCCAACCTTAGTGATCATACACGAGGGGCTCCCTCCATTTCAATCCTAACAAGAGAAAAGTAAAGCAAATGCATCGCGTGTTTCACATACAATCAATCCAATGTTGGCCATCTGGCATATTTTAATAGTGATTTACATGTTGATTACTACAAATGGTGTTTTGGCTGATGACCTGCTTGGATTTTGAAAAAGTTAGCCCCACTATGTATTGAAGATGGGTGTTGCACTATATTATAATGGAGCTTCGTTGCATCATAGTTCTACTCCTTTATTCCAAGCTACTTTTTCTATGCTTTGTAGAATATGGTAAATCATGGTAAATTCAATACAAAAGGCAACTACGTTGCCTCTTCCACTTTAAATCACTACTCACTTTTCCTTATCTATGCCATGTATGACATCTACCATTACTTTACTTTACCAACCTGGTAAATAAATATGCCCTCATATGGTGCATTATATACACATAGATACATACACACATTATATAGAGATTGTATGCTGGCTGTATAATCTACAGATTTATGCTATTGGAATTGTGTTGCTATTGGAATTGTGTTGCATTCCATTTTTACACATGCAATTTTGGATATCGCAATTGAGTTGTTCATATCTTCTTGGTCTCCTTTTCTCTTCTCTCAGGTATCTAGATCAGCTAGGAATGACATCTACATTCAACCACAAGGTTTTCTGCCGGCAATCATTGATAGGTGGAAACTATGGTCTCCTCAATACAACAACAATGGTGCCAAACCCAGATTACTATAGGTGATTAAATGGCATCAGAGTCTAAAACCAACACATTTTCAATCGCAATTTACGTTTTTACTCCCCCATAGATGTTGATCAACCTGTTGCGTTTAATTGATCAGTGCTCTCCTTTTCCACCGGTTGATGGGACCTGGCGTTCTTGCTATCACTCACGATGGCAATCCCTACTTGCGCGCATATTCTCATTGTTCAAGGGAAAAGGTAGTAGGATCATCATCAGTTTTTGTCTGAACTATCAAAATATATCTGGGGGGTGTATTTATGAAGTATGTTCTAACCAATATGTATTTGAATTCTGTTTTGGTCAGCCTGGAATTACACTGTTGCTGATTAATCTGTCCAATTCGACTTCCGTCGACGTCTCTGTGGTTAATGACACGAATTTACATGCACCCCAAGATGCTAAAGAAGAGTCCAGTGTAGATTCACAGAGAAGTCAGAGAGAGGAGTATCATTTGACTGTAAAAGATGGATATATTAAAACTACCACCATGCTATTGAATGGATGTCCATTAGAAGTTACAAGTACAGGGGACATTCCTCCACTGGATCCTGTTCTTGCTGATTCTTCTTCCCCTTTGAAAGTTGCTCCTTTATCGATTACATTTGCAATTGTTAGGGACTTCAAGGCCCCCGCATGCAATTAAGGGATTAATTGTCCCGCTCAATGTCTACCAGTTTCCATAAGCATTGATAAAAATGATATTATTTAATTTATTTATTTTTACTGTAATTGATTTCTTCTACGCAATGATGTTGAGTGCATGATTGCATAATTTATACTGAATTCCTAAGATGAAGCAGGAAATTATGAGCTTCCATCAAAGCGACTTTAGAGATAAATAATATGCAATGAATCATCAAAATATAACCTTGTGAAGTTATTTCAGTCCTGGAATGAAAAAAAATTCTAATGGTGTAGAATAATTAATTGAAATTTGAAATGCTAACGACTTTAATGGGAGGTCAATCAAAAGTGTGCCACATATAAGTGATATTATTCTTCATAAAATCTCTCAAGCATCATAGGTATATAAAAAAGTTCTCTTTCAAATTTAGGTCAACTTAGATTAACTTAGATTGGGGAAGTTTCGTAGTGTCGGTCACGATATTGACCTTCTCCAAAAACTGATTCCGTTGCGGTATTGATCATTGTTTCTGGTCCATTGCGATTGTTGGAGATGCAGCTTGAATTTTTTGCCTAAAACTTTTTGAAGAAATATCTAAAAAGTCTTAAATATTGTAAAATGCTAGAAAATGATGTTTTTTCTTTAGTACACACTCTCAAGCAAAATATCGGTTTTCCTAAGTCATAACATCTTGTATACTTGCCTTAATTGAAACTAACTAAAATTATTTGTTAAGAACTATTGACCACTTATTCTTGTAAGTTATAAATTCATCAATGTAGTATGCATCTAAAATCAAAACCACTCAAAATAACTATCATTCCTTATATATTATATGATAATCTTCATTCTAATTGGAGTTGGGCCCACGTTGGACTGGTCACGATGAGACACTTGAGTCGATGAAATATCTTATTCACATATTTAATAAGTAATCAATTTGCAATGTGCATATTGGAATAAAGATTTGGGGAGTGCCCTCCCTCCTCCTCCTCCTCCCTCCCTCCACCCTCTTCCCTACCCCCCTCGCATCTCCGACGGGGAGAGAGCCCCGGTCTGCAGCCCGCAGCGGGCTCCCTCCACCGCTCACTCTTTCTTCCTCCCTCCTCCTCCTCCCTCACTCCCTCCCTCCCTCCTCTTCCCTTCCTCTCCCCCCTCCCCCCTTATCCCCCCCTCCCCCTAGTCTCTGGCGGGGAGGGAGCCCCGGCCGGCTGGCCGGTCTCCCTCCCCTCCCCCTCTCCCCCTTTCTTCCTCCCTCCCCTTCCATTTTCTTTCCCTCTTCTCCCTCTCTCCCTCTCTCCTTCCCTCTACTCCCCCTCCCCCTCCCAGTCCGGCGACTGGGAGGGGGAGGGGGAGTAGGGGAGGGAAGGAGAGGGAAGGAGAGAGGGAGAGAGGGAGAATAGGGAAAGAAAATGGAAGGGGAGGGAGGAAGAAAGAGGGAGATGGGAGGGGGAGGGAGACCGCCGGAGACGGGGGGGGGGGGGGGGGGGGGGGAAGAGGGTGGAGGGTGGGAGAGGAAGGGAAGAAGAGGAGGAGGAGGGGTAGTTTAGGAAAACTTTTTTTTTTTTTTTGCAGTGGGAAGAGAGATTTTCGTGGTGCCAATAGAGCCCCCCTAAAGATTTTTGAGGGCCAATTGATCAATCTTAATGTTTTATTTATAGATTTTATAAAGTCATCTACATGAAGTCGGGCCAACGTAGTGTAAAATTTTGTTGGGGATTATTCGAGAGGGAGACATTTATTTTAACTGATTAGATTTTTGTGGACTTTAATAGAGAGCAAAAGTGTAAAAAAGAAGAAGAAAAACTTAAATACTTCAAGCATGAAGTTCATAAATCTTGTAGGCCCCACATATCGCAATAGCCCACATATAAAAAAATTGCATCGCCCCTTTATGCCATGGGGTCTGGCCAGTTTCACTCAAATAGGGATGGAACCCACTATTAGATTCGAGTGAAATTTGGCCAGACTCCATGCATAAAGGGGCAACTAATTTTGAGTGACTCAGATTATTTATAGGTTATAGGTGGGGCTTCACTGTGATACCCATATTGACATTTTTTTAGGGGATCGGATTTCATTAGGTGGACTCTACTGTGGCGTTCCAGTGTTCCACCATTTCTAATTCCAAGGTTTTTTTTATAAATATAAGTCAAATCCTATCATTTTCAAATATCCAAATATCTGGATACAACATATTGCAACTGTATGTATGTAGTAGGCTTATCCTTATCTTTATGTTGAATTTTAAGAAGGTGGTGGTTGTTAATAGTGAATTTTATCCTGTTAAATGACTGCTATATATAAGTTAATCTATCACATGCATCTTCATCTGATTACTCCTGTCAGTACAGATTTTGCAAGTTAAGATGGGTTTGCGTTTTTTTCTTCTCTTCCTTTTTCTATTAAATTTCTCACTTTCATGCCTGGGAGACAACGTGACAATTACTGTTAAAGGGGTGACAACCATTGCCAAAACAGATGATCCTTTTGTGTGTGCTACTCTTGATTGGTGGCCCTTCACCAAGTGTAACTATGACATGTGCCCATGGGGTAATACTTCCCTATTAGTTCTGGTACGTTATGTGTTTTGAGCTCTCATCAGATCTTTCAATCTATGCATTTTCGCACATTGCATGTTTATTGTTTAAGTTCACTATTAGTTCTGGTACGTATCTACTGTAGATGTTCACTCTATGTTTTTTTAATCAATTGATCTCGCTCAGATTGATGAATAATGTTGTTGTTATTATTATTATGACGATGATGATGGTGACGATGATGATGGATCAAACAAATGACCATGATCAAAGTGTAGGGAAAACATATGATGATCACACCCTATTGGCGAGTCTCTTGTAAAATGCTTGTATAATTTAAGTGGTTCCATACAATCACATTTTGCCCTCACTTGATTACTATGACTTATATTAAAATTATTCAAGAAAACTTTTAATACTAAGTCTAGTCAATATTCAACTTAAAAGAATTATTTTGTTTGCGTCAAATTTTTAATCTCGAACGCAATTAAGTTCTATAGTTGTTTATAAGAAGATCTTAACATAAAAGCTTAAGTTACACAAGTGCAGCTGTAGTGGTGTTATAGGGCAGAGCAAGGGTCAACGTCCCCGAGTTAGTCAATGAAGACAAATATTCGGGTATAAATGGAGCTCACCAAGAATCCCCAAAATCAGATGGTCATTTTGATGGTGCCAATCAGGGTTATCAAGGTAGCAGGCATATGATGGTTCCTAGGTCCGTTTTGGAATGGGCCTAGAAAAAAAATCTTGGTTTTGCACAAGCTGCATTTTGGTGAGTCTAGGTGTTTTATATCTATTACTATCAGATTCTAATAGTGCATGGGGTGGTGAAGATGGTAGAAGTCATTGTTATGGTGCTTTAATGCTAGTTGCATGTTAAGTTAGTAACTTTCATCTTAAGGATTTATAGTGCTTATTGCAGAAGCATGAAATAAATGTTTTCTTTGTTTTTTTTTTCCCCCTTTTTGCAGGATGTTGATAATCCAATTTTGAATAATGCTGTCAAGGGTTTGTAGTTCATTGCTCAATGTTTTACACTTTCCTGCTTTAATGTTTTGTTTGATTGAACCACTTGGAGGTTTGTTCCATTGAAATTTCAGAGTTCGGCAATTTGAGGATCAGGATTGGAGGGTCATTGCAAGATCAATTGCTTTATAATGTTGGAACGTCAGTTACCAATTGCACTCATGATTTTATAGTTAGTCCAGATGACTTGTTTGGATACACCACTGGTTGTCTTACTATGGATAGATGGGATAAAGTCAATCAGTTTTTTAATAACACAGGGTAAGGATTTGTCTATAGTTTCCAAATCTTTCAATCTTTTCCTTCAAAGATATGAACTAAACTAGGATAACAAAATTCAGGTATTGCTTGTTACTTGTTAGTACTTCAGATAGATGGTTTGAGAAGTAGTTAGTGTTTTTTTTTTTCCCCAATGTTTTCAGAGCTTTGGTAACATTTGGATTGAATGCACTTTATGGGAGAAACAAGCCTACAGCACCAGGAGACACTCTCTGGACAGGAGACTGGAATACCTCAAATGCTCGTGACTTTATTGAATACACTAAATCCAAGGGATATAAGATAGAAGGATGGGAATTTGGTAATCAAAATCATAACCTTTGTTCTAAGATCTAAATTCCCTCGTCTCAAACACCACAAACATATAACATTTCTGCAATATTTCTCTGTTTGACAATATATTTTCCTTTCTACCAGGAAATGAGCTATGTGGTGGTGGTGTTTCTGCGAAGGTAGATCCCAGGCAGTATGCTGGTGACATAAGCAGACTCAAACTTATTCTTGCCGAATTGTATCATAATCCTTCTAGCTTACCAAAGTTGTCAGGCCCCTCTGGCTTCTTCGATCGGGAATGGTTTGCCCGATTTGTTCAAGGGATATATCCCCATTGGCTTGATATTGTATCTCATCATATCTACAACCTTGGTCCAGGTTAAAAAAATGCAAATCAACTCCTTCCCTTATAGTAAGGATCTAGTAGTTACATCAAATTCATGAACAAGAAGAAAATTCACATGTGAAATTTTTTTTTTTTTTTCAGGTTCTGATCCTAACTTGGTGAAAAAAATGCAAGACCCATATGTATTAGACAACACTGCTCAGACATACAAAGATATTCAACTTACCGTTCAGAACTTCTCCCCTTGGTCGTCTATCTGGGTATCGGAATCAGGTGGTGCATACAATAGTGGAGGCAAAGCATCACATGCCTTTGTGGATGGCTTCTGGTGATTATTTATTTCTCCTTCTCTAGTTCTTATGTTTTGTTCAAGTTAAGTCCTTTTCATGGGTTAACAATAACAACTCTTCTTGACTCGTCCCAACTGAGCCCATTCGAACTAAATGGATCACCAGGGCAGATTGATTTTGGGTTACCCAGCTTGGTGACCTTGGAGTTGAGTTCGTCATTCTCCCAGTAAGTATTGTGAGAGTAACTCTCACAAGAGTATGGAGGGAGTTGAGAGTAACTCTCACGAGAGTATCTCGAATGTGTGTGTGGGTTTAGCCGGCACCACTGGGGGATTAGTGTCAGACAACAAGGGACCCATGTCATTAAATAATAATAATAATAATAATAATAATTGAATGTTGTTTGTTTCTTACAGGTACATGGATATGCTGGGTATGACGTCGACATTTGGCCACCAGGTTTTCTGCCGACAATCATTAGTTGGTGCAAACTATGGTCTCCTCAATACAACAACAATGGTGCCAAACCCAGATTATTATAGGTGATTGATCATTTTTTACACCCCCACCCTTATTTTACTAATGTATGGAGATTTTACTAAGCTTTAATTGCTCTGCATGTTTGTCAGTGCTCTTCTTTTCCACCGATTAATGGGAAGAGGTGTTCTTGCTACCGTTCACAATGGGTCGCCGCTCTTGCGTGCATACTCTCACTGTTCTAAGACCAAGGTATTTATATATTTTTGGCTTATCCATAATCAATATCACTTTTAAAGTGTTTGAAACAGAAGTCTGCAATATTGAGCTCATCTTGATGGATCTGAAAGCATACACTGTAATAATATATATAGTATGACTATACACATTTATCATACAATCTAATCCCTTATCAATTGCAACATATACAAAATCCAAAATTTAAAAATCTGTTACAGAATTTAAGATGCCTATCTGTTACTGCTGTTACTTGTTGTGGGTTGTATTCTGTTATTTGTGATCTACTAAACATGCATTTGAAATTTTTGTTTTTGGGCAGCCTGGAATTACTCTGCTGGTGATTAACCTGTCCAACTCAACTGAATTCAATATCGATGTGACTAGTGATCTGAACATATATGCACCCCAAGATGTTGCTCTTCCCTCAGTGGGGTCAGTTGGAATGTTTGGGCAAAGATCGGAGTACCATTTGACCCCGAAAGATGGCGATCTAAATAGCAACACAGTGTTGTTGAATGGGAAACCCTTGGAGGTGACTGGTACAGGAGAAATTCCTCCAATGAATCCTGCTGTTTATAATGATTCTAATCCTCTGACTGTTGCTCCATCCTCAATTGTCTTCGTTGTTCTTAGCAATTTCAAAGCCCCAGCATGTGCTTAAAAAAGATAGGATTAGAAATTAGAGAAGGATAGTTTTTTTTTTTTTTTTTTTTCTATATAGTAGAAAGAGGATGACATTGTTGATAAAAGGAACTGATAAGATGGTGTAGTTTGTTTTAGAGAAAATAATGTTAGTTTATTGCAGTTTTGTGCCTACATTTGATTTTCTTTTTTCTTTGTAATGTCATTTTATTCTTTTTTTTTTTTTTTAATATCATACTTGGCCCTCAAATAAGACCAAGTGATCAATTGACCCAACCCACCAGCCCATCCCAAATAGGACCCAGTATTAGGGTAGACCCTTTAGGTTCTGTGACATTTTAAATCTGATCAATAAATGAGCTCGATTCAGGTTAGCCTTTAGGGATTTTAATGGGTACCTTAAAACGTACGTAAAAGGGTGACCTGTTTGGCTGGTTCTCCTATATAACGAGCAGTTTTGTATTGGTTTTTTCAGGTTTGGACCGGGTTGGGCTTTTATAGGTTTAGCCTGACACATGCAAAACCCTCCTTAGTCCTTTGCCATCCCTAGGTTGGTCCTTTGACCTCCCAACAAAAATGGAACAACAGACAACCTGAATGATTGCACTCTTACTGGCCAACATCACCACATAATAATTTATGGTTTCCATTGAACCTTCTGCCCTCCAGGTTAGATTCAGGTTTGCAATTCCAACCCAATAATAAGTTTAGTTGGTTGGTTTAAGCCGATAGTAGTCAGCCTAACCTGACCTGACCCATTGCAACCACTATTTTTATCTCTTTAACAATGAACACAGCCCCTTGCCAGACTTTTGGGCTTCAATTGTAGGGCCAAATTTAGCCCTTGCAAATTTCTATTTTTGGGTTGAAGTGGCCTTATGAGACCAATAAGTACTTGGTGGCTAGTGATGCAAGTTACTGTGAATTTTTTACACTAAACATGAGTTAGGGGTGCAGCATGTGTTTCTCTTCCAGGATTCAGGTTGACTAGCATAAAAGCCCGTGCAATGCACGGTTTACACTCCATGCTAATTAAATAATAAATTAAGACTAATACTAAAAAGGTGTTATGTGTGGAGTCTGATTTCACCCGGGTCAAAATGTTAATTTAGGTCCACTGTTGTTGCGGACCCTTAATATTTTTAAAGGGCTTTCATTTTTAAATTAACTATTTAATACAATTATTTTTTTTCATGAATTGATTAATCTAATGGTGTAGAATAATTATTTGGAATTTGAAATGCTAACTACTTTAATGGGAGGTCAATCAAAAGTGTGCCACATATAAGTGATAATATTCTTCATAAAATCTCTCATGCATAATAGGTAATAAGTTCTCTTTCAAATGTAGGTCAACTTAGATTGGGAAAGTTTTTAATAAAATTCTGTCATTTTTTAACTTATGAAGATTTATATTCTATGCACCTTCTGTTATTGATAGTTGTCAAATCTTAGTACATTTTTAATTCTCTAACATTTTTTTTCATATCAATAGAAATTAAAATATGTCTAATCTCATTAAATAGGTATTATTTTTTCCTTAGTAGGGCGGGCATACCACTGGTCTGCTTTCCTAATATTATTGCTTATTTACTTCAATCTCACTTATAACTAAGACACTTATTCCATATCCTCCAATCTTATTACTAGGGCGGCCATAGCACAGGTCTGCTTTCGATCACGGTATCGGCCTTCCCTAAAAATTATTTCTGTTGTGGTATTGACCGTGGTTTGTAGTCTGTTATGATTTTCGGCGACGCAACTTGAATCTTCTTTGCCCAAAAGAACTTGAAAAAATATCTAAAAGGTTTTAAATATTGTAAAATGCTAGAAAATGATATTTTTTCATTAGTACACATTATAAAAAAAATATCTGTCACCCAAAGTCATAACATCTTATATACTTTCTTTATTTGAAAGTAACTAAAATTATTTGTTAAAAGCTATTAACCATCTATTCTTATAAGTTATAAATTCATCAATGTAGCACATATCTCAAATCAAAACCATTCAAAATAACTATCATTCTTTATATATATATATATATCTATATATATCTATATTATATGAGAATCTTCGCTCTAATTCGAGTGGGGCTCACGTTGGACTGGTCACGATAAGACACTTGAATTTATTAAATATCTTATTCACATATTTAACAAGTAATCAATTGGCAATATACATATTGGAATAAAGATTTTTGAGGGCCAATTGACCAGTTTTAATATTTTATTTATAAATTTTGTAAAGTGATCTACATGAAGTTATCACAATCCCTAATAGAGTAAGATCTTGTGGGGTTTATTCGAGAGGGAGACATTTATTTTAATTGGTTAGGTTTTTCTCAAGTGATGAGTGGGCTTTAAAAGAGAGCACAAGTGTAAAAAAGAGGAAGAAAAACTTCAAAAAAAAGGGGGCTTCGGCCGGAGGTCCCTCAAAACAAGACTTTGTTGCAAACAGTCCACAAAAAAAGTCATTGAGCTAAAGGTCCCTCTCACACTTTTCAGTATCTGAAATTTCTAATTTATCCTTTCTTTAAATTATATCTCATAATTGGTGGGATAACCCACTAACAATTGTCAACTACCATTTGATTGGCCACGAATGGAATCCCATTAATGAGATTTTCAAATAAATTCTAAAAATACACAAATAAATTTAAAAAAATATAATAATTTCAAAAACCACAATAAACTTAAAAAAGAAGCAATAAATTTCAAAAGAATGCAGATAAATTTAAAAATACATAAATAAATTTCAAAAGATCTAAATAAATTTCAAAAAAATATAAATAAATTTCAAAAGATGAAAATCAATTTCAAAAGATCCAAATAAATCTCAAAGAAATGTAAATAAATTTTAAAATATTCAAATAAATTTCAAAAGACGTAAATAAAATAAAAAAATTCAAATAAATTTAAAAAAACACAAATACATTTGCCAAAACTAAGATAACCCAATTTTCCAAATTAGCGAAAAATGTAGCAAAAACTCAAGTATTTTTATCAAAAACTCAGTTAAATTTATTTCAAAAAATATAAATAAATTTCAAAAGACACAAATAAAATTAAAAAACACAATTAGATCTATGAAAATACAAATAAATTTGCCAAAAATACATAAAGATTCGTTTAAAAACTCAGTTAAAAATTTTAAAATAAAGATATATTTGTTAGAAAGTCACCTATATTTTTCAAAAGCTCAAATAAATTTGCCAAAAACTCAGATAGATTTTGTTAGAACTCAGATAAATTTATTCTATAACTCAGAGAAATAGCCAAAAACTCAGATATATTTGTTTCAAAACTCAGATAAATTTGCTAAATGGAGATAAAGTCGTCAGAAACTTAGATGAATTTGCCAAAAACTCAGATAGATTTGCTAAAAACCCAGAAAATTTGCTAAAAACTCAGATAAATTTGCCAAAAACTCAAATAAATTTCAAAAGTCAGATATATTTGCATTACCCTCGCTATTATGCCAGAATCGAGGATGAAAGGTAGCAGGACTGCCTCTTGCAAGCACAGAAGCGAGATTCTAGAACCAACAGGTAGTTTTTGATCGGAGAATCCATTCTCTATTTGGAAAAAAGAGAGGGAGAACTGAGGTCTTTCCATCCTTAGTCGCTGGAACTGGACACATAGAAGATAATAGACGAAGGGCATGGAAGAAACTGGGTGGGGATTGTCTTGGGTGCTTTGATTTGGTCAATGGATCAAACTGAAAAAAAAGAGGTGGGCCAGAGGGAATTAAAAAAAAGAGAGGTGGGTTAGGATTTGTTGCAGTCGACAGATCAAGGTAGGTCGCCACGTTCGACTGCTGCAGAAAAATGAGACTCTGAGTGTAAATCAGAAAGGAGCGAGGTGATGAGATTCCACTGCGTGGGGCCCACGGAAGCTGAGATGTACAACACTGGCGGGCTCTACACGTTCTCCGGCAAGGGTGGGTATATCCGTACGTTTCCCGGGAGCGGAGTGGCCCACAAGAGCGTCGGAGAGGGGGAAGGAGAGGAGGGCGATGCTCCTGGACAACAGCGCTTGTGGGAGCAGCGCGTTTGACTCGGTGAGTGGGGAAAATGGGGCACTGGTCGTGTTTGACTCGAGGGCGCTTTTGCGTTGTTTCCTTATCATTTACAAGGTTTAGATCCTGATCGGCTGCCGTCATCACTGCTGCCGTCCTGATCGGCTGTATCAAGAAAACAAGGTCTTCTCCTTCTTCTCCAGTGTACGATGTGGGGTCCGGCTGGAAACAAGAAAACCAACCCAAATCGCTGCTTGTCTTTTGCTTCGATTTTTCCGATCACGTGCGCGCACTGAATCGTGGAATTTCTCTTCTTCGACCAAAGAAACCAGATTTCTCTGGTTCGTCTTCTGCACTGACGATGGCAGGATCACCTTCAATTCGTTTCTCTGCTTTTCCTGCTTCCGACGATGGTCGATCCTAACAACATCAAGTTCGGATCCTTGTGCTTCTTCTTCCTTGGCAACTACGAGTCCAGGCGATCAAACCAGAACAAAAAAAAACCAACAAAGATCTTCTCTATTTTCTCTGCAACAGGAATAGGGCGCTGCCCTTCTCCTTTGTGTGGCCCACCGAAATCAGAACCGATCTCCTTCTGCAACTACAGAGATGGCGCAGCAACATGTGAGGATCGATGATTTTCTTCCCAAGGTGGTTCTCCGATACACAAATAGATCAAGAGAAGTTAAGAACGATTTCAAATTTTATGCCTAAAATGGTTGAAAGGGCAATTTAGTCTTGAAAAATGAGATCATATGGATGCAGGGACCTATGGCTGCAAACAGTCTAGCTGTCTGGACCAGAGGCCTTAAACCGTTTTTGACTGGAGAGTGGAGGCTGGATACATTCCATTATAAGGACCTTTCGCTAATTTTGCCAAAAAAAACACACTTAGAAGTTGATAAATCTTGTAGGCCCCATATATATATATATATATCACAATGGCCCACATATAAAAAATTAAGCCCCTTTATATCATGCGGTCTGGCCAATTTTCACTTAAATAGGGATTGAACCCACTATCAGACGAGTGAAATTTGGCCAGACCCGTGCATAAAGGGGCAACTGTAGAGCCCACAGAAGTCGTATGAATCTAACTGACTTCGTCACTTGTTAAGGAATGGATAAAAGAGCATTTGCCCCTTTTGAGTTTCACCGAGATACTCTACCAAAAGAAAAGGGAGGTGAAATTAGACCGTGTCATGCATGGAGAAGGAATAGAGGAAAAGAGAGGTGAAGTTAGACCGTGTCATGCATGGAGATCGAAGGAATAGAGGAAAAGAGAGATGAGGGAGAGGAAGAAGATGCAGGTCAATACTTAATGTCCTCTCTCCTCTCCCTTCCTGGTACCCATAATTAATGACATTTATCTCTTAATGGGGCTTGGATTTTAGTGGGTGGGCTTCAAAGTGATACCCGTAATTAATGATATTTATTTTGAGGGGCTCAGATCTCATTAGCTAAGTGGACTCTAGTGTGTGGTTTTACCATTTCTAACTCCATGGGAGTTTTTTTTTCTTCTTAAATATAAGTCAAATCTTATCATTTTCAAAAATCCAAATATCTGGATACATTATATTGCAACTGTATGTATGTAGTAGGCTTATCCTGATCTTTACGTTTAAATTTTAACAGGGAGTTTGCTGTTAATAGTGAGTTTTATCCTCTTATATATAAGTTAATCTATCATACCCATCTTCATCTGATTACTCCTTTCAGTACAGATTTTGCAAGTTGAGATGGGTTTGCGTTTTTTTATTCTCTCCCTTTTTCTATTAAATCTCTCACTCTCATGCTTGGGAGAGAACGTGACGGTTACTGTTAAAGGGCTGACAACCATTGCCAAAACAGATGATGCTTATGTGTGTGCTACTCTTGATTGGTGGCCCTTCACCAAGTGTAACACTTACACGTGCCCATGGGGTAATACCTCCATATTAACTCTGGTACGTTATGTGTTTTGAGCTCTCATCAGATCTTTCAATCCATGCATTTTTGCAAATTGCATATCTTATGTTCCACTATTAGTTCTGGTACATATCTATTGTAGATGTTCACTCTATGTTTTCTTTAATCAATTGATCTTGCTCAGATTGATGAATAAGGTTATTCTTATTATTATTATGATGATGACGACGATGGATCAAGCAAATGACCATGATCATGTGTAGGAAAAAGATATGATGATCAGACCCTATTGGTGAGTCTCTTGTAAAATGCATGTCTAATTTCAGTGGTTCCATACAATCACATATTGCCCTCATACTTGAGTGCAATGATTGATATTACAACGTTTTGATTTTTCTCATTCAAGAAAACTTTAATACTTAAGTCTAGTAAAACAAGTATTCTAATAGAGCTATAAATTACAATGCCGAAAACCAAAAAAAAAACCCAATTTTCTACAGATTTGATACTCTTTGAGGATTAAAAACCTCAAGGCATAATTACAATATAATCAATAGATTTCTTGGGTTCGAACCCTTTCTCCTCCATTGGCTCCAAGTCAAATCTCCCATGACCTGACACTCACCCCAAACTGATACTCATCCAACTTTTATTCACTATTTATTTGGATCTCAAGCAAAACACGTGGTTAAAGGGGAAAAAAAGTACTGTTAAAAGATTTTTGGCTTTCAACTGATCTGCTGATTTTGTTTTCGTCAAATTTTGAATTTTGAATCTCGAATGAGAGTTCTGAATTCTGATAATTTTTTATAAGAAAATCTTATCATAAAAGCTTAAGTTGCACAACCTCTGAGTTGGTCAATGAAGACAAATATTGGGGTATAAATGGAGCCCATCAAGAATCCCCAAAATCAGATGGTCATTTTGATGGTGCTAATCATGGTGATCAAGGTAGCAGGCATATGATGGTTCCTAGGTCCGTTTTGGAATGGGCCAAGAAAAAAAAATTCTTGGTTTGCACAAGCTGCATTTTGGTGAGCCTAGGTGATATCTATTACTATGATCAGATTCTAATAGTGCATGGGGTGATGAAGATGGTAGAAGTCATTGTTATGGTTATAGTTGAGGGTCATATGACGATATTTTCCTTTGATTTAGGCGTTGCTTGCACTTTGTTTGTTTGTTTATATGCCTGGGTAAATGGAATTGAAGGTAGCAAAAAACGTATCATTCGTTCCTTCTTGATATCAATCTTTTTTTATTAATTAATACTTAATCATCATCATCAAAGTCTGGTCCCAACTATATTGGAATTTGTTCATTAATTTGAGTATTAATTTTACTTTATTATTCGATTTACATGAGAATTAACCCTAGTATTGTATGAGCTTTAGTGCTAGTTGCATGTTATAAGTTAGTAACTTTCATCTAAGGATTTACAGTGCCTATTGCAGAAGCATGAAATAAATGTTTTTTTTCTTTTTCTTTTTGCAGGATGTTGAAAATCCAATTTTAATTAATGCTGTCAAGGGTTAGTAGTTAATTGCTCAATGTTTTACACTCTCCTGCTTTAATGTTTTGTTTGATTGAATCACTTAGAAGTTTGTTTTATTGAAATTTCAGAGTTCCAGAATTTGAGGATTAGGATTGGAGGGTCATTGCAAGATAATGTGCTTTATAATGTTGGAGAGTCAGTTAACAATTGCACTCATGATTTTACATATAGTCCAGATGACTTGTTTGGATACACCAGTGGTTGTCTTTCTATGGAAAGATGGGTGCAAGTCAATGCGTTTTTTAATATCACGGGGTAAGGATTTGTTCTATAGTTTTCAAAATTTTCCATCTTTTCCTTCAAAGATATGAACTAAACTGCAATAACAAAATTCGGGTATTGCTCTTCTTGTTAGTACTTCAGATACGTGGTTTGAGAAGCAGTTTTAAGGGGTTTTTTTTTTTTTTTCTAATGTTTTCAGAGCTCTGGTAACATTTGGTCTGAATGCACTTTATGGGAGAGCAAAGCCAACAGAACCAGGAGACACTCGCTGGACAGGAATGTGGGATAGCTCAAATGCTCGTGACTTTATTGGATACACTGAAGCCATGGGATTTCAGATAGAAGGATGGGAATTTGGTAATCAAAATCATAACCTTTGTTCTAAGAACTAAATACCCTTCTCTCAAACACCACAAACACATAATATTTCTGCATTATCCCTCTGTTTGACAACATATTTTCCTTTCTACCAGGAAATGAGCTATGTGGTGATGGTGGTGTTGCGAAGGTAGATCCCCACGACTATGCTGATGACTTAAGCGCCCTCAAAATTCTTGTTACTGAATTGTATGAGAATTCTTCTGTCCAACCAATGGTATCAGGCCCCTCTGGCTTCTTCGATCGGAAATGGTTTGCTGATTTTCTTGGGGCGATGGATACCGATTTTGTTGATGTTGTATCCCATCATATCTACAACCTTGGTCATGGTAATTATAACAATGCAACTCAATTCCTTCCCTTTTTGTAAGGATCTAGTAGTTACATCAAATTCATGAACAAGAAGAAATTCACATGTGAAAGTTTCGTTTCTTTTTTTTTTCAGGCGAAGATCCTGACTTGGTGGAAAAAATGCAAGACCCATTTGTATTAGACAGCACTGCTCAGACATACAAAGATATTCAACAAACCGTTGCGAGCTTCACCCCTTGGGCGTCTATCTGGGTATCGGAATCAGGTGGTGCAGACGATAATGGAGGAGAAGCATCACATGCCTTTGTGGATGGCTTCTGGTGATTATTGATTTCTCCTCATCAGTTCTTACGTTCTTTATGTTGTGTGTGTGTCACGACCCGGTTTCGAGATTTGATTAGCTCAGACAAACCCCGAGTCGCGAATGCATACTTACTCCCGTAAATTCCGAATTAGCAAAAGCTATAACGAAACTCACAAGAGATCACAACACAACCTGTCAACTTATAAAATTGCGGAAAATATACATTAACGAAAACATAATACATAAGTTCAGTTCTATGTTTAAGGTTTCTATGTTTAAGGAAGTCCACCACCGTATACTTAATACAATACGGGGACTTCTAATTACGTACCAAAATGATTTACAAAATCTAGTTCTAGTTTACTTCCAAAAGAATTCCACTCGCACTCCGGAATCAAATCCACTTGATTAAACCTCCTAGAGGTATCGGGCGGGCCCGGCACGGGCATTTGGGTCTGTGACATTCATCAATAGTACCATGAACACGACGGTTCAACAGATACATACATGTCTATGATAATTCTAGCTATCAATAATCAATTGAAACAATTCAATATATATATCATTCAATTCATTTCTTTGCCGTTCATAATAACGGATCCAGTAATATCATTCAGTTGATATCTACTAGGACACTCTATTTTCAAGGATTGTTCACGTTCAATTACATGACTTAAGTAATATCAAATGGTGTGGAATAAGTCAGTGTTTTGATCAGAGATCACTAACTTCCACGAGGTTCCGGAGCACCTCTCGCATCTGTTGCAGCAGGAATGGTTCATTATTCAATACATTGTTACCATTAGTAACTTCCCATTTCATTTAATTTATTAATTCGTATATCGTATAGTTCGTTCAATGGGTTGAGGACTATACTAATGTGGAGATTAATCAATTCTAGTCAGATTTATAAACCAAGCAAGTGAGTAAAACATTCACTTTCCAATACACGTACTATTTTTTATGAATATCATTTGAATTATGTATTCGGAAAATTGAGTTTACACATATGAAGGCTTAGACACTAACAATTTCAGCCTGTATACATTAGGTCTTAAAACAGACGAATATAATGCATTTCTGTACAGTGTCGGTTAGCCTGTCGGTCGGCCTGTCGGTCGACCGACAGCTTCAGGTCGGCTGACCGACGATGCGTCGGTCAGAATTTCAGAGAGCTGGAATTCACTGAACCAATTCTTCATATTGTCGGTCGACCAACCTCATTATGTCGGCTGACCGACGATGCGTCGGTCAGAATTCCAGAGAGTTGGAATTTCACTCCATCTTCTGACCTGTGTTGTCGGTCAGGTCATCGGTCGACCGACCACGCATCGGTCAGAATTCCAGAGAGCTGGAATTCACTGAAAACAGGTTCTAAACCTGTCGGTGAGCTCATCGGTCGACCTGTCTGTCGACCGACAGACACCCAGAAGCTCAGTTCGAGCTTTAGATTTTTTGAAGCCAAATCTCTGGTTTTTTGGTCCAATTGAGTTCTAACCACTCAAAAACATCACAAATCATAAAACATGTAAGTACTTGCCTCTAGTGAAGATTTGAGGAAGAAAACTACTTGCTTAGCTTGAGCTTGAGCTTAAATCCCCAATTTTGAAGCTTTTCTCCAAAGCTTACGCTTCAAGAAACTTGAATACAAGTTAAGGAAGAAGATGAAGAAGTAGAAACCTCTTCAAACCTCACTTGCAAAGCTTCACTTAACACTTAATGATGAGGAAATGAAGGAAAGGAAAGAAGAGAAAAGAGGAAGAGATGGAGGCTAGGGTTTGGAAAAGGTTTCTAAATGAAATGTCTTCAGCTTATATAAGCTTTTAAGTTGCATTTAGCCCCTCCATCATGTATTAATTACGATTCAAGTCAAATGAATGGTCACTTGACTCAACATTCGTCAAATGACTTCGAGTCTTTGACGAAAGTGAATGTACTCCTCAAGATACGCGTGTTGGCATCGAGAGTTTTCGTATCCGACGAAATACGCGAAAAATCCGTATTTACACAAAAGTTCTTCAATTCCTAGTTTGAGTTCAAAAACTCATTCACTTCATTTACAATCCTTTAATCTCATCCCATTATATCTAATTCACTCATTCAATGCTAATTCAAGGTCATTTGATCAATTTCCATCCTTAGTCTAATTAAATATGATTAATTAGTTGTAATCTAAGTTAACTAGAGTTAATTTTGATTAACTCGGGACGGGGTCTTACAGTGTGTGGGTTTAACGCCACTCAGGAAATTAGTCATGTTGCATCAGACATAGACATAGGGATACCCAAGTCATTAAATAATAATAATAATAAAAATTGAATGTTTCTTTGTTTCTTACAGGTACACGGATATGCTCGGCATGGCGGCCACATACGGCCACCAGGTTTTCTGCCGACAGTCATTAATCGGTGCAAACTATGGTCTCCTTGATACAACAACAATGGAACCAAATCCAGATTATTATAGGTGATTGATCATTTTTCATTCATATTTTTACACCCTGCCCTTATTTTACTAATGTATGGAGATTTTACTAAGCTTTAATTGCTCTGCATGTTTGTCAGTGCTCTTCTTTTCAACCGATTCATGGGAAGAGGTGTTCTAGCTACCGTTCACAATGGGCAGCAGTACTTGCGTGCTTACTCTCACTGTTCTAGGGTCACGGTATTTATGCATAAACTGTATTAAAAAGTATAAAAAGTATGACTATACACATTTATCATACAACCTAATCTCTTATCAATTGTAATATATATATATATATATATATATATATAAGCCAAGGCTCCCCTAAGCTCGAGTTTAGGGAGGAAATTTCGTAAGCTCGTGCTTGTGGGGCCCACCTTTGGTCCATCCAAATGGACCAAACACATAACCCCCTTAAATTGTACATGTCCACCAACTTTCGGTAAGATCCGAATTTACTGGACCGTTGGATTGACTATATATCAATCCGAATGGATTGTTGACCATTAAACTCTTGGGCCCATATGAAGATGATAGGAATTACGGTTGGGGCTGATTTTTTGTAGGGAGTCCTTGAAATCCCCCCCCCCCCCCCCATGTGGGTATATACAAAATTCAACATTTAAAAATCTGTTGCTTCTGTTACGTTTTTGTGGGTTGTATTCTGTGATTTGTGATCTAACATACATTTGATCAATTTTCTTTTGAGCAGCCTGGAATTACTCTGATGCTGATTAACCTGTCCAACTCAACTGAAGTCAATATCGCTGTGACTAGTGATCGGAACGGAGATGCACTCCAAGTTGATGCACTATTTGACCCTTCAGTGGGGTCAGTTGGAAAGTTGGGGAAAAGATGGGAGTACCGTTTGACCCCCAAAGATGAGGATCTAATGAGCACTACAGTGTTGTTGAATGGGAACCCCTTGGAGGTGACTAGTTCAGGAGAGATCCCTGGAATGACTCCTGCTTTTTATAATGATTCTGATCCTCTGAGAGTTGCTCCATCCTCAATTGTCTTCGTTGTTTTTCTTGAATTCCACATCCCCGCATGTGCTTAAAACATGATAGCATTAGGAAGTAGAGAATTGGATAGCTAGCATTGCTTTTTCTTTTTAAGTGGAAAGAGGATAGCATTGTTGAATAGGATATGATAAGATGGTGTAGTTTGTTTTATAGAAAATAATGAAAGTTTATTGCAGTTTTGTGCCTACATTTGATCTTTTTTTCTCATGTGTAATGTCATTTTTTTAGTTTTTTTTTTTTTTTTTCTAATATCCAACTTGGGCCTCAAATAAGACGCAGTCAACTGATCCAACCCACTGGCCCATCCCAAATCGGGCCCAGTATTACAGGGTTTATAGACCCTTTAGGGCCCGTTTCTTTTCTAGAATTCCTAGAATTCATGTCTGGTGGCTGTCTGGGATTTGCAAATGCTGGAATTCTGAAATGCTACTGAATTCTGTCATTTCTGAATTCCCTGTTTTTTTTATGTCTGAATTCCTGTCTGAGAATTCATGAGTTCTTGGATTTTCTGAATTATCTGTTTCATAACTATAGGATTTCTGACTGGAATTTTACTCCTGTATGTACTGTTTATATACCAATTTCACAATTCAAGCAGCAAAAAATTAAAAATTAAAAATTAAAAACAACATCCATGCAAAAACTAATCACATGTCCATGAGCCAAACAAAATAAAATCACATAATTAGATAAGAACAAACAAAATTGGCATTTTTTATGAACTAATGGGGTCAGGTAGTTAATCCACTAATAATATATTGTATCCATGATTAAAATAAATCCAAAACAAATGGTCCCAGCCATCACCCCCCTCTCTACTAATGCACCACGTGGCATCTTCATTCAACTTCCTACTTTTCCTCTCTTATTCCCATGCACCCTCAAACCACCATACACTCACTCATATCTTTCCTCTCTTCTTTTCATTATAGAACAAGGTTCTGTAACAAACGGATGCTTCTCGCCTGGGGTTAGGAAAATAGAGAAATCGTGGGCCCCACTGATCAAGGGCCCACGATCAACCCTCATCATCCAGGTCGCCCAAGGCCCCACAACAGATCCTAAGGTCCTGATTTAGCATCAAGTGATCCTACTGGGCCCACAACCTGATGTTCATATAAGAAAACCCCTTTGTGAATGACGCCCAGTACCGTGAAATCCTAAGATGTGGGGTCAGATGGGACCCAATCCCCATGGGTCCACCACCATCAGGTTCGCCCCTGGGTACACTATCAGATGTGGGGTCCGGATTTCCAAAGGTGGCCCACAGTCCAAGTCGCCCCACTATATCCGTCATGACCGTTGAGTACAGGAGAGAGGTCAGCCGGAATTCCTGCAACTATGGGTTTTTGGAAATCCAGATGGAGAGGTGGGATTTGAAAATGCTTGTTTTTTGGCATTTGTAAATACTGGAATTTCGGAATGCTATGAATTCTTGCCAAGAAACACTGAATTCCTGACAGGAATTCCGGAATTCCCAGACAACCGGAATTCCTGTCAGGAATTCTAGAAAAAGAACAGGGCCTTAGTTTCTGTGTTCGGTTTCACATTTCAAAACTGATCAATAAATGAGCCCGATTCAGGTTGGCCTAGGGATTTTGATGGGTACCTTAAAGATTAAAAGGAGTGGAACTCCATGGTGGACCCACCTATTTAAAACCAAATAATTCAAGATAAACGCCTCCAAGTCTACATAAAATTCTGTAAATCGCATTATTCATCAAATAGCCAATCCAACGGCAAAACAAATTCGGATTGAGTAAAAAGTCCCGAGTAAAAAGTCTGAGGAAAGCCCATATAACTGAAGAGTGTTTATTTTTAAATAGTTCGGGTTTCAATAGGTGGGTCCCACTGTAGAGTTCCACTCCTTTTGACTGGAGAGGATTTGGATTCCCTTCACATTAGGGTGAAGGAGTGACCATTTGGAGATTTTTTTAAGCTACTAATGGGCTAAAATAGTGGCCCCTGTTTAATGAGCTGACTTCTATCAAGTATCGATATTCCCATTTGGGCTGGAGCCAGATTTGAGCCTCTAAAAGAATGGTCCCTTTGCTCATGAATTAGGTATCCCCATTAGTACGACCATTTAGGTGTCCTAAAACACCACATATGGGAATTATATCGCACTGTGTTAATAATTTTCTTTGTACCAACCATTTCAATAAAAACATATCATTTTGAACCTTGTAATGTTCAATATTAACATGTTTTTCTTTGAATTGAAATTTTAGAATTCAAGAATTTGAGACTTAGGATTGGAGGGTCATTGCAAGATCAAGTACTATATAATGTTGGAAAGTCGGTTACCAATTGCACTCATGGATTCCAAGAAAATAAAAAAGGATTGTTTGGATATAGCACGGGTTGTCTTACTATGGAAAGATGGGATAAGGTCAATCAGTTTCTAAACAATTCAGGGTAAAGATCTCTTCACTTCCCAAATAAACATTTAAGTAAACTAGGACCATAAAATCTGTTGATAGATGGGCAGAGGAGCATGCAATGAAGGGATGCTGCTGCTATATATATGTGTGAAAAATCTGAGAAAAGAAAAGGGAATGATCCATACTTTGGAATATCTAGGACTATCCAGTGATCACCAGCTTAGCTGCATCATCCCTTCATTGCATACTCCTAAGTGCATCTATCAACAGATCATGGTATTGTTGTTCTTATCCTGTTCTTGTTATTCAACTTAGTAGGGGATACTGGTAGTTCAGATAGTAGTTTAAAAGTTAATTGTAATATTTATCTTCCAATTGCTTCAGAGCTGTGGTCACATTTGGGTTGAATGCACTTTATGGGAGAAAAAATCCTGCAAATAAAGGAGACCCTTGGACAGGAGCATGGAATCCCTCAAATGCCCGCGACTTCATTCAATACACCAATTCTAAGGGATATCAGATTGAGTCATGGGAATTTGGTAATTAAAACCATAACCTCAGATTTTAAATCCAAGTATCCATCTATTATATTTTTTTCTGCATCAGTTGTCAATTTGACTATATTGTTCTACATCAGGAAATGAGCTATGTGGAGGTGGTGTTTCTGCAAGGGTAGATGCTTACCAGTATGGAAAAGACATGGTTGTCCTTAAATATCTTGTCAATGAGTTATATCTGAATTCTGGCATTCAACCAAAGATTTTAGGCCCTGGAGGTTTCTTTGATCAGAAATGGTTTATTCAGAATCTTCAAGTGTCAGGACCTAATGTTGTTGATATAATATCTCATCATATCTACAACCTTGGTCCAGGTTAGTGATGCATTTTGTTCAATTCTTTTCTATACCAACACATTTCTAATCTAAACCTATGAACAGCTATTTTATGAATTATGTATCATGAATGTTCATGTGTTTAATGTTTAGGTGATGATCCTAACTTATTTGAGAAGATGCAAGATCCATATGTTCTAGATAACACTGCTCAGGCATACAAAGATGTTGATGCAACTGTTCGGAACTTTGGCCCTTGGACATCCTCTTGGGTGTCGGAGTCGGGTGGTGCATACAATAGTGGAGGCAAACTCATGTCGCATGCCTTTGTCGATAGCTTCTGGTTGCGACTAATTTCCCCCATTATCTTTTTTTCTTGGGTCATTGACTCATTGGTATATTTCAATGTTGGTTACTTTTTTCTTTATGCGAAATTTCGGTCCTAATCATTGAAGCCTAGTCCCATCTATCAGGGTCAGCTTTGTGAAGTTAAAATTTTCACACAATCTTTGATTTCCTATTTTTTTGGTGTTTCCTGTTAGGTTGCTGTTTTTGCATTGGATGGATAATTAGTGCATTTGCTGATAAATTCCTACAGGTACCTGGATCAACTTGGCATGGCATCATCTCACAACCATCAAGCCTTCTGCCGACAAACATTGATTGGTGGTAACTATGGTCTTCTCAATACAACAACAATGGTGCCCAACCCAGATTACTATAGGTAACTCTCTTTTTTAATCAGTTTTCTATTTCATTTCACACTCATATTTTTACCCTTCTTATAAAATATTTTGATTAATCCTGTTGTTCTTATTGTGTCAGCGCTCTTCTTTTCCATCGCTTAATGGGAACTCGTGTTCTTGATACCACTCATAATGGTTCTCCTTACTTCCGTGCATATTCTCACTGTTCTAGGCACAAGGTATTTGGATTTTACTGTCATCATTTTGCTACTTCCGAAGGTTTCTACTATAGTTGAAACTTAATTTGTCTGTTCTAATATTGTATTTGATTTCTTTTTTGGCCAGCATGGAGTTACGTTGCTGCTGATTAATCTATCCAATTCAACTTCACTCAATGTTTCAATTGCTAATGATCTGAATTTTTATCCATCTGAAGTTGCTATAGATTCTTCAGTGGGGCAAGTTGAAACAACAGGCAGAAGAGAGGAATACCATCTGACTGCGAAAGATGGCAATCTGAAGAGCACTACAATGTTGCTAAATGGAGTTCCATTGGAGCTTACTTGTGATGGAGAAATTCCTCCCTTAAAACCAGTTTATTCCAACGTTGCTGAGCCTTTTATTGTTGCTCCTTCCTCCATTGTTTTTGTCACTCTCTGGGAAATCAAGGCCCCTGCATGTTCTTAGTTGACTACTGTGCTATATATGCGAGTTCACACAAGAAATGATGCGCTTTCAGATATATCTTTCTATTATTTTTCCCTCTTCCTTCAGAAGTAGGAAAAAGATATGTTGGTTTCGATTACTGTTGTGGTCTTCCAATAGAAATCCTGTGGGACATTTAGCTCTCTCTCTCTCTCTCTCTCTCTCTCTCTCTCTCTCTCTCTCTCTCTCTCTCTCTCTCTCTCCCTCTGTATACTTGTATGATTCTGTGATATTTAGAACCCTTCTCTAGTATTGATGGTATCAACTGATATTTTGTAATATTGACCCAAGTACCACATTCCTTGCATAAATGGGTATTCTAGAACAAACACATGATTTTAAACTATACCAAGTAACCAACCCACACAGAGAAAATAGAAAAAGAATGACCAATACATCAGCATATGATCACTATATATTTGTATATCCATACAACAGAAATGAGTGCATTCAGGAGTATTTAGGGCAGCATTTGGGTGCATTCATTTGAGATGGTTTGGACATGTCCCTAGCAGGTCAGCAATAACCATTGAGGAAAATATAGAGCAGGAAAAAGGGTAGGCTGAAAAGGAGATGGATGGAAGTAGTAAGGATAGATCCGAAGAAGTGAAACCTCTCTGAGGATTTGGATTAACAGAAACATAGTAGGGAGAAGGCTTTGACGGCGATGATGATGATACAAGGCTTGACTAGTGTGACCCAATACTACCAGTACCATAAACTTTGTGGATGTTCAAAGTCTACTCCTTGGATAGGGAAATTTGATAACAGTAATCACCTTCCCAAGAGAAACCAATGAAAGGGAAAACTCGACATCATCTTTTGCATTTGGATAGTTTATGTGTACTTCAGTTTTAGTGTATAGTTTTATACTTGTTATCATTTCTTGCAAGTTAACTTTTTGTATATATGTACTTCGAGATTTATAGGACAGGTGTCATCATGGAAAAAACGTCCGTAGAATTTTCAAATTTTAGGTTACTTGACTTGGAAAATCACTTGTTCTCATTCATATCTCATCATTCTTGTAGAAAACTTTTGGACAATTCTTTATTGTATCGTGTACTTAGAATAGTGGAACAAAGACGAGAAATCAATTCAATATTTACAGAAGCTCGCCTTCATCCTAGATTTCTACTCCATGCATGTGTAATGTGGTCATATCTGCACAGTGCCCTTGGACAAACTACGCTGTATACAATAGCTAACATTCATACACATTGCGGTAACTCAATTTTTGGAATCACTATAAACAAAGAATTTTTATTTGAACAATGAATGTAGCAACTTATTCCCTCATGGTATGAAAATCAGTTATGGAATCTAATACAAGAAATACTTGCCAAGTGAGGTCTATCTAGAGAACTAAGTTGGATATATGAAGCTTTATAATACAATATTACAATTTGATCCTTCTATCAGAGAAATTCCACGATATTCTATACAGCTGATAGTGTAAGGCTCAGGTGAATGCAACAATTATCTGCAAACTGGTGCCTCAAATTTTGGGAAGGCGACAAATGCAATGGACAAAGGAGCAACAGATATAGGCAACTGCACATCTGTAAGAACAGGATCCAATGTGGGAATACTCCCATCTGCACTAAGCTCTAAAGGTCTTCCATTAAGAACCATGGTTTGGCTTTGAAGGTACCCGTCCTTGGGTGTTAAATGGTATTCTTCTCTCTGTGCTGCCTGCTCCATTGTTTTCTTTCCCACCCATGCAACTGTTTTCTTAAGAACGTAATCGAAAGAATCATCTCTCCTCATCTTCACTTTGATGTGCGTGTCAATGTTCATGTTGTTTCGGACTGTAACAAGGAACTCAGTTGTGTTGCTTAAATTGATCAATAGCAGAGTTATACCATCCTACATCAAGAGAGATCAAATCAGAAGCTTTGAACATCTACAACATCTTATATGAAGAAAACCAAATAACTAAATCTTCCTGATCGAGAAATATCGAGAGGTACAGCAATGAGATAATATGAGCAAGATAAGGAGGAAAAAAAAACTACTCCAAATTTCTTCCTTAATTGCTCTTTTTTCCTGAACTAACCAAAAAACTGAAACTAATAAAAAAGGAGCATGGGGGCCATGGTGACCATGCATTAGTGCTAGAATTTTCACGCACTATTCCATTCTCATGTTGTTCCACATGCAGCCTAATTAAAATAAGAAAACAACTCTTTTCATGAATTTGGTTGAAACAACTTCTAACTAGATCTTACTGACAAAAAAGAAAATGATATTTAAGACAGCATATCTTGTGACAGAATTGATGAGACCGGGTAACCATGCAAAGAAAACCAATAAGCATCATTCATAGAGAACTAGAGAGAAAAAAGGGTCTGGTTAGATCGATCATACTTTTCCTTTTGAACAATGGGCATAGGTGCGGAAAAATGGAGATCCGCTGAAATCAACAGAAAGAACAGTCTTCCCCATCAAACGATGCCATAAAAGTGCACTGATAATAAACAAAGAAAAAATAAACTTAGAATCCATATTTAGGCATCCTTCAAGAGTAAGTAATCAGAGCTTTGGACAATACAAGTGCTTGCCTGTAGAAATCAGGATTTGGTACGAACGTTGTTGTATTAAGGAGGCCATAGTTTCCACCAATTAAGCTTTGTCTACAATAAGCCTTGGTTCCATACTTGGATGCCATTCCAAGTTGATCCAAGTACCTACCTTATTAATTATGTCATCAATATTAGAATTTGCAACGGCTTTCATAAGACAGGTGGGAAGTATTCAAAAAAAGATCATTGAAAAAGGATGCTTACCAAAAGCTATTCACAAAAGTGTCAGACGCTAAGCGGCCGCCGCTGTTGTACGCACCGCCAGATTCCCCAACCCAAGCAGTAGCCCATGGACCCTGTCTTTGTATTGTGAGTTGGAGATCACTGAAAGTTCCAGCTATCTGATCTAAATATTGGGGGTCCAAGATCTTGCTGATGAGATGAGGATCATCACCTGAGAAGAAATTTTTGGTTGAAACCTCTACTGAACTGTTAAGACTCAGGGTATATATTTTTTATATTTATTGGTTATTTGTTCAAGCAACAATGGTAAAGAATGCTGTTTCTGTCGGTGACCATCACTTACAAACTGTAATGTGTTCCAGACCCACCAATGTTGCAGTCATGTCCCACCGGACTATTCAAACGTGGTGGTCTCATAAAACCCAGAATTTAAACATTTTTTTTTGCTGTTGTTAAGCATTCATAGAAATCTTACACATATGATGAAGATGTGTCAATGCATCTGTTTAGATAGAACTCATTAAAACATAACATCATGGTGTTTAAAAAATTGAAAATTTCATTGCTGATGAGAGCCTGAGGTTTCATTTTTAATAGCTTATGCATCATATTACCAACCTGCGCCAAGATTGTATATATGATGAGTCACAGCATCGACAACATTGGGCCCTGAAACCTGAAGAAGCTTCGCAAACCACTCCTTATCGAAGAATCCTCCTGGAGCCAATAGCAGTGGTTGGGACTTGGAACTTTTGTATAACTCACCAAGAATGGATTTAAGTATAATTAGATCTTTTCCATACTGTAGAGCAGTAACACTTGCACCAATACCGCTTCCACTCAATTCATTACCTGATAATCAGGAAAAGTAGAGGAAGAGGTTAGAAAACGTGGTTTGGTTTGATCAGGCAAAAGAAATAAATGTTTCAACTTATATGTTGTAGTACCGAATTCCCAAGAATCAATTTGGTGTCCCTTAGAAATGGTGTATTCTATGAAATTGCGAGCATTAGTAGAATTCCAAGATCCTCCCCAGACACCATTGCTGCCTTTGTGCCTCCCATAGAGCGCATTAAGACCAAACGTCACAATTGCTCTGCAACCATAAGACCGCAATCAATCTCACCATAAATTCTGATAACAATACATAGTTTTCTTTTTGTTCATCTACAAAATCAGAAATCAATAAATGATGTAGCCTTCTTTTCCTTGTATTATAGTTGAGCATAAAAATATAAGTTCCTAGGAGATGAAAAACTCATTTCACTCCACTCACTGGGGATGCCTTTGTGAATTCTACTTGTCCACTCAAGGCTATTGCAGTCATGTTTACAGTCAATCCATCATGTCTTTTCACACTGATTCATTTTAAGGTCTTTACAAAATTTATGACACCATATGTGCCACTCCCAAGTCCAGATCAAGTAGTG
Organism: Litsea cubeba; assembly: GCA_012931725.1. Lineage (NCBI taxonomy): Eukaryota > Viridiplantae > Streptophyta > Magnoliopsida > Laurales > Lauraceae > Litsea > Litsea cubeba. Next base: position 35,184,491 of record CM022945.1, on the reverse strand, counting down.
TAGGCAGTCAGCTGTAGAAACTTGCCACACTTGTATATGAGTTCCACTTTGAAAAAATTTATCAAGACAATCAAATGTAAGATATGCCACACAACACTTCATTTATATACTATTGTTCTCTGAATTCAAGTCTCCACATTTGCTACATACTACTGCTGTTCTTGGGTATAATGCTCTTATACCCCTTAGCTTGTGGTTCATCTTCGTAATGGGTTCTCTCAATAATAAAATTGTTTTTGTTACTGATAAGAAAAATAAACTAGGTGCTTACTGTTTGATCTACTATTTTCTAAACTTTATTGTAGCAAATTCTTGAACTTGATGAACTAAAATCTGAGGAAATAACTGTGGTAATGAATTTATACCCATTAGTTGATAGGTATTATATCTAGCTGGTAATAAACTCCAATACCAAAGACAGAGCACTAGTTTGGTATTCTTTGAGTGATGGGACCTTCCATTTTCAGGTGATGACACACCCAATCATTTCATCAGTGACCCAGCCAAATGGGAGCACTCTGACTTATCTCCATATGGAAGCCTGTCGAGACCAAGGATTCTTGTCCTTCTCTCTCTAAATGGTATCTTGTAAGGTGTACTCTAGCTAATATACAGAAGAGCCTGGTTAATTGCAAGGAAAGTGAGATCCAGGATTGTGTTTTAGGTAGTTCTAATTGTGAGAAATAAACTAAAATAGATTTAGAATGTAAGCCTAAAAATCAGCTAAATCTAGGACAAACAATTTCTATCATTCGTTGCTATTGGATATGAATGGAGAACTAACTAATTTCAACAAGCCACAATGATTCTTACCAGTTGAAGGATTCAAGCTAAAACAAACTTCAACATATATGAAAATTATGGTATTTATTTTTCTTTGAATGCAAAAGGAAACAGGCCTTAGTATATGTTGAAGCTATAGCACAAAAACATGAAAAATGGGGAGAATATAAAGTTATGAAGCTTTAAGAAGAAACTGAAATCCTCACCCTGTCTTTTTGAGTAACAGGTTGAGCTCATCCCATCTGTCCATGGTCAGGCAACCATGGGAGAATCCAAACAACCCATTTGCCATCTTTCTAAATGGATCACATGGAGAACTTAACTTCCCTACACCATACACTACTTGGTCTTGTAGAGAGCCACCAATTCTTATTCTCAGAGGATCAAAAGCTACAGTTCCACAACAAATAAGCTGGTAACTAATGCTGAGATTAGCAACAACAGTATCAAAATAACAACTAGTAACCAAAATAACAACCACGTACGACTCCATGAGAAACCAATTATTAGCATCACGAGCTAATTCTTATTCCAAAATCACCACTACCATTGCCAACTAATTTAAAAAACCATTCAAAAGGCCCAAATCCAAACTTCCTGATTTTTCAAAGAAGAGAAAAACTGCGTGAACCAGACTTAAGTGCTTTCATTATGGAAGGTGATGGTGGGTTTAACTATGAGTATGAAAACAAAAATATTTTGACATTAGCGAAGAACTCGCAATTCCTAAATAAAATTGAATCAAACCAAGCATTCACTCAGTGTACCTTGGATGGCCTTGGCAAGAATTGGATGGTTCAAGTCCTAAAGAAAACCAAGACAAATATATCATTCTGGATGTAATTCTGAGAAAGACTGCATTGATTTCTAAGAAGCATATGAAATGCAGCAATAGCAACATGATGTTTGAAACCTCACCAGGTTTAGAACCGAAGCTTGTCCCCATGGGCATTGATCATAGTTACACTTTTCAGGAGGCCACCAATCAAGTGTAGCACATATAAAATTATCATCAGTCTCAGCTATGGAGGAAACCCCATTGACTACAATGGTTGCATTCCCTCCGTCTTGGGCCAAAATCTTATGGATCAAGCATAAAAATAATAGCGAGAGAATCTGAAAACTCATTCCCAAATCTACAAGATTAGCTCCAGTTGAAGTGTGCTTTGGTCGAACTGTAAAAGAAAATGAAAAATACAATAAATTAAACCATGCTTATCAGAAAATACCCTAAAAAAAAACAGAACAAAGATATTTAACTTAAGTGAACAAACTTAGTAATCAAACTACAACAAAAAAAAAGTCTTTAAAATTGTTGGCTTTACTTATACCTTTAACATATGGCTTTCTTACAACAGAACCAATGTAGAGTAAAAATGAAAGCTGCCTAGATAAAACTTTAAAACATTTCAACCAAAAAAAAAAAAATAAAGCCATGCAAAAATAAATTAGATAACAGAGCTGTTTTACATGTATAAATATATAAAGAAAGAATGGACAACCCACAAAAGTGAGATCCACCTTTTTCCCTTTAACCCATAAAAATATGCATCTCTTTTGCATTATCTGAAAAGTGAAGTCAACGTAATCCCAGTCCCATCATCATGAACATAAGCAACAGCAAAAGCAACAACAACAAAAGGCTGAAACCCATTTCAGCAAATGGAAAGAAGAAAATAATTATTAAATTCGGATCTTCAGCAACTAAAAAGGGAAGTGGAATGGATGTTTAAATTTGTGCCTTTTTCACCACAATATATAAAAACCCAAGAACTAAAATTTGAAGAAGTGCAAGGTAACAAAAACAGTATAAAAATAAACAAAACTTACATTAAACTAGCTTGTTCTTAATCAGCAAAGCAAGAAAAAAGATTGGTGTTATTTGGGCTTCAAAACAAAAGTATAGAAAAAAATAAAAATAAACAGCGAAAATGTGCCTGAAGAGTTCTTTTTGACCAATATAGTCTAGAATTTTCTTTTCTTCCCAACAAAATCAAAGAAGAAGTAAACCCAAAGCTTTCACCCATTAAGGAGAAAGAAAGAAACACACTATATTCCAATCAACAGATAAACAAATGGGCAGAGAAAGAGAGCTAGAAATCACAGCGCTGAACATAGAAAAAAAAAAAGAACAACAAAAGATGAGGAAAAAAAAAACCACCAATTGAATTCAAAACTCTAATGACTGAAAAATGCAATCTGTAATATCATTGATAGCTCTTGCTGGCCATTGGACTGACCTTTCTCCTAGAGTAGTTTTAGCTGAAACATGAAACTCTTTCTTCAAAATATATTTAGTCTCTCTCTGACAATTTGTTTGTCTTTCTTTTCCTTTATAAAGATCAAATGGAGAAGACGTGCGTGACTAGTAATGGGTTGTCTCTAACTTGGTCGAATTGAATAGAAAACCCACCATCTCTTGCAGAAGTTTCAAGGAATAATCCTTCTTGCCCAACACAATAGACTAGTAGTTTTTCATGTCCCAACTCAGAAACCATGTAAAAATTATTCTACCTAACAACTAAACATATATTTTATTTTACTATATACATACACACCAACCTAAGAATATATGATTGAGTGAGATTCCTTCACGAAGACTTTCTTTCTTTCTTTCTATCATTAGATAATCTAATAAAGAAGAACCCAGATGCGTTCAGCAATGCTGGCGACGGACCAGGGTAGGATGTGTGTGACTGCGTGCGTATTTGCCAGAAAAATATATATATATAGATGGTCATCAACTGAAAGGAAAGATAAAAATTATGGGAGAGATTTCTCACAACTTCAACGCCTGGGTGCAACTTGGACTGGGCAAAGCTAGAGCCTGCATTGGTTAGTGGGTCTGAACACCCAATTCAGGCTGTGTGTTTGGGGGCTTGGGTGGGAATTTGATGCCCAAGTGGAATTCAGGTTGGCCCTGTACTTGGGCCTTTGGCGCCCAAATAGGACCTGATTAATCATATTTATGTCTACTAATCCTAATTAAGGTATATATATTATCATCAATCCAACCCCAGGATTCCCAACACTTTGGGCTAGAATAATTCCTACGGGCCCAGGAGAAAAGGCCGGGTAAAATTTCCCTGTAGCCCCAGTGTGGTAGTGCAGTTTCGAACCCACAACCTCCGGATGCAAACCGTGGTCCTAGGCCAACTGAGCACTGACTGGGTTAAATTTCAAAAGAAAAGAAAGTAATTTAAGTAAGTGTTAAAATTTAATGACCCTAAATCAATGATTGCAATGATCATATAAAGATGATATTTTGCCCAAAGTTGTATCCACAATGGGACATTTCCATCATACCATGCCCCTAATGAATGGCATGCATCCAAGTGGATCCCACAAAGGGCTTAGATTTTTCACTTCTCCCACAAAATTAACTATTTCAGGCACCTATAATATCACTGGCGTTGGGATCAGATTTTTGAAAATTTGGGCTTGATCCTGGGATTTGATTTTCATCTAGACTTAGGCTTAGGCTTACCATAATAAAGAGAAAGTTTGGGCTTAGGCCAATACCTGACTAGTCCTCATCGAGTTGCATCCTTAGTCATTTCTCTCAGTATCCTTGTATATAATGACAAAAGATGCCAATGTATAAGAAAAATAAGGAATGAGAAATGGGGTGACAAAGGTTTCATTCACCAGACGTCCAAGGGAGGGCATTCTTTGCTTCTACACCAACCTACACATGTTTGCACCCTAATACAATGCAACTAACCTGGTGGGGTCTATAACTACATTGAAGACAGTTGGAAAGAAGGTTCAATTGCTAGAAAGCAAATAATAATAATGATAAACCCAATTTGGCCTGGCTCGATTTGTTAAATGGGCAGGTTCGGGCTTGACTTTTTCAGCCCATGTTGAGCTAAGCCGGGCATGGGCCTATGTTTTCCAAGTCGGTCCGGGTCTGGATATGACTCAGGTGGGCCCTACCTTGCCTATGACACCCCTGCTTTTGAGGTCCATATGTGGTAGGCACAAACTTGGGCCAGAATTTTAAGTATCCAAAACATAGGCCCAAAAATGAAAAAGAAAATGAGCTAGAGTTGCGTTATTTGGATCTCTAGAGGTCCAAGCGACTAGTCGCAATGGATTAGGTGGGACAACTTTTTTGGCCGAGAAGCTATCCATCTCCATTTTATCTGCCTTTTTTTCTCCTCGTCCAGAAACACTTGAATAGTATGTATGTAGGGGTGTACATCGGGTCGGGTCCCGGGTTATCAGACGGGGTTTGACCCCGACCCGGTAATTTTATAAACACAAGAAACCCGACCGAATGCCTGGTAAACTATATTTGGGTTATCGGGTCACCCGGTTAATTATAAAGTTTACAATATATATTTTTAGAACAACTAAAAATTCCAATAATTGAGATAAATAAATGCTGTAAATATATATACAGTAAACATACAGTAAATATATATTTTTTAATATATATTCGTATATATATATATATACAAATAAATATAAAAAAAATGTATAATCGGGTCCTGATTAACCACACTTTCTTAACTCGAGACCCGGTCCCGATAAGGACTTATCGGGCACGGTGAGACCCGACCCGGTAAAAGAGCCTATGTCACCCACCCGATTAGGTCCGGGTCGCCGGATCGGACCGGGTTTTAAAACCCAGTGTACACCCGTATATGCATGTATGCTTGTTTGCATTAAAACACACATGAATTCATAGTCAAAATGAGCTCTACTGAAGGATATTAAAGAGGTGAAACTTGAATGATATGATGGGAGGGGTAAATGATATAAGGTAGTAGCAATGTAAATTGGACCTTGATTTTCGTAGGATTCGAATGAGGGCCGGGTATTCATTTCCGTCTTTCCTTAATTTATTTTGCCTTAAAGGGGAGGTTAATTATTTAATGGTTTCTTTTTACATTCATACTTAGATCTTCATTTTTAACTATATCATATGAATTCCAATACATTAAAATGGGCCCATTTGAATGAAGAGAAAAATGCGACAAGAGCCCATGACATGGTGAAAGGTGGAGCTCAGAATCAAATTAAATAACCAACTAAAAAAAAAGACGAAAAAAAAAATGATAAGGAAAACTTCACTAGTAGAGTGGAGTGAAATAAAGCCACCAATTTTTTAAAAAATAGTCACATCAAAAATAAATTACCTATTTGGATTATCTAATCTAATGCGTCACTAAAGAAAGTAAGAAAAAAAATATATAAAATGAAAAAAAAAAAACATCTTATTCAAAATTCAAACCCTAAACAGTGTGGTAAGAAGTGCCGCTGCTTCCAGCGGTAGACTAGTTTCATCTTTTAACTGTCGGAATTATCTGCATAGGTGAGCTGAGTTAGTATTTCCCCTGCATGTGTGATTATCCAGCGATCACGTGGTAATGTTCCCGAAAGTTCGAGCAGCTCCTCCATGTTACAAGACAAGCCCAGAAGAACCTCGTCGAATTAGTACTCACTGCTATTCCCCTCCTTTTTTTTCTCTCTTTCTTCCTTTTCATTTTTGTTCTTCATAGACAGTGCAGTCCCTTCAAAGTTCAATCCCCCTTCGCATTTTTCTGAATTCAAACTACCCAAACACAGAAAGAAAGAGATAATTCCCGCTAAATTCCGTTCATGGCTTCTGCCACCTACGCCATTAACATCCGTTCTCCGCTGTGGTCGTCGAAGGACTGCAGCAGCAGCAAAAGAAGAATAACAAGAAGCCATTTTCTCTCTGTAAACACCAAAACCCTCGATGCCAAGACCTTAAAATCTTCTTCCCTCGCGCTCAACAAAACCCATCTCTTGCTGCTGCCGAGGAGGGTGGAAGGGCTCGGGACTCGGAATTCGCGCTCTGTTGTCGTTCGATGCGAAGCATCTAACGATGGTGGCACTGGCAGGGTATTTTCCAGTTTTTGATTTTTGATGTTCTTTGTTTGTTTGTTTGGTTGGTGGGTTTCGATGGTTTGGGTGGGAATTTCAATTTCAGTTTGGTGGAAGATCAATGAGACTGGGTCGACCCGATCGAGTCAAATATTTTGGATTATGGGACACCCATTCTTAAATTAACAGTCAGTATCATCACTCTTATTATGATTAACTTTTCTAGGCCTATCACCTGTCATTCATTTCATTTCGGAGTCCATTGTACTTATTTTGCTTGATAAGCTTATGCACAAATAATCTCTCGAATTTGAACATGTTCTTTTTGAAAAAATTTAAAATTGATCATTGTAAGAGTTAAGATTATGAAAAGATGATATTTTTGAAGGATGTGATGTTGGGTGCATTGGAACCTTTTTTATTGGAAAAGAAACAACCTTAGCTCTCACACAAATCTTCCCTAAATCTTGAGGCCAGTGGCTTGTTTGCATTTCAATATTTATTTATTTGTTACTATGTCTAGCTTTCCAATTTTCAAAACCTCATGGAGATAACCAAGAACAAAGAAAGAGAAAAAATGGGTGAATTTGGACTCTAGAATTTGTTCTAAACGTCATGTGAATACCATATTCTGTGTGTGCTGGCTGGAACTCTAGAAAACTTGGTGAACAAAGTGGATTCAGCCATGGTTGAGACTTGAGATTACAGGCTAGACTCTCTACATTTGGATAGGATCTGGGTGTGGTTTTCATTTAAAAAATTACAAGGAAGAACCTTAAGTGAACTTCAATATGGGTTTATTATCTTGATTTTCTCTTCTGTTTTTCTTTTTTTTTTTTGTTTTTGGCAGATTACCCAACAAGAATTTACAGAGATGGCTTGGCAAGCAATTGTCTCTTCACCCGAAGTGGCAAAAGAGAGCAAGCATCAGATTGTTGAGACAGAGCATCTGATGAAAGCGCTGTTGGAGCAGAAGAATGGACTAGCTCGTCGCATATTTTCCAAGGCAGGAATTGATAATACACGTCTCCTTGAAGCTACGGATAAGTTTATTCAGAGGCAACCGAAGGTGATTTCTCCAAATCTCTTGGTCTCTAATAATGTAGGACGTTATTTAATGGAGAATTTTGGACAGTATGATCCATCCAGTGTCTTTAGTTATTCTTGAGTTATTTTGAACTTAGAAAAGAGAGTTGCATGGTTACTACATTCAATAGGTGTTTTTCCCACTTATTTCAGATTTGGGTTATTTGACTTAACGTTGTGGGTAAATTAAGTTTCCCATTTGATTCTTTTCCTTGCCCATGTTCCCTTGCCCATTTATTTCTCCACTGAATTTGATCTTTCTCTGTTTCTTTTGGAATAGAACTTACTGCTTACTGATCCCATTTATAAAAAAAAAAAAACGGCTCTTTAGAATTGATGCTGCTACTTGGGTGTAATTTTTTTTCTAATTAGAGATACCAATTGACACACTGAGCTGTGGTGATGGATTTAGCTTTGGCTCTATCATGTTTGATTGGCTTGATTTAAAGGAAGGCATGTTTAATGGTTTCATATGTCCGCAGAATGTTCAGAAATACTTTCTCTGGGAGTTGGATCAATATTTTCTTCCTGGTGTTTGCTAATAACCTTAACTTCAATTCCATTTCTGTTTGGAACCATTCAATCCAGGTTTTAGGAGAATCAGCTGGTTCCATGTTGGGACGAGACTTGGAATCTCTAGTTCAGAGAGCCAGGGAGTATAAGAAAGAGTATGGTGACTCATTTGTGTCAGTTGAGCATTTAGTCCTTGGTTTCACCCAAGATCAACGATTTGGGAAACAATTATTCAAGGAATTTCAAATTTCTCTGAATACCCTTACAACTGCCATACAATCTATACGAGGACGACAGACAGTTATTGACCAAGGTAATGATGTCTTTTGTTGTCTGTTCTACACACAGGCACTGGCTCTTTTTGTTTGTATTGTCACCAGCACTCAATTTCTTGGACATGTTTTTTGTTCAAACATTTTTTTATACAAATTTATTACCTTTTTAGATAGGCTTTAGCAGTTTAGCTTTTATATGTCCTGATGCTCAGTGACCTGCTAGTTTTTTATTACTACTTTGTTGTGATTTTTCATATAATATGTAGTTTGTTCATTGGTTAGGCCCAAAATCAAAATGAGTAATTGAAGGACCAATGTTTAAATCAAAGTTTTGTGAGTTGTCTCTTCTGCACTAAGCCTGGTAGAAATGTTAATTCTCTTATTCTGTTCTGCAAATATATTGCTGTGTTCCGATTGTGGTTTTATTTTCCTTTTTCACTGTTATTATTATTGAATTGTTCGGGGATGTTGGACTGGATTAGAGAAGTACATTCAGATCATGTCCATTGAGTATCCCTGTGGGGTTCTGACTATTTTTAAGTTTATGTTGTATAGTGAGTTATTGACACTAAATTCATGCCTTTCAACGCAAAAGATGCTTTAGATATTGTAAGCTTCTGTGTGGTCTCAAGTTTTGATGGCTTGCATTCTAATTTTTTGTTTTGTGTTTTTCCAGACCCAGAAGGGAAGTATGGAGCCTTGGAGAAATATGGGAAGGATTTGACAGCTATGGCACAGGCTGGAAAGCTTGATCCAGTTATTGGAAGGGATGATGAAATACGCAGATGCATACAGATTCTCTCAAGGAGGACGAAGAACAATCCTGTACTTATTGGTGAGCCAGGTGTTGGGAAAACTGCAATTTCCGAAGGGTAAGAACTGTAAGTGCATATGCAAGTGTGCGTGTGAGGGTTCATTGCTTCTCTAACCTGTATGATGCTAACCCTACCATACTCTATCCACAGGCTTGCCCAGAGAATAGTCCAAGGTGATGTGCCTCAAGCCCTGATGAACCGCCAGGTTTGCACTTTTCCTCTCTATAAATCTCTATTTATATGTGACTCATAAGTTTCCATTGTAACATTGGAAAGTTTCTTTGTTAGTTCCCAAAATCCATGTATATCTTTTGTTGCTTTATTATACTTGTTCAGAAGATACTAGGCTTGTCCATGTCTATGAGACAGTAGGTTTCTTAGATTTTTGGTATAGCTTAAAAACCTGGTTGGTCTACTTCGGGCTTAATAAAAGTTGATTGACCCAGTAACAGAATGGGTGATTGGGTAATTAAAACATGGTTATGAATTGTTTTTTCATGAAACCGATATGGCAAAAAGTATGAGCACTGGTTCAGCGCCAATATGGGGAAATGTGGGTCGATATGGACCATTATTTCATTATTGAGCTCTGCCGATAATGCTGTCCATATATCGGGTGCATATCACTGTTACTGCTAGTACTTATCTGTTATCCAGCTGAATGAAGCCTAGATATTAGCTATTGTGGAAGCTCATTGAATATAGTCTTGCACTTCTCAGAGTAGCTAATTTGGGAGTGATTCATTCAATGCTATTCATGGGTGCACTTACTGGAAATTTCAATTCTATTTCATCGAGATAAAGTCTTTGTTATCTTCTTGTCGGGTGGTTTTTTTTTTCTCATGTTAGTAGATCTGCAAATAGTATGGTTGATGCTCTAGGTTGGAGGCTTCTCTAATCTAGTTGTATTTCATGTTGGGTACGATGCTTTTATATTTATGCTCTGTTTTTCATTTTTCTTTTTCTTTTTTTTTTTCTAGTCTTGTAAGTTGTATTTGTTTGTCTCTACGTCTTTACTCTTGCTGATCAAAGAAAACTGTCATGCAGCTGATATGGCATCTTATACTGATATTTGAACCTCTGGTTCATATGAGACTTTCTCTGGTCAGAAACCAAAAACCTGTTCTAGTGGTTACCATTTGCAGTTTCTCAGTGTACTACCCTTCTTTCTCGAAAAAACTGTTATAAAAAAACCATTTTCAAACTGCATTTGCTGGGTTTTCTAAACGTTGTTGACTGAGACTGAGTTGTTCAGTGATTTGGAATTGTAACATTTTAATTATTTGACTCCAGTATGCAAACATTTCTGCTAGATTTTGTGGGGTTATTTAGCTTTTTGAACTAATGTGATACGCCTTTAGCAATGTGATTGGATTTTTTTAGTTTTCCTGTTAATTTGCGTAAGTATATTTTCTTTACTTTAGTTTGGAGTTGACCTTATTCAAATTTATTCTTTTATATTCTTTTCAGTTGATTTCTCTTGACATGGGTGCCCTTATTGCTGGAGCAAAATTCCGTGGCGAATTCGAGGATAGGCTGAAAGCTGTATTAAAGGAAGTGACTGATTCAGATGGGCAGATCATTCTTTTCATTGATGAGATTCATACTGTTGTTGGGGCAGGTAGTTATTGCCAGAACTGCATCACTACTACTGTTTAGATGGGCTTGGATTGTCGATACTGTTAATCTTAGTTTGTAGTGCTGATGTCTAAGGATCTAGATTATTCTTGTAAAGTTTTCATGGAGAAAGCACCTCATAGCTAAATGTGTCTTGCATCATACCTGAAGTTTTTTATTTTATTTTATTTTATAGATTCCTAACCATAAAGTTTCTAAAATGTTGCCTATTTATGAAGCCTAGTCTCATTGTTGGCAGAATACTATGATTTGTATCTTGAATCCTACCATTCGTATCAAATCCTAAGGAAAACGATTCACATCTATGCAACGAATCTCATTTCCAAGCGAATCTTAAGATTCAATTATGAATCGTTTACGATGAATCTTAAGATTCGATACTTTTTCAAATTTCAATGAATCTTACGATTCAAGCAATTTGGCTGAGTAAGAGTAGCCGCAATTTGTATCTTTTATATATATATATATATATATTTTTTTTTTTATGAATACATTTTTAACTTTAGGAGACAGTCTTTCATTTAAAGAGAACAAAAAGAACCATTGCAACGTGTTTAATTTTTCTTTTTCTCTAGTGACATTGATATCTTCAACATATTATACTATATACATATAACATTGAAGACATGTTAATATATGTTAGTGATATTCTCCAAATGATTGTATTAGTCTCGTTTGTCACTATATTTATGTTGTTATGGATGGATTATGGATAACTACTTTTTTTAATTATTAATTTTTTTAATTGTTTTCACATTTTTATAAGAAAAATAAAGAATATTACGATTCGCGATACAATTTACGTTTTGATTTGATTCATCCCCTTGAATGATTTGCGATATGATTCCGATTTTCAGAACTATGCCTAGTGTAATTGATATTGCCTATTAAAGCTATAAAGAAACAACATGAATGCTGTAGTTTTCAAAATCGAAATCGTATCGCAAATCGTTCATACCTATGAATCGAATTGAATCGCGAATCGTATTATTTTTTATTTTTCTAATAAAAATAAAAAATAATTAAAAATTAAAAGAAAATAGAGAGTAATTATTCATAAACATCAATTTTTCCATTTATAGAAATATAAATACAATAACAAGTAAGTCTATCATACAATCATATCAAGAACATCATGAAATATATTAATATATATAATAAATGATATGTAAATAGTTAAATAAGTTTATGGTATCAATATATATTTATTATATTTAAATCAAAATATAAAATAAAAATAAAATCCAAATCTTCAATCGATATTTTCTTGAAGTTAAGAAAGTGTTCATGAAGAAAAAACTAAAGTAGATTATAAAAAAAAAAAAGATAATATAGACAAGCACCATACGTACAGACGATACAGTCAAACGCTTTAATTAAATGCATGTTCTTTATTCATCTTTAAAACTCATCAAAGCTGCATAAAAATTCTCAAGAGGTTTCGTTAACTACTAAATAACCTTTTAAAGATAAAAGCGCTAAAAGAAAGAAAGAAAAAAAGTTAAAAGATTAGTAATATAAACTTATTGTTTGTAGCTATTCTCGCTTAGCCGACTCGCTTGAATCGTAAGATTCGATGAAATGAGTATCGAATCGTAAGACTCACGCCTGAATCCTAAGATTCATCTATAAATGGGATTCATTGCATATATACAAATTGTTTTCCTTAAGATTTGGGATACGAATCGGGATTTGGGATATGAGTTGCAGGATTCTGATTACTATGCTTACAGCAATATTGTATTGATGGAGTGCTCTTTGTTCCCCTTTTCATTATTGCAATTTTTTCGTGTTGGTTCTAATTATCATGTCTGTTTCATTGGTTTTATTTTCTACATCTAAATTTCAGGTCAAAATGTTCCACCTACCCCTTAGACACCCTAAACTTCTTTTCGTTTTCTTCTTTCTTTTTTTTTTTTTAGTTTTCATTTTGTTCAATAGTATTTCAAATTTTCAATTGTATTTGTAAGTGCTGTTTAGAACCATTTGCTAGTAGGGAATCTATATATGAACGAACATACATGGACAGACTTGGAATAATTATGATAACCATGTATCTTTTTGTGCCTTCTCTAAAAACTTTTGAAAGGAAAAGGGGGAACTGTTTGTACATGTGCCTCATAGAGTCAGGACTGACATCACGTGGGATATGTCTCAGTTGTATCTTAGTCTTGAGTTCCTAAATAATAAAATAGGTGTCTTGAATGTCTACGGTAGAGTTTGATGTTCCTGGAAATTTTGTTTAATTTTTAAGTGCAACTTATACTGATTAATTCCCTCACTTTCTATTGCAGGTGCCACAAATGGTGCTATGGATGCAAGCAATCTGTTGAAACCAATGCTTGGTCGTGGAGAGTTACGGTGTATTGGTGCTACAACCCTTGATGAATACCGCAAATATATCGAAAAGGACCCAGCCTTGGAGCGTCGTTTCCAACAAGTTTATGTAGATCAACCTTCAGTGGAAGATACAATCTCTATATTGCGCGGGTTGCGTGAAAGATATGAGCTGCACCATGGGGTTCGCATATCTGATAGTGCCCTTGTGGCGGCTGCAATTCTTTCTGATCGTTACATCAGCGGACGCTTTTTACCTGATAAAGGTAATCCCTATTTTAAACCCTCCCATCTTTTGAGAAATATGTAGATTGTGTGTCTTATGGGTTCTCAATTCATTTTGACATGGATAGTAGAACAGAATTTTAAATATTTAGTAATATTTATTTGGTTGAGATATTTTATGATCCTCAGCGCGTGGACATATAGTTCCTTGGCCTTGAGCTGTTCCATAATTCTCTCTGGTGTATGATCCTAAGCGTCTGATGCCTCCGTGGATGGAGCATGACCCGTAGTTGAAATCCCTCCAATTTGGAATCATGCCAACTGTCACATCATTGTTAACATAGATGGTTAGGATAAAAGGGTTTGTATTTGATTAAATTGAACCGAATATTTAATGGCCATTGTTTTATTAGTGGAAGATTATAGGATCATGTCTGTCTCCATTGGGCCTCATCTGGTCTGGGCCCCACTTTTAATAGAGTTGGATGTCTTAGGACACTGTGCTCATCGTTAGGGCGTATCATATAATTCCTCTTGTATTCTTTTTCATTCATTATTCATTTACTACACAATTTTAGCAAGTGGATATTTACAGCCTCTCTTTTTGCTACATGCTATGCTTGAATAAGGTTATAAGTAGTTTCTTCATAACTGTGCTGTGTATATTAATCTGGACATAATTTTGTCTGTATATTGCAAACGATAGTCTGTTATAAGAATTCAGCTTCTTGTTCTATGAACATTGTCAATTTAGGTTCATATATCCATGGACGCGGAAGTTTGGAATTTAATGTTACTTAAAATGCACTTCAAGGTGCCAATATTCATATTTTACATTGAAGAGATTACCAAGGATTTAAATATCAATTTTGCCAAGTTTCATGTACAGCTTTAAAAAGAAGAAGTTTTTTTTTTTTTTTTTGGGTGGGGTGTGGGGCACTGGGAATCAAGTGGAAAAGAAAAAAAAAAAGACAATACACAATTGGTGCTTAGATTGATGGGGATGAGTTTTTGCTCATTCATTGTTCTTGCAGCGATTGACTTAGTTGATGAGGCTGCTGCAAAACTAAAAATGGAGATCACTTCAAAACCAACTGCTTTGGATGAAATCGACCGTGCTGCATTGAAGCTGGAAATGGAGCGTCTCTCTCTTACTAATGACACCGATAAAGCATCCAAAGATAGGTTGAGTCGCCTTGAGGCTGAGCTCTCTTTATTGAAAAAAAAGCAAGCAGAGTTGACTGAGCAGTGGGAGCATGAGAAATCTGTAATGACACGTATTCAGTCCATCAAGGAAGAGGTATCCTGCACCTTTTACAAAATTTAGCCCTCAAAAGCTAATTAACTTTTAGAAGATGTTTATTATTTCTTTTTAAGTAGATATCATTCCTTTTTTTTTGCTGCAAAAATTGTTAGGAAGGTTTAAAATGGTGAAAATTTATCACAATTATGGTAAAATTTTGCTTTGCACCCATTTTAATGAAGGCCTAAAACTGATAGATATTAGGTGAAAATAAACATCAGATTCTACCATTTTTTCAATATTTTGGATTTTTAAGGAATTTTTTAAATCTCTTTTTAGATTCATGTTGATAATCAGCATAATATGCCTACCACAACTGCTTTTTTGATCCTTGGGTCCAAAGACTCCAAACTAGTAAACTTGGGTGGTTCCATTTTTTCTTAAAGAAAAATAGAAATGCTTAGAAAGTAAAAGATTTGAGAATCTTTAAATGGGAGGGTGTTTAAGATGTGAATTGAACCTTAAATTGTTATATATTAAGAGTTTATAGAGATATAGTGAGAGTTGGTTTCAAATTGATAACATAGACAAAATGGTGCATAGTGGCCATTCTCCATGGGGAATGGTATGTATCACGCTGTCCATGTTGGTTGGAATAAGATTATTTCCCCACGGTTTAGTTGGCCTCATATTTGTTTTGAATACCGATTATGATGTCAAATCTGCTAAAGATTGAAGATGCATATTCACTAATTGGCCAAGTGGAACGGATCTCCACATAAATCTGTCATGGAATCACATTGAATCAGGTAAAACCATAGTTACCTGATTCGGTACTTCGGGCCTCGAACTGCGAATGATTCGAATCGAATAATTCGCCGTAGTTCGTCCATAAGAAAGTGCCCAATTCGAAATAGTTCGGTGCAGAAAAAACTTGAAAATGGAAGGTTGATTAGAGTGAGAAAATTTAAAAGACAAAGGCTTACCAACTGCTCAGACTCTATCTCACCCTCTCCATGTTTTACCAGATGTTTTCAGTTGCAGGAATCTCACCGAGGAAGTCATCGTAAATTTTTTCATCATTCGAAAAAGAGAAAAGAAGAAGATGAAAGTTTCTTGTTTTTTTTACCCCTCTCCCTCTCTCACCGTTACAATAGGAAAAAAGATGTTTCTCCTTACCCCTTTCTCTCTCTTATTTGTCATCCATATCTACAGACCACGATAGATATCTTCCAAGAAATAGGCTAGAGTCTGGGTCGTTAGTTATGACCTAGAAAATAGTCTATGCTATATATATATATATATATATATGAAGTTCATGACTGTGGGGTACTTTGTTTTCAATCCACACCCTTGAAAATCAATACATTAGAACTCATGGATGTTGGAAAAATTCTTCACCCCAATATAAATCAGTTCAGCAATCAGATTGATCAGATACATTATAAATTAACAATACAAAGGAATGAAATCTAATTAGTTTAGATGTGATAAATTTGAAGTGGGGCCAAACATATTAAAATATTTTTTTCTCGGAACCAATGTGAAAGCTGATGTTTCTTCTCAATGGTTTAGATTTTTAAGATAGGCCCTACTGATGGATTCACGACTGGACTAAATAAATTTTTTACAGTGGACCTAACTTATTGAAATTAAATTTCAATTACCAAAGATTCAATGGAATGCAATCATTATGGACACATACTGCATTCTTAATGTATCAAAATATGGACTTATGAATACTCAAGTGAAGTTCAAATGTACTGTAATCATATTAATTCGAACTATTATATCGAACTTGTCGAATTCGAATTACGAATTAACCGAATCAGCGAACGAACTAAATGATCCTACCCCATCGAATTTTCGAATTTGGGTAAGAGTCGAATTGCGAACTGCGAATTCGAATCCGAATTGGTCGAACTGCGAATCAGGTAACTATGGGTAAAACAACTCCATTTGGGGCAGAATGGTGGAAACCAACTGCAAGGTTAGATCCTATTGGGTCTCATCTAAAATTGACATGGAAAGCAGAACCTTCATTATGTGACATTTCCCATGCCACCATTTAGGCACGCTTGTGTAGCCCGTTTTCAGCAGAAGTGGAACCAAAAGAATTAACGTTTTTTTTTTTTTGCTTTCTACATTGTCCTGCTTTTTGGTGCAGTGCAAAATCATCAAGGAAAACATCAAAAACCTTCCATTCCTCCTCATACCCCCTTCCACCTATTGGAAAACCATTTCCACTGAAATGCATGTTTCCTCTTCCACGCCGTTACACATACGTGACCTTAAGTTGCCAAATTCATCATGATCTTCTGCAGCGTTGCACAAAGTTGCCTATTAAGTTGCCAGATTTACTATCATAATGGCTTACATCCAAAAGGGCCCTGTGTCGTCTTATTTTTGGACTTGGGTTCACAAATGATCTTGACTATTCTATCAAGTTTGTTGTGGGTTTCAAGAAACCAGAGCAAGTCTTAAACTTGATCTGATTCTTGAGCATATAGAGTGTGATTTGTTTGCAGTGAGTACCATTATTTTATGTTATTATTAGTAGTTTATGTTTGATTTTTCTGATTATGTAGAATTCATGTTAACATGTGGCATTGCAAGTTTTCTACTATCAACATCATTGCTGCCATCATCATTGAAATTTATCCCGTCCTTTTCTATTTTTGTATTTTGTCTCATCCATTTGGGTCAGCTTCGTGACTTCGTCATAGTTCTCAACCCATCTAATTGTGTTATTTTTGTCACTTTACATGAGTTCCTTGGGGTATCCTTGACATAGCCGGTCCCAAGCCCGGACAAAGGAGGAGGGTTGTGCGTTAGGTAGCCGACAGCCAGCACAATACTCAGTCGGATTTTTTTATGGATTTGATACCTAATGAAATTTCGTTGGGGCGTCCCCTACTTAGCGACGCGCTGTATGGTCCGGGTACAGTGATAAATGAGCAAGGACCGCTGCATCGGCGCCCGGGTGCAGTGCTAAATAGGCAAGGGTCCTCACACTTTATTGGACGAGTGTGGGGGGGTAAGGAAGCTAGTCCAAAATAGAAGGTTGAGATTGGGCACTTGGAACATTGGGAGCCTAACTGGGAAACTTATGGAAGTGGTGGATACAATGGAAAGGAGACGAATCGCAATTGCTTGCTTGCAAGAGACAAGATGGGTGGGACACAAAGCAAAAGAGATTGAGAGGACCGGGTATAAGTTATGGTATACGGGACTTAATAGATCGAGGAATGGGGTCGGCATAGTGGTAAACAAGGACTTAAAGGAAGATGTAGTGAATGTAAAGCGCTATGGAGATAGGATTATTGCAATTAAGTTAGTATTAGGAGAAGAGATAGTGAACGTAATTAGTGCTTATGCCCCCCAGGTGGGCTTAGGAGATGGACATAAGGAGAAGTTTTGGGAAGACTTGGAAGGAGTGCTACTAGAGATACCCCAAGGAGAGATGGTCTTCATAGGAGGTGATTTGAATGGTCATGTAGGACGTGACGTAGATGGATACATAGGAGTACACGGGGGACATGGGTACGGTAATAGAAATGAAGAAGGGAAGGATATCTTGGAGTTTTCAGTGGCTTATGATCTCATGGTAACTAACACATTTTTTAGAAAGAGAGTGGAGCATTTGGTGACTTATAAGAGTGGCTCATCGAGGACACAAATTGACTTCTTCTTAACTAGGAAAAGAGACCGTTTAGCTTGTAAAGATTGTAAGGTTATACCGGGGGAGAGCTTGACTTCCCAACATAGGTTGTTGATCATAGATGTGCAGTTACAAAGGTGGACTAGAAAAAAGAAGTTGTATAGATGCTCAAGGACTAAATGGTGGAACCTGAAAGGTGATAAGCAACTAGCTTTAAGGGAAAGAGTACTAGAGGAAGACGTTTGGGCGACAGATGAGAGTGCAAATAATATGTGGGATAAGGTAGCAGAGTGTATTCGGAGGGTAGGGAAAGAAGTCTTAGGAGAATCTAAAGGGGGTGCTCCGGTACAGAAAGAGGCATGGTGGTGGAGCGAAGCCGTCCAAGACAAGATAAGAGTTAAAAGAGAGTGCTTTAAAACGTGGCAAAAGGATCGAATTGAAGCGAACTTAGAGAGGTATAAAGAAGCAAAAAGAGAAACCAAAAAGGCAGTTAGTGAGGCCAAGGCAAAGGCATTTGAGGAGCTATATAGGCGACTTGACACTAAGGAAGGCGAAAGAGAGATATTCAAGCTTGCTAAAACTAGAGATCGGCGGACCAAGGACTTAAACCAAGTTAAATGCATTAAGGATGAGGATGAAAAGGTATTAGTAAAGGAGGAGGAGATAAAGGAGCGTTGGAAGAGCTACTTCTACAAGTTATTTAACGAAAGCAGTAGTAGTGACATACAATTGGGGCAGCTTACCATTTCTAGAGAAGAAGCGAATCATATGTTCTATAGGAGAATCAGTAGGGAAGAAGTTAAAGAAGTATTGAAAAGAATGAAGAATGGGAAAGCGGTTGGGCCAGATGGTATCCCTATTGAGGTATGGAGGTGCTTGGGGGAGGATGGTATTAGTTGGTTGACAAAGCTTTTTAATGTAGTGCTAAAGAGCAAGAAGATGCCTAATGCATGGAGGAAAAGTATTCTTATACCCATATACAAGAACAAAGGAGATATTCAGAACTGTGCGAACTACCGCGGGATTAAATTGATGAGCCATACGATGAAATTATGGGAGAGAGTTATTGAGAGAAGACTAAGAAGAACAACAAATATTTCAGAGAATCAATTTGGTTTCATGCCTGGGAGATCAACCATGGAGGCTATCTTTCTCTTGAGGAGGTTAATGGAACAGTATAGAGAAGGTAAGAGAGATTTACATATGGTGTTCATTGACTTGGAGAAGGCTTATGACCGGGTTCCTAGGGAGATTCTTTGGAAAGTTCTGGAAAAGAAAAGAGTTTGTGTCGCTTATATTGAGGCGATAAGGGATATGTATGATAGAGTCGTGACATCTATAAGGACGACTGGCGGCGAAACTAAGGAGTTTCCTATCACGATTGGTCTACACCAAGGCTCAGCGTTAAGCCCGTACTTGTTTGCCCTAGTTATGGATGAGATTACAAGACATATCCAGGATGAGGTGCCGTGGTGTATGTTATTTGCAGATGA